>PYHX02000413.1:45168181-45205995 GCA_004302925.2 Cochliomyia hominivorax | reverse complement strand
GAAATATTTGTAAATCGAAATCCTTTTGCATAGTGGACAGAACCCAACAATGAACTGCTATGAAACTGCTAGTTTTACAGAAATCACAATAAATAGTTTTTTCGAACATCTTCAAACACTAACTAACTCTTCTAAATACTGACTTCTGTGTCCATCATTAACTCATTACCTTTCCCATTGGTATACCTTACATCATTTTCTATGTTTTCTTTTCAATTTTTTATCCTTTTCCCAAAAATTACATTCAATTTCCATTAGTATTACAATATTACATCATCAAATTCTGCATTCAAAAATCTCTTTGAAGTTTGTTATTTTGTTGACTTAAATATTAATTGATTTAATGTTAACAAACAAAATTTGTGTTTAATTCCTTTGAAATACTAAATTTAGCAAACATTTAAATAATTTCCATTGAATTTAGTTTACATTCAGAGAAAATTGTGTTTGTGGTTTGATCACACTGTATAAATCCTAAGTGTCCATATGTGTATATGTATGAGTATGTGTATGTATAAAAGTAAAGATAAAAGCGGACTTAATGTTTAACAAATATGTTTGTTGGTGTAGAGTGTGATGTGTGTGAATGTGTTTATGTAATAAATACATGAGCAGACTTGTTTTTTCAGACACAATGTGTGTTGTACATATTGGTGAGTGTTCATACATATTATGATGTACTTATGATGTTTAGATTGGTTACATATACGAATTAATATATATAAATATGTATATGTTCTCATATATTGCTATATGAATTTTTTTTAGGGTTTCTTGATCGACAACATTATATTGAACAACAATTTTAAAGCGTCTAAACAGAATCATAAGTGGACTCCACTGCACTAGTTTAGTGTCAGATATCGAACACATACGTTGTTTACTGTATTGATTTGCTTCATTTTAACTGTTAACATTAATTAGAAAATGTCCCATAGTGTTCAAAAAAATTGGATCTGTGGACCTGCAATTTTTAAATATTGCTGTATAGACAAAGAATTTGGTATTGTTACTTAGAAAATTTTGACCTTTTTTTCTTTAAATTAGTTATCAGGCTCAAAAATATATGTTTGTAAGTTATGTTGGTTTGGTGCTTTGGTATAAATCCTGGTCGAGAATTGGTTAAGTTCACAGGTTTTAGACTGAGGGAGGCAGAGATAGAGGTACCAAGCCAATCCTGGTCATACAACAATTGTCGTGTATAATTGATTCTTAGAATCATGCAGATTATGGGCAAGGTATGGCTCTGTTAATACGAAACACGAAGGCGTTGAACCTTATTGCCAGGACTTCTCATGTAGACCACAGCAGATCCTTATCATTGTCCTAAATAGGAATTGATCAGCCTTTAAGTATGGCATTTATATGGTAATTGAAGTTGCGGAATTAGTGGCATCTCTTTGATCTGGAGGATCTTGCACATACCTAAGGTCAATTGTGGATTTTGGTGACAAAATCATTTAACAACTCTATAGCTCGTTGCCATACTTGTACAGTCATCGTCATAAGTTATCATGTCAACTTCCGGTGAAAGTTTTGAGAGGTTGACAGCAGATTGTTCTTTGAGGTTTTAATCTTTGTTCATGATACTTAACGGGTGACTGGCGTCTGCTCAAGTAAACACGCTTCATCTCTTTATGAGGACTACGGAATGCCCTGAAAGAGAGCTTTTTGGATGGCAATGTAAAAGGTAAATATTAAAATCTGAGAAAGACTCGATGGAGAGACGATCCTAAGTTGCTCGCCACCAGTATAGATTTCACAAATGGATCAACAAACAGCATTAACAGTCGTCTCAAATTAAATCATACATGATTTGAACCAGCAGATACCATGCTCAGTATGATCTCAGGGTCGCTCGTTTTTTTATTGAAGATAACAGTCGAATGCTGGGTTGAAAAAATTGTTTTGTGATCACTGTGTGTCAGTAAAATCATTCTGAAAACGTATACGTTATATTATTTAAATATTTTCAAAAATATTCCACATACGCAATGATAATTCTTTGTAAGGAAAATCTATTAAACATATAAATTATATCAGTTTTAATAATTATATTTGTCTATTATTAATAAGATTTCATTTGATATTTAATTTTACATTGTTAAAACAAACAAGAACCCTTATAAGTTAAATACTATGTAATTTACATACCTCGAATGTAATGTAAATTAATTCGATAGAAACTTTTATCTTTGTGGCTGCTTTGCGTTTTTTAATTAATCCTAAAGTAAATGATTTTTGTAATAAGTGTTAAGAAAATTCCAAAGGTGTTTTCAATTATGGCCAATTATTAAATAAATACAAACAATTTACTGAGCAAAAATATTGAGAAAAATTAAAAAAAAATATTCTTCTTTTCTTTTTATTTTATTATTTACTTAAATTTATAAAATTTGATTTGGCAAAACTATGTTTTATCAAAATAAAGTTTTAGGGCGTTACTAACTCTAAGCAAACTTTCATGTTGTGATATCATAGGATTTAAATAGATTATTAGCAATTCAAATTAGCTTTGTCCTACATTTTTTCCCATTGTTATTGTCTCACAGTAGCATAATTGCTGCCATATTTAAGACTATAGATATTACAGTTCTTTAGATATTCGATAATGAAGATTTGCTTTGTATGGGGGGAAGGGTGGTGCCCACTGCTGCTCTGGTCCTACCCGTCCAACGTTTCTTGAGGAAGTTGTTTGGGAAACAAACTTGAGAGCTCTCGCTGATGTAGTTCTTTAAATATTCAATAATCAATATTTGCTTTGTATAAGGAGTACCTCCCCCTGATCCTATCCGTCTTATATTTGTCTAGTAAAGCAGTTCCTTAAAGAAGTTGTTGGGACAAATTTTGTAACTCTCTCTCTTATAGTTCTTTAGATATTCGAAAACTTATATTTGCTTTGTATGTGGGTAGGCCTCTCCCTAGTCCTATCGGATTTATCTGTGAGAATTTTATGAAAATTGGCCCAGCCGTTTTGGAATCTATACGTTATATATATTTGTTTTTTATTTGGTTTTAGTAAAGAGGAATAATAATATCACCAGTAGATGATGTATAATTCAAAATTCGCCAAAACACAAAATGAAGCTGTTTTTGGAAACTTTTTTCTTTCAGAAAAGAAAAAATGTATTTTCCCCATTTGTTCGTCCATCCTTTTGGTTGTCAGACTGTCTGCCTCTAATTATAAAGTTTGAATAATCCTGAGATTGCACTTTTAGAGATTAAAAGTTGGTATAGATATTTCTTTTTTTGCCAAAGACGAGCCATTTGAAGTTGTTGACCATTCCTTTAACATATAAGGTAGCTTCCTTGCAATAGTTTTCCCAGAATGATTGATATGGAAATATTTTTATTTTGAATTTTTAATTCAGTCCGGCAAATGTCTGTAGCTTCTATACGACTCAACTATCGAAAATCGCTTTGAAATATATATATTTCAAACATAGTCAGCAAAGTGATAACATTCCATTTATTTTTTTTTTTTTTAATATAACCTTTTCTAGAACCAAATTACTTGTAGAATAGGACCTATGGTCACTTATGTCAGCGTCATTGTGCAATGAGACCGGAGATCTAAAAAATCGTTCAACTCGTTGGGCATGGTCTCAACTGACGTTAATGTAACAAAAATTTATTTGAAATCGATTCTTGTCTCTTCAAAGTGATACAAAGTTATTTCTATTCTAAAGACTTATTTGTAAACAGCTGTTAGTTTTTGTTAAATTAAAAAAATCTGTATTTTTACACAAAATCCAGAGAGTAAAACAAGATGAAGAAATTATGTCTTGTGGTAATAATTCGGAATATGATAATTGTTAATTAATTAATAAATAATAATAATAATAATATAATAATATAATAATAATAATTAATGATTAATTAGAAATAAAAATGCAATGTTTATTGTTTTTGGGAACATAAAAGCGTATGAGTTAAGTTAGCAAATTATATTAAGTATACGTCTGCACTTTGAACTCGGATACTTTAAGTAAGAAAATTGCAATATTTAAAATATTTAACATACTTAAGCAATTTCGACGAAAATATTCAGAATTTTTCATGAAGTAAAATATTTTCCGAACCTGTTTTTTCTTATTTACTTCACTAATTATTTTATTTTTTATCTTTCGTTCAAAGTGACAAACGTCACAAAATAAATTTTACGGTTTTTTATTTTACACTAAATGAGGCACTGTGAACTTTGTCGTCTTCCCCCCTGACCGTACCCATCATACGTTTAATGCAGTAAATGAGAGAATATCTAAAATCTTAGTAATCCCATTTCCATAATTCTTTGAATATTCGATAACTAATATTTACTTTTCATGGGGACTACTTCTCTCTCTGATCCCCTATCCGTCTTACATTTTGTCTGTTTTCTTGTGATAATATTTTTCTTTATCCTACATTTTGTCTAGTAAAACGGTTTTTTGTGAAACATTCTCTGTAATATTTTCTTTATATGATTGGTAACTCTCCTCTGATTCTATCGGAATTATTAGCGTATATTTTTTCCTGTTAATTTAATAAAATCAATCCAGTAGTTCAGTTGTCTGTAGAATTTTCTAATTTAATCGATAAATTTTATTACGTTTAAAGATACCGAAGGGAACTTTTTTGTACGACCAAATTTGTTCCAATATAGAAATTGGTCATAAAATTAAACGTGCCGAAAATAATTCCAATAAAAACGACAGAACTAAAAGAAGTATTCGAAAAACTTTCAAGCAAAATACAAAAATAATAAAAAAAACGGATTAATCTCATAAAACAAAAATCAACCCGAAACAAATTTAATTCTACAAAAAATCTTCCTGGAATTTGTAAACATTTTACGAAGTGATGAAAACATAAAATGCAAGAAGCTAAACTTTAAGCCAGTGTTAAACAACAACATAAAGAAAATCGTCATAAATTTCTCACGAATATACATGAAGTGGACAGGAAGTGGAAGAAGATAACTTTCTTAACTTAGACGGTGCCGACTCATACTCATGTCTGGATTTAAAATCAAACAGAGTTCGAAAATGTAGACTCTTCTTCCTCTTGTGGATGAAAAATAAATGAATATTGCATATTCCAGCAAGATAATGCAGTGCGTGTTTCAAAAAAGTCTTGCTCATGATAAAGGAGCACAGTATAGCTCTGTTGGACTGCCCGTCTTTTATTTCGGACTTAAACTCAATAGAGAACTTGCGGAGATATATGGCCCGAGTAGTTTACACAAATTATGATCAAATGAAAGTATTAGTTGAAGAGAAAGTTGTGAGGAAAGTCTGTGGATCTATGGACGAAGGATCATCCAACCATTTTTAATTATCCAGTTACAAATATGATAAAATACAATTTTTAGTTAACAATATTTTAAATGAAGTCTTAGTTGATTTAATAAAAAAAAATATTTTCCCATTTAATAATTTATTTATGCGTCAATAGGAATATCCACGAATATATGTAGAAGTTAGAAAATATGGAGTTGTATATTTTTTTCAGAAATTTAAAAATTTGCATCATAATTGAGGGAAGACCTTTTTCTTAAGCTCATTATTAACTTCACATTGTTTTCCGCTTCCTCACACGACAATTTTATAACCTTTTGGGGAAAAAATACTAAAATTTAATGTAAGAAGTTCTTATTTATACTAAATTTATATGGTTTATGCGAATCAAAAATGAATTTTAGGTGAGTTACCCGAGGTAGCTAATTTCGGAGGGGCTGTTATCCTCTAAGTCACATTAAAAACATATCAACTATAAACATAAACATATTTTATTAAGATTTTTAAACGATTCAAATATTATATTGTTTTTTTATTAAATTTTGTTTTTGAACTGTTATGGAGCGTATACTTCATAAAATTTTTGTGGCATAACTTATACTCGTCTAAGGTTTTAATTAAATTATATAAATATTGAGAGATATAAAATTATTCCAACTCGAATATAATAACGTACAGTGTATTCGAGTTAATGCAGCCTTATCTTTTTCAAATACACTAAAATATAAAAATGTCATTATCGTTTAAACTTAATTTTTGGTTAAAATTAAAAAAGTATTGGAATTGATAACGTCCATAATACCTCAAATATTATTTAGATTTGTCTGAAACTGATATCTGGCATCACTTAATATTACTTATAGTTATATAATGACAGATATAAATAGAAAATATGGAATAAATACATTTTCATTTAAATCTTAATTTTAATCATGTGTGTAAAATGTAATAACAGGTATGTTACTCACATATACATCTCCACACAAAACATAAGTTCAAATTTAAATTTTCTCAAGTTGAATATTGAAAATATTTTACATTTCCCAACAATAATTGAGTGTAATAAGTGCATGTGAAGACACATACATACCAACGAACTTCCTTTTCCTTCCACATGTACAATTCAGTTGCATACAAAATTTCTAATGAAGTTTTCTTTTCCTACCATTTTGCTACAAATGAAAAAAGAAACTTGCAACCAAACAAGGTAAACAAATTATATTTGAAATCATACAACTATTGAAAATCGAATTTTAGTTTTTGTTGGAATGTAAGAAAATTTGATTACAATTTAAAATTTGATCAGATGTTGCAATCAAAATTTATATTGATATTTGAAATTGAATAAGAATATACGTTTGTTTTTGTAGATAAGTTTTTGAATGTGGTGGGAGTTTGGTTGCTATGAAAATTATTTGGTTAAGAAATTTAGTTGTTGAAATAAACTAAAAGTTTTAGTTTTAAATTCAGGTAAGAGATATATTTTAAATGTCTTTCATATGGAGAACAAGGTCATTGAGATTGCATGAAGATTATAAAAATATAAATTGCGAGTCATAAAGAATTAAGAGAAATTATAAATAATAAACCACACAAGTAGTCAAGTTTGAAAATAATTCTTTAACTTTTGAACCCTTAGGGATATTTAAAAAACATATGCTTAGAGCTGAGGTACATTGAAGTGGCCGATTCCGATTGAACGACTACTTTAAGTTGGATTTTTAGCCAACATATAACATTCTTAAAAACTTGTTGGTATCTGTGAATACGTTAGAACTTGAAGGCTTTCAATTCTAAAAGGAAATCTATGTAAAGTGTCATTTATGTCAAAAATGTTTGAGGAAATCAAATTTTCGATTCCTTTGGCATTTTAAAAGGGAGAGATTGTGTACGACACTTTAGAAGTATTTCGGGGCTAATAGTTATTCTAAAATCAGAATATCAGGTCTTTACAATTTATGCCAAAGAGGAATCAGTTCTAATGAATTGGAGGATATCATACGAAACTATAAAAGCTTTCTTACTTTCGAATAGCTAATTTGTATGGTCTTTATTGGGATGATAAGGTTTCTTTACCCGTATCATCAAAGGTGGAATCACTTAAAATCCCAATCTGAATAAAACGTGTTCAAGAATTTACTTTTGCACTGAAATAATCACACTGTTATTATAAGAGCCGTCCGACAAAATATTTTTTGAATTTTTTCCGATTTAAGATTTAAAACCCTTTTAAAAGTGTCCAACTTTGTGGGAGGTTGAAGGTAGTTCACATGGATTTAGTTTGCACACATACCTATTTAAAGTGTTGTGGCTTAATATGTGAATAATTGTTAATTAAAGAAATAAGATTAATATAACTTTTTTAAGGACTCTTTTAATTTTCAGGGAAATATCGCACGTATTTAAAAAATGGGTTTATAGCAAGCCCGTTCAACAAAAAAAAAGTACAAAATTTATTTTTTTCAATCCGGAAATTAATTTTTGCAAATTTTCAAAAATCAACATATATTAGTGTGGGTTGCTGACTACACCTCCGAATCCTATAAATCAACTCCAAAACATCTCAGCTCCAATCATGTGAAATTTATTAAGATACCATTAATCTTTAAGACTTTAGAATTATTTCACATTCTTACATAAAAACAAATCTTAGTCTACATGTTATCTTCCGTTACATACAACTGCATTTCTATTTAGTTTAAATCTGTAAAAATTCTAAAAAAGTTTTTAAGAGAAAATGAAAGAATTTTGCATAAATTTGTCACTTAATTTGCTTTTTTCTAAAAAAATATACTAATAAAATGTGGTGAAAGAAAAAAAGTAAAGTTGATAAATTATTATTTTTTGCTTTTTATCTCATTATTTATTTAATTTATGCTTTAATTTATAATTCATAAAAAGCTAAAAAATGACCACAATTAAAACCGAAAAAATGTTTTCTTCTAAGTGGTTTATTCGCAAGAGAGTTAAATTTTATTAATTTTATTTTATTATTTTATGAAATAGAAGAAATTTTGTTAATTTAATTTAGGAATTTATTAAATTAAATTTTCTTATTCATTCGTAGCTTAAAAATAATATTAAAATTTTACATTTAAGCGTATGATTAATATTTATAATTTATATTTATTATACGCATCGGAATAGTTGAGTATAACACTGGTCCAAAAACATGTTTTTTGCACCTTTAGAGATATGTAAATAGCTGAGATGAATTTTCAAAAAATCAATGTATCTAAGGTGAGTATTCTTAAAAGATCACCCATTTCCCCTCTAGACAAGTTGAGCTACACGAACTTGAATACTTCAACTGTAACCAAGATACATTTTATTAAAGATATTTTAACAGCTATGGAATAGGTATAGCTACGATTTCTGGTTATTATATATGGGTAGCCAGAGGTCCTTCTCTACAAACTCGTAGGCAAAAATGGTTAAGCAATCGATACTTTGGGGAATTGGATTATTTAACGTAATGACATAGGATACGTAAACATTATCAACTGTCTAGGAGAATTTCTTTTTCTAGTCTTGTGGAATTTCTGCTAAATTTCCTTTCTTTCAATTTAGACCATTTTAATCAAAGCATACTAAGCTTGAGACTATACTGGAGTGTAAAGTTGTCATCAACGAACACTCCAAGGCGTGGAGTTACACATAATATGGATATCGGAACATCAAGGAGTTATTGGAAGTAAGGTGGCAAATTATCTAGCTATAATTTTTATAGAGCTCCAATATATAAAACTTCAGAGTCCAATGTCTCTTTATTCGTTAAGGACGTAGCTAAAGGAGTGGGCGAAAATAGAACAGAAATCCCTGATGAAAAGCGATGGATGACAATCAATGCAGGTCATACGGGGAGGACATTAAGACGATGAAGGATTTCCCCTGTCATTGTCCAGCTTTCACGTCACTGAGATCTTAGTATTTCCTAGATGACACCCTAACATTTTTCGTCTATCAATTGAACTGTATCCCATCTCATATTAAACGGTTTAAAATTTAAAGAATCATTTTCAGAAGTGCCATGTTCAAGGAGGATGATCCGATAGACATTAAAATGTATTACGTCGTCATCTGGCAACGTTATTGATTTCGGGATATCATTCAATGTATTTGCTAATACTGCTCTATCCGACTTGAAACTGTTATAAACATCACTAAGGTATGTTCCAACATAGTGTTTGTTTTTACCATTCATCGATTTGAGTCAACAGCCATGATACTCACCAAAGGCAACATAAATCAAGTAGCACCAGGTTTCACTTCTACTACACTACGAAGAGATTTTGTCTACATGTTACAAAATCTCTTCCGTAGAGGCCCTGTTCAATGTCAGTGATGTTATTATTATAATTCTAATTGTTAATACAAATAAGTATATGGAGCGGTGCGCCACCACTACCAATTACTTTAGAATTCAACTGATAGTAGTCAAGTTGATTACGAAATAGAAGTGTAACCAGGTGCTTCTTAATTTATGTTACCCTTTGGTGAGTTAGACTCAAATCGATGAATTTAATGATGACCTACCTCTATTTTGGAACAAAGGAAATACTAATATTTCTATTTACACATTCCCATCTAAAGCCAAATATTTAATATTAAATTTTCTCTTAATTTTTTATCAAAAAAAATTTAATACCCCAAACTTTAAGTTGAAAAAACTATTCAGTTTTTGTTTTCTAGTTTCATTTACATTATCATTCTCCATTTAATTTCATTATAATCTCATATGTTACAAATTATACTATCAAATCTATAATGACCTCAAGGATAAAATAACAGCAACACATTGTAGTAAACAACAAACAACAGATATTTATGCAAATGATTTATTCTCACAATAAAAAAATATCCGGAAAACTTTAATGAAAAACAGAAAAATACTTTTAAAATATAACAGATCTTTCGTCTGTGGTAATGGAAATTAAAACCGCATAAGTCATGCAAAAGATATTATAAAAATATATATATATATATATATATATATATATATATATATATATATATATATATATATATATATATATATATATATATATATATATATATATATATATATATATATATATATATATATATATATATATATATATATGAAACATGTAAGAATGTATAATCGGTCAAGCCCGACTATCTTATACTCTATACCACACATGAATAATTAGTGAACGACTCTCGTATAATTTGATTTTATGGTTTATTCTTACGTGTATAGAGCATTATTGTGACACTGAGATTTTAAAATGATTTTTGTTTTGGTTATATGAGGGCTACAAGAAATTCTGAAATGACCCTCGTATTATTTTTCGCATCGACTTTTACTTTTATGTATCTTAATTGTACCAATTATGATTACAATACCAACGTATATGTGAGATTTTTCCCTTAAAAGTGATATTTGGAAGGTTGTTTGTATGGCATCTATGAGAAATAATGGACCGACCCTCACATATTTTGGCATATCTTTTTTAGAATATTATAATACATACTAAATGCAAAATCGCTTTGTATTTTGGGTTTGTTATGTCCTCTAAAAAATCATTCCGGGAAGAACATTTGTATTGCAGGTACCTGAAATGTTGGACTTGGACCAAAATAATAATATGTAACAAATTTTCTTGAGATATTTCAAAAATTACAATCTGTAGACTATTCACAACATTTATATGCATAAACAGGCATACAGACAGGCAGACGGCTTTAAATCGGCACAAAAAGTGATTTTTAGTCTAACGGTATTCTTAAGGCGCATAATACCCCAACCACCATCGGTGGTGTAGGATAAAAAAGAAATTAATATTAAATATTAAAGTCAACAATATGTTTTCATCAAGTTTAATTTATAAAATAAACTTTTTGTTGTTGTTTTTAACAAAAATTAACAAAAATATTCAGTAAAACCTCTGGCAACAAAGGGAAATAATATAAAACATAAAGTCCCATTAAATACCCTACACCAAATTGTTGATTGTACGAAGTGTAGTATATTATGGTGAACATCTACGTGAAACTTATATGTTTTTAAAGGATTTTTTCTGGAGAATTATATGGGAGTTCGAGAAAATTATGTACCGACCGTCATATAAATCCGCCCAGAGGATTTGATTTGTATTTATCTAAATTTCACCAAATATGTTTATTATGCCCACTTCTTTGTGCGATTTATGAATTTCATGGTGATATTTGAAAAGGGTGGCTGTGGCTGTTAATAACCCTTATTTTTGCAAAGTTTGGATAAAATAGTTTTATATTTAGAAAAACCCCCTTACGATGCCTAATCGATGTCTGTAACTATTTAAACAAACCTTATACAATTTATGCCAAAAAGTGCACTGAGTTCAAAATAAATGGAATAAATCATACTAAATATCAAAAGTAGCTTAAGTTTCGAACACTTAATTTAAAACTTCTTATTGTATTTATTGTATTATAATTTCTAAGGGAAACATAAATTCATGTTTGTTGTTATTTTTGGATAATAGTAATATTTTAAAATAGTAAATGAAACATGTAAGAATGCTATATTCGGCTATACTAAATCCTCATACATTTTGTTTCATATGTGTACATTTTACTCACTTACACACTCGCATATACACTCTCAGACGTAATTATTATATGAAAGTATTTCTTATTTATAACAAATAAACCTTATGAGTCATAAAATTTGTTATATTTTTGGCTATAACTTTTTTTCTGAACCGATGTTGATAATTATTGGAATAGTAATAAGATATATATTTCTTGACTTTAAGGTGAATTTTATTCTAATTTGTCGATTTATAATATATAATTTTACGAAAGTTCTTCGCTTTAATTTAGGGGTTGTGTCATATATCGAATTATAACCCTAAATGTACTGAATTGCTTGTTTAAATAGGAAAATTTTAGGACGATATCAAATACTCAGGTCAAAATTTTTTTAGCTCTGTAAATTATTGCGGATATGAGCGTGCCAACGACAGACTCAGCGTGCCATGAATCGACTCATATTTTGATTTGATACAAGAATATATATACATTATGGGATCTTAAATGGTTCGTTCTTAGCATTACACACGGCATATACCCTTTTGACCACTTGTGTTGGTGGTGGATACAAAAAATGTTTTTCATTACTTCATTAAAGTTTAAAATTCAAATACTTATAACTCGAAAACTAAAAGTGATAGATAAAATTTTTTAAGTATTATCAGGGTCTTAAATGGATCCATCTTAGCGTTACACATGGAATAACAAAATAAATACATATAACTCAAAAACTTAAAGCGATAGATAATTTTTTAAAGTATCCTCAGATTAAAATATTGTTTGAAAGTCAATGAGAAAAAAAATTGGAACGATTTTATCACACTCTGTAGAATTCTCTTAAGAGAAAAATTGGTGAAAGAAAATAATTTCTTGAAAATAACAATGTACCTTCTTTATTAAATTCTTAATTTTCCAGTGAAAATACCGGGAACGTCTTCCCGTGGAGAAACCCCATTTTTAATATTATTATTTTTTTGTTGTTTTTTTTTTTTTTTCAAATTTATTGGGCTGACTAGAAAAGCAATTTGTTCTTGAAATTTATTAAATTTGTAGTTTATCTCTGGTTTTCAGCATCAAACAATTGAGGCTTCACGTTTTATGTAAATTTTCTTTTGCCATGTAAATTATTATATTTACTTTAAATTCAAGACATTTCTTTTGCCTGTATGTGTGTGTGTATGTTTCTTTGTCACTCTTGTTTAGTTACACCTCCACTCGTATATGTATCTTTCAAATATGTGTGTATATGTATTTACCATAATGCCGTAGGTGGATTTACTATATTCTAGGGTACTAACTGGCATTTTAACTTTTTAGTACAAGTATCTTTCAAGTGTGTCATTGTTGGTATACACACACATGCATACATACATCTTTTTTGATTACACATTTATTTACTATTTTTTATTTGTTATTTTTGCATTAATGTATGAGTGCGAGCGTGTGTGTATGTGGGTTATTTTGTTTTTATAACAAAGTTGTGAATAAACAATTAGAATTACAATGTCTGTACGTCTGACAGAATGTGTAGAACATGGAAAAACATTTTGTACTTGTTAAAAAGTAAAAAAACACAACAACATAAGTACATTCATACGCATACAATTAAAAAAAAACACATTCAAAGATACTTACTTACACGGTATGCAGGTTTTATAAACACACACACATCCTTTTTTCCGAGTTACATAGCATCTACAGTGTCTAACCAAATGAAAATGACCGCTAATGTGGTTTTTCGTTAATTGAAATAGTTGGTAGTTTTGTTGTTGTTGTTGTTGTTGTTTTCATCTCCAAAATAAAAGTATCATGTTTGATGTTTTACTTTAATACATTTAACCACAATTGTTGTTAAAATTTTTCATGAAATGAAAACAGGGGATTTTTTTAACAAAACAAAATCTCCTGTTGTTTACATGGAATTTAAATTAAAATTGTAATGGTGCATGATAAATAAAAATCAGGGCGCATAGCACCCCTGATACGGTAACATACAGATGCATTGGTTAAATATAAGCACCTCAATTTAAATAGGGTGTATTTAAAATTCTAGTTTAGTTCTAGTTCAGATTTAAGTTCAGATTCTGAATCGTATTCTGGATCAGATTCTACTTCAAATTTTTGATCAGATTCTAGATCAGAATCTAGTTCAGATTTAAGTTCAGAGTCTAGTTTAGATTCTGCTTCAGATTCTAGTTCAAATTCAAGTTCAGATTCTATACGGATTTTCAACAAAATCCACCCTGTTCCTACCGTCAAACAGTTTGTTATATTCCAAAAGTCAAAGTCCGGTGGGTAGACTACCGGGTTAGCTCCATGCTTGGACTATTTGGTACGAAAAGCTAAAGATGTTGAAAATCCTACAAGGCTCTGCCAAAGTAATTAGAGGCCAAAAACAGGCCACGGAAATTTAAGTCAGCTATTCTAATAAAATATTCTTGCTGCACACTGGATGGCGAAACGTATGTTCTGGCAGATTTTTTCTGGTTAAAATTTATATGTTGCTGATGCTCGAGGGAATACTGAAGAAAATTTTATGACCCAAAAACAGAAAAAAATTTCTAAAAAGTTCCTAATATGACGAATCTAATCATCAAGGCCATCAAGATCACAAAAAGGATGCTTCCATAAATAAGCAATCAGTCACTATGGCAAAAAAAGCCCATGAGTAATAAAAGAACAAAAAGAGGCAAATTCTCCAAAGCAAACACCAACGGACGGGTATTGGGCTCTTGGTTAAAGAAAATAAATGTGCATAAAAAGGTATCCAAAAGTGTAGTAGATTTAAAACTTAAATGGACTACCTGTTCAAGCAAAATGACTTATAGAGTTATAGTAATCAAAACTGTATATATTTATTAAATTGTAATTATAACTGCAATCAAATAAAAATTAAAGCTGTAGGTTATGTGGTTTTGTTTAAGAATTTTTTGATCTCACTCCTTAAAACCACTTCGTATTAAAAATGTTTAAAATCTTTTTTAATAAACGTTTATGACCTGACACATACAACAATCTAATATTGTGGTAAATTTCTGTCATATTTAATGTTATTTTTACATCAGCCACTGTAAAACTATAAAAAATATAGTTATAAAAATATTTTTCTTAAAAGAGTCTTCTTGTGTATTAAAAAAGCTGACTAAAATAATGGTTTAGAAAAAGATGTTGAATTAAAAAAAAACAATATTAAAACTAAAATACGAACTAATGGAAAATGCTGAGTGTTGAGGTTTTTTCTTCTCACAAGAAAAACACAACGCGAAAAATACAAAAACAATATTTTGTATTATTTCTTATACACATTTATGTGAGAATGCTATATTCGGCTATGCCGAATCTTCATTACCCTGCACCACAAATGCGTGTGAAGTAAGTACGTTATGTTTCGTATAAAAGCACTCACACATACATTTACAAACATGTACATGTATTAAAGTTTTTCTTTAATATAAGACAGGAACACTTAATAGATCTTAATAACTCTTTTTCTTCTAAACCGATTTTGATAATATTTTGGACTGTAATGAAGTACATATGATATCTTTTTATTATAACTTAACTGGATGTGAGAATGCCAACAATAAACGGACAGACAGGCAGACAGACGGACAGACAGATAGACAGACATACATGTAAACAGACGGACAAACAAATCGACATAGGTTAATCGACTCAGATTTTAATTCGATATACATTACGGAGTCTGAGCTGTTTCCTTCTTAGCGTTACATACCAAATGACAAAATAAATATACCCACTTCATCAGCTGTTGTGGTGGAGGGTATAAAAAAGAATTAAATGTGGTAAAATGCGTCACATTTTGTTGAGCTTAAAATAGAAACCGACTTAAAGTGTGATTTCGACTGGCGATTAACCATAAAGAGTTTTTCATATTTAATTAAATATCAAAACTTATCCTTCTTGTCCACTTAATAGTGGTTAAATTGCTGAGGAAATTCCATTTAATTAATTAATTTAATTAAAACAAATAAACAAACATTTAAAAAGTTTTAAATAAATTTATAGAAAACACTTGTGAACTTCTTTATAATAATTAATAAATGTTATTTTACAAAACAAAAAAAATTAATAAAATATGTTTTTTTTTTTTTTTAATTCCAACAACAAGTAAACACTTGTAGAACACCCTTTAAACCTTAACAGGGTGCTACTTGCGATTAAAACAAAAAACCATAAACAGAAAATCCACTCTACACTTGTGGCAAAAGTGTAACAACTACAAATGATGTTGTTGAGTGGGGAAATATTTTTATAGTTTCTGTTGCTCTGTTTTTACTTTTATTTACTTTCTTTTGCCACTTTTTCTTAATATTCTGTTGCAAAAATATGTTGTTGTTTTATTTTGATTGTAATAAAACTTTTTTAAAAAAGGGGTTTCACCCTCTTTTGGAACAAGTTATTTTTATTTATAACAACAGTTTTCTGATTTTTTCTATCTGTTGCAGTTTTTGTGAGAACTTAAACAACTGTATTATAGTTATTTTAGTGAGTTTTCATTCGGTATACAAAAATTTATTTCATGAATATTTTAAATAACTTCTTAGTCTTTATATCCAACAATATGTCAAGTTAATTTTAATTGGCTTCAACCGGTTATAGGAGTTTTCCGAAATTGAACTAGAACTTACGAGTGAAATAAGGAGGTTAATTCAAGGTTGGTATGTGATAGCCTGCCTAACCCAAGATATCTTTCTATTCCTTAGGTTTTGGAACTTCTTGGATTTGAATAGCTTAGTAGAACTGTCTTGCTATTAAGGTCCTGGGGGCTGTAGATTTATATCACCATAATTTGCCGGGGACCACTTTTTACTTTGGAAGTTTATGGTTTGAAATACAGAGATTGTAGGAGCAACCAACTTCGAACTTTCACAACTTTACAGTCGCCTAAATTAAGTTTGACTTTACTTTCAGCCACCCCAGTAGTTTCCATAGTAGACAGCCCTAGTGTTGCTACATGAAAAGTTAAGTTAAGTGGTTCTTTTTCTGATAACGAATTTATTAAAGTTTTTTATCTGCTGTCAGGTGTTGAAATTTCTGCCGCCCTACAGAGAACAGATGAAGATCACTAGGTGCCTTGTATGGGAAAAAAATGCTTGAAGATGGACGTACGCGAACTATGAAGTTCTGTGTCCATAGCATGAAACGATCTATTCCACACCGAAATGGCATCCCCACTGAAAACAACAGAAAAGGGGGAGGTAGTTCTTAGTTCATGTCCTAACTTATCCCCTGTAAAGAGGTAACTCTGTGATAAGCAAAATAACAATTCATTCAGCTCAGCCAACGTGCGCCATTGCATATGAGACTCCATATCTCCGAAAGACGACTATTTAATGCAGAGGTGTAAAACTGAACTGAACTAAAATCTGTGATTAGAATTTGCACTAGAACAGTGCCACAATTTGAACAAGAATCTAAACTATAATCTCTACTAGAATATAAACTATAGCCTGAACTGGAATCTAAACAAAAGTCTGAACTACAATCTGAACTAGAGTCTCAACTTGAGTATGAACTAGAGCCTGAACTAGAATCTGAATAAGAATCTAAATTGCTATCTAAACTAGAATCTCAACTTATATTTGGAGTTGGATTTTAAACTATAAACTGACTTAGGATAGGAAGTAGAGACTCAAGTAAAATTATAAGAAAAATCTTAATTAAAATCTATACTGATATGCTAAGTAGAATCTAAGGTTTTCTCTAAAATCTGAATTAGAAAAACTAGAACTTACATACGAAGTAAATGAGTTTAAATATCGTTTACATGGGTGTTTTGTATTCAATAACTATGAATTTAATATGATGTAACAGAACTATATTACAGTCCACAGCAATGACAATACATGGGTAATTGAATTCAGAAGTTGATTTTGACCCGTTTAGAGTCAGTTGGTGCATGGAAAGCTTAATGTTCTTAGTGACTTGAAATTATCGGTGTTCAGAAATTTATTCATATATAAGATTTCAAATGAATTCATAAACAAGAAGCAACATTCTATTGTTATAGATATTGTAACCTTAATATCGTAAGAAGCAACATAATATTGTCATTAGATATTTTTACCTTAACTACAAATTTTGTTTATTCGCATTTTAATTTTGCATAAATAACAATAGTTATAGTTATCACCACTAAAAATATTGTTATTCCAATAAAAATCTTATTATCTTAATAAAAAGGTTGTTTATTTACATTTTCATTTTGCATTGATGACAATAAATATTGTTATCGCCACTAAAAATACTGTTTTTCTAATAAAAAATATTGTTTGCTCAATGAAAGATTTGATTGTTTGCATTAGTTTGTTATTGACTAAAAATATTTTCATAAATATTTTTATTTAAAAATAATAATAAAATATGTTTAAAATTTATTATTTTCCATGTTAACACAAATTGTAAAAAATTTTTTGTTCATATTCAGTTGTCAGTAAACTGAAAATAATATTTAGTTCTAATAACAATAGTTTCTTTATAACGGGCTGTTAAATAACAATTAAATTGTGATCAGTCAAACATATTTCCAAACATATGGCGACCACAATATTTTTTTTATTTAATTACGGCAACTAAATTGTTATCAAAACAAAATGAATTCAACAATTAACATGTTGGTAATAACAATAAATATTTGCCGTGTATATATAAGTGTTTGCAGCAAACATATTGCGAAATGACATTTCTCTGCGTGTAGATTTACAAAGAAATATGCTCCTTAAAGTTTTTGTTGTTAAAAATATTTTTTGTTGTAAAAATATCATATTAAAGTCAATGGAATTTTTGTTATTATTTAATTTCTTTCAAAACATTCAAAGTTATATTCCATCAAATGCAAATAAATTAATTTGATTTAATTATACGTGCATCAAGTACGTTACTTTATATTAATATTTCTCTTAATGAAATACTTTTTCATTATTTGTTTTACTTACGAACATAAAAACAAAAATTCCATTCAAAATACTCATACATGTTAAGATTTTTACATACTTTTAAAGAAAACTTCCTATCTATTTTCTTGTACTCAAAATGTTTGTTCGTTTCAGAAAATTTTTTAGTGCGAAAAATTTTATTATGTCAAATTATTTTGATTGAGAATATTTTCCAAAGCACAAATTAGATTTTTAAAAAACTTTTACATTTGTAAAGAAATTGTTAAGAATCATATATAAGAAGAAGAAAACAAAAATTTTACTTTATTTTTTCCAGTTTCATTATGTGAACAAACATTTGCCAAGTTTTACTTCGTGATTTCTTCTTTCAGTTAGTCTCTGTGTCTGTGTTAGTGAATCAAATTACATAAGACACGTAAATTTCTTTTTAATAAAAGAAAATATTTTTGTTAAAATAAATATATACGTTCGTTATATATATGTAATACTGACATACCCACCATATTTTTCTTTCACGTTTTGTACACCCTACACTAAAATAGATAGTGGAGGTATTATGCATTTGTGCAGATGTTTTTAACGTGAAAAAAATCCTGAGTCGATTTAAGCATGTCCCTTCGTTCGTCCGTCAGGGTTGCTGTTCATGTGAAGATATCTTAATAAAATTTGGCTATTGACGATGCCTATTGAAATTGTTTGTAATTGGTTGATTATTTCATATAAGCCCCATATAAATATACCCCTGGGTTTTTAGTCCTTAAAAATTCCCCAATATAAACGTTAAAAGTGATAAGTTGCACATATATGTCGGTATTTTATAAATATTATGTCAAATTAAAAAAAATTTATGTCAAAATCGCCATGCAGTATTATAGGATAGTCGATCCATAATTTTTTCTCACTCCCATATAACCCTCTAGAAAAAAGCCTTTTAAAATGCATACATTTTACATAACGTTAGTATCAAAATACACTAGAGCCCCAACTTGCGTCGTTAATGTGGACTATAGAAACGCGACGCAAATCAAATAACCTTTGTCTATATAAATGCACCAAAATTGAGTTTATGGGGGAATATTTCAAACAAGACAAAAAAAAATTATTTTTGACGTACTTCTTAACCAATAAGGGAGTTCTTGCTATTGTAACTTGTTCAGATTGCACTAGTATGACAATTTCAATTAAATGATTTATTTAATCACTGTCTCTATTGAAAATTGCTCTTATTGTTGTAGGTGCTAGTCAAAGAGCTCCTCCCATATTAACATCCATTTCTCTTGATTTTAAACGTTTAATTACATCTAATTTTAACTTCAAACTTATTGCATTTCCTTCACTTTTACTCATTTTTTTTACTTGGGCGAAGCACACTGCATTTTTACCATAACCAGATACTTGTCATCACCACTTATATAACAATGAAAAGGGAATTCCCCTTATTTCACGCAATTTGAAAAAGAGGTGACGATGAGTGTTCAATGATGCTATAAATGGTAATCCGCAATACTGTAGTAAAAAATTAACGGCTTCTGGAGAAGAAAATCGAAATCAAAACGATAAAAACGTGTGGTAAGAATTTTTGAATTTCACTCTTTAGTCCTTGGAAAGTTACAGATAAGTTTCCATTAAATGTTTTATTTAAAACGCTTAGTTATATGTGGCGTTTGATTAATGTGATTGAAATTTGTTAAATAATATATTACTTATACGCAAAGTAAAACATTATTACGAAAATCGAAACGTGGCAATTTGAAGATACAAAGTCGCAAATAAAATTTTTTCAGTTCTTAAAAAGCGACGAAAGTCAATGATTTTGTCTAATATATTGCACACATAAGCATACATAAGAAATCAATCAACAATATATGTAGGGTATTTAATAGTCGGGTTTGATCGACTATAAAATTTTTTATTTTCTCTTTTGCACTTTATTATCAGATTGAAAGATGAAAAGTGAAAGACGAAAAAAAAAAAATAAATAAATAAATAAAAAATCAAGAAAGCGAGTACATTTCAAGAAGTGAGAAAGTAAAAATAAAAAGAAATTGGAACAAATATAAAACTTTTAATGTAAAAGTTTTTACCACTCCAGACTCTCGATTGCGTAGGCATAAGTGGAAGAGTGTGTTTTAAAATATTTAAAATTTGTGGAATAAATTCTGATGAGGACATTTTATATACATGCAGAGGAAAATGTATGATTTTTGTTTTTAAACAATTTTATTTTTGATTAAAGAAACGAAAAATATTCAAATATTTATCAGAAAATAATGTTTTACTTTGCGTATAAGTAATATTTTTTCTTAACGAACATCAATCACATTAATCATACGTTACATACCAAAAAGTGTTTAAACAGAAAATTTAAAAATTTAAAATTTAAAACTAATCTGTTACTTTCGAAGGATTAAGGAGTGAAATAGAAAAATTCTTAACACACGTTTTTTATTAAAACACTTTACACCATTCTTATATTTTGATCAAATCTCCTTTGTAAAACAATTATTATTATGTTGAATATCAAACAATATTGTGAATTAATGTTGTTAATCAGATGAAAATAAGTGACCAGAAAAAAGTGCGTAATAAAATTATTTAATATTTTCAAGGAAACCCAACTTGGTCCTACAAAAAGTTGTTTAAGCATTGAAAGTTATGGCGTAAAACTGTTTCCAATGTTACTAAACATTACCGAAAGAACTTGTCCGTTAATAGAAAACCTGGTTCATGTAGAAGGTGTCTTTCACATGAACTTTTTAATACAAAAAAAAATAGAAACTATAAAAGGCTCAGAAATTTCCTGACAACAACTCTGACACAAATTTAGAGGCCAAAAATAAAACTCGGTAAATATATTCTTATGACGACGAAAGGTTTGTTCTGGCAGTTGATTTGCAACTTTCTAGATTTACCATCTTAACTTGATATATAAGGATTTATCTTATATATCTTGTACAAATTTGTTTCACATTTTCTGCCATTTTCCTTAAAATTGTTCACCCATACATTTTCTATTTATTTTTATTATTTATCGAAAATTTTTAATTATTTATATAAATTTCGTAGCCCAAATTAGTTTCATGATATTTAATAAATTAGTTAAATTTTAACTAAAAAAAATTATGCAAAACAAACAAATAAATATTATTTTAAACTTCCTCTTTTGTACGCATATTTATTTTTATACGTATGAGTGTGTATGTATATTTCCTAATGTTATCATAACAAATGTCAAAAATTAGAAATTGAAAATTACAACAAGAAAAAAATAGAGATTAATTTATTTGTTTTTTCCAAAAATTTGTCATTATATCCTTTGCTATCGCGTTACATTTAAAATTGTAATAAATTATGGGAATTATATCCAGCGAACATTTTACAGTGAAACGTAAATAAATCTAAAATGAGTTTTAATGAAATTTCATACAGTAATAGTAAAAATGCAGACGTTAATTTTGATTATGAAGATTTTTCTATAACTCAATTCTTTAGTAAAGACCTTCGTCGTATCCCTTATAATTTCAGAAATACTTTTTTATTTATATGAAATTTAGTTATTGAATCTACCTCTCTTTTGAGGACTCACAACAAGTATTGAAATCTTATAAACAAAATTTAGTACCTACTAAGATCTTATCTCCCCTTTTCCCATCGTCCACCCACATGCTTATATAATCATTCTAGCAGAGACTGGAACCTGTTTGGACATCTATAAGATGTCTAGCAAGCAGATTCGGATGACTCTTTATCCTTGTTATATATCTCTCATATATTTTTACAAAATCTTCCTTTGTTAATGGAATATCCAAGTCTCTTTAAATGTTATAATTTCTAATGTACCATGGAGTACTAGTTATTATTCATAGAATTTTAGACTGTGCCATCTGTAATTGAATACCATACGCTCATATTGGTTTTAGAATGGTTTTATACAGAATGACTTTATTGTCTAGGCTTAATTTAGACTGATGTTTAATTAACCAATGTAAGATAGAGGCTTCATATGAAGACTTGTGGTTTCTATGTGACAGTGCCATGTAAGTCGCCTAACCAAATGAGTACCAAAGCATGTAACATCCTGTGGCATGATAACACCATAAAGAGAAACTGGTGGACAGTATCCTCTTCTAAGTGCGAAGACGACGTGCAGTTCATTAACCTCTATTCTCCAATGTCCAGGGTATTAGAAGCTAAGTTAAGGTTCTTGTGTGTACTGATAATTGCCGTACCATCAGCAAAAGTTGAAATCACATGACTATTGCATAAGGGCATATCAGACGTATATATAAAAATTTTCCAGTTATAAAGTCATGAAATGTCGATCATCCAAATAGAATTTTAACAATTTGTGAGTGCCATACTATATCATAGGAGCGACATCCAAAAATGTTGTTCTAATTTTTCTAGTTAAATGGTTTAACTGTTCAATAGTTCCGTGCTTTTTCCGAAACCCAAACAGGTGCATTGGGATGATATTTTTATCGTTTAAGTATTATATAGTTTTTCTTTGGAATATTATCTTAAAGCAAGGCAGTAGGCTAAAAGGCCTATTGGATGATGAAAGCGGCAAATTCTGTCCAAGTTTCTTGATATTATCATTATGTCTAACAACTTAATTAATATCTTTTGGGCTAATGACAATTGTGTCACAATTTTTTGGTATTTTTTAGGTGTTTTTCAAATTTCAAAGTCGTTTGTAGGGGAATTCAGTTGAAAAACTTTACTTAAATAGTCTACAAATATGATAACTTTTTCTCTGAACTACTCGCTCAGTTCAGTTTTCTTCAGTGAACTTTGTGCCTCTACCGGTGGCTCAACATCTTTCGCTGAATTATTTTTCTCAGTTATCTGCTTGCAATCGACAGTCTCAGCTTTGCAACTGATGATCTCCTATGTTGCCATTCACGTCTAAACTCCCCTTCTCAAAAACAGGTTTCTCTATGCCACAATATTTTGTGTAATTAAATCCTTTCCTCTCACTGAAACTTAGGATTCGTGTGGATATGACTACTAATATATTTCCTATATTTCATCTAATTTATACTTCTATACTTTTACTTATATTTTTTTAAAATCAGTTACGATATAGCTATTCGATGTTTCCATTTTTAGAACCCTGAGGACTATTTCACAGTTATTTCTTTTTATGAAGATATCATTCCAAGACTAGAATAGTACCAGCATTTATTATACAATGCTGGTACCATTTCATGACTCTCAAAACTTTAATTTCTCCCCCTTCTCTTTTTCATTTTTATCAAAATTCTATGTATGTTTCTAACTTTAACAATACTTTTTTATTAAAAAAACCTTATATCTTTTGAAATTGTTGATTCTCCGATTTCAATATCTTATTACCAAAAAAATATTTTCGTGAAGATTCTAGTATTTTGATAACTAAGAAATACTTGTAATATTTGTCCCATATTCTAGTTAGACTTACAAACATCTTCGCCAACTTATAAACAAACCTGAAATGTTTGAACCAAATAAAGAATATAGATATAAATCATACGCCACGGTACGCAATTAGCACGTTGTTATAGTGTATTATTTGGTTAAGACAGATTATATAACATTAAAAATTATGTACGGACCCCCGTACAATTCGATACTATAGTTTGTGTTTGCTTAAATCATACATATTTTAAATATTATCACAATTCTCAAATTTGTGTTAGATTCACGCCACTTGAGGTGTTTATCGCAAGTGAATTGTAAAAGGACTATATTAGGGCAACAGTAAAGAACCACAAACACATTAAGTACACAAGCTGTACTTACATTATATTATTATTTAATGCCATATTTTATTCAGATATTTTTATAAATTTGCCACCAACGTTCACAGGGACAAATAAGCTGTTATCTAGACAGTCTATATGACATCGCACTGTAGGGCAGTATCGACTACAAAGCCAATGTTTATGTGAGATTTATGTCTTTCAAAGTGTTTTTTGAAAGGGTGCTTATAAAGGACCTATAAGAAATGATAGATTGATACACTTATACTTTAGCATATGGCATAGAATAATATAAAACTTTTCTAAAATCGCTTTAAATTTGGGACTTTTATGAATTTAAAATGCCATTCCGGAAGGAATATTTATTTGGGGACTGAATTGATCTCTTCAAAATTATCTTTGATTCAGATTCCCTATTAACCTTTCCCGATCCGATTGCAACTTCTCTCAATAAAAAAATATTTTTCTAATTCCAACAAATACAGTGCCTCACTTTAACGTCCTGAATATTAACCCTCAGCGTTGAATTGGCTAATTTGTCAGATAAGACATTTGGCTTCCTCTACTAGGGTTATGGCAAATATCTAGAATTCATCGACAGTTATGGTGTAATATTCAAGTATTATTTGAAACATGCAAAAACTATTTAAAATAACTTAAAACTTCATTACATCGAATCCGATTTCCTGAAGGGAAATTCATGTAGAAATTGACTATATAAAAAACTTACATTTATCGATTGTTATCACTCTGTTGTTATAAGAAGTTTGGTCTACAACTGGCTTTTTAAAAACAACTAAACTTAGTAAAATCATTTATTTATTTTTTCATTAAACCAACCAAAACTTTTTCAAAATTATGAAAATTCTGCTAAGACTCTCGAAGTTTAATTTTTTTTCTGAGTTTTATTTTACATGCATTTACGCAAAGAATTCTTTCAGAATTATGAAGCAAAAAGTTAGAGTTCTGAGCTAAATAATGGATTTTAAAGCAAAATAATGTTTTCATTTTTTGAAAAAAAAATCACTTTTCTTCAAAAATTCTACTTCCAATTATAACATAATATTTTACGTTGGGTTTCTTTCTGCGAGTAATAATAATATTTTCACAACTTTCAACACTTTCTCCCAACTCTGAAATCATATTTTAAGTATTTTAATTTAAACTAACAAACAAAAACAGAACCCTGTATCCTTTTTTTTTTTGTTATTTTCCAACAAATTACAATATTTTCTACAACGATTTTGAGGTTTTCATCAACACAATAACAACAACAGCAAATGGTTATGGACCATAGAAATTCAGGAAATTAATTACAATTCATTTAACTAACAACGCATTACAACAGCAACAATAACAACACACAAAAAGAAAAATAAAACATCGCCAATAATCAACACAAATACAAAAATAATGCTATATTTGGCTATGTCGAATCTTTAATACCCTACACCATAAATGAGTGTGAAGTAAATACATTATGACATACAACATATAACCGTTTTTTTATATAAAACACAGAGACAGTTAATGAGTAAAAGAATTATTTATATAGTTGACAATAACTTTTTCTATTGAATCGATTTTGATTACTTTTGGAATCATAACAACGTATATATTACTAAATATTACACAAAATTATATTCTAATTTATCAATTTATATTAAACATTTTTACGAAAGTTCTTCGCTTCAAGTAAGAGGTTTCCCCAGATGTCAGTCTATATCTTTTGGTATACTGAATCCAATTTTGTGGTTTTAAATAGGAAACTTTTCAGGACTATAGCTAATACTCAGGCCAAATTTCATTGAACTCTGTCAATTATTGTGGACGTGAGCGGGCTAACAACAGACAGACATACTGACGGATATAGCTTAATTGACTCAGATTCTAATAATGTAAGAATTAATGTACATTATGGAGTCCGAGATGATTCCTTCGTAGCGTTAACATGCAAGAATTCTAATTCTTAGGGTCCACCACAATTGCGAGTGTAGTAAATATGTTATTTTCATACATACACACTCTCACTATCACAAACGTATATAATATAAAACAAATTATTCTTAAATTTAACACGGAACACTTAAATGTCACAAAATGTGTTATATTTTCGGCAATAAATTCTTTTCTACTGAACCGATTTTGATAATCTTTGGAACAGTAATGAACTTTGTATTATAGCAAAATTACATTCTAATTTGTCTGTTTATAATTAAAATTTCACAAAAGTTTTGAGCTTGATCTTACAGGTTGCATAAGATATCGGTCTAATATATAAACCGATTTTGATGTTTTTTAACATGAAAATTTTCAGCATGATAACGAGAACTCAAGCAAAATTTCTTTCAGTTCATTCAAAAATGATAAACAGGCGGATATAGCTAAAGCGACTCAGTTTTTATTTGATGCAAGAATATATATACATTATAGAGTTTCGGACTACTCCTTCTTAGCGTTACTCACGGAGCGATAAAATTAATATTCCTCCTTTACCACTTGCAGTGGTGCAGGGTATAATAAATAACTACAACAACAGTTGAAACAATTTTATTCATTACAAAAACTTTCAAAATACATTTCAACCAAAAACACAATAAAATAAAAAAAAAAACACAGAAACCCCGATCAACAACAATAATAACAAAAACAACAAGATTATATTAATATCTGTGTGTATGTGTGTGTGTAAATATTGTCATAGAAATTATGTCATGATACAGAAAAAACATTTATAGCAATTGAAAAATTTACAAAAAAATTGTGTGTAAATTTCTAACAAGTCAACAATTTTTTTAAAGTTCATTTATTTTATAAAAATGAAAAAAAAAAACAATACAAAACTGGAAAAATGAAAAAAAGTAAACATAAAAAAACACAACAACTACAACTGACTGACAAAACAACAAATTAATGAAACTAGAACGAACGCATTTCACAATTGTAAAATTTCCAAAACACATTATTTTTGACTTCATTTTGTGGCATGAAATCGAGAAAAAATGTTTATCGTTGTTGCTTTGAGTGTTTTTGTTATTTGTATCGAAAATATTTCGATGAAAACTATAAATAACTGTTTTCTTCCGTTTCCCTTTGAGACAACATGGATTTTTTTACAAAATTTTCACAAATTTAGTTTTTTTTTGTTATAAATTAGTTACAATCATTTATCACACTTTTTTAATCAACTACATATATAATGATATTTTTCTTGTAAAATATCACACAGTGCATAATAGTCCCGAGACTTTTTTAAATAATTCTGTTAAATATCCGTCTTTATTTTCAGTGTAATTTCATTGAATTTATTTAACCTTAAATAAAATTTCTCCGAATAAAGCTGTTATTATGAATCTTGAGTATAACATGCAATAAGTTGTCAATTCGGAAATTGCCTTTTTTTAGCAAATTGAACACTTTTTCATTAATTAAATTGTACACTGAACCAAATGTCGCAGTTAATATTAACGAAAATTTTCGTAGAACCTTAACAAAAAAGAAGGTGTTAAACAAATGCATTTTCATTATAATTAACATAATTTTTCATCAAATTGAAGAATTATCTTCAAATATGCTAGAAAAAATAATAAAAAAAAGATGTTAAATTGAATAAAATTTCGTTAAAATTTTTACGCAAAACATGTTTTATCAACAAATATTTATTAAAAATTGCAGTAGCGCATCGTTATTAAAATAGTTCAATTCTACGTAGTAAAATTGATTTGAATAAAATTTTTGTTAATTTGACTATTTCTTTCGTCAAATAATTTATACATACCGGAGGAAAATATTTTATAGAACATTTTAATTAAAGTGAATGAAATTAAAGGAATATTTTGCTTAAATTTATGAAAATGCAAATGGCAGATCAGCTGATCAGCGAATATGTAAGTAACTTTTCATCCAAAATACAAGTCTGTCGGCTCATCACCGTCCTTTGACATTGCACTATTTTTAGTTGTCTGTTAGGTTTTCCACAGTATTTAATTATTATCTAAAAACTAGCTTTTACCTGGTTCGCTTTGCTGCACAAAAATTCTCCTCAGTCATATTTCTCGTGCTTTGTATGGAGGCTTCTTCTCCCCTGATCCTATCCGCCTTAAATTTTGTTCAATAAAATAGTTCTTTGAGGAAGTCATTGGGATAAAATTTGAAAATTTTCGCTGTTACAGTTCTTAAGATATTCTATAATCAATATTTACTTTGTATTGGAAGTGCTCCCATAATTTAACTTAAATAAGGTATTTAAATTAAATAATATTCATCAATAAAAAGATTTTATTTTTGTCAATTGGAATAATGTATTATTGAAATTGAATAAAATTTATTCAAATTAACTGCTTTTTTATTAATGAATTTAAAAAGTCAAATTTACAATTTTTCATCAATTTGAAGAATTCACGAAAAATTTACTAAGTTCCCGCACATACCAATTTCCAAAAATTATTTTTAAATAACAATTTTTAGAAAGCACAAATTATTAGGTATTAATAATTAATGCGCGTTGTGACACTGAACTTCCTACTCAAATCAATTGACACCTCCATGAGAAATGTAATTAAAAAAATATTTAGTATTTTTTAGTTGCAGAATTATTTACAAAAATGCATTTTGGGATAATTATGCAATATTGACGAATCTATTTCTATATTAAAGTTTTGGACCGACAAAGGAATTTGAATTTTCTATTTTCATTTGTATAAAATATACTTACAATTTTTTATACCCTGCACCACCGCAAGTGGTGAAGAGGGTACATTTACTTTGTCATTACGTTTGCAATGCTAAGAAGTAATCATCTTAGACCCCATAATGTATATTTATTCAAAAAATCATATAAAAATATGATCCGATTTTGTTATGCCCGTATAACTGTCTGTTGTTGCATGCTTTAATCCACAATGATTAACAGAGCTCTATGAATTTTAATCTGAGTATTTGTTACAGTCCTGAGAAGTTTTCTATTTAAAATCGGTCCAGTATATTTAAAGATATAGACCGATATCTGAAGCAACATTTAATTTCAAGCAAAAAACTATGGTAAAATTCTAAAAATATAAATTAACAAATTAGAATGGATATTTTGCTAAAATATTAATTAAATATGTACTTCGTTACTGTATCAAAAATTATCAAAATCGGTTTAATAGGAAAACACATATAGTCAAATAAATAACTTATTTCGTGACTCATTTCGTGACTCATTTCTTGTTACTGTGTTATCTTAAAGAAAAACGTAAATATAATGCAAAAGTTTGTGAGTGTATAAGTAAATATATATGTACGAAACATAAAATATTTACTACACATACATTTGTGGTGAAGTGTAGTGAAGATTCAGCATAGCCGAATATAGCATTCTCACTTTTTAATTTATACGTTCTAGCGAAAGTTCACCGTTTTGAAATATTTATTTTGTGAACATTTGTTTTTTTTCTCAATATGAGTCCAAACAAATTTGAAGATTATATGTCTCCTTGTTATTTCCATGCTGAAAGATTCATTAATCAAATGCTTTCTGCCACAATGTATTACAACAAATATATAAAATTTAAGTTTTTTTTGAAGAATAAATAATATTTCTTTTATATATAATTGTTCAAGAAATTATATTTTTAAATACATCAAAATTAACTCATAATATTGTAACTCTCATCTGACAATACACTATTCACCTTGGAATCGATTTAAATATATCAGTCCGTCTGTTTAGCTATGTCCATGATTTAAGTTTTTTTTGCTTTTTAATAACGATTAAACCTATTAAAACCGATGATGATTTCAAGTAACTCCCATATAAATCGAGTTTAAAGCTCGCATTACTCATAGATATGATATGTTATTTAAAACAAAACCACAAATCTTATATTTTTAATTGTTAATGGATCGAAATTATTATTACAATTTATAAAAGTTTTAATAGTTTAAATCTCATTTTGAATATTTTGCCTTTTATGTTCTTACAGTACTTCCTGTCACTTTACTTTAACTGGTAGTCGATCTGCGTTTAAAATTTATCACTCTTTTAGATAACTTTTTTGTGATCTTTAATTCCCTGTTAACAAGAGTCCAATATCTCTTCACTGGTCCTACCTGCAGGCAGTTTGGAAGATTTCCCTCTCTTGGTACAAATATCACATTATTGTTCTTGTACCTTGGGCTTCTAATAGATTGGCAAGTCAGACCAAAAAAGTGGGTACCTTATGAATTCTTATGAATGGAAGCACCTTTTTGGATAAACATTTCTTAATGTAAATTTCAGTATTTATAGAGCCCGTTGTAGTAAAAGATTGGCTGCTGCCGCAACTGCATACTACTTTTCATACCAAAAATTTGTACGAAAAATTTGGTTGCTTTTGTATCCTAGAAATTTTCCAATATTCTCTCGAAAGAGAGTATTTTTTTAGAAAACTTGAATTCGATGTACTCTATTATTGAACTTTATTTTTTATCAGCGTTCCTATCAGGAACCTTGTGTATTTTCATACCAGTATCAACTTAACGATTGTTGCCCTAGCTCAGAGCCAACCGGCTTTGCTTTCCAACAGGATGTCATTTGTTTGGTATTCTTATATTTTACAAAGATAATTTCATCAAAAAAAAAAAAAAAAAAAAAAAAAACTTGTGTAAAAGGTTTTAATAAAAAACGTGTGTTAATAACATTTTGATCTCAGTCCTTATATAGCTGTGTATTCTAGAAAAATTTGTAGATGCAAATACATCTACTCAGTTTTTGAAATATTTTATAGTTCCAAAGCTAAAAAATTCTTTTCAAAAATGTTTTTAAACCACTGTGCATTAGAAACAAACAGTTTGATGGGTCATTTTTTTAGAACAAATTATAAATCTCATTCTTTGTCTGATAACGCAAAATTCTTATAAATCGATTTATTTTCAGAACATCATCAATCAATAAATATAAAAATTTATCATAATTTTTCATAAATTTCTATCCGATATTAATGAAAGCAACTGAACACATTTCTTAATGTCTAAAACACTTCCTTTCCGTTCAGATATGTTTTTTTATTCCATAATATCACTTCAAACTCAATTAAAATCTTTGACTTTCTTTCAGTTTGTTTTTTAATTAATGATTCTCAACAGCATATTCAACACAAGTGCCACCATGAAATATTTATTCAAGATTTCTTTCCTCTTTTTTATCAATTAAAATTTCAATAAATGCAACTTTTTTTCACTTCTTTCAATGATAAAGTTGGAGGCAAAAAAGGATTTAATAAAAAAGAATCAACGTTGAGATTTAGTTATAAGTTCAAGTGTACGAACACATTCATAAATAAAAACCATATTGATATTAGTAACTAAAATGCTGAAGTACTTAAGTGCAATTTTGTTAGGGAAACGGAAGTTAAAGTGAACACATTAATAAATATTTTTATTTTAGGAAAAAAAATAAAAAAGACCTTTATTTTAGGGGAAAATCATGATAAAACAAGTAAAAAGTAATAGCCGGTCAAAGCCGACTATTTAATACCCTACATCATATTGTTTGCTACAAGTGGTAGCAACCAAAAATGTATGTGCCACCCTCGTATAAAGGTATTTTTCAATTTATGCTTAAGAGTGAAGTTTTCACATAGAATTATTATGTTCTAAAACAACTTTTTTCTATTGGCGTAATATGGAAGCTTGAAGAAATTATGGACCGACCCTCGTAAAATTTCGCAAATCGATTTTTGCTTATATTTGTCTTGATTTGACTTATTCTTATTACAACGTTTATGTGAGATTTTAGTCCTTCAAAGTAATATTTGGAAGAGGGGCGTATGGGACTTTATAAAAAACAATGAACCGTTCCACGTGAACATTTCAGAAAAATCGCTTTATATTTAGGATTTTTGTGATCTAAAATCCACATTCCGGGAAAAAACTAATCACTAATTTCAATAGGCATCATCTTTTCATTAATATATCTCTAAGACTGCATTTTATTCATAAGGTTACATGGAGAGCCAGCGACGATGGCGAAACATCGTTAAATTGACTCAGAAAATGATCCTGAGTAGAAAGGTGTACTTAATAGTGGTGCAAGCACAATTTTTTACAATCAGTACAATTTTTGCCCAAACGCTTAAAAACCCCCACCAATTATGATAGAAATCCACAGAGATTTATTTTTCATTATATTTTATTTATATTTGATTTCCCTTTTATAATTATTAAAATATAATTTACAGCATTTTGTATCAAATTCCCCCATGAATATGAACGTTAAATCCATAATTTATATCCAAATGTAACAAATTTAACATCCGTTAACAAAAAATTTCTGATGATGCCGAGGATTTTTCAAAAAAATAAATACCGTTTCCTAGAAATGCGCATGTCTGTTAAAGAATAAGTACTTTTTACAAGTTCTTATACTCTTAACAAGTTTTCAGTATAAGAGTTTAAATTCTCCCAGCAACAAATGAAATGTGTTATATTCTTGGGCGACCTTCAACACTATTACATATATTATATATTTTAACACAAGTTTAATGACTATAACAGTAACAACAATAACAATATATAAAAGATAACAATAACAACAATAATACAGACACTAAGCTCTTGTCAAGAATATGTTTTCATTTTTTCTTCAACTGTCAAACTCAATTTTCATTCATATTCTTTGTTTTCTAGTGGAAGATATTAAAGCTTCTTTTCTAGTTGAATGAATTTTCCACGAATTCTTTCCGTTAAACTTATTTAACTTTTATTTTGAACAATAAGACATTTTAGTTACCTTCAATATTATGTGTCAAAAGTTACCTGTCATGTTCAACTTCCGTTGGAAATTTTCATTTTAGTATGTGGTGGGAATGTCAACAATTTTCAACAATTAACTTTTGGAAAACAAGGTACTTTTTCACGAGCTTCGTAGAGTATTTCACAATGGGGCAGAATCGATTTTGGAAATAAAAACTATTGTTATTAAATTATAGAATTGAAAGTATCTCAATTTGACTTTGGTTGAATTTTCATCCAAGGTATAAAGCTCTTACACTAGTATTGAGTATCTATGAAAATGGGGGAATTTCACGCTATTTGTAGTCAATAACTTATTAAAAAAAAAAAAAAAAAAAAAAAAAAAAAAAAAAAAACTTACAATTTCTGTCACTCTACACCCTTTTTGTGCTCTTTTAAACTTCTTTAATCAAGAGCCCAAGATCTCTCTACTGGCCTTAGCACTGGGCTGTTTGTATCTCCTAGTAAAAATATTAATTCTTCTGAATGGAGGCAGAGTTTTTTTTTTTGTAAACTTTCCTTTTAAGCAGCATTTTCTATTTTGAGCCTTGTCGTTTGGGCTGCTTTCTTACCGAATGTGTTGGGAGCTGTTTTGAAAATGCTCTTCTATTCTTTTGGCTTTAGAAGCATCCTGTGGACCATTTCTTCTACCTGAATCAGGTTTTCACTTAAGGGAGAAGTTCTCAAAGTACTTGTAAAGAACTATGAACAACAGTTTGATGCAGGCATTTGTATACTTGGAACACCTTTTCTAGAACAAATTTGGGGGTTTGTTGAAAATATTCAGTGATTTTAGTTCTTTTTTAAGAATCTTTCACTCTTATTTGTTAAAAGGATTTTTGTGAAGTAAATTTTTATAAATTCATATATTATTATACCAATAAATTTATATATTTTAAAATAAATTTATATTTTTAAATAAACTTGTGGACCTCTATAACGCCCATCAACTCGAATAGATTGAAAAAATGTAAAAATAGATTAAACATGTATGTCAACTTGAATATCTTTGAAGTAAAATAAAATTTACAAAAATATTTTTTTTCTTAAATTTGGAGAATTAAAAAAAAAAACAACATACCCGAGGTGACCAAATTAGGAAAGTCACCCATTACGCTCCTGATTATATAGATCTTTTGTACTTCTCTGAGCAACTCAAAGGTACTTTGTCTCTAACCATGTTAAAAAAACTAATTGCACTTCAAGTGCGATTATTGAAAAACATGAGCGTACCAACAACAGACAGCAGACGGACGTAGAAAATTCGACTCAGATTTTGATATGTTGCAAGAATGTATACACTTTATGGGAATTTCGATTCTTGATGTTACTGAAGGTGTGACAAAATTAATGTACTCACTTCACTACTTGTGCTAATAGAGTTTATAAAAAACATAACACAGACTCTTTAGTGCCAGTCATTCAAGATCTGCCCTTCATTTCTATATATGCAACTCCAGAACGACTGGTATATAGTGTATTGACATTAAATTTGTAAATCGTTACATTTCTGTGGGAATTTCAGTTGAATTATAACATATTTAAGAGTTTTGTAATCATAAAATCTTAATACTGGATCAATACTGTTATAAAAAGGTACAGTCTGATAGTCTTGTAAATCGAAACGCATTAATATGGAAAGGTCCCAAAATAATTATTATCAAATTGCCACTGAAATACTTAAATTTTTAAGATTGTTTTCAACTTTAAATCACATTGCGGGCACCTACGTTCTAATATGGAACCGTATGGTTCATGAAATTTGATTCAGACACAATCAGTTATAGAAATAATTAACAATATCAATACAATAAAACGAAAAGAAACACCATTCCGGAAAGAGTTGAATATGGGAACTATATCAAATTCTGCTCCAAATATAATTCAATATCTTGAGGTCAATACTTATTCTAATTTCCGAAATTTATACCTAAACGCGATCTAATTGCGATAGACAATAAAATGACTTAGAAATCCTATCGCCAATAATGCACTTGAAATAAATATCAACAGCACTTTCATGCTAAAGTTGAATACGTAGATCCAGTTACACATGTAATAACAGGCTTTGAAGAAGATCACAAATATTCTTGTATAATATAGTCCAGAATCCAGTGAATCCTGGTTAGTTTCCAACACCATCAGGAAAAAAATATTTATATGTTGCAAATTCTGACTTGATATAACCAACAAGATTGATCTCTGCTACATTCAAAACAAGGTATCTATAATGCAAAAAACCTCTCAAGAATCTCCCTGATATTAAAACAAAAATTGGCACTTGAGTGGAATTCTCAACAATTCGTAGTTTGGGACATATTATATTCCAAGATCTAATTGTACATCTAATTGCCATATAATCCAATGGGAAAAAAATATGTCACCCTTATTTGGAGATTATTACATTTTGGATATTTTTGCTGATAATTTCTATATATTTAAACAGATTTTTCGGTATGATTTTGAATAATTAAAATCCAATTCCTATAAATTTCTTACCAGAACTCGGTAAATTTGTCTAAACGTGATAGTATTTCTAACACACTGATAGACAAGTTCAATGTCTCATATTTTGATTTGGTGCATTATTTTATAGGTTTATGTGTACTTGGGTATTTCCTCTTTGCCGTTATACATGGAATCACATATTTTTATTATTATTTTGCAATATAGTGAAAACCGATAAGAATGTTTTAATTTAATAGAACTATAACATTCAACCATAAAATTTATATTTAACCTGTACGACTTTATGTGCACACACATACATACATGCGTAGATACTTTTATCTCAATAATTTTAATTAACACAATTAAATTCTATTTTGTAGATTTGTATCTTTTATTATTCATATAATTTTGTAATTCCAACCATTAAAATTGTTATTTCTTATCTGCACCAATACACACATTATCTCACTTTAATACACCTTTATATATAAAATTTAATATGTGTTTGTTTGTCTGTTTGTTTGTTTGTTTGTTTGGTCTTATAGACAGTTTAACTACTTAACCGATTTTGCTAAAATTTTCTCAGAATGATCCCCATATATCTGAAAATAACATAGGTGATAAAAGATTTCGATAGGACCAGGGGGAAAGGTACCCCCATACAAAGCAAATATTGATTATCGAATATATAAAGAATCACTTCATCGAGAATTTTAAAATTTGATCCCAATAACCTTTTTCAAAGGAACTGTTTTATTAGACAAAATTTAGGGCAGATACGATCATGGAGAGAGGTGTCCCCTATACAAAGAAAATGTTGATTATCGAATATCTAAAAAACTATAACAGCAAAAGTTCTCAAATTCGACGCCAAACAATTTCTTAAGGATTTGCTTCAGTGATCAAAATATAGGACGGGGAAGATAAAGCAAATATTAATTGTCGAATATCTAAAGAACTGTTAAAGCAAAATATTCAAATTGGTTCCAATTGCTTTCCCAAGGACTTTTTTACTGGCCTAATTCTAGGACGATTAGGACCAAGGGGAGAGGTCTCCCCATACAAAGTAAATAACGATTATCAAATATCTAGATAACCCTAACAGGGAGATTCTTAAATTTGGTCTTAATCACTTTCTCAAGGAACTAGTTTAATGAACAAAATGTAGAACCGATAGGACAAAGGATAAAATGATTATCGGTTATCTAAACAACTATAACAGCGAAAGTTCTAAAATTTGGTTCGAAATAGTTTTACTGAACAAAGAGTAGGACGGTTAGGATCAAGGGAAGGGATAGCTTCCATGCAATGCAAATATTAAATAAAATTTTGGAACAGATAGGGCCAAGGGCACTAGGCAAAAAGTCCATTGCATACAAATTTTTTAATACATATTTTAATTTGTGGGATTCTTTAGAGATCTTGAACTGAGGAGAATGTTTGTGCAGCAAAGTGCAACGGGTAAAAGCTAAAGAAACATATAAATAGAAAATGTCAAATAATACAAAATGACGACACAACTTTGAAAATGGACAAAAGAAAATACAAAAAACTATAGTTGTTCATTTAACAATAAGTATCTATAGTTAATTTAATATTGATATAATCTTGTTTACATTTCCATTAATACTAAAACACAATACAGCATACAACCTACAACATGCAACATACAAGAGAATCTATCCGTAACAGCAAAAAATATAAATTTTAATGATACTTGATAATGGCAAAATGACAACATCACTTTGTATCAAACTAAGTGTTCAGGAAGTGGGAAGAGGGAGTTAAAAAACAATGAGGGAGAGGTATGAAGGATAAACTCTTCTATTCAGAGCATAATAACTGACATTTATGTTGAGTTCATTAAGTTTTAGTGAAATGTGGGTGTCTATGAAATTATAAGATGGACAAATGTTATTATTTGTGTGAAACACAAATAACCTCATTAATAAATAATGGACAATAATTATGCAGTAAATATGAAGTTCGCCAATCAAATGAAATTTCTATAAAGCTACAGCAATATTTTTCATCTTTTCATAAAGGCGGTATATATAAGGTTTGCCCAAAATTATATATGCTGAGGAATTTTCCCATTGATAATAAACTCCAAGTCACATCATGAT
>PYHX02000413.1:45140862-45168081 GCA_004302925.2 Cochliomyia hominivorax | reverse complement strand
ATGATGTATAAAAATGCATGCAATACTTTGTTCGCGTAGCACACGGAAAGAAAAATTTTATATATACTCAGTCATCGTGGAATATAAAAAATATCAAGCTGACTATTTAAGTGAAAAGCTTAAAACGTTCTTTCTAAAAAACCCAGTTAACCGAATTATAAACCCGACATATTGAATAAATTTGAAAATTTAAATTATTCAAAACCGGCCGGCTTTCTGAAATGTAAAAACCGGTTAACCGATTTTTAGTTTTCGGTTTTTAATAACATTATCCACAACTCTATTTGAATTACTTTAATGATTATCTTAATTAAGACAAATAAACTAATTTAGTTACTTCAATTTATGCTAAACGTTTTTTTCTCAAAATTTTCACATTCTTTAAATTCCATAAACCTAAATTTTCTAACATAAATAATTGTCTTATTAAGTGACCATTAATTACAAGAAAAGACTATATAAAAATATAACATAAAAAAACTCTCCAGATTTCGTTAAAAGATTTCTAAAAGACCAGTGATGACAATTTGTTCCAAAAACACAATTATTTTCAACAAATGAAGAAAAAAATATAAAACAAAAATTAACTTTAACTTAAAAGAAAATATATATTAATAGCAACAACAACAACAGTAATAAAAAAACAATAATAACTACAAAGAAGATGAAGATGGGAAATGACCGAAAGCCTACATTAGAAAAGGCGTTAATAACCCATCAACCTACAATTAAGTATTACAAATTTCACACAATGATAAAGATGGAAAAAATGGAAATAAGAAGAGAGAAGAAAACATTTATATGTGAATAGAAGACGAAAAGAAAAATATAATAATTTGTATTTAAAAACATGTAGGAAAGCTATATTTAGCTATGCCGAATCTTCAATACCCTTCGCCACAAATGCCAAAGAAATAAATAAAATATACACCATCACAAACGCATACAATATATGTTTGTATTTCTTATACATATAACAAAGAAACCTTTATGAGTCATAAAACCAGTTTATATTTTTTGACTATAACTTTTTTCTAATGAACCGATTTTAATTATTTATGGAAAAGTAATGATATTAATGAAATTAATTTTAATTAATTTAATTCTTATTTGTTGATTTAAATTGATAATTTTACAAAAATTCTTCGCTTTAATTTAGAGGTTATCTCAGATATCAGTCTCCTAATATACTGAAGCGATTTTGCTGGTTATAAATAGGAAAGTTCTCAAGACTATAATAAATACTCAGGCCAAATTCTATTGAGATCTGTTTACTATTGCGGATGTGAGCATGCCAACAACAGACATACAGATAGGTGGACATAGCTAAATCGATTCAGGTTTTAATGTCACGCAATAATGTATATATATAAATTATGGGTTCTTAGATGATTCCTTCTAAGCGTTACACACGGAATGGCAAAGTCTTCACCACTTGGTGGGAGGGGTACAAAAAATTCAAGTAAAAATAAATATCTGTATGATCAGTAGCACCTTAGAATCACAAGGCCTACAGTTTTGCATTTGGTAAAACAAGTTTTTTAAATCCATAAAATTTTTAAATAAAATATTGTTATTGTAATACTTCGAAGCTTTATACCAAATTTTACTAGACTAGATCCATAATTTTTTATAGCTCCCTTTTTTAAGATTCACTTAGGAACAGTGATTCATATGGAAATTAAATGCAAATAAATCTGTAACTTATGAACGTCTGAAATTTATAGAGTAATACCCAATGTATAGGCGGTATTAAGTTTGAACATTATGAATGTAATGAGTGACGTTCCACAGAGTCCCATAATTGGACACATTGGTCATAAAGTAATTTAAACTAAACAGCCTTTTATATCTGAACCGATTTTAAAGATTTTCATATTAGAGAATTCATATTTATACCGGGTCTAAAATTAACCAACTTCTTCAAATCATATAAATCTATGAAAAATGGAACCAAATAACTCTAAACACACCTTTTTCATTAAATATTTTAAGTCGAGTATCATTTGATTCTTTTTCGATCAAATTACCTTTGTAAAACATATCAGTTATTATATTTGATGTCAAAAAAGAATATATTGTTTATCTGATTGACATAAGTGACCCGACAAAGGAGCATTCTAAAATATTTTAAAATTTTCAACAAAACCCACATGGTTCTACAAAAAAGGTCTGTCAATGTTATCAAACAGTACCGAGAATACTTGTGGGTAGAAAAAATTGTCCACATGATTTTTCTAAAGCAAAAAGAAATATATAAAGCTTTTTCGAAAAAGCTTTATAATGCAGGTTTAAAAACATTGAAGGCTAAGAAAATTCTTGACACAAACGCTGCTAAAAAATTAGAGAATGAAGTTTTCTTAAAACTTATTCTTGCTGCATATTGGATGACGAAACATATGTTCCTGGGCAAAAATTTTATGTTGCTAATACTCGATGGAATGTTAAAGAAAAGATTAGGACCCACAGGCTGTACAAATTTTCCCAAAAAAGCCAATCATTTGTTACAACGGGCTCTATAAATACCGTAATTTACATCAATAAAAAAATTAATAAAAAAACTGTAAGTTTTGTGGTTTTGTTTTTTATTAAAATACATATTGTTGTTCGAAACTTAAGTAACTTTTTCGCGCTAAGTATTCACTGTGTTATATCGTCTCCTTAAATGAAAACTTCTTCTCTTATTTACTATTTTATACAAAAAAAAATAACTTCAATTTCCTTGCAAATAATAATACAATAACAACAAAACGGACTTAAAAATAGCTGTTCGTAACTTGAATAATTTTAACATTATTTCGTTTCTTTTGAAATTAGCGCATTTTTGGGCATAAATTGTATAAGATTCATTAAAGTAAATGTAGGCATCGTCTTTGCTATTGGCCAGTTTATCAGCTCCAAATTATTTCTGAAACGTTTGCACCCATTTCTTTAAATTGCCATAGCGGTTCTCTATGAAATTTAAGTCCGAGGACTGCGGTGACAAATCAATGAGCTGGATCCCATTGGCTTTTGACTAATCTTTGACCAACTTTTATTTATGATATGGGCTATTCATTCATATTTCATTTAACATAGCATTACATATTGGGTACCAAAATGTCTTTGAAAATAAAACAGTCCACTTTTGTTTTAATTTTATAAAGAGGTCCAATTTAACTATCCGAATATTAGGTTAAACTTAAAACACTGTCACACACTTGTCTTTGGTAGATCTCTGATATTGTCGGATTTACTGATTTTTCCTAAAATTACACACTTCACCGAAATAGAATTGATTAAATTTAAATCAACCACTTAATAAAACGGTCCTTCATTGTGTTGTAGATATATAAAGAATCCAGTATGATGGACTTTTTTCATCAGTTCTGAATCTAAATTTTGGGGAAAAAATTTGCTGAGGTTTAGAACATCATAGCAAAAAACATCAATATCGGAAGCTTTTTTGCTAAGCATGCCAAACTTGTATATCCTCCACATTCATCCATACATATTCTTGAATCAAATCAAAATCTAAGTCGTTGTATTCTTCAGTCTGACTGTGTTTGAATTAAATGAAATTAGGCTTCATCTAAAAAATTTTCCTAGAATATAGTTCCATAACAAAATAGCTTTATACCGATAACTTTAATATTACAAAATTAAACCGAATACACAATTTATACTTATTTTTAATCAATAAGCACAATTTTTCTTTATTATCTTCACTTATTAAAAAAAAAAAAACTTGATTTTTAGAGTTACTAGACAAACGGTTACTTCCAATCCATAATACTTGCATTTGACTCATTGACTTAAAGTTAGTCCGATTTGAAAAAAAAATAAAAGAACGTTATCTATAATTCATAATATCTGTCAATGTTTTTGCACATGTAAAATGACTACGAAGACCTTCAATAAATAAAAACATAACTATTCTGAATTCAACAAATCGTTAGTAATATCTTGTAAATATTTAAACAACTAACAACAACTACAATAACTAACTTAAACAAATAGAGAAATAACATTTATTATAGACTAATTTTAAATTCGACATACAGTATGATGACCTACAACTTTTTTTCAACATCGTCATCATTTAATCTTAATGATTTGTTCTCTATTTTTGTTCTCTATTTTTCAGTTTAAACCTCAATGTGGAAAAAAGTTCTGTACAAAAAAAAATACTTTTTTTAACAACTGGGAAAATAAAATGAAAATGTTAAAAAATAAACAAACAAACGAACATACAAAAACATCAAATAATGAAAAAAAGGTAAATATAATATTATTTGTTTTATACATTTTACTGTATGATGATTAATGGGCCTAAAAGGCCACTTGGCAGCTGTAAAAAATAAACTTGTGTCTAACACAACTTAAGCAATAAATAAAGGGGCAGCGGCAGTTGAATAAAGTACAACAACCATCACTGGAAATGAATGATCTGCAAAATGATGAACATGAACATGTATGGAACCGTTTAATTACATGATTTTAAACCTTTTCTTAGATCGCATCTCTTTTTTTTTATGACGGACAGATAGATAATTAGTGGCTAAACTAATTATGAACAATAATTACAGTTTAATGAAGCTGAAGAAAATGAATTAAAACAATGAATTACAAATTTTTATAAAATGTTTGTTAATTTCTTAAATATTACCTCATTATCTGCCCAATGAGTGAAAAATTTAATTGGATTTAAAATATGTGTCCAAAGATACTTTCAAAATAATAATCTTAAAACATAATTAAAGGAGATGAAATAAAAATGATCGCTAATTTAACATATTTATAAATGTTTAAAAGCAAAAAGTAGCTCGATTTATAATCAATAATTTCATGCCAAAAATCGATATTTTGATATGAAAAAAATATCAAAAAAATCTTAAAACGTTAATATCTTCGGTAAAAAAGCTCTATTTGCAACTCGATAAATAAGCGTTTTAAATGGAAAAAGGAGATTGATTTGAAATCACTTATGTTTCATACGGAAAATTGATTTATTGAATCTGATCTGATCCTGATCTTGACCGACCAATATTTTTCTCAATGAAGTTATTTTTAAAGCATAAAATTTTAAGACCGTCAAAGTAATATTTCCGTAGATATTCAATAATTTGTATTTGCTTTGTGTGATGGTCGGCCCTCTATCAGTTACAAACAAATATTCATTCAACATAAAAACACACTTTTTGCATTGCATTATATACACATGCAACAAACTATCCAACAAAAGAATTATTACGCATGCGCAACAACCTGCTTAAGATGAAGATGTTGAAGATGCACGTAAAAAATAAATTCTCAAATTCAACATCTTATAGAAAAACATTGAACACAAGTTTTAACATTTTATTCAACTGTGTCCACCTTCTAACTTATCGTTCGTGTGAGCAAGTTGGATTTAATTTTCTAATTTGCAACACGTCATCATACATGTTACGAGTAATAATAAACAACATACAAGTCTTTGTTTGAGAGAACTTGATATTACAAACATGATGCGAATAATTTTGCAACATGTTACAAGTAATAAACATGGCAAACAAGAAATCCCCAAATTGTACACAACCTTAAAAATGTATCATAGACATGTTGCAATCGAAAAAATCAAAACATCGGGGGAAACCAACTATTTTGTTCAACGTATTCATAATAACTAAAAGGTTGTAACCTGTATTTATAGTTTTTATTTGAACATTAACTTACGTTGGTCAATCAACTTAGATGATGTTACGAGAATTGTTTACAAGTTACGTTTAATATTTTAGCATAAATATAACTTTATTAAGTATTTTTAGATTTATTGTGTTTTGTCATTGGAATGTGCAAAATGCTGCGCGTATCGGTTTTTTTGCTTTTATTAATAAGTAGTTTGAAGGAATTACCTCTCTTGAAACAAATATCACATTATTGTTCTTTTGCCACAATAGAATTTTTTAAGTCAAGTCCAAAAAAATGGACACATTTCGAAGTCTTATGAATGGAAACAGTCTTTTGGGTTAATATTCCTTGATATAAATTTCTGTATTTTTAGATTTACGTCAACATATCCTCGAGCATCAGAATTAAAAAACTTTATGACCAGGAATTTGCGAACATTTGTCAGAACATACGTTTCGTCTCCCACTATGCAACAAAATATTTTTTTAGAAATCTTGACCTCAATTACCGTGCTCAGTTTGACTACCAAAACTTTAGCAGCGCAACTATTGGAACTTTTTGAACATTATGGTTTCAAAATTTGGCATAATTCAATTTTTCGTTAAAAAAAAGTTCGATTTTTTAAACGCTTATTTACCGAAAAATATACATATTTTCATAGAAAATATCGATTTTTCATGTGAAATACAAGTGATTACAAATCGAGCTCCTTTTTCGATTTAAACGCTTATTTACCGAGATATTCACGTTTAAAGATTTTTGTATTTTTTCATACAAAATATCGATTTTTGATGTGAAATACAAGTGATTACAAATCGAGCTCCTTTTTCGATTTAAACGCTTATTTACCGAGATATTCACGTTTAAAGATTTTTGTATTTTTTCATACAAAATATCGATTTTTGATGTGAAATACAAGTGATTACAAATCGAGCTCCTTTTTCGATTTAAACGCTTATTTACCGAGATATTCACGTTTAAAGATTTTTGTATTTTTCATACAAAATATCGATTTTTGATGTGAAATACAAGTGATTACAAATCGAGCTCCTTTTTCGATTTAAACGCTTATTTACCGAGATATTCACGTTTAAAGATTTTTGTATTTTTTCATACAAAATATCGATTTTTGATGTGAAATACAAGTGATTACAAATCGAGCTCCTTTTTCGATTTAAACGCTTATTTACCGAGATATTCACGTTTAAAGATTTTTATATTTTTTCATACAAAATATCGATTTTTGATGTGAAATACAAGTGATTACAAATCGAGCTCCTTTTTCGATTTAAACGCTTATTTACCGAGATATTCACGTTTAAAGATTTTTGTATTTTTTCATACAAAATATCGATTTTTGATGTGAAATACAAGTGATTACAAATCGAGCTCCTTTTTCGATTTAAACGCTTATTTACCGAGATATTCACGTTTAAAGATTTTTGTGTTTTTTCATACAAAATATCGATTTTTGATGTGAAATACAAGTGATTACAAATCGAGCTCCTTTTTCGATTTAAACGCTTATTTACCGAGATATTCACGTTTAAAGATTTTTGTATTTTTTCATACAAAATATCGATTTTTGATGTGAAATACAAGTGATTACAAATCGAGCTCCTTTTTCGATTTAAACGCTTATTTACCGAGATATTCACGTTTAAAGATTTTTATTTTTTCATACAAAATATCGATTTTTGATGTGAAATACAAGTGATTACAAATCGAGCTCCTTTTTCGATTTAAACGCTTATTTACCGAGATATTCACGTTTAAAGATTTTTGTATTTTTTCATACAAAATATCGATTTTTGATGTGAAATACAAGTGATTACAAATCGAGCTCCTTTTTCGATTTAAACGCTTATTTACCGAGATATTCACGTTTAAAGATTTTTGTATTTTTTCATACAAAATATCGATTTTTGATGTGAAATACAAGTGATTACAAATCGAGCTCCTTTTTCGATTTAAACGCTTATTTACCGAGATATTCACGTTTAAAGATTTTTGTATTTTTTCATACAAAATATCGATTTTTGATGTGAAATACAAGTGATTACAAATCGAGCTCCTTTTTCGATTTAAACGCTTATTTACCGAGATATTCACGTTTAAAGATTTTTGTATTTTTTCATACAAAATATCGATTTTTGATGTGAAATACAAGTGATTACAAATCGAGCTCCTTTTTCGATTTAAACGCTTATTTACCGAGATATTCACGTTTAAAGATTTTTGTATTTTTTCATACAAAATATCGATTTTTGATGTGAAATACAAGTGATTACAAATCGAGCTCCTTTTTCGATTTAAACGCTTATTTACCGAGATATTCACGTTTAAAGATTTTTGTATTTTTTCATACAAAATATCGATTTTTGATGTGAAATACAAGTGATTACAAATCGAGCTCCTTTTTCGATTTAAACGCTTATTTACCGAGATATTCACGTTTAAAGATTTTTGTATTTTTTCATACAAAATATCGATTTTTGATGTGAAATACAAGTGATTACAAATCGAGCTCCTTTTTCGATTTAAACGCTTATTTACCGAGATATTCACGTTTAAAGATTTTTATATTTTTTCATACAAAATATCGATTTTTGATGTGAAATACAAGTGATTACAAATCGAGCTCCTTTTTCGATTTAAACGCTTATTTACCGAGATATTCACGTTTAAAGATTTTTGTATTTTTTCATACAAAATATCGATTTTTGATGTGAAATACAAGTGATTACAAATCGAGCTCCTTTTTCGATTTAAACGCTTATTTACCGAGATATTCACGTTTAAAGATTTTTGTATTTTTTCATACAAAATATCGATTTTTGATGTGAAATACAAGTGATTACAAATCGAGCTCCTTTTTCGATTTAAACGCTTATTTACCGAGATATTCACGTTTAAAGATTTTTGTATTTTTTCATACAAAATATCGATTTTTGATGTGAAATACAAGTGATTACAAATCGAGCTCCTTTTTCGATTTAAACGCTTATTTACCGAGATATTCACGTTTAAAGATTTTTGTATTTTTTCATACAAAATATCGATTTTTGATGTGAAATACAAGTGATTACAAATCGAGCTCCTTTTTCGATTTAAACGCTTATTTACCGAGATATTCACGTTTAAAGATTTTTGTATTTTTTCATACAAAATATCGATTTTTGATGTGAAATACAAGTGATTACAAATCGAGCTCCTTTTTCGATTTAAACGCTTATTTACCGAGATATTCACGTTTAAAGATTTTTGTATTTTTTCATACAAAATATCGATTTTTGATGTGAAATACAAGTGATTACAAATCGAGCTCCTTTTTCGATTTAAACGCTTATTTACCGAGATATTCACGTTTAAAGATTTTTGTATTTTTTCATACAAAATATCGATTTTTGATGTGAAATACAAGTGATTACAAATCGAGCTCCTTTTTCGATTTAAACGCTTATTTACCGAGATATTCACGTTTAAAGATTTTTTGTTTTTTCATACAAAATATCGATTTTTGATGTGAAATACAAGTGATTACAAATCGAGCTCCTTTTTCGATTTAAACGCTTATTTACCGAGATATTCACGTTTAAAGATTTTTGTATTTTTTCATACAAAATATCGATTTTTGATGTGAAATACAAGTGATTACAAATCGAGCTCCTTTTTCGATTTAAACGCTTATTTACCGAGATATTCACGTTTAAAGATTTTTGTATTTTTTCATACAAAATATCGATTTTTGATGTGAAATACAAGTGATTACAAATCGAGCTCCTTTTTCGATTTAAACGCTTATTTACCGAGATATTCACGTTTAAAGATTTTTGTATTTTTTCATACAAAATATCGATTTTTGATGTGAAATACAAGTGATTACAAATCGAGCTCCTTTTTCGATTTAAACGCTTATTTACCGAGATATTCACGTTTAAAGATTTTTGTATTTTTTCATACAAAATATCGATTTTTGATGTGAAATACAAGTGATTACAAATCGAGCTCCTTTTTCGATTTAAACGCTTATTTACCGAGATATTCACGTTTAAAGATTTTTGTATTTTTTCATACAAAATATCGATTTTTGATGTGAAATACAAGTGATTACAAATCGAGCTCCTTTTTCGATTTAAACGCTTATTTACCGAGATATTCACGTTTAAAGATTTTTGTATTTTTTCATACAAAATATCGATTTTTGATGTGAAATACAAGTGATTACAAATCGAGCTCCTTTTTCGATTTAAACGCTTATTTACCGAGATATTCACGTTTAAAGATTTTTGTATTTTTTCATACAAAATATCGATTTTTGATGTGAAATACAAGTGATTACAAATCGAGCTCCTTTTTCGATTTAAACGCTTATTTACCGAGATATTCACGTTTAAAGATTTTTGTATTTTTTCATACAAAATATCGATTTTTGATGTGAAATACAAGTGATTACAAATCGAGCTCCTTTTTCGATTTAAACGCTTATTTACCGAGATATTCACGTTTAAAGATTTTTGTATTTTTTCATACAAAATATCGATTTTTGATGTGAAATACAAGTGATTACAAATCGAGCTCCTTTTTCGATTTAAACGCTTATTTACCGAGATATTCACGTTTAAAGATTTTTGTATTTTTTCATACAAAATATCGATTTTTGATGTGAAATACAAGTGATTACAAATCGAGCTCCTTTTTCGATTTAAACGCTTATTTACCGAGATATTCACGTTTAAAGATTTTTGTATTTTTTCATACAAAATATCGATTTTTGATGTGAAATACAAGTGATTACAAATCGAGCTCCTTTTTCGATTTAAACGCTTATTTACCGAGATATTCACGTTTAAAGATTTTTGTATTTTTTCATACAAAATATCGATTTTTGATGTGAAATACAAGTGATTACAAATCGAGCTCCTTTTTCGATTTAAACGCTTATTTACCGAGATATTCACGTTTAAAGATTTTGTATTTTTTCATACAAAATATCGATTTTTGATGTGAAATACAAGTGATTACAAATCGAGCTCCTTTTTCGATTTAAACGCTTATTTACCGAGATATTCACGTTTAAAGATTTTTGTATTTTTTCATACAAAATATCGATTTTTGATGTGAAATACAAGTGATTACAAATCGAGCTCCTTTTTCGATTTAAACGCTTATTTACCGAGATATTCACGTTTAAAGATTTTTGTATTTTTTCATACAAAATATCGATTTTTGATGTGAAATACAAGTGATTACAAATCGAGCTCCTTTTTCGATTTAAACGCTTATTTACCGAGATATTCACGTTTAAAGATTTTTGTATTTTTTCATACAAAATATCGATTTTTGATGTGAAATACAAGTGATTACAAATCGAGCTCCTTTTTCGATTTAAACGCTTATTTACCGAGATATTCACGTTTAAAGATTTTTGTATTTTTTCATACAAAATATCGATTTTTGATGTGAAATACAAGTGATTACAAATCGAGCTCCTTTTTCGATTTAAACGCTTATTTACCGAGATATTCACGTTTAAAGATTTTTGTATTTTTTCATACAAAATATCGATTTTTGATGTGAAATACAAGTGATTACAAATCGAGCTCCTTTTTCGATTTAAACGCTTATTTACCGAGATATTCACGTTTAAAGATTTTTGTATTTTTTCATACAAAATATCGATTTTTGATGTGAAATACAAGTGATTACAAATCGAGCTCCTTTTTCGATTTAAACGCTTATTTACCGAGATATTCACGTTTAAAGATTTTTGTATTTTTTCATACAAAATATCGATTTTTGATGTGAAATACAAGTGATTACAAATCGAGCTCCTTTTTCGATTTAAACGCTTATTTACCGAGATATTCACGTTTAAAGATTTTTGTATTTTTTCATACAAAATATCGATTTTTGATGTGAAATACAAGTGATTACAAATCGAGCTCCTTTTTCGATTTAAACGCTTATTTACCGAGATATTCACGTTTAAAGATTTTTATATTTTTTCATACAAAATATCGATTTTTGATGTGAAATACAAGTGATTACAAATCGAGCTCCTTTTTCGATTTAAACGCTTATTTACCGAGATATTCACGTTTAAAGATTTTTGTATTTTTTCATACAAAATATCGATTTTTGATGTGAAATACAAGTGATTACAAATCGAGCTCCTTTTTCGATTTAAACGCTTATTTACCGAGATATTCACGTTTAAAGATTTTTGTATTTTTTCATACAAAATATCGATTTTTGATGTGAAATACAAGTGATTACAAATCGAGCTCCTTTTTCGATTTAAACGCTTATTTACCGAGATATTCACGTTTAAAGATTTTTGTATTTTTTCATACAAAATATCGATTTTTGATGTGAAATACAAGTGATTACAAATCGAGCTCCTTTTTCGATTTAAACGCTTATTTACCGAGATATTCACGTTTAAAGATTTTTGTATTTTTTCATACAAAATATCGATTTTTGATGTGAAATACAAGTGATTACAAATCGAGCTCCTTTTTCGATTTAAACGCTTATTTACCGAGATATTCACGTTTAAAGATTTTTGTATTTTTTCATACAAAATATCGATTTTTGATGTGAAATACAAGTGATTACAAATCGAGCTCCTTTTTCGATTTAAACGCTTATTTACCGAGATATTCACGTTTAAAGATTTTTGTATTTTTTCATACAAAATATCGATTTTTGATGTGAAATACAAGTGATTACAAATCGAGCTCCTTTTTCGATTTAAACGCTTATTTACCGAGATATTCACGTTTAAAGATTTTTGTATTTTTTCATACAAAATATCGATTTTTGATGTGAAATACAAGTGATTACAAATCGAGCTCCTTTTTCGATTTAAACGCTTATTTACCGAGATATTCACGTTTAAAGATTTTTGTATTTTTTCATACAAAATATCGATTTTTGATGTGAAATACAAGTGATTACAAATCGAGCTCCTTTTTCGATTTAAACGCTTATTTACCGAGATATTCACGTTTAAAGATTTTTGTATTTTTTCATACAAAATATCGATTTTTGATGTGAAATACAAGTGATTACAAATCGAGCTCCTTTTTCGATTTAAACGCTTATTTACCGAGATATTCACGTTTAAAGATTTTTATATTTTTTCATACAAAATATCGATTTTTGATGTGAAATACAAGTGATTACAAATCGAGCTCCTTTTTCGATTTAAACGCTTATTTACCGAGATATTCACGTTTAAAGATTTTTGTATTTTTTCATACAAAATATCGATTTTTGATGTGAAATACAAGTGATTACAAATCGAGCTCCTTTTTCGATTTAAACGCTTATTTACCGAGATATTCACGTTTAAAGATTTTTGTATTTTTTCATACAAAATATCGATTTTTGATGTGAAATACAAGTGATTACAAATCGAGCTCCTTTTTCGATTTAAACGCTTATTTACCGAGATATTCACGTTTAAAGATTTTTGTATTTTTTCATACAAAATATCGATTTTTGATGTGAAATACAAGTGATTACAAATCGAGCTCCTTTTTCGATTTAAACGCTTATTTACCGAGATATTCACGTTTAAAGATTTTTGTATTTTTTCATACAAAATATCGATTTTTGATGTGAAATACAAGTGATTACAAATCGAGCTCCTTTTTCGATTTAAACGCTTATTTACCGAGATATTCACGTTTAAAGATTTTTGTATTTTTTCATACAAAATATCGATTTTTGATGTGAAATACAAGTGATTACAAATCGAGCTCCTTTTTCGATTTAAACGCTTATTTACCGAGATATTCACGTTTAAAGATTTTTGTATTTTTTCATACAAAATATCGATTTTTGATGTGAAATACAAGTGATTACAAATCGAGCTCCTTTTTCGATTTAAACGCTTATTTACCGAGATATTCACGTTTAAAGATTTTTGTATTTTTTCATACAAAATATCGATTTTTGATGTGAAATACAAGTGATTACAAATCGAGCTCCTTTTTCGATTTAAACGCTTATTTACCGAGATATTCACGTTTAAAGATTTTTGTATTTTTTCATACAAAATATCGATTTTTGATGTGAAATACAAGTGATTACAAATCGAGCTCCTTTTTCGATTTAAACGCTTATTTACCGAGATATTCACGTTTAAAGATTTTTGTATTTTTTCATACAAAATATCGATTTTTGATGTGAAATACAAGTGATTACAAATCGAGCTCCTTTTTCGATTTAAACGCTTATTTACCGAGATATTCACGTTTAAAGATTTTTGTATTTTTTCATACAAAATATCGATTTTTGATGTGAAATACAAGTGATTACAAATCGAGCTCCTTTTTCGATTTAAACGCTTATTTACCGAGATATTCACGTTTAAAGATTTTTGTATTTTTTCATACAAAATATCGATTTTTGATGTGAAATACAAGTGATTACAAATCGAGCTCCTTTTTCGATTTAAACGCTTATTTACCGAGATATTCACGTTTAAAGATTTTTGTATTTTTTCATACAAAATATCGATTTTTGATGTGAAATACAAGTGATTACAAATCGAGCTCCTTTTTCGATTTAAACGCTTATTTACCGAGATATTCACGTTTAAAGATTTTTGTATTTTTTCATACAAAATATCGATTTTTGATGTGAAATACAAGTGATTACAAATCGAGCTCCTTTTTCGATTTAAACGCTTATTTACCGAGATATTCACGTTTAAAGATTTTTGTATTTTTTCATACAAAATATCGATTTTTGATGTGAAATACAAGTGATTACAAATCGAGCTCCTTTTTCGATTTAAACGCTTATTTACCGAGATATTCACGTTTAAAGATTTTTGTATTTTTTCATACAAAATATCGATTTTTGATGTGAAATACAAGTGATTACAAATCGAGCTCCTTTTTCGATTTAAACGCTTATTTACCGAGATATTCACGTTTAAAGATTTTTGTATTTTTTCATACAAAATATCGATTTTTGATGTGAAATACAAGTGATTACAAATCGAGCTCCTTTTTCGATTTAAACGCTTATTTACCGAGATATTCACGTTTAAAGATTTTTGTTTTTTTCATACAAAATATCGATTTTTGATGTGAAATACAAGTGATTACAAATCGAGCTCCTTTTTCGATTTAAACGCTTATTTACCGAGATATTCACGTTTAAAGATTTTTGTATTTTTTCATACAAAATATCGATTTTTGATGTGAAATACAAGTGATTACAAATCGAGCTCCTTTTTCGATTTAAACGCTTATTTACCGAGATATTCACGTTTAAAGATTTTTGTATTTTTTCATACAAAATATCGATTTTTGATGTGAAATACAAGTGATTACAAATCGAGCTCCTTTTTCGATTTAAACGCTTATTTACCGAGATATTCACGTTTAAAGATTTTTGTATTTTTTCATACAAAATATCGATTTTTGATGTGAAATACAAGTGATTACAAATCGAGCTCCTTTTTCGATTTAAACGCTTATTTACCGAGATATTCACGTTTAAAGATTTTTGTATTTTTTCATACAAAATATCGATTTTTGATGTGAAATACAAGTGATTACAAATCGAGCTCCTTTTTCGATTTAAACGCTTATTTACCGAGATATTCACGTTTAAAGATTTTTGTATTTTTTCATACAAAATATCGATTTTTGATGTGAAATACAAGTGATTACAAATCGAGCTCCTTTTTCGATTTAAACGCTTATTTACCGAGATATTCACGTTTAAAGATTTTTGTATTTTTTCATACAAAATATCGATTTTTGATGTGAAATACAAGTGATTACAAATCGAGCTCCTTTTTCGATTTAAACGCTTATTTACCGAGATATTCACGTTTAAAGATTTTTGTATTTTTTCATACAAAATATCGATTTTTGATGTGAAATACAAGTGATTACAAATCGAGCTCCTTTTTCGATTTAAACGCTTATTTACCGAGATATTCACGTTTAAAGATTTTTGTATTTTTTCATACAAAATATCGATTTTTGATGTGAAATACAAGTGATTACAAATCGAGCTCCTTTTTCGATTTAAACGCTTATTTACCGAGATATTCACGTTTAAAGATTTTTGTATTTTTTCATACAAAATATCGATTTTTGATGTGAAATACAAGTGATTACAAATCGAGCTCCTTTTTCGATTTAAACGCTTATTTACCGAGATATTCACGTTTAAAGATTTTTGTATTTTTTCATACAAAATATCGATTTTTGATGTGAAATACAAGTGATTACAAATCGAGCTCCTTTTTCGATTTAAACGCTTATTTACCGAGATATTCACGTTTAAAGATTTTTGTATTTTTTCATACAAAATATCGATTTTTGATGTGAAATACAAGTGATTACAAATCGAGCTCCTTTTTCGATTTAAACGCTTATTTACCGAGATATTCACGTTTAAAGATTTTTGTATTTTTTCATACAAAATATCGATTTTTGATGTGAAATACAAGTGATTACAAATCGAGCTCCTTTTTCGATTTAAACGCTTATTTACCGAGATATTCACGTTTAAAGATTTTTGTATTTTTTCATACAAAATATCGATTTTTGATGTGAAATACAAGTGATTACAAATCGAGCTCCTTTTTCGATTTAAACGCTTATTTACCGAGATATTCACGTTTAAAGATTTTTGTATTTTTTCATACAAAATATCGATTTTTGATGTGAAATACAAGTGATTACAAATCGAGCTCCTTTTTCGATTTAAACGCTTATTTACCGAGATATTCACGTTTAAAGATTTTTGTATTTTTTCATACAAAATATCGATTTTTGATGTGAAATACAAGTGATTACAAATCGAGCTCCTTTTTCGATTTAAACGCTTATTTACCGAGATATTCACGTTTAAAGATTTTTGTATTTTTTCATACAAAATATCGATTTTTGATGTGAAATACAAGTGATTACAAATCGAGCTCCTTTTTCGATTTAAACGCTTATTTACCGAGATATTCACGTTTAAAGATTTTTGTATTTTTTCATACAAAATATCGATTTTTGATGTGAAATACAAGTGATTACAAATCGAGCTCCTTTTTCGATTTAAACGCTTATTTACCGAGATATTCACGTTTAAAGATTTTTGTATTTTTTCATACAAAATATCGATTTTTGATGTGAAATACAAGTGATTACAAATCGAGCTCCTTTTTCGATTTAAACGCTTATTTACCGAGATATTCACGTTTAAAGATTTTTGTATTTTTTCATACAAAATATCGATTTTTGATGTGAAATACAAGTGATTACAAATCGAGCTCCTTTTTCGATTTAAACGCTTATTTACCGAGATATTCACGTTTAAAGATTTTTGTATTTTTTCATACAAAATATCGATTTTTGATGTGAAATACAAGTGATTACAAATCGAGCTCCTTTTTCGATTTAAACGCTTATTTACCGAGATATTCACGTTTAAAGATTTTTGTATTTTTTCATACAAAATATCGATTTTTGATGTGAAATACAAGTGATTACAAATCGAGCTCCTTTTTCGATTTAAACGCTTATTTACCGAGATATTCACGTTTAAAGATTTTTGTTTTTTCATACAAAATATCGATTTTTGATGTGAAATACAAGTGATTACAAATCGAGCTCCTTTTTCGATTTAAACGCTTATTTACCGAGATATTCACGTTTAAAGATTTTTGTATTTTTTCATACAAAATATCGATTTTTGATGTGAAATACAAGTGATTACAAATCGAGCTCCTTTTTCGATTTAAACGCTTATTTACCGAGATATTCACGTTTAAAGATTTTTGTATTTTTTCATACAAAATATCGATTTTTGATGTGAAATACAAGTGATTACAAATCGAGCTCCTTTTTCGATTTAAACGCTTATTTACCGAGATATTCACGTTTAAAGATTTTTGTATTTTTTCATACAAAATATCGATTTTTGATGTGAAATACAAGTGATTACAAATCGAGCTCCTTTTTCGATTTAAACGCTTATTTACCGAGATATTCACGTTTAAAGATTTTTGTATTTTTTCATACAAAATATCGATTTTTGATGTGAAATACAAGTGATTACAAATCGAGCTCCTTTTTCGATTTAAACGCTTATTTACCGAGATATTCACGTTTAAAGATTTTTGTATTTTTTCATACAAAATATCGATTTTTGATGTGAAATACAAGTGATTACAAATCGAGCTCCTTTTTCGATTTAAACGCTTATTTACCGAGATATTCACGTTTAAAGATTTTTGTATTTTTTCATACAAAATATCGATTTTTGATGTGAAATACAAGTGATTACAAATCGAGCTCCTTTTTCGATTTAAACGCTTATTTACCGAGATATTCACGTTTAAAGATTTTTGTATTTTTTCATACAAAATATCGATTTTTGATGTGAAATACAAGTGATTACAAATCGAGCTCCTTTTTCGATTTAAACGCTTATTTACCGAGATATTCACGTTTAAAGATTTTTGTATTTTTTCATACAAAATATCGATTTTTGATGTGAAATACAAGTGATTACAAATCGAGCTCCTTTTTCGATTTAAACGCTTATTTACCGAGATATTCACGTTTAAAGATTTTTGTATTTTTTCATACAAAATATCGATTTTTGATGTGAAATACAAGTGATTACAAATCGAGCTCCTTTTTCGATTTAAACGCTTATTTACCGAGATATTCACGTTTAAAGATTTTTGTATTTTTTCATACAAAATATCGATTTTTGATGTGAAATACAAGTGATTACAAATCGAGCTCCTTTTTCGATTTAAACGCTTATTTACCGAGATATTCACGTTTAAAGATTTTGTATTTTTTCATACAAAATATCGATTTTTGATGTGAAATACAAGTGATTACAAATCGAGCTCCTTTTTCGATTTAAACGCTTATTTACCGAGATATTCACGTTTAAAGATTTTTGTATTTTTTCATACAAAATATCGATTTTTGATGTGAAATACAAGTGATTACAAATCGAGCTCCTTTTTCGATTTAAACGCTTATTTACCGAGATATTCACGTTTAAAGATTTTTGTATTTTTTCATACAAAATATCGATTTTTGATGTGAAATACAAGTGATTACAAATCGAGCTCCTTTTTCGATTTAAACGCTTATTTACCGAGATATTCACGTTTAAAGATTTTTGTATTTTTTCATACAAAATATCGATTTTTGATGTGAAATACAAGTGATTACAAATCGAGCTCCTTTTTCGATTTAAACGCTTATTTACCGAGATATTCACGTTTAAAGATTTTTGTATTTTTTCATACAAAATATCGATTTTTGATGTGAAATACAAGTGATTACAAATCGAGCTCCTTTTTCGATTTAAACGCTTATTTACCGAGATATTCACGTTTAAAGATTTTTGTATTTTTTCATACAAAATATCGATTTTTGATGTGAAATACAAGTGATTACAAATCGAGCTCCTTTTTCGATTTAAACGCTTATTTACCGAGATATTCACGTTTAAAGATTTTTGTATTTTTTCATACAAAATATCGATTTTTGATGTGAAATACAAGTGATTACAAATCGAGCTCCTTTTTCGATTTAAACGCTTATTTACCGAGATATTCACGTTTAAAGATTTTTGTTTTTTCATACAAAATATCGATTTTTGATGTGAAATACAAGTGATTACAAATCGAGCTCCTTTTTCGATTTAAACGCTTATTTACCGAGATATTCACGTTTAAAGATTTTTATTTTTTTCATACAAAATATCGATTTTTGATGTGAAATACAAGTGATTACAAATCGAGCTCCTTTTTCGATTTAAACGCTTATTTACCGAGATATTCACGTTTAAAGATTTTTATATTTTTTCATACAAAATATCGATTTTTGATGTGAAATACAAGTGATTACAAATCGAGCTCCTTTTTCGATTTAAACGCTTATTTACCGAGATATTCACGTTTAAAGATTTTTATATTTTTTCATACAAAATATCGATTTTTGATGTGAAATACAAGTGATTACAAATCGAGCTCCTTTTTCGATTTAAACGCTTATTTACCGAGATATTCACGTTTAAAGATTTTTGTATTTTTTCATACAAAATATCGATTTTTGATGTGAAATACAAGTGATTACAAATCGAGCTCCTTTTTCGATTTAAACGCTTATTTACCGAGATATTCACGTTTAAAGATTTTTGTTTTTTTCATACAAAATATCGATTTTTGATGTGAAATACAAGTGATTACAAATCGAGCTCCTTTTTCGATTTAAACGCTTATTTACCGAGATATTCACGTTTAAAGATTTTTGTGTTTTTTCATACAAAATATCGATTTTTGATGTGAAATACAAGTGATTACAAATCGAGCTCCTTTTTCGATTTAAACGCTTATTTACCGAGATATTCACGTTTAAAGATTTTTTATTTTTTCATACAAAATATCGATTTTTGATGTGAAATACAAGTGATGTTGGAAGAACTGTTAACAAGTTAAATTCAATGTTTTAGTGTAAACATCACTATATTATGTGTGTTGGAATTTATTGCAATTTGTCATTTGAATATATAAAATTGGACTTCTTCAATTAAGTATATATTGCGGAATAAATTGTAATTTTATTTAAAAAAGGATTTATTATTCTTAGAAGTGAGATCCGAAAATTCTTAACAGTTATTTTCTTTGATCAAGTTACCTTTGTGAAACATTTCAATTATTATGTTTGCTGTCGAAAAGGTGCGTACAAGAGTTATTAAAGTTGACCAAGCACTTAATTTTTTTGAAATTTAGTTAAATGAGTTTTTTAACTATATATGTATATACCTTCCCGGAATATTAAATATAATTGTATAATCAAATAAAATGATTAGAATTCTATAATTTACAAAATAAAAATAGGGTGCAGTGGAAGTAAAACTGTGACGACAACTTTAATGGTTCATCATATATGATGTTAAATAAGTCTTAAATCCATCAAAAAGTACTGAAGCTGTATCTAAAGGCTTAGAGAATATAATTTGAAAGCCCAGAGACCATAAAAATCCTCTCTTAACTGCTCCACTTTAGAGTTTGCTAAAATTTACTTGGTTTGTCATATTGAAAAATGTGAAGTAGTATTCTATATTTTTTATTTTAAGGAATAACAAGGAACATAATTGAAAATTTCAACAAAAAGTTTCCAATACGACGGTTCTAGTTTTTAGTATAGGAAGCTTTTCGTACTATGATGTTGAACCCATTTACGTTATTAAAGTCAATATGAATCTGTCAGAATATATGAAAATATTAGACGAAGTAATGTTGCAGTATGCATCAGAAGAAATGCCACTAATTTCGGCTATGCAACAAGACAATGCCCAAGACATACCAGCAAAATCTTTTAAGTATAAGTTCAACTCAAAATTATTTTCTGAGTCGATTTAACGATTTCCGTCCGTTTGACTGTCCGACTAACTATTCTGTAAACGTTTTGAACAGTCTAAAAGTCGCAATTTTTAAAATATTCCAATCAAGACGAACCTATTGAAATTGGCCCCATTCGGTACAATATTTAAGGTACTTCACATACAAATATTCCTCCGGAATGTTTTTTCAAGGTCATAAAAGTCCTTAACCTAAAACGATTTTTAAGAAATTTGACACAAGTGAATCCTATAATATTCTAAAAATGATAAATCAAAATATGCGAGGATCGTACCATTATTTCTCATAGCTCCCATACAAACCCCCTTCTAAACATCACTTTTAAGGCCATAAAACTCACAGTTAACATTGGTATTGTAATAATAATTATTCAAAATCTAGATAAATATAATCGAAATTCTATGCGCAAAATTGTACGAAGGTCGGTCCTTAATTTCTTCTAGCTCTTATATAACCCTCCAACAAATTCATTTTAAAACGCATAAATTTCACACAAATGTTAGTGCAATAATTTACTGCACAGTTATGATTAAATCAGAAAATACGAGGGTCGTTTATTCATTTTTCGTAATTACTATATATATCCAACATTGTGGTGTAGGGTATTCACTGTCTATAACATCTTTACTTGTTTAAAGAAAACGGCCACCAAAAAAAATACCAAATCGGCCAATGATCACTATTGTTCTCATAGAACCCTTTTACGTAATCGGTGTTTAAACTAATGAACGACTCATGCTAAATTTTACATAAGGTGAAGGGTGTTTGAGATTCGGCAAATCCGAATATAGCATGCTTACTTATTTACATTAATTAAAATTAAAAATTTTTAATTGTTAACTAATTAATTAATTTTTTGATGTATAAATTACCACATACAAATGCATAATTTATCTTTTTCCTACTTATTATTAAGTTGAGAGACCAAAAATAAAATGAACGTATATTTCGTTGTTGTAACAGCTGGAAAGAATGTAAATGTACTTACATTATCAATTTTGGTACATGTTGTTCAACTGCAGCCCAGAAATCTGTCAGGTTCGAATGTCGTGTATCATGTTTATCCTTGGCTACATGCAGGACAAAGGTTTGGGACGGCATTATCAATACGAAATCAAAATGCATTGAGCCTGTTGCTCTATCCCGATCTCAGTTGTGCCAGTAGTTCTGGCACATACGATCCTTTAGATTATTGAACATACCTACGTATGTTATGTTTCTTTGTTTCCTCATGTAGATGGTGAATTGAGGACATTTGCATGCAGCCCGTTATGGTTCTTAAGGCTGCATTTTTTAAAGCAATTTTCCACAGCGTATCACTTAGCGATGGTAATCCACACTGGAGGTGTAAAATTTCGCCACTGGCCAGCAAATCGTTTTATATGTAGCCAATACGCTCTCTTTATCTATACCCTAAGTACTGTCGGCCAATGCTTTGAGGACTTCTTTCTACTTCGCATCTTGTGCGCGATTGTAGTGTCATGTGCTGAAGAAGTGAATAGACTATCAAATGGGTGATTAACTTCCGAAATTTGCATTGACCGTGATGACTTAATTCATATTCATCTCTTTTGTTCAGGTGGTGAAGAGTGTGTGTGTGGTGTTGTAGTGAAAGTATTAAGTTTCGCCGATATAAGCATTTACCAAACCACAAAGGTCATTAATAAATCAATTGAAACCTTCATTCAATATCAATTTGATGAGGTAAGAAGTAAATCGCCTGAAGATAAGTACAATTTGTCCCCCTTTTTACAATTTCCTATTCTACGCTCCTGCATGATATGCTTGACAAACTTTAAATCAATCAGTTGTTGATTAAAAAAAACATAAAACAAATAAAATAAAGTAAATATCTTAATTGATATTTTTTCTTGCCTCTGGCTAAATAAAATAATTCTAATTAATGCAAATTGAAAAAAATATTATTAATAATTATTGTCTTTTATTGAAAAATACTAATAACAAATAATTCAATTGAATTTGTTTTTTTACAAATTTTATTTTTCTGTTTTTTGTATTTTTTAATTATTTTTCATGTTTTTTTATTACTAAATCAATGCACGTTAGTAAATGATTAAATGCTACAACAATAATAAACAAATTTATTTTAATTTAATAAAAAACCAACAGCAAGCGAGTTTATGTTTTAATTAATTATAGAAAAACAAAGTATAATTTTGTTATTATTAAATATTTTTACTTTATGTATGAATGTATAATTGTTTTTGGTTTTTAATATCAATTATGTATATAAATAAATACAAATATGAAAACTGTAATAATTAAATTATAATTTGTTGCATTTTTAATAGAATTAATTTTTTGTTGTTATTTTATTTCTTAACAATTAATTTGATGTTGTTGTTTTCTTGATTAAAATAGAAAAATGTTTTTTAATAATACAAAATATAGTTTTTTCAGTTTAGCTATTTTTTTAGTTGTAATAGAGAATAGTTTTGGCTTTTTAGCTTTTTTATTGTTTTGTAAAATTTGTTTTTCTTTAATAAATTCTGTAGTTTCTTAAGTTCATTTTCAGTTTTTAAATTTATTTATCTTATAGAGTTCTTGCTGAGTTTCTGTGGGTTTTGTTTGTTTTGTTTTGTTAATGGTATTAGTATACTAAACCTAATGAATGAATTTTGTTTTCAACTAATTTGTCTTTTAATTTTATATTCCAAAAACTAATTGAAACCGATTTCTATACTTAATATTTGTGCTATATTCAATTTAAATTTTGTGCTTTTTTGCAAACTAAACTTAACAATGAAAAATTAACTATTATTTTCTTCTTTTTTAAACTTAAAGTTGACTGCCAACATGCGTAACTGCAGCATGTATAGATTCAGCAACATATTTAACATTATTTTCATTAAGACCACACATGTTAATACGTCCAGACTTTAGAAGATAAATATGATATTCATCAATCAAAATACGCACTTGTTTTTCTAAAAGTTTAAGAAATTAGAAAAATAATTGATTACTATACGAAAACATTTTGAATGTAAGACAGGTAAATGTATTACATACCATTGAGACCAGTATATGAGAACATGCCATTTGCCGTGTAATGTGTTCCCAGTTACCTGGTGTTTGTAGTTCTTCCAAATGTTTTCTCAACATTTCACGCATTTTGATAATACGACTGGACATTATTTTAATGCAATCCATCCTAGAATTGAACAAAAAAGAAAAAAATATTAATATTGCCAGAAATAATCAATCACCAATAACACACTACACTACTATACATTTGACTTTGTGTGAGTGAAGTAGCAAAAAATTAGTAAATGGTAGCTCAACTCAAGTTGATTAGAGGGTAGCAGTCATTGATAAGGAGTGAGATAGGAAAATTCATAACACACGTTACTCACTTTTAACAGAAGAATGGATTATTTTTTATCAAGTTTCAGTTGTTAATGTAATTAAAAGAAAGTGTCAAGAAAAAAATACTTAATTAAATTAAATATTTTCAACGAAACCCAGAAGAAATGTTCCACATGATGTTACTAAAGCTAAAAAATAGAAAGAATTTTCAAAAGAGCTTATTGGTACGAAAAATTAAAGCTAATGCAGGTTTAATAATATGCGAGGCTTAAAAAGTTCCTGACAAGCGTTCTTGACGCTTTTGACAACGTCAATTGCCTAAAAAATATTCTTGCTGCATAATGGAAAAGTACAAAACCCAAATGCAAAAAAAATCCAAAAAGTTCTTAGTTTTTAGGCAAGCAATACATAGTTCCGACAATAGCAGCTAATTATCTGTTACAATGGGCTCTATAAATACCGAAATTTACATGTTTATAAAAAAATCTACTTCCATTCATAAAACTTCAATGTGTGTCCCCTTACTTTTGGTAACTTGGCATTCAGGTAAATAAGTCCTTAAGTAATACAAAAACAATAATATGGAATTTATACTAAAAGTGGCAAATCCTCCAAACTGTCCGGATCTAAGGCCAGTGGAGTATTAAAAAGAGAATTGAAGAGTACAAAAAGGTGTCCAAAAATGTGGTAGATTTCAAACGGAATTGAACTACCTATTAAAGCAAATTGACAGAAAGCACTATAAAACGTTTCCGAAATAATGTCAATGAAATAAAAAACACTTCAAGTTTAGTGTTTTCGTTTTTATTAACGCATTGAATTAATGCTTAAATTGATGAAAATGCGGCAGTCGTTGATCGTGTATGTATAAATTCTAACCTCGCGGAAATCTGTATTTAGGGCACTTCTGCATAATATCAACAGTAATCAACAAAACCAACCAAAACGCAGGCATGAACATTATAGAAGCACCCTCGTAGAATTTGCTTTATGAATTGTATGTATATTTTAATGATTTTAATATATTTATATGAAATATCTATGTCATCTCATAATATTATGATAACATCGTTAAAAATGGGTGCAATAATATTTTTCTGCTTGTTACAAACGTCAGCACTAAAGCATAATACACAACGATGGCAATTTAAGTTATAAAAACAATATTCTCAATACTCACCATTCTTTTCTCAATTCTGCATTATTCAAAACAGTCGACACAATACGACTACCATATGCGGGAGGATTCGAATACATGCCACGAACTAATAAAGTAAATTGTGATTTTACAGCTTCAGTAACTGTTGAAGTCTTTGACACAACAGTTAAATTTCCGACACGTTCACAGTAGAGACCAAAATTCTTAGCAAACGATTGTGCGCAGAATAGTTCAAAACCACGTTTAACAAAATATCTTACAGCCCAAGCATCATGTGCAGGATCACCACTAGCAAAGCCTTGATAAGCTGAATCAAAGAAGGGGAATAATTTTTTACGTTCCATCAAATCAGCTATACGTATCCATTCTTCGTGAGTGGGATCGCAACCAGTAGGATTGTGGGCACAAGCATGTAATATAATAACAGCACCCTCAGGAGCTTTTTCCAAATCAGCCAATAAACCTTCAATATCTAAAACACGTTTACTTTGATCCCAATAATGATAAGTATTGGGTTCTTCAAAACCAGAATCCATAAACACTTTACGATGATTTTCCCAAGTAGGATTTGAAAAATAAAATACTTTGCGATTCAATTGATGACGTAAAAATTCAGCACCAATACGTAAGGCACCTGTACCAGACAGGGATTGAATACCAAAGGCCTACAATAAATAAACGAAGAAATAAATTTATTGTTAATGGAATATAAACTAAATGAAATAACATACTCTATTTTCTTTTAATGCTGGTGAATCTTCACCTAATAACAAAGTTGTGGCAGCTTTTGTAAATTTTTCAGGACCTGTTAAATAACATAATTAAATTGTTTGTTAATTAATTAAGTAATTTGGAAATTATTAAGTCCAAAATGTGTTATAATTTCTTATGAAATTTTTCGTTAACAATAAATCTCCATATTTTTTTGCTTGAAGGAATGAATAATATGAAAATTTACTTACCTAAAACTGGTAAATATTCATGGTTTATCGTTTCATCACTGGCAATTTGTATCTCTGTCTTACGTACCACTGGCAACACCCAAGGTTTGCCTTCACTAGTACGATAAGCTAAAAATATAAATATAAGAATATTGTGCAATTAGTACCAGGAATTATTACTTAATTAAGTTGTTTATAGTTAATAGAATATTTAATATTACTATGTATAATAAATGTGTGTAAATATATTTTAATTTAATTTCTTGTTTAAGGCGAAAAAAAAACAATTAGTAACTAATTAATTTTGAATAATATAAGAATATGGAATAAATTAGTTTTCATATATTTAATTCAAGTGTGGAACACTTTTAATTGGTATGTGATTAATTGCAATAATTAGTTGGAAATACGAATACTTATAGAATAAAATGTTTTGTTTTTCTTCTGCGAAGGAGTGGGATTGAGTTTGTTCGAAACAATATTTTTGTTTTTTTTTAATGATCTTATTATGTTTGCAAAATTTCTTAGTTTTCATACAGTTTGGCTGTAACTGGTACAGCCTTTACGAAAAGTGGATAATCTCTGAGGTTACAACATGGCCAAATAGAACTCGAGTCGTTCCGAAACGGAGATTATTCTCTCTAATAAAACCATTGTAATAAGTTTTATTTTAATCGATTTACCGAATCCTTTTTACTCTCCACCACTATTAT
>PYHX02000413.1:45047983-45140762 GCA_004302925.2 Cochliomyia hominivorax | reverse complement strand
TTGATGTGAAATAAAGTGATTACAAATCGAGCTCCTTTTCGATTTAAACGCTTATTTACCGAGATATTCACGTTTAAAGATTTTTGTGTTTTTTCATACAAAATATCGATTTTTGATGTGAAATACAAGTGATTACAAATCGAGCTCCATTTTTCGATTTAAACGCTTATTTACCGAGATATTTCACGTTTAAAAGATTTTTATATTTTTTCACACAAAATATCGATTTTGATGTGAAATACAAATGATTACAAATCGAGCTCCTTTTTCGATTTAAACGCTTATTTACCGAGATATTCACGTTTAAGATTTTTGTATTTTTTCATACAAAATATCGATTTTTGATGTGAAAATACAAGTGATTACAAATCGAGCTCCTTTTTCGATTTAAACGCTTATTTACCGAGATATTCACGTTTAAAGATTTTTGTATTTTTTCATACAAAATATCGATTTTTGATGTGAAATACAAGTGATTACAAATCGAGCTCCTTTTTCGATTTAAACGCTTATTTACCGAGATATTCACGTTTAAAGATTTTTGTGTTTTTCATACAAAATATCGATTTTGATGTGAAATACAAGTGATTACAAATCGAGCTCCTTTTTCGATTTAAACGCTTTATTTACCGAGATATTCACGTTTAAAGATTTTTATTTTTTCATACAAAATATCGATTTTTGATGTGAAATACAAGTGATTACAAATCGAGCTCCTTTTCGATTTAAACGCTTATTTACCGAGATATTCACGTGATTACAAATCGATGCTTAATTTTTCGATTTAAACGCTTATTTACCGAGATATTCACGTTTAAAGATTTTTATATTTTTTCATACAAAATATCGATTTTTGATGTGAAATACAAGTGATTACAAATCGAGCTCTTTTTCGATTTAAACGCTTATTTACCGAGATATTCACGTTTAAAGATTTTTGTATTTTTTCATACAAAATATCGATTTTTGATGTGAAATACAAGTGATTACAAATCGAGCTCCTTTTTCGATTTAAACGCTTATTTACCGAGATATTCACGTTTAAAGATTTTTGTGTTTTTTCATACAAAATATCGATTTTTGATGTGAAATACAAGTGATTACAAATCGAGCTCCTTTTTTCGATTTAAACGCTTATTTTACCGAGATATTCACGTTTAAAAGATTTTGTGTTTTTTCAAACAAAATATCGATTTTTGATGTGAAGTACAAGTGATTACAAATCGAGCTCCTTTTTCGATTTAAACGCTTATTTACCGAGATATTCACGTTTAAAGATTTTATATTTTTTCATACAAAATATCGATTTTTGATGTGAAATACAAGTGATTACAATCGAGCTCCTTTTTCGATTTAAAACGCTTATTTACCGAGATATTCACGTTTAAAGATTTTTATATTTTTTTCATACAAAATATCGATTTTTGATGTGAAATACAAGTGATTACAAATCGAGCTCTTTTTCGATTTAAACGCTTATTTACCGAGATATTCACGTTAAAATTTTTGTGTTTTTTCATACAAATATCGATTTTTGATGTGAAATACAAGTGATTACAAATCGAGCTCCTTTTCGATTTAAACGCTTATTTACCGAGATATTCACGTTTAAAGATTTTTGTATTTTTTCAACAAAATATCGATTTTTGATGTGAATACAAGTGATTACAAATCGAGCTCCTTTTCGATTTAAACGCTTATTTACCGAGATATTCACGTTTAAAGATTTTTGTATTTTTCATACAAAATATCGATTTTGACGTGAATACAAGTGATTACAAATCGAGCTCCTTTTTCGATTTAAACGCTTATTTACCGAGATATTCACGTTTAAAGATTTTTGTATTTTTTCATACAAAATATCGATTTTTGATGTGAAATACAAGTGATTACAAATCGAGCTCCTTTTTCGATTTAAACGCTTATTTACCGAGATATTCACGTTTAAAGATTTTTGTATTTTTTCATACAAAATATCGATTTTTGATGTGAAATACAAGTGATTACAAATCGAGCTCCTTTTTCGATTTAAACGCTTATTTACCGAGATATTCACGTTTAAAGATTTTTGTGTTTTTTCATACAAAATATCGATTTTTGATGTGAAATACAAGTGATTACAAATCGAGCTCCTTTTCGATTTAAACGCTTATTTACCGAGATATTCACGTTTAAAGATTTTTGTGTTTTTTCATACAAAATATCGATTTTTGATGTGAAATACAAGTGATTACAAATCGAGCTCCTTTTTCGATTTAAACGCTTATTTACCGAGATATTCACGTTTAAAAGATTTTGTATTTTTTCATAACAAAATATCGATTTTTGATGTGAAATACAAGTGATTACAAATCGAGCTCCTTTTTCGATTTAAACGCTTATTTACCGAGATATTCACGTTTAAAGATTTTTGTATTTTTTCAATACAAAAATATCGATTTTTGATGTGAAATACAAGTGATTACAAATCGAGCTCCTTTTTCGATTTAAACGCTTATTTACCGAGATATTCACGTTTAAGATTTTTGTATTTTTTCATACAAAATATCGATTTTTGATGTGAAATACAAGTGATTACAAATCGAGCTCCTTTTTCGATTTAAACGCTTATTTACCGAGATATTCACGTTTAAAGATTTTTGTTTTTTCATACAAAATATCGATTTTTGATGTGAAGTACAAGTGATTACAAATCGAGCTCCTTTTCGATTTAAACGCTTATTTACCGAGATATTCACGTTTAAAGATTTTTGTATTTTTTCATACAAAATATCGATTTTTGATGTGAAATACAAGTGATTACAAATCGAGCTCCTTTTTCGATTTAAACGCTTATTTACCGAGATATTCACGTTTAAAGATTTTTGTATTTTTTCATACAAAATATCGATTTTTGATGTGAAATACAAGTGATTACAAATCGAGCTCCTTTTTCGATTTAAACGCTTATTTACCGAGATATTCACGTTTAAAGATTTTTGTTTTTTTCATACAAAACAAATATCGATTTTTGATGTGAAATACAAGTGATTACAAATCGAGCTCCTTTTTCGATTTAAACGCTTATTTACCGAGATATTCACGTTTAAAGATTTTTGTATTTTTTCATACAAAATATCGATTTTTGATGTGAAATACAAGTGATTACAAATCGAGCTCCTTTTTCGATTTAAACGCTTATTTACCGAGATATTCACGTTTAAAGATTTTGTATTTTTTCATACAAAATATCGATTTTTGATGTGAAATACAAGTGATTACAAATCGAGCTCCTTTTTCGATTTAAACGCTTATTTACCGAGATATTCACGTTTAAAGATTTTTGTATTTTTTCATACAAAATATCGATTTTTGATGTGAAATACAAGTGATTACAAATCGAGCTCCTTTTTCGATTTAAACGCTTATTTACCGAGATATTCACGTTTAAAGATTTTTGTATTTTTCATACAAAATATCGATTTTTGATGTGAAATACAAGTGATTACAAATCGAGCTCCTTTTTCGATTTAAACGCTTATTTACCGAGATATTCACGTTTAAAGATTTTTATATTTTTTCATACAAAATATCGATTTTTGATGTGAAATACAAGTGATTACAAATCGAGCTCCTTTTTCGATTTAAACGCTTATTTACCGAGATATTCACGTTTAAAGATTTTTGTATTTTTCATACAAAATATCGATTTTTGATGTGAAATACAAGTGATTACAAATCGAGCTCCTTTTTCGATTTAAACGCTTATTTACCGAGATATTCACGTTTAAAGATTTTTGTATTTTTTCATACAAAATATCGATTTTTGATGTGAAATACAAGTGATTACAAATCGAGCTCCTTTTTCGATTTAAACGCTTATTTACCGAGATATTCACGTTTAAAGATTTTTGTATTTTTTCATACAAAATATCGATTTTTGATGTGAAATACAAGTGATTACAAATCGAGCTCCTTTTTCGATTTAAACGCTTATTTACCGAGATATTCACGTTTAAAGATTTTTGTATTTTTTCATACAAAATATCGATTTTTGATGTGAAATACAAGTGATTACAAATCGAGCTCCTTTTTCGATTTAAACGCTTATTTACCGAGATATTCACGTTTAAAGATTTTTGTATTTTTTCATACAAAATATCGATTTTTGATGTGAAATACAAGTGATTACAAATCGAGCTCCTTTTTCGATTTAAACGCTTATTTACCGAGATATTCACGTTTAAAGATTTTTGTATTTTTTCATACAAAATATCGATTTTTGATGTGAAATACAAGTGATTACAAATCGAGCTCCTTTTTCGATTTAAACGCTTATTTACCGAGATATTCACGTTTAAAGATTTTTGTATTTTTTCATACAAAATATCGATTTTTGATGTGAAATACAAGTGATTACAAATCGAGCTCCTTTTTCGATTTAAACGCTTATTTACCGAGATATTCACGTTTAAAGATTTTTGTATTTTTTCATACAAAATATCGATTTTTGATGTGAAATACAAGTGATTACAAATCGAGCTCCTTTTTCGATTTAAACGCTTATTTACCGAGATATTCACGTTTAAAGATTTTTGTATTTTTTCATACAAAATATCGATTTTTGATGTGAAATACAAGTGATTACAAATCGAGCTCCTTTTTCGATTTAAACGCTTATTTACCGAGATATTCACGTTTAAAGATTTTTGTATTTTTTCATACAAAATATCGATTTTTGATGTGAAATACAAGTGATTACAAATCGAGCTCCTTTTTCGATTTAAACGCTTATTTACCGAGATATTCACGTTTAAAGATTTTTGTATTTTTTCATACAAAATATCGATTTTTGATGTGAAATACAAGTGATTACAAATCGAGCTCCTTTTTCGATTTAAACGCTTATTTACCGAGATATTCACGTTTAAAGATTTTTGTGTTTTTTCATACAAAATATCGATTTTTGATGTGAAATACAAGTGATTACAAATCGAGCTCCTTTTTCGATTTAAACGCTTATTTACCGAGATATTCACGTTTAAAGATTTTTGTATTTTTTCATACAAAATATCGATTTTTGATGTGAAATACAAGTGATTACAAATCGAGCTCCTTTTTCGATTTAAACGCTTATTTACCGAGATATTCACGTTTAAAGATTTTTATGTTTTTTCATACAAAATATCGATTTTTGATGTGAAATACAAGTGATTACAAATCGAGCTCCTTTTTCGATTTAAACGCTTATTTACCGAGATATTCACGTTTAAAGATTTTTGTATTTTTTCATACAAAATATCGATTTTGATGTGAAATACAAGTGATTACAAATCGAGCTCCTTTTTCGATTTAAACGCTTATTTACCGAGATATTCACGTTTAAAGATTTTTGTATTTTTTCATACAAAATATCGATTTTTGATGTGAAATACAAGTGATTACAAATCGAGCTCCTTTTTCGATTTAAACGCTTATTTACCGAGATATTCACGTTTAAAGATTTTTGTATTTTTTCATACAAAATATCGATTTTTGATGTGAAATACAAGTGATTACAAATCGAGCTCCTTTTTCGATTTAAACGCTTATTTACCGAGATATTCACGTTTAAAGATTTTTGTATTTTTTCATACAAAATATCGATTTTTGATGTGAAATACAAGTGATTACAAATCGAGCTCCTTTTTCGATTTAAACGCTTATTTACCGAGATATTCACGTTTAAAGATTTTTGTATTTTTTCATACAAAATATCGATTTTTGATGTGAAATACAAGTGATTACAAATCGAGCTCCTTTTTCGATTTAAACGCTTATTTACCGAGATATTCACGTTTAAAGATTTTTGTATTTTTTCATACAAAATATCGATTTTTGATGTGAAATACAAGTGATTACAAATCGAGCTCCTTTTTCGATTTAAACGCTTATTTACCGAGATATTCACGTTTAAAGATTTTTGTATTTTTTCATACAAAATATCGATTTTTGATGTGAAATACAAGTGATTACAAATCGAGCTCCTTTTTCGATTTAAACGCTTATTTACCGAGATATTCACGTTTAAAGATTTTTGTATTTTTTCATACAAAATATCGATTTTTGATGTGAAATACAAGTGATTACAAATCGAGCTCCTTTTTCGATTTAAACGCTTATTTACCGAGATATTCACGTTTAAAGATTTTTGTATTTTTTCATACAAAATATCGATTTTTGATGTGAAATACAAGTGATTACAAATCGAGCTCCTTTTTCGATTTAAACGCTTATTTACCGAGATATTCACGTTTAAAGATTTTGTATTTTTTCATACAAAATATCGATTTTTGATGTGAAATACAAGTGATTACAAATCGAGCTCCTTTTTCGATTTAAACGCTTATTTACCGAGATATTCACGTTTAAAGATTTTTGTATTTTTTCATACAAAATATCGATTTTTGATGTGAAATACAAGTGATTACAAATCGAGCTCCTTTTTCGATTTAAACGCTTATTTACCGAGATATTCACGTTTAAAGATTTTTGTTTTTTTCATACAAAATATCGATTTTTGATGTGAAATACAAGTGATTACAAATCGAGCTCCTTTTTCGATTTAAACGCTTATTTACCGAGATATTCACGTTTAAAGATTTTTGTATTTTTTCATACAAAATATCGATTTTTGATGTGAAATACAAGTGATTACAAATCGAGCTCCTTTTTCGATTTAAACGCTTATTTACCGAGATATTCACGTTTAAAGATTTTTATGTTTTTTCATACAAAATATCGATTTTTGATGTGAAATACAAGTGATTACAAATCGAGCTCCTTTTTCGATTTAAACGCTTATTTACCGAGATATTCACGTTTAAAGATTTTTGTATTTTTTCATACAAAATATCGATTTTTGATGTGAAATACAAGTGATTACAAATCGAGCTCCTTTTTCGATTTAAACGCTTATTTACCGAGATATTCACGTTTAAAGATTTTTGTATTTTTTCATACAAAATATCGATTTTTGATGTGAAATACAAGTGATTACAAATCGAGCTCCTTTTTCGATTTAAACGCTTATTTACCGAGATATTCACGTTTAAAGATTTTTGTATTTTTTCATACAAAATATCGATTTTTGATGTGAAATACAAGTGATTACAAATCGAGCTCCTTTTTCGATTTAAACGCTTATTTACCGAGATATTCACGTTTAAAGATTTTGTATTTTTTCATACAAAATATCGATTTTTGATGTGAAATACAAGTGATTACAAATCGAGCTCCTTTTTCGATTTAAACGCTTATTTACCGAGATATTCACGTTTAAAGATTTTTATATTTTTTCATACAAAATATCGATTTTTGATGTGAAATACAAGTGATTACAAATCGAGCTCCTTTTTCGATTTAAACGCTTATTTACCGAGATATTCACGTTTAAAGATTTTTGTATTTTTTCATACAAAATATCGATTTTTGATGTGAAATACAAGTGATTACAAATCGAGCTCCTTTTTCGATTTAAACGCTTATTTACCGAGATATTCACGTTTAAAGATTTTTGTATTTTTTCATACAAAATATCGATTTTTGATGTGAAATACAAGTGATTACAAATCGAGCTCCTTTTTCGATTTAAACGCTTATTTACCGAGATATTCACGTTTAAAGATTTTTGTTTTTTTCATACAAAATATCGATTTTTGATGTGAAGTACAAGTGATTACAAATCGAGCTCCTTTTTCGATTTAAACGCTTATTTACCGAGATATTCACGTTTAAAGATTTTTGTATTTTTTCATACAAAATATCGATTTTTGATGTGAAATACAAGTGATTACAAATCGAGCTCCTTTTTCGATTTAAACGCTTATTTACCGAGATATTCACGTTTAAAGATTTTTGTATTTTTTCATACAAAATATCGATTTTTGATGTGAAATACAAGTGATTACAAATCGAGCTCCTTTTTCGATTTAAACGCTTATTTACCGAGATATTCACGTTTAAAGATTTTTTGTTTTTTCATACAAAATATCGATTTTTGATGTGAAGTACAAGTGATTACAAATCGAGCTCCTTTTTCGATTTAAACGCTTATTTACCGAGATATTCACGTTTAAAGATTTTTGTATTTTTTCATACAAAATATCGATTTTTGATGTGAAATACAAGTGATTACAAATCGAGCTCCTTTTTCGATTTAAACGCTTATTTACCGAGATATTCACGTTTAAAGATTTTTGTATTTTTTCATACAAAATATCGATTTTTGATGTGAAATACAAGTGATTACAAATCGAGCTCCTTTTTCGATTTAAACGCTTATTTACCGAGATATTCACGTTTAAAGATTTTTGTATTTTTTCATACAAAATATCGATTTTTGATGTGAAATACAAGTGATTACAAATCGAGCTCCTTTTTCGATTTAAACGCTTATTTACCGAGATATTCACGTTTAAAGATTTTTGTATTTTTTCATACAAAATATCGATTTTTGATGTGAAATACAAGTGATTACAAATCGAGCTCCTTTTTCGATTTAAACGCTTATTTACCGAGATATTCACGTTTAAAGATTTTTATATTTTTTCATACAAAATATCGATTTTTGATGTGAAATACAAGTGATTACAAATCGAGCTCCTTTTTCGATTTAAACGCTTATTTACCGAGATATTCACGTTTAAAGATTTTTGTATTTTTTCATACAAAATATCGATTTTTGATGTGAAATACAAGTGATTACAAATCGAGCTCCTTTTTCGATTTAAACGCTTATTTACCGAGATATTCACGTTTAAAGATTTTTGTATTTTTTCATACAAAATATCGATTTTTGATGTGAAATACAAGTGATTACAAATCGAGCTCCTTTTTCGATTTAAACGCTTATTTACCGAGATATTCACGTTTAAAGATTTTTGTGTTTTTTCATACAAAATATCGATTTTTGATGTGAAATACAAGTGATTACAAATCGAGCTCCTTTTTCGATTTAAACGCTTATTTACCGAGATATTCACGTTTAAAGATTTTTGTATTTTTTCATACAAAATATCGATTTTTGATGTGAATACAAGTGATTACAAATCGAGCTCCTTTTTCGATTTAAACGCTTATTTACCGAGATATTCACGTTTAAAGATTTTTATATTTTTTCATACAAAATATCGATTTTTGATGTGAAATACAAGTGATTACAAATCGAGCTCCTTTTTCGATTTAAACGCTTATTTACCGAGATATTCACGTTTAAAGATTTTTGTGTTTTTTCATACAAAATATCGATTTTTGATGTGAAATACAAGTGATTACAAATCGAGCTCCTTTTTCGATTTAAACGCTTATTTACCGAGATATTCACGTTTAAAGATTTTGTATTTTTTCATACAAAATATCGATTTTTGATGTGAAATACAAGTGATTACAAATCGAGCTCCTTTTTCGATTTAAACGCTTATTTACCGAGATATTCACGTTTAAAGATTTTATATTTTTTCATACAAAATATCGATTTTTGATGTGAAATACAAGTGATTACAAATCGAGCTCCTTTTTCGATTTAAACGCTTATTTACCGAGATATTCACGTTTAAAGATTTTTGTATTTTTTCATACAAAATATCGATTTTTGATGTGAAATACAAGTGATTACAAATCGAGCTCCTTTTTCGATTTAAACGCTTATTTACCGAGATATTCACGTTTAAAGATTTTTATATTTTTTCATACAAAATATCGATTTTTGATGTGAAATACAAGTGATTACAAATCGAGCTCCTTTTTCGATTTAAACGCTTATTTACCGAGATATTCACGTTTAAAGATTTTTGTATTTTTTCATACAAAATATCGATTTTTGATGTGAAATACAAGTGATTACAAATCGAGCTCCTTTTTCGATTTAAACGCTTATTTACCGAGATATTCACGTTTAAAGATTTTTATATTTTTTCATACAAAATATCGATTTTTGATGTGAAATACAAGTGATTACAAATCGAGCTCCTTTTTCGATTTAAACGCTTATTTACCGAGATATTCACGTTTAAAGATTTTGTATTTTTTCATACAAAATATCGATTTTTGATGTGAAATACAAGTGATTACAAATCGAGCTCCTTTTTCGATTTAAACGCTTATTTACCGAGATATTCACGTTTAAAGATTTTTGTGTTTTTTCATACAAAATATCGATTTTTGATGTGAAATACAAGTGATTACAAATCGAGCTCCTTTTTCGATTTAAACGCTTATTTACCGAGATATTCACGTTTAAAGATTTTTGTGTTTTTTCAAACAAAATATCGATTTTGATGTGAAGTACAAGTGATTACAAATCGAGCTCCTTTTTCGATTTAAACGCTTATTTACCGAGATATTCACGTTTAAAGATTTTTGTATTTTTTCATACAAAATATCGATTTTTGATGTGAAATACAAGTGATTACAAATCGAGCTCCTTTTTCGATTTAAACGCTTATTTACCGAGATATTCACGTTTAAAGATTTTTGTGTTTTTTCATACAAAATATCGATTTTTGATGTGAAATACAAGTGATTACAAATCGAGCTCTTTTTCGATTTAAACGCTTATTTACCGAGATATTCACGTTTAAAGATTTTTATATTTTTTCATACAAAATATCGATTTTTGATGTGAAATACAAGTGATTACAAATCGAGCTCTTTTTCGATTTAAACGCTTATTTACCGAGATATTCACGTTTAAAGATTTTTGTGTTTTTTCATACAAAATATCGATTTTTGATGTGAAATACAAGTGATTACAAATCGAGCTCTTTTTCGATTTAAACGCTTATTTACCGAGATATTCACGTTTAAAGATTTTTATGTTTTTTCATACAAAATATCGATTTTTGATGTGAAATACAAGTGATTACAAATCGAGCTCCTTTTTCGATTTAAACGCTTATTTACCGAGATATTCACGTTTAAAGGTTTTTGTGTTTTTTCAAACAAAATATCGATTTTTGATGTGAAGTACAAGTGATTACAAATCGAGCTGCTTTTTGGATTTAAACGCTTATTTACCGAGATATTCACGTTTAAAGATTTTATATTTTTTCATACAAAATATCGATTTTTGATGTGAAATACAAGTGATTACAAATCGAGCTCCTTTTTCGATTTAAACGCTTATTAACCGAGATATTCACGTTTAAAGATTTTTGTGTTTTTTCATACAAAATATCGATTTTTGATATTTCGAATAGAGCTCCTTTTTCGATTTAAACGCTTATTTACCGAGATATTCACGTTTTAAAATTTTTATGTTTTTTAAACAAAATATCGATTTTTGATGTGAAGTACAAGTGATTACAAATCGAGCTCCTTTTTCGATTTAACGCTTATTTACCGATATATTCACGTTTAAAGATTTTTGTGTTTTTTCATACAAAATATCGATTTTGATGTGAAATACAAGTGATTACAAATCGAGCTCCTTTTTCGATTTAAACGCTTATTTACCGAGATATTCACGTTTAAAGATTTTTGTATTTTTTTCATACAAAATATCGATTTTGATGTGAAATACAAGTGATTACAAATCGAGTTCCTTTTTCGATTTAAACGCTTATTTACCGAGATATTCACGTTTAAAGATTTTTGTATTTTTTCATACAAAATATCGATTTTGATGTGAAATACAAGTGATTACAAATCGAGTTCCTTTTTCGATTTAAACGCTTATTTACCGAGATATTCACGTTTAAACATTTTTAGTTTTTTTCATACAAAATATCGATTTTTGATGTGAAATACAAGTGATGTTGGAAGAACTGTTAACAAGTTAAATTCAATGTTTTAGTGTAAACATCACTATATTATGTGTGTTGGAATTTATTGCAATTTGTCATTTGAATATATAAAATTGGACTTCTTCAATTAAGTATATATTGCGGAATAAATTGTAATTTTATTTAAAAAAGGATTTATTATTCTTAAGAAGTGAGATCGGAAAATTCTTAACAGTTATTTTCTTTGATCAAGTTACCTTTGTGAAACATTTCAATTATTATGTTTACTGTCGAAAAGGTGCGTACAAGAGTTATTAAAGTTGACCAAGCACTTAATTTTTTTGAAATTTAGTTAAATGAGTTTTTTAACTATATATGTATATACCTTCCCGGAATATTAAATATAATTGTATAATCAAATAAAATGATTAGAATTCTATAATTTACAAAATAAAAATAGGGTGCAGTGGAAGTAAAACTGTGACGACAACTTTAATGGTTCATCATATATGATGTTAAATAAGTCTTAAATCCATCAAAAAGTACTGAAGCTGTATCTAAAGGCTTAGAGAATATAATTTGAAAGCCCAGAGACCATAAAAATCCTCTCTTAACTGCTCCACTTTAGAGTTTGCTAAAATTTACTTGGTTTGTCATATTGAAAATGTGAAGTAGTATTCTATATTTTTTATTTTAAGGAATATAATTAAAAATTTACAACAAAATCTTTCCAACACGACGGTTCTAGTGTTTTGGTATAGAAGCTTTTCGTACTATGATGTTGAACCTATTTACGTTATTAAAGTCAATATGAATCTGTCAGAATATATGAAAATATTAGACGAAGTAATGTTGCAGTATGCATCAGAAGAAATGCCACTAATTTCGGCTATGCAACAAGACAATGCCCCAAGACATACCAGCAAAATCTTTTAAGTATAAGTTCAACTCAAAATTATTTTCTGAGTCGATTTAACGATTTCCGTCCGTTTGACTGTCCGACTAACTATTCATGTAAACGTTTTGAACAGTCTAAAAGTCGCAATTTTTAAAATATCCCAATGAAGGTACTTCACATACAAATATTCCTCACGGAATGTTATTTCAAGGTCATAAAAGTCCTTAACCTAAAACGATTTTTAAGAAATTTGACACAAGTGAATCCTATAATATTCTAAAATGATAAATCAAAATATGCGAGGATCGTACCATTATTTCTCATAGGTCCCATACAAACCCCCTTCTAAACATCACTTTTAAGGCCATAAAACTCACAGTAACATTGGTATTGTAATAATAATTATTCAAATCTAGATAAATATAATCGAAATTCTATGCGCAAAATTGTACGAAGGTCGGTCCTTAATTTCTTCTAGCTCTTATATAACCCTCCAACAAAATTCATTTTAAAACGCATAAATTTCACACAAATGTTAGTGCAATAATTTACTGCTACAGTTATGATAAATCAGAAAATACGAGGGTCGTTTATTCATTTTTCGTAATTACTATATATATCCAACATTGTGGTGTAGGGTATTCACTGTCTATAACATCTTTACTTGTTTAAAGAAAACGGCCACCAAAAAAAAACACCAAATCGGCCAATGATCACTATTGTTCTCATAGAACCCTTTTACGTAATCGGTGTTTAAACTAATGAACGACTCATGCTAAATTTTACATAAGGTGAAGGGTGTTTGAGATTCGGCAAATCCGAATATAGCATTCTTACTTATTTACATTAATTAAAATTAAAAATTTTTAATTGTTAAATTAATTAATTAATTTTTTGATGTATAAATTACCACATACAAATGCATAATTGATCTTTTTCCTACTTATTATTAAGTTGAAAGACCAAAAATAAAATGAACGGATATTTCGTTGTTGTTGTAACAGCTGGAAAGAATGTAAATGTACTTACAATTATCAATTTTGGTACATGTTGTTCAACTGCAGCCTAAATCTGTCAAGTTAGAATGTCGTGTATCATGTTATCCTTGGCCACATGCAGGACAAAGGTTTGGGACGGCATTATCAATACGAGATCAAAATGCATTGAGCCTGTTGCTCTATCCCGATCTCAGTTGTGCCAAACTACTCTGTTGACCCGGCAAAATCTGTTCATTGTCACAACATTCATACGATAACTTGAAACAGCGGAATTTGAGGGGTGTCTGTGAATGTGGTTCAAAGCTGTCATATACGATCCTTTAGATTATTGAACATACCTACGTATGTTATGTTTCTTTGTTTCCTCATGTAGATGGTGAATTGAGGACATTTGCATGCAGCCCGTTATGGTTCTTAAGGCTGCATTTTGACAGCAATTTTCCACAGCGTATCACTTAGCGATGATGTCCACACTGGAGCTGCAAAATTCGCCACTGGCCAGCAAATCGTTTTATATGTAGCCAATACGCTCTCTTTATCTTACCCTAAGTACTGTCGGCCAATGCTTGAGACTTTTCTACTTCGCATCTTGTGCGTGATTGTAGTGTCATGGCTGAAGTGAATAGACTATCAAATGGGTGGTTAACTTCCGAAATTTGCATTGACCGTTATGACTTAATTCATATTCATCTCTTTTGTTCAGGTGGTGAAGAGTGTGTGTGTGGTGTGTAGTGAAAGTATTAAGTTTCGCCGATATAAGCATTTACCAAACCACATAGGTCATCAATAAAATCATTTGAAACTTCTCATTGAATATCAATTTGATGAGGTAAGAAGTAAATCGCCTGAATAAAAGTGCATTATTCACACATTTGTCCCCCTTTTACAATTTCCTATTCTACGCTCCTGCATGATATGCTTGACAAACTTTAAATCAATCAGTTGTTGATTAAAAAAAACATAAAACAAATAAAATAAAGTAAATATCTTAATTGATATTTTTTCTTGCCTTTAGCTATAATAAAATAATTCTAATTAATGCAAATTGAAAAAAATATTATTAATAATTATTGTCTTTTATTGAAAAATACTAATAACAAATAATTCAATTGAATTTGTTTTTTTACAAATTTTATTTTTCTGTTTTTTGTATTTTTTAATTATTTTTCATGTTTTTTATTACTAAATCAATGCACATTAGTAAATGAATTAAATGCTACAACAATAATAACAAATTTATTTTAATTTAATAAAAAAACCAACAGCAAGCGAGTTTATGTTTTAATTAATTATAGAAAAACAAAGTATAATTTTGTTATTATTAAAATATTTTTACTTTATGTATGAATGTATAATTGTTTTTTGGTTTTTAATATCAATTATGTATATAAATAAATACAAATATGAAAACTGTAATAATTAAATTATAATTTGTTGCATTTTTAATAGAATCAATTTTTGTTGTTGTTTTATTTCTTAACAATTAATTTGATGTTGTTGTTTTCTTGATTAAATAGAAAAATGTTTTTTAATAATACAAAATATAGTTTTTTTCAGTTTTGGCTATTTTTTAGTTGTAATAGAGAATAGTTTTGGCTTTTTAGCTTTTTTATTGTTTTGTAAAATTTGTTTTTCTTTAATAAATTCTGTAGTTTCTTAAGTTCATTTTCAGTTTTTAAATTTATTTATCTTATAGAGTTCTTGCTGAGTTTCTGTGGGTTTTGTTTTGTTTTGTTTAATGGTATTAGTATACTAAACCTAATGAATGAATTTTGTTTTCACTAATTTGTCTTTTAATTTATATTCCAAAAACTAATTGAAACCGATTTCTATACTTAATATTTGTGCTATATTCAATTTAAATTTTGTGCTTTTTTGCAAACTAAACTTAACAATGAAAAATTAACTATTATTTTCTTCTTTCTTTAAACTTAAAGTTGACTGCCAACATGCGTAACTGCAGCATGTATAGATTCAGCAACATATTTAACATTATTTTCATTAAGACCACACATGTTAATACGTCCAGACTTTAGAAGATAAATATGATATTCATCAATCAAAATACGCACTTGTTTTTCTAAAAGTTTAAGAAATTAGAAAAATAATTGATTACTATACGAAAACATTTTGAATGTAAGACAGATAAATGTATTACATACCATTGAGACCAGTATATGAGAACATGCCAATTTGCCGTGTAATGTGTTCCCAGTTACCTGGTGTTTGTAGTTCTTCCAAATGTTTTCTCAACATTTCACGCATTTTGATAATACGACTGGACATTATTTTAATGCAATCCATCCTAAAATTGAACAAAAAAGAAAAAAAATATTAATATTGCCAGAAATAATCAATCACAATAACACACTATAACAGTGGTGACCACCCACACTACTATACATTTGACTTTGTGTGAGTGAAGTAGCAAAAATAATGAGTAAATGGTAGCTCAACTCAAGTTGATTAGAGGGTAGCAGTCATTGATAAGGAGTGAGATAGGAAAATTCATAACACACGTTACTCACTTTTAACACAAGAATGGATTATTTTTTATCAAGTTTCAGTTGTTAATCTAATTAAAAGAAAGTGTCAAGAAAAAAATACTTAATTAAATTAAATATTTTCAACGAAACCCAGAAGAAATGTTCCACATGATGTTACTAAAGCCAAAAAATAGAAAGAATTTTCAAAAGAGCTTATTGGTACGAAAAATTAAAGCTAATGCAGGTTTAATAATATGCGAGGCTTAAAAAGTTCCTGACAAGCGTTCTTGACGCTTTTGACAACGTCAATTGCCTAAAAAATATTCTTGCTGCATAATGGAAAAGTACAAAACCCAAATGCAAAAAAAATCCAAAAAGTTCTTAGTTTTTAGGCAAGCAATACATAGTTCCGACAATAGCAGCTAATTATCTGTTACAATGGGCTCTATAAATACCGAAATTTACATGTTTATAAAAAAATCTACTTCCATTCATAAAACTTCAATGTGTGTCCCCTTACTTTTGGTAACTTGGCATTCAGGTAAATAAGTCCTTAAGTAATACAAAAACAATAATATGGAATTTATACTAAAAGTGGCAAATCCTCCAAACTGTCCGGATCTAAGGCCAGTGGAGTAATTTATCTTATAGAAAGAGAATTGAAGAGTACAAAAAGGTGTCCAAAAATGTGGTAGATTTCAAACGGAATTGAACTACCTATTAAAGCAAATTGACAGAAAGCACTATAAAACGTTTCCGAAATAATGTCAATGAAATAAAAAAACACTTCAAGTTTAGTGTTTTCGTTTTTATTAACGCATTGAATTAATGCTTAAATTGATGAAAATGCGGCAGTCGTTGATCGTGTATGTATAAATTCTAACCTCGCGGAAATCTGTATTTAGGGCACTTCTGCATAATATCAACAGTAATCAACAAAACCAACCAAAACGCAGGCATGAACATTATAGAAGCACCCTCGTAGAATTTGCTTTATGAATTGTATGTATATTTTAATGATTTTAATATATTTATATGAAATATCTATGTCATCTCATAATATTATGATAACATCGTTAAAAATGGGTGCAATAATATTTTTCTGCTTGTTACAAACGTCAGCACTAAAGCATAATACACAACGATGGCAATTTAAGTTATAAAAACAATATTCTCAATACTCACCATTCTTTTCTCAATTCTGCATTATTCAAAACAGTAGACACAATACGACTACCATATGCGGGAGGATTCGAATACATGCCACGAACTAATAAAGTAAATTGTGATTTTACAGCTTCAGTAACTGTTGAAGTCTTTGACACAACAGTTAAATTTCCGACACGTTCACAGTAGAGACCAAAATTCTTAGCAAACGATTGTGCGCAGAATAATTCAAAACCACGTTTAACAAAATATCTTACAGCCCAAGCATCATGTGCAGGATCACCACTAGCAAAGCCTTGATAAGCTGAATCAAAGAAGGGGAATAATTTTTTACGTTCCATCAAATCAGCTATACGTATCCATTCTTCGTGAGTGGGATCGCAACCAGTAGGATTGTGGGCACAAGCATGTAATATAATAACAGCACCCTCAGGAGCTTTTTCCAAATCAGCCAATAAACCTTCAATATCTAAAACACGTTTACTTTGATCCCAATAATGATAAGTATTGGGTTCTTCAAAACCAGAATCCATAAACACTTTACGATGATTTTCCCAAGTAGGATTTGAAAAATAAAATACTTTGCGATTCAATTGATGACGTAAAAATTCAGCACCAATACGTAAGGCACCTGTACCAGACAGGGATTGAATACCAAAGGCCTACAATAAAATAAACGAAGAAATAAATTTATTGTTAATGGAATATAAACTAAATGATAATAACATACTCTATTTTCTTTTAATGCTGGTGAATCTTCACCTAATAACAAAGTTGTGGCAGCTTTTGTAAATTTTTCAGGACCTGTTAAATAACATAATTAAATTGTTTGTTAATTAATTAAGTAATTTGGAAATCATTAAGTCCAAAATGTGTTATAATTTCTTATGAAATTTTTCGTTAACAATAAAATCTCCATATTTTTTGCTTGAAGGAATGAATAATATGAAAATTTACTTACCTAAAACTGGTAAATATTCATGGTTTATCGTTTCATCACTGGCAATTTGTATCTCTGTCTTACGTACCACTGGCAACACCCAAGGTTTGCCTTCACTAGTACGATAAGCTAAAAATATAAATATAAGAATATTGTGCAATTAGTACCAGGAATTATTACTTAATTAAGTTGTTTATAGTTAATAGAATATTTAATATTACTATGTATAATAAATGTGTGTAAATATATTTTAATTTAATTTCTTGTTTAAGGCGAAAAAAACAATTAGTAACTAATTAATTTTGAATAATATAAGAATATGGAATAAATTAGTTTTCATATATTTAATTCAAGTGTGGAACACTTTTAATTGGTATGTGATTAATTGCAAATAATTAGTTGGAAATACGAATACTTATAGAATAAAATGTTTTGTTTTTCTTCTGCGAAGGAGAGGGATTGAGTTTGTTCGAAACAATATTTTTGTTTTTTTTTAATGATCTTATTATGTTTGCAAAATTTCTTAGTTTTCATAACAGTTTGGCTGTAACTGGTACAGCCTTTACGAAAAAGTGGAAATAATCTGAGGTTACAACATGGCCAAATAGAACTCGAGTCGTTCCGAAACGGAGATTATTCTCTCTAATAAAACCATTGTAATAAGTTTTATTAATCGATTTACCGAATCCTTTTTACTCTCCACCACTATTATTTTATATGCACTAATACATATTCATATATTTAATTTTTATGATGATGTTTGTAACATGCAGGAAAAATGGTGTCAAACCCACCTTTAAGTATACCGTTTGTCTCAGAATCACTTTCTGAGTTAATTTAACATCCGTCCGTCTGTCTGTCCATGTAACGTTGTGAAAGTCTACAAGTCGCAATTTTTAAAAAAATTTCGATGAAATTTGGTACATATTATTATTTTTGTCTAAGGACAAAGGCTATTGAAATTAGCCGTGTTCGGTCCAATATTTCAGGTACCTCCCATACAAATGTTCTTTCCGTAATGATGTTTTAAGGTCGTAAAAGTCCGAAGTAAAAAATTCATAATTTCTTGTAGCTTCCATATAAATACTCTCCCCACCCTTAAAAAAAATTAATTTTATACTAATAAATTTATCATAAATCTTAGTGTCACAATAATGTACTTCAAAACACTTTAGAATAAATCAGAAAATTAAACTATACGAGGATCGCTCATTAATTTTTTTGTAACTCCTTTTAAACCGACAATTTTGTGTAGGGTATTAGATAGCCGGGCTTGACCGAAAATTGCTGTAAAAAAATTAACAAAACATCGTTAATCGATATCGAAAAATTTCACAACGTTCTAAGATGCCTAAGGGAACTAAGGATGTTCTAATAGAGAAATTGGACGTAAAATTGAACGTCTTGAAAGTGTGGTGTGTAAGAAAGCACAGAATTATGGTGATCGGAATTCGACCAAGGGAAATACAAATTAACAAAATCTTATAATCTTATAAAACAAGAATCAACTATTACAAATTTAATTCTACACAAATAAGGGACAAACTAAATCTTCCGGCGACTGCTAAACACGTTGCTCACGATGTTCGATGGTAGTTCTATGGTTTGGGCAGTATTTTCTGCAGGTGGCAAATAAAAAGTTTGTTTTACTTCAACAGAAATAAATAACACAATTAAACACGAATTGCTAGAAGATGCTCTTCTCTCCTTTGTGGACGAAAAATACTGCAGAACATGTTTCAAAGCAGTCTAAATCATTGTATAACGAACTTAACACACCTCTGTTCGACTATCCAGCTTGCAGTCCAGACATAATCCTAATGGGGAACTTGTGGCTATACATGGCCTGTAAAGTTTATTAAAATAATGCAAAAAACAAAAACATTATGATTTTAACAGAGCTAAAACTAAAAAATAAATCAAACTAAAAAATATAGATTCTGAACTTCTTAAAAATTTATTGGAATCACTGACAGACCATGTTTTTAATGTAATCCACAACAAACGATCATCCATCCATTATTAATAATACTATGAAGGCTGATAACTTAAGTGCGTTTATAGGAAAAGTTAAGTTTTTAGTTAAAAATATTTTAAAAGAAGTCTGTGTTGATATAATATATATTTTCTAATTCTATAAAAAAATATGTGCGTTTATAGGAATATGCACCAGTATATATTAAATTCAAAATGTTGATTAAAAAAGGGTGGAATTTGAAAAGGTCTGGACTAAACCATACAGAAATTTTTCGATACAAAATTTAAACTAATAATGAAACATTTCAGAAAAATAAAAATTTTATATTGATGAAAAAATTTTGTTTAGATAAAAATAACGGAAAACAAAAAACACAAAAATTTTCAAATAATATCCGAGGTGCTTATGTGTTTTTCTAAGACATCAAACCTAAACGCTACTATTTTTAGTTTACGGAACATATTTTTCTGTATGTACGAACTACACGTGAGAAAAACGATCAGAAATAATTTTTAACATCTCCCGTAGTCCTCTGTTCTAAAGTACATTGATAAATTTTGAGAAATAGATTATATAGTATATATAGTAATAGTATTCGATGTTTTAATAACACTTTCTCTAAATTAAAAAAAAAAAAAAAACATTGATCACGTGAAAAACATTTCAAGGCCATGAAATTTTCACGTGAATATCTTTAGTATGACATTTTTTATAAAATATTTTGTTAGTTGAAATCATTCATAATAAATCTATTTATTGCATTTTGATAGAAATAATTCTTAACAAACAAAAAACAGTTCCTAACAAAATTTAAGAAAATCCTAACCGGTTACAAAAATAACCTTTCAAAACAGGGAAAAACTGTTTGGTAATTAAATTAAGATATGTACACCTGTTAGATTTGGATTAATAACATGATAAGTGTGCCAGAGGTATTTTGTTTCATTTTTGTTGTTTCACCGCTGATAAAAAAGTGAAATGATTTATGACAAAAACATTATATAAATAGGTGAAGTCTATCAAAAATACCCTCGATACAATTTGTATAAATAACATAACTAATTTTTGTAATTCTAATCTTCAATATAAAAATGTTATAAAATTTATTTTTAATAATTTTATATAAACTTTGTACTTAAGAATGAGATCAATAAATTCTTAACACACGTTTTTCATTAATACTTTTAACCCACATATTTTTTTTGTCCACAATTGAATATATTCTTAATCTTATTAAAATGAGTGACCAGAAAAAAGTGTCTACTAAAATTCAACATGTTTTCAATAAAATTCAACTTGGCCCTACAAAAATTTGGCCAAACAGGTTTGAATCAACAGACAGGTCCATGTGATGTTTCTAAAACCAAAAAATAGAATGAACTGTCAAAGCAAAACAGTCCTGTTATCTCAGTGCTCTGGCTATTTGATGCGAAATGCTAAAGCTAATGAAATTTTAAGAAGAAAGAAGTTAAAGACGGTCAAGCCCAGCTACTTAGTACCATACACCATATTCTTGGTTATAAGTGGCAGTCACCAAAAATTTAAAAATCACCCTCGTATAAAGGTATTTTTTAATTTATTATCCTCCAAACTGCCTTGATCTAAGGCCAGGGGAGAGATATTGGACTCTTGTAAAAAGAAAATTGAAGAATGGTTTTTATTAACACATTTGTATGTTACGAAATTTTCGATCTCACTTCTTATTCTAAACTTATAAATCTTTAAAAACCCTTCATAGATTAAATATTATTTTTGTATTGAATTTATTATATGGATTGGAAATATTTGTTAGACAACGTGCTTAAACTGTCGTATTAAATTTAAACAAATACAAAAAAAAAAAAAAACATCAAGAAATATTAACAAAAATTTTGAAAAAGAAATTAATGATTAAAATAAATAATATTTGTTTAAATACTTTGTTGTTTATTATTAGAAATTAATTTTAATTTATTTCTAACATGGTGGCATTTATTTCTAATTGTTTCTACTGTTTATTGAATTGACAGACTGACGTTCATTCATTTTTTTCTAGCTTTTGAATTCATAAATATGACAATGTGTTATTTGATAAGATTTCAAGTGTAAAATAATATTAAAACGTATTAATTCTTACACTCACACAACTCGTGAATATTTTTATTTTCACCCTCAATCACCACAAATAGTGTGATGGGGGTATATGAACTTTGTCATTCCCTGTGTAACACCAAGAAGTAATCATTTCAGACCCCATAATGTATATGTTCTTACTATCGATTTAGCTATATTCGCCAGTCTGTCGATTTAGCTATTTCTATCCGCCTGTCATTCCGTCTGTCCATCTGTTTGTCTGTAGTTGCACGCTCACATCCACAATAATTGACAGAGTTTAATGAAATTTGGACTGAGTATTTGCTATAGTCCTGATAGGTTTCCTATTTAAAAGCAGCAAAATCGGTTCGGTATATAAAAAGATATAGATCGATATCTGGAGCATCCTCTAATTTCAATTAAAATTGTTTTCCTATAATTGACAATTATAAATTGACAAAAAATTTTGCCATAATATTGGTCTATATATATCCATTATAATTCCATAAATTATCAAATTCGGTTCAGTAGAAAAAAATATAGCCATAAATATAACTAATTTGATTACTCTTTAACTGTTCCGTGTTATATGAGTGAGAGTGTATGTACGAAAAATAAAGTATTTCTCCGCACGCATTGTGGTTGAGGGTATTGAAGATTCTGTATTGCCGAATATAGCACTCTTACATGTTTATTCTTATTTAAATAAAATAATCAATTATTTTTTGATTATTTTGATAATGAAACATTACAGTTTATCTCTAATAAAGCCGTTTTAAAAACCAGTTTTTAAAATCATTTCTAACATTAGTTTGCTGCCAATTATCACTAGGGGGAAAATTAACCACTGTCAATATGGTTTTGATAGCTTTGTCTTTTTGTGGCGTATGGATTTTGTACGGATGACTATAAATAAGATTTTATAAAGAAAAAAACTCTTACGTCATTTTTGAACTTAAATTTAAGTTCGAAAAAAGCTATCAAAAATGTAATCAAAACAAAAAATATGGTCCTGCAAATGAGTGTTTCGAAAAGGCTACATATGAAATTATTAAGTCTAGTCAGTTCCATGTATTGATAAAACGAATATTACGGATCTCCGATTAGCGGGCTTTGACTAATAACTGGAGATTCGATTTCGATAATCGATTCTTTCCGTAAAGAATGTTTATTTCATGACCCAACTTTTAATTGAAATCAATTCATTATATAAAATATATATTTTTTAATCATTTCGCTTTCTCTGAGTTAAAAACATATTCAAATGTTCCAAAATTAGTTGCTTAAAAACAATCGATTAAAAAATTCCAACTCGAATAATCGACTATATACATCAAAATGAAAGTGGTTGATCAAAATACCGAAAATTGATTATTTAGTTTTTTTTTTTTAATTTTTCTGTCCTGTTTTTGTGTACTAGAATTATTTAATTTTTAAATAAAACTCAACTTGGTCCCCTAAAAAAGTTGCCATACATTCAAAATTCTGCCGTCAAAATGTTTACAATATTAATAATATTCCGGGAAAACTTGTCAATTGTTAGAAAACCTGGTTCAAGTAGGAGGAATGCCGCACATGATGTTTCTATTGCCATAAAAATAGAAAGCATTTTCGAAAGGTTCCCAAAACAATCTGTAAGTATACATCCCGGTTAGCTCATTCCTTGGACTATTTGATACTAAAAGTTAAAGCTTATATAAGGCAATTAAAAAAATATTCTTTCTGCATAATGAATGGATGGATGAAATAATTCCTGGACAAGAATTTTATGTTGCTAATGCTCGAGGTAATAAAGAAAAGTTTAGGATACAAAAACATTTGCCAAAAATTTCTACGTATGGCGAAAAATTGCGGCAAATCATTTGTTACAACAGGCTCTATAAATACCGAAATTTATATCATGAAATACTAACAAAAAAGACGGCTTCCATTTATTAGATCTCATAATGCGTCCACTTATGGTTTTTGTATCAAGTGAGGCAAATCCGGATATATTTGGGTTTTAATAAAAGAGAATTGAAGAGCACAAACAGATGTTTAAAAGGGAGATAGATTTAAGATGGACTACCTGTTCGAACAAAGTTACAAAAAGCTCTATAAAAACGTTAATGGAAGGGTTTCCTAAACAGGTGCAAAATTTCATCACTAGTGATTAAAACCATAAAATACTTTTCCTAAATTATAAATAAAAGTGTAAATTAAGTAGTTTTGATTTATTAAACCTAACTTTCCTTGAGAAGTGATTGAGACAAAAAATTTTAAAACTCTCGCTTTAATAGCTTTATCGATTATTCGATTAAAACAATTAAAATTGGCTTTGTATGGGTATTACGTCTCTCCCTAATGCTCCCGTCCCACATTTTGTCTAACGTACAAGCTATGTGCTATGTACGAAAAATAACGTTTTTCTTCATACGGATTGCGGTAGAGGGTATTGAGGATTCGGCATAGCCGAATATAGCATTCTTATTTGTTTTCATTAGTTTCTACTATCAACTATTTGCATACTGCAATTGTTGACAAATGACAACATCATATAATATTAAATTATCTAATAGAAAACAATTCAGAAGTAATTTTCCACAATTTTATATTTATTTTTATTTCATTGCAATCGTATGGCTGAATAGACTGGATGCATATTCTCGAAATTGAACCAGAAAAACAAATTGAAATTGTTGTTTTATTATTTCATAACATTTTTACTACTCATTGTGTTTTTTTGCTTTTTCTGTGAATTGTGAATTGATTTTTATTAGGCGTAATTCAAACGTTATATTGAGGCTTAAGAATAAATTTATTAAACGCAGAAAAATTAAATTAGCTGATAATATTTATTAGGGCTGATAACCCTAAATAAAATATTTTTTAGGTTTGATTATTTTTTTTAAATTATAAAAAACAAAATGATAGTTTTTCCTTGTTCTTTTTTCGAATTTGTTTCTATGAGGGCTCCATCCCTCCGGACGTAATAATGAAAATATGTGACGTTAATGTGAACATCACGAGTTTCTATAATTATCAGTATTTTGTCATTGTTTTTTATTTATTTTGTTTTTGCATTTCTACGTATTTAATAATTGATGAACATTTTCAAAGAATACAAATTGTGTTTCAAGTACAATCATTCATTAACACTGGTTTAGGAGTATGAAATTCTAATTTATATTTAAAATTGATTTCAATTTTATGAATCCATAAAAAGTAATTTTATTTTTTTTAGAAACCAGAGCTGAAAAGAAACTTCAAATAAATTGTTGTGAAAACTTTACATGGAATAAATTCACTCGTGAAATTTGAGACATTACAGATAAAAACTGTAGTTTCAGTTTTTCTATATCGAATAAGATTTCCCTAAATCTATTTTAAAACTTCTAAGAAAAAGAGTTAGTATAAAAATCAGTTAAGTCTATAGGTTACTAGCTACAAAAACATTTTACGCAATAAGAAGCAGACGAATTGGAAATGAAAGATGCATTTTTCCTCACGATTTTACGAAAACTTAAATCTTCCCACCCACCTACCGTTTTTCTTAAATTTAAACAAAAATCAAGAACAAATTCAATAGGTACATGAAAAGGTTGCAGGGAAATTGTTCAAGAGTTTTCAGTTTTTCTAGAAGATTAAAAAAAACATTTCAGTCAAATGCAAAATACTTTTTTTAATCATTGTAAAAGCAAAACTGTAAACGGAGAAAAAGGAAATAGTTGCACTAAATTATAATAAGTGCGATAAGTCGATAACTCCTGACATTCTGTGTTTCTACCTTTATTATGTGAAAGATTTTATTGGGCCCGGTCACATTAAATAATAATTTCAACTATTCTAAAACTGTTATAAAAATCGTTTCTGTTAGAAATTTTATAATTAAATTAACACCTTCAACACAATTGTTATTTGAATTTTTTATCAAGTAACCTTTGTAAAACATGTTAGTTTATGTCGAAGGTCTGCTATAAAATGTTAGAATATGTCCGTTGATAGAAAAAAATAGTTCTTCAAATACCGAAATTTACATCAATAAATGTTTACAAAAAAACTACTTCCATTCATAAGACCTCATAATCTGTTCACTTATTTTTGGATGCCAATCATTATGAAAAACAACAAATATGTATATTTTTATTAACATATATTTATGTTAAAATTTGTTCGATCTCACTTTTTGATATCTCAATTTATTTGATGGATGCATCTTTATTCAAATTAATTTTATTGTAAAACAAGTAAGCCTGACTATGTAATACCCTACACCACAATGTCGGTAATAAATTGTAATTGAAAAAAATAATAAACAGCCCTCGTATAATGTAATTTTCTGATTTATTCTGAAGTTTCCTTTTAAAGTTTTTTTGACAATAATTTTAATGTGAAATTTGTGTGTTTTAAAATGAATTTTTCTAGAGAGTTTTATAGGAGATAGAAAAAATTATGGACAAATTCTCGTAAAATTTCGCACATCAATTTGAGCACATATTTACCTTAATTACTATTACAACACCAAAGTATATGTGATATTCAACACTTAAAAATGATAGTTGAATGTGGACTTGTATAGGATCTCTTATGACTTTCATGAGCTTAAAACCTTATTCCGGGAGGCTTCGTCCTTGATAATAATATATACCGAACTTGATCAAAATATCTCAGAAATTGCGACTTCAAAATGTTTTCATGGACAACCAACCGGACGGACAGACAGAAGGATATCGTTAAGTCGGCACGGATAATGAATCTGAATCGAATGTTATAATGGTTAAAATATTTTATTTTATTATAAATATCCAATATAATATGAAACTCGACTTAATTATTCAATAACAAAGATTTCAATACTTCTTTTGTAGCGATCAAGAAAAAATAAGAATGAAAGCAGACTCTATTTGTAAACAGCAATTTCCCCATCTTTCCAAACATGATGTACTACCAGAAACATTTTATTTAATTATTCTTTTTCTTAAGAATGTGTTTCTTGCTTGTCAAAATGATGTTCTCCTATTTAAAAGAGAGCACACAGAAAAAACACATGAAGCTAAATCAACGTTGAACAACGTTGAACTTGAATTGAGATTGAATACTTTTTTATGTAATTTAAATTAAACGCTTTTACGTTTGCAGTGAAATAATATTATACATATTAGAATCTATAAAATTATACAAATAAAATGCTTAAAATAAATATTTAAATTAACATTTTAAATCAACATTTTTACATATGAAGCAAAATCATAACTGAAAAAAAGTTTAATTATTTGTATTTTAATTAATTTTACGTTGATTTTTTTTCACTTTGAGATATTTGATTTATTAGTTCAAGTTCAAAGATTTAAAATATTAAAATATTCAACAAATTAAATTATCAAAAAAAATTATAATAAATCAATTAAAATGAAAATATTTGTTTACACATTAATTAAACCCATTTAAATGTTTTACAACACACAATTCTATGTCAGCTATTTCAATAAAAACCGGATTCATTGATACCACAATATAACAAATTTCCAAAAAAAAAAATGTTATCATAATATTAAATAGATGTTAATTTTATGCATCCAAAGAAAAATCATCGAAATAAAGTATTATTTTTATTATTTGTTTAATGTCGAACCATAAATTATGAACCCTTTAACGATATTTTTATCAATAAATAAATATTAAGATTCAAATCTCTTAATTTTAATTTTATTTAATTCGAAAATTTATAGTTTAACAACAAAAAATGTGTTAAATTTCTCATAATCATAAATAATTCATAAATGAACTAAATGCATGTGTTCATTTCTTTGTACTATAAAGTTTATTCAACTTCATTTTGTGTTATAATTTTTTTTTTAAATTACATTCACTTTTCAATTAAGTTCCAGTTTGATAAAAAATTAAAACGATATAAATAAAAAAAATAATAAACAATCAATTAAATTTAAACATGTTTTAAGTATTATTAACCTCATGCTTTCATTTTGATGAACTTTATTCTGTACTTTAATATATCGTAATATATCGTATTTATTTTTCAATTTAATATTAATAAATAACAATTTAGAATACTATATTAGGCTATACCGAATCAGCAATACCTTCCACTACTATATTGAAGAAAATTATCTAGTAGTCTGAATTTCGATGGAGTTGGTTCATATTTGACTACTGGAAGTGGGATTATGAAGAAGTAATAACCAAAATATGGCCCGATGATTGTCAAACTAGTTTCATATAATAAAGAAAAAAATTAAACCATTATTAAAATTTCAATCGAACTATAACAAAATATGGACCGATATTCGTCAAATAAGTAACATATATTTAAGAAGAGTAATATGACAAAGTTAATACACCCTCATCAACACTTGTGGTGGTGGAGAGTATAACAAATAACTTTAATGACGTTTTATTAATATTTTTATGAAGACAATTATTAAATATGATTTTGTAATTGATAAACAGACAGATTAAATAAGAATTAAATAAAAAAAACTACTATATTTAGATAAACAGTTGCAAATGTGATTGAAAATAATAATCGTTTATAAGTATTATGTAAATAAATGAGAAGAGTGTATAGAAAATATGTCTCTGTCAAGTTAAATATTTATATTAAAAATTAAATATAATTAGAGAATGGAAGCTTAAAATTATTTGAATAAAAATATATGAGATTCGATATTGTTGAAAAACTTGAGAATCTTTATAAATGTGTACTTCAAAAGCATATAACCGGTTGGGTTAAAATGGCGTATTAACGAAATTGCACCAGACAATAGTTTATTTTTGAATACAAAATTAACTTTATAGATTAAATCTAATTTGAGTTTTATCATACAAAACAGATTTCTTTATCAATTGTGTTTAAATTTTTTAAGGAATAACGTTTAAAAAATTATATAAAATAAGTAGAATAATCCAATATATTGATGGTATAGATTTACACACCGATTTAAGTAACTTCATTAGCTCCTGTTCATTTTAAACCGTCATCCCTTTTAATATGACAAAGACGTTCTCTATAGGATTCATGCGGTCCCATTTCAGCGAATAATGTCCTTAAAACACTAGTCGGCAGTAATTGAGTTATAAAACGATTAGTCGATCAGCGATAAGTTATGCTGCTCCATAACGTATCTCCTTTGCAAAGTGATACGTGATAGATAATGCCAAAAAAGTCTACATGAGAGAACGAAAATATTACCGGTTAAAAAACATACTAAAAAGCTCACTAAAAATTCCTTCTTGGATGTCATCGGAGGCATCATCCAAACTTTAATATAACACAATTGGAGTTTCCCCCGGGGTATGTTAGAAATATATGAACAGAGTGTGTCTTTTTGTCATTATTAAAAAGTTAAATTATACGGAACCGGTATTGAAATAATCAGATAAAATTATTTTTAACTATATCAATTATGGAGTGAGATTTTATTGATCAGGATGTCTTTGTAATAAATTAAATTTATTAAATATTAAAATTATTAAATATAACAACAAAACCCAACTTGGTCCTACAAAAAGTTGTCCATGCATTCAGAAATCTGGCGTATTAAGCAGAACATGTCTGTTGATAAAAAACCTAGTTCAGGTAGAAGGAATGGTCCACATGAAGTTTTTAAAGCCAAATAGAAAACATTTTCGAAAAAACTCCTCACATTACCAATAACAAAGCAGTTCTATTTGGTACGAAAAGTTAAGGTCTATAAACATACAAGGATCAAAATGTTCCAGACAAGAACGCAGCTAGAAATGTAGATGCAAATAACAGAAGTCAAGTTTTCTAAAAAAATTTACATCAAGGAATACTTACAAAAAAGACTGCATCCATTCATAAGACTCTAAATGTGATCACTTATTTTTGGCCTGACATTGCATCCTGTCACTATGGTAAACAAGCCTTTGAGTTGTAAAAAAACATTAATGTGGCATTTGTATCAAGCAAAGCAAATCCTGCCAGAAGATTAGGGCACTGGAGAGATTTTGTGCTCTTATTAAAAGAGCACTGACAAGCACGAGAAAGGTAGATTTTATCACTACTAAAACGTTAATGAAAGGGGTTTCAAAAAGGGTCATCACTTGTAACTAAAACTATAATTTTTTTGTATAAGCAAAACTAAATTCAATCGTTTTAATTAACATATATGTATGTTTATAATCGAGCTCACTCTTTATCAAAATTTAAATTGAAAGCTTTCTATTTCTCTCTTATTTTTAATCAAATACTATAACATAATAACAGAAAACATACAATTTCTAATCGCCTTGAAAATAAGTGGGAGTTTTGATTATTAGAAATATAAAGAAACTAATTAAAACAAAAACAATTCTATGAAATTATATTTAGAAAATAAAAAAGTTGTTTTACGCTTTAAAACAATTTCATTTTCCTTTTATGTACCGTATACGAACGTGTATAAATATATTTATATTATACAAAATATGATCACCTCATAAAGAATGAATGTAAATGATTTAAATATAAGTATACATTACGTCAAAAACATATATACTAATCCACTTTCGTATATATATTGCAAAATGTCTTTTGTTTTGGTAGAAAACGAAATGTTTGCCAAAATATTGTTGCTATACTAAAAGTAAATAATTATAAAAATAAAATATTTTCTTACATATTAATTATGTTTAATTATATTACTTATTTGAAAAATAATTAAAGAACAAAAAGATTTTTTTTTTTTGATGAGGCCATAAATTTGCGCAATGCAACCCAAAAATCTTTATAAATCCATATGCTCTATGAAATAAGCAATAACTTCCATATTCTAAAAATGATTTAAAAAATGAATTCAAAAGATAAAAAACATATTATGTATGGAACTTGTTCTTAAATCTTAAAGGTTAATATGGACTGAGATCAAAAAATTATTTACATACATATTAATAAAAGCGAAACCACTAAACTAGCAGTTTTAACTTTTTTCTTTGATTGCAATTTTTTCTACAATTTACAAAATATATATTTATATTTTGAATCACTAGTGATGAAATTTCGAAACTCTTTCGAAATCTGCCATTAACGTTTTAAATTTTTTCTGTCAATATTAAAATTATTGGCCATTTAATCTCTCCACTGCCCTAAGCTCCGGCAATTGAAGAATTATATCTCTTGAAAATTCACATAATTTTCTTTAAAAGGGTTTTTTGCATAGTGACAGATCCAAGTCAAAGGCAAAAATAAATTTAAGAAGTCTGCATTTTTGGGTCCTGATGTAAATTTCGGATTTATCTTGAAAAAAAATTATTGCCTCGACGCAATGCATTGCTTCATATAAGATACTTTTGGGAAATTTGACTGCTTTGGTCAACTTTCTTCAAAAAGCGAACAGTAATATAAAATTTTGATAAAGTTTTAGAAACTTGACTTAAATTTTCATGCACGTTTTTGTCCTTCTTAATTTTTCCTGTCAAGGAATTTTTTTGAGCCATGTATGTTTTTAAAACCTGCATTAAATTTAACTTTTCGCACCGCAATAGTCCGATCTCTGAGCTAACCGGGTCTATAGGATGTGTAGGAAGCTCTTTTGAAAATGCTTAAGATTTTTTTTGGCTTTAGAAACATCACGTAGATAATTTCTTCTACTTGAACCAAGTCTTCTATTAACGGACAATTTCTCCCGGTACTGTTTAATAATAATGGATACCGTTTGACGGCAGATCTTTGCGTGATTGGCCAACTTTTTGTAGAACCAAATTACATTTTGTTGAAAATATTTAGCAATTTTAGTACGATCTTTTTTCTGGTTAAAAGTTTAAATGAAAAATGTGTGATAGGAATTTTTCGATTTCACTCCTTATATCTCCTCTTTTAATTTTTTGTACCTAAATTTTTTTTAATAATTTTATTATTTTTTTAAATTTATTTTTAACAAATTAATGGTAAAACTGGTTGTTAGAAAACAAACCACAAATATCGCTCATTTGATGCAATGTCGTCATAATTCAAAAATTCGCGTTTCGACTTCACAGTTTCGAAAACAGTAAGTTTACGTAAATAATGTATTTTATTATCTAGTAAATTTGTAGAAGTGAATCATTTATATCTCAGACGGAATTTCAACAAAAATATATTATGTCAATAAAGTAGTTTATACAGTTTTCATTCATGGATTGTAAGAAATATGTTTCTGTCAAAAAATTAAAAATAGTTGAACTAAAAAAATCTAATTTTTAAGTTATGAGCACCTTGCAACAAATGAACGATATATAAATCAAATATCTGTTATTTATAAAACCATTTTAAAACTATTTAAAAATTAAATATTTGAATGACACTAATTTAAACCATACACTTTTAAGACTTTTTTCAAATAATCTATATCAATTTAAATATAATTTAAAACTATCTTCTAGTATTTAAAAACCTCCTAAATAACACTTAGTTTGCGAACTAAGTTTGCGAACATTGCAACAAAAATAGGTGAATTGGTCACACTGAAAACATTTCGTTATTTCGATTTTTCGAGTATTTTTGAAATGCTCAATTCCGTTATTTTTTCTCTCTTTCAAAAAACACCTATAGCTTCACACAAACAAGACTTAGCTGAGTCATAATTTCTAATACTTTTCTTAAAATTAATATTCAAATTCATAGAAAGATTTAAAATAATAAAACAAGAGATTCGTTATAATAATGAAAGTATTTCTTTACAGTGTTCAGTTTTGTTTGGAAAGAAAACAAACGTTTCTTAATGATGATACTTAACCTCCAAATAACCTTTACTTTATAGGTTACAATTTTATACAAACAACAAACTAAAATGAAATAAAGCTAGAGTACTCGAGATAAAATAATGAAAAAAAGTATAGAAAATTATCAGACAAGTAAAAAAATTTTGTTCTGCTGTTTTAAGTGAGAAAACTGTTTTCATAAGAAAGAAGAGGAAAAAATTAAATAAAACGTAAAATTGCAAATAATTTTATTACTATTAATAATAAAAAGAGAAGAAGAAGAAAAAGAAATATGTAAGTTTGTATATGAACTAAATGCAAGACTGTTTTATTTTAATATAACTAAATGCGTCAGTATAAAAATATAATAAGTAAATAATTGTCTAGAAATTTTAATAAACACACAAAAAATTAAACCAAAAATTTGTATACTTAATTTTTTTTCGGGGCAAAATAGCAAAAGAAAAAATACAATATGGGTATAGAGAAATTTTAATAAGGTACTTATGTATAAAAACAAAAATGTTTGTAATATATAACTTACCTCCTACACCCAAATTGGCTTTTTTGGGATGAGTATCATCTTGATAGGCGTGATTTAAGGCAAATACCTCTATGGCTGGTCCCTGTTCCACACAATCATAAATGGAATCCGACATTTTGTTTGATGTAAAAGTTTTCAAAAATGTTACACCAATAATACGATACAAATTAGAATAATTGCAAAAAAATTTGCCGGAAAAAATACTTGTAACGCGGTATTTGATGATTAAATGACTGCGTCTAATAAATTAAACAAAAATTATTTAAATTAAATGTTTTCTTTTGTTTATTTATTTTTTTTTAATTTATTGTTGTAAAAAACCGGCGAAATAAACACAAATTTGAAACAAAATGTTTAAGCGAAATGAGGAGAGACCGTAGTTGATGTATGATGGTGGTTAACGTTGCGTTTGCAAACGTATTATGTGACCGACTAACTGACTGGGTTGTCAAGAAACTTTGCCGGAACAAATACATGAAGGAAAAAGTGAATGAACAGACAAAAACACACAAACACACAATCTAATCGTATGAAAAAAATAAAACCAGAGAGTGAGCAGTAGTACTTGAATTAACACAAAGAAATTTAGTCGCTCATGAGAACAAATCGAAATGCAAAGAAATAAACAAAAAATATAGTGAAATGATGACGTACACTCTTGATACCCTACACCATTATTGATAGATAAAAATATTATGCGTTTTCAATAGTGTTTGTAGCGAAAGGAAATGAATTTAAAAAAATTTATATTTGTAATTATTTGCACTTCTTGTGGGAATCTGTCCGATGTCTAACATAACGAATAGTTCTACATGGAATCCATGTGACATTATAAAGCGATCATTATGTAATTACGTTTATTCATCCAGATTTATATAACAAACAATCACATCGAATATCAAACGTAAAGATCTGGCAGATTTTTCAGAACTTTCTGGTCAAAAATTTTATGTTGCTGATGCTCGAGGAAATGTTGAAGAAAAGTTTAGGACCTAAATGCAGTCAAATTTCCCAAGAAGTTCTTGGTGTGGCGAGCAATATGCAGTTTTAACAAAAGAAGCGAAATGCCGAAATTTACTTCATCATTCATAAGACTTCATAATGTGTGCACTTATTTTTGGCCTGTCTTGGTATCCTGTCACTACGGCAAACAATATGATAGTATTTGTCCAAGAGAGGGAAGGATAGTGGACAGATATTAGTCTCCAGAATTCTATTTCGAAAATGACAATAGTGTTTCTTTAAGTTCGAATCAGGTCCTTAGGAGATCTTAATACAATCATATAATAGTCATACTCGACTATGTAATACCCTGCACCACAATATTGGTTATAAATATTAGTAACGAAAAATGTGCGAACGACCTTCCTATAACTTGATTTACTGATTTATTCTTAATTTAACTAACATTTATTACAATACAAACGTGTATGTAAAGTGATATTTGAAAGGAAAATTGTATGTTGTAAACGCACAATGCCCCGTAACAACAAATAACGCAACGTTATAACGTACAGTTAGTTTCGAAAATTCATCATAGAGGGCAAAAAAGTGGCTCAGAATATAAAAACTTTTTAAATTGATATTTTGCAATATAAACTTTGCTACGGTTCCCACAATACGATATAGGGTACTATTCAGGTCAGTGCTTAACTTATGACTACAAATGTTAAACTTTTTTATTATTTGTTTAATATTGTAAATGCACATTCATACATACCACGTACACATTTTCTATCATATGGTTAGGAAAGAAGTGTTTGTTGACACAAGAGTCATCAAGGGAAATATTTTTTGAGATATTAAATTAACACTTACCCGCACGTTTCTCATTTACTCATCTTGTCTATGGTATTGTTTATCATTTATTTGTTTAATCTATTGTTTCCTCTCTCTTGTTTTGTTTAGTGAAAATAAGGAAATAATTACTATTACACCTTTTCTTTCGTTTCTTTTGGTTTTATTAATTACTTTCTTCCATTCACTATTAGGAGCACATTTTATGTTTAACCCCATTTGCTACCTGCGCCAAAACCCAGCTGTTTTTAAATTTTCTACTTCCTTTGCCATTTTTATTAATCTCCGATAATGGTTTTGTTGTTTTTGTTAGGGTTTATATTTTTTTGTTTTTATTATTTTCACCCATTTTCTGTAATTTGCAAATATTCACATTAATCATCATTCACAATAGTTTTGCGAAAAAGCCTTGATTGAAAGGTAGAATTCGAAACTGAAATTAATAAAATTTGTTATATAGAAATATTAAATAAACTCAAATAAGATATCAATAACAACAACAGAAAAATATGAAAATAGAGAATCGTAATATTTTAATATGCTGATTTAATATTAATCAGCAAATCACAATAGCGCTACTGCTAAGGTGGCCACATAACTCTTAAGCCACAAACCGTTAAACTTAAAATCAAGTACGAATGCCATATTTTTCTTTGCCGAATTTTCAGTACCCTTCACCACAAATGCGTGTAAAGTGAAAACGTTATTATTCATACATACACACTTACACTCACATACATATATATTATATAAAGGGTTTTTTATATATAACACAGGAACTCTTAATTAGTCATGAATTTAACGACAGATTTTGATAATTGGAATGGTAATGAAGTACACACAACTTCATGTTACGACAAAATTACATTGTCGATTATAATTAACATTTTATAAAAGTTCTTCGCTTGATCTCTTTTAATATACTGCACCGTTTTTGTAGGTTTTAAATAATGGGATCTTAGATGATTCCTTCTTAGCGTAACGCAGAGTTAATATACCCCCTTCACCATTTGCGCTAGTGGAGCGTATAATAAAAAAAAACATATAAGAATGCTTTATTTGTCTATGCCGAATATTCAATAGTCCCCACCACAAATGTATATGAAGTAAACGCATTATGTTTCGTACATAAACAATTACATTAAAAATCAATCAAATTTTAAATTTTACATTTCCGAAATAATCTTCGATATATATAAACACTATTCATAAAATTAAATTCGATAAAAATTCATATATTTTTATTGTAATAATTAATTTTTTTAAGAAAAATTAATAAATAGTCATTAGGAACCCTTGTTTGAAAGAGTAAAAATTTTACAAAGAAAAGACAAAAAAGAATTAAAAATGAGTAGGACTGACCTTTTTTCGGTAACATCTGCCAGTTGTATAAAGATTAATTTCACCAACCTCTTAAATCTACATGTTGTCGACAATTCTTTCTGCTTCACTTAGGCTATCCCTGACCTAGTCCATACTAGCTTGAGTACCAACGTAACGATGGAGAGACCCGGAAAGTGTTTCCTGATCGATATGTTGTAAAGTTATATAATGTTTTCAATAAAAAATTTTAAAATAAGCAAAAACTATAATGGCAACGTTCTACTGTAATTATTTATGTTATTGAAGAACTCTTTAAATATTTAGATCTGGCAATACTATAAAGCAATTCGTATTATTCACAATAGTTCGAAAACTAATGCTGAGAGATGATACAAAATCGATTATAAATTAAACATACAGCTGATAATCTTTTAACGTAACGTCTATTTGGAAGATTTTGAATTCTTTTTTGAAGTTATCCCATCCGGCGAAATATTAATGCTTCTGTATATCCTACAATATTATGAACCGTCTTCATTTCCCAAATTATAAATCAAAATGCTACATTCGTTTGTGGCGAGTTTTCCACAGATTATGTAAAGATTTTCGTGAGTTTGAAAAAGACTACATATAAAAACTAAAGTGGAATATGGTATTGGTCATATTAATTAAAAGATTAGGTTTTCAAGAGTAATTATAATTTATTGTAATGGTATGACATTGTATTACGTGCCAGAACAAGAAGACAGGAAAAGCAACTTTCCTTAGTTATTAGAACCAATTTCAATACTCTCGCTTCTACAGTTCTTTAGACATTTAGACTATATTTGCTTTGTATGGTACCTTTCTCCTTGATCCTACACGTCCTATATTGTGATCAGTAAAGCAACTTCTTGAGAAAGTGATAGCGATCGAATTTTAGAACTATTGCTGTTACAGTTCTTTGGATGTTCGATAATCAATATTTTCTTTTTATGGGGGACACCTATCCGGCTTTCATTCTGTCCAGTAAAACAGTTACTTGAGAAATTTATTGGGACCAAATTTGAAAATTCTCGGTTCCTTACTGATCCTATTCGTTCTTCATTTTGTCAAGTTAAAAAAGTTGATAAAGTGGTTAGGATCAATCAAATAATACTTTCAATTACTGGTAACATATAATTTATAATTTTTATTCAATTAAACATTTGAATATGATATTCATGCATTTTAAATTACGATATTTTAGTATTTTACGATTAAGTTTTTAATAACACATAAATTTATTATGAATAAAATATTTCATGTTACGCTTTATCCTTGCATACAATGTCAGTATCTGGTGATCCATTTCACAAATCATATCATAATTTTTAAGAGATTAAAAAAAGTATTTTAATGTATAATTTTTTATATCTTTCTTACTAAACTACTACAGAAGCCTGCGAAGACTTTTCACATTTAATACCCTTTAAAGTTGAGTGTTTTGCAATATAAATATATTTTGTTTGGCTAAACTTTTCTATTAGTTTAACTAAAATCACGATTTGTTAAAATAGCTGGAGCTACTAAACTCCAACCATAAATTAATATACCCAACCAGCTGGATATGATTTTAATCCACATAGAAGCTGCATTAGCATTGAAAAGCTCAATATCAGAATTAGGTCTGAAAATGACAAAATAATGTTTTTAAAATAAAAATTATTTTTTAAGATATATATAATATCAAAACTTACTTGTACCAATTGGTTAAGGTCATCATAACGTATAGAGAAGCACAAACAAATACTATATGAAACATGGACCAAGAATAGGTAACACCCTCAGTTTCATTGTCGCCAGCATTTTTCGTATCACCAGAACCTGCTTCTGCATCTGATAAAACTTCTGTTAAAACTATTTTTCATTAGATTTGTTTATCGTTTTACAGGTTAATTTTTAATTATATCATTATTTTTGGGTTAGTTTGTAGCGTGGTGTGTTATAAGTTAAATTTTGTTTCGTTTTAGTATTTACCACATAAAAGCCATTAATATTTTATTTACATAAAATTATTGCCAAAGAAAAAAAACAAAAGTAAATAAATTGGGATTAATTAAATGAACTTAAAATTTTGTACATTTCGGTGAATTTTGTGTAAATTTGAATGTGGTGTAGAGAGGTGAATACCATTTAGTGATTTGGAATTGTTTTAAGAATAGTAAAAGAAAATTAATATAAAACAAGTCAGAATAAAATATTCGGAAATGCCGAATCTGCAAAACCCTCCACCAAATATGCGTATGAAGTAAATACGTTACACTCACAAACGCATACAATAATGAAAGTTTTTTTGTAAAAAAAAGGAACCTTAATGAGTCATAAAATTACTTATGTTTTTGGCTGAAAGTTTTTCTACTGAATTTTACAACTAGATTTCATTCCAATTTGTCAATATATCAATTCTACGGATAATCTTCTCTTGAATTTAGTGCCTTAGATGTGGGTCTATATCTTTTAACATTCTGAACGGATTTTATTTTAAATAGGACACTTCTCAGGACAATAACAAATACTCTTTTCTTGAATTTAGTGGCTGCCTAAGATATCCGAGTTTACTGATTTAGGAAACTTCGCAGAACCATAACAAATACTCAGGATGAATTTCACAGAGCTCTGTTAATTACTGTGGATGTCAAAGTTCCAACAGCAAACAGACGGACATAGATAAATCCCCTCAGAATTTGTTTTGATGCAAGTATATACAGATATACATTATGGGGTCTTGTTGTTGTAAAAGTTTCGCTGTTGTTGGAGTTTCATCCCTAAGGAAAAAACTTCCGGTTGATACAGCTGTTGTTGAGTTGAAAATCTTGGTGGATTGGTAGTCGGGGTGCTCCGGAATGGAGATCTAATGTTCTTGGGAAAGTTTTTGGATGATTCCTTCTTAGCGTTTCACGGAATGTTAAAATTGATATTCCCTCTTGACCACCTAGTGAGTGTGGAGGGTTAAATGTTAAAATTATGTTTCAATTTGTGTGACGAATGTTATTTCGAGTGTACCGAGTTAAATATGTTTTTAATGAGGTGAATTTTATAAAACTCCTTCAAACTCACCACGCTTCTCATCGGTATTATTGATTTTAGATACTTCCACAGCCGAACTAATACAGTTGTATAAAATACATAGCATCCATACAATTAAACCAATAATATTGGTAGTATCAAATGTAACTTTTGAATTGGGTGTCGGTGGAGCAACTGTAGTAACACTAGTATTGCCTTCAATAATGCCAAACATGCCGGGATTGCATATTTTCTCTGCAATTAATCATTTATAAGAATATATAAACTAAAATAACTTATTAATTTAATATTCCTCTTACCAGGATTATTGGCTACAGCCGACCAAGTCAAATAAATCGTATATAATGTTACCAAAGAACTTTGTAAAAGACCTGATTGTGGTAATCTTTCTTGAACAGCTGGTAATACGGATATAATACTGACCAATACGCATAAAATTAAATTAATCGAAATAAAGAATTTGTTGAGACCACATTCAGTACTCTATATGAAAGGATATAATAAGATATTAATAATGAAGAGATTTACTTTTTAATTAATTAACAATTACCTGGGTAAAGTAAATGTAGAGTAAAGAAATTCCAGCAATAGAAAGACCATAACTTATCAGTGTTACAAATACTAAGGCGTAGTAATAGCCGCGACTATTTTCAGCATTGTCTAAGAAAGTTGTGGATGAAAAAGTTTTATGAACATAAACATTAAAATGTTTTTTTTGTCTAATTACAATGCGCATGCAAAAAAACATATGTTCATTGCTTTTAGACAGATCAATTTAATAATTTAAAATAAATTCATTTAATTAATAAACGAGTTCTTAAATAATTAATTAATAAAAGAGTTTTATCTCGTTGAAATTTTAAAAAATACAGTACCTCGTATTATATTTCAACCATTTTCATTTCCTTAAATTTATTGTGAATAATTTTGTAACGAAATAAGAAAGTGAAAAAATGTAACTGAAATTCTAAAGAACTAAAAACATAAATTATAAATAATCACAGCTTATTTGAAGCAGTTATTATAAACATATATTTATATGTGTATGATCCCCTTTTTGATCAATTACAGCCTTAAGTCTCCTGGCCATAGATGGTACAAGTTTTCGCGAGCTTTCAGGAGATATTTTATAACACTTCAGTTTCAGTGCTTCAATAGTCATTCCAGTTCATAACTGCATAATAACTGATTTGTGCTTAGATACTAATAGAACGAGAACTTCTCTTTTATACTCATTTTTTATATTTTCATCCCCTCTTTTATACTTTTATTTTTGCAGTGAAATGGATTAAAGGATGTGGAGGTATCCATTTTTATTGATCGTACTTTTAATAAACCGCAAGTTTTCCAAAGCATTTCATGACATACTTCCCAAACATACCATTTATAACTTTGTTATTATGTTCTATAGCGAATTTTAGTCGTGCTGCTTATTTTTAGTGCAACTGAAATCACTTTTTTTGGAAGTGCGGCGAATAGAACTGAATTAACATTTTCGAAACATTAAAAACTTTCGAATAAAGTTATATCTTTCTTTTATTAGAAGATTTATGATGATATATTGTACTTTGCAAATTTAAATAACTCTAACAATAAATTCTATGGTAGATAAACGTAATTTCTGAAGCGATGACAACTTAAAAGATTATATAAGCAAGTGATTGAAATTACCAAGTTTGACAAGATTAATTTGTTTCAAGGTGCTGGTTAAAATAAACTGTCAGTAACAGGATTTTCACATAAATTTGACCCGACATGGAAAAATGAAACACTGTTTAATTGCAAACAATTAAATTCGCTATTTAAATCCTAACCAGCTCTTAATATGCCATATAATACACAGCAAGTACGATCTCTCTATTGAACTCAAGTCTGCAAACTGCGGTGGTTAATCAAATCTAAAACTTGAATCCCATCAAAGTGGCATTTCTCATTTAACACATCGGTTACCGAAAACGTCACTTAAAATAAAAATGTTAATTTTTGTTTGGCATTGCCACCACCGTGATTTCGGATATAGACGCTTTGGTTTTTTTACATGACACACTCCATCTTAACTGATCAGGTTATATTAAGATTTATTACTTAATAAAACATGTTAACATTTTGCAGTAGTCCAATAAATTTTTCTATGAAATAAAAAGCTTTAACTATACGAAAACCTTAAGGCATCTTTCCTTAGATGGTCAACCGTTTTTAACTTCAACTATTTTTTCCGTGGATTTTTACATAAAATTCGGGATTTACTATTTCTGTTGTATGGAATTTTCTGCAGCAAATATTAAAGCTTCATTGGTTTTGTTCACAGATTTTCATTTACGATATCTCTGTTTGAAAAGATATCTTTTTTTAAGCCTGAACATTTTTAACGATTTCTCCAAGGCAAATTCAGACAAGTAGAGTCAGATAGAATTTTCAATAAATTCTTTTTAAGAAGAGACTTTTCGATAAATTGTAAAAATGTAAAACATTTTTAATAAAATCTTTTTTTAATAATCCAACTAAATAGAAAAATTTATTAAACAAAACCAAGGCGAATCAGAAAGAATCTAAAATCAAGATTTGCCTTAAACATATAAAACTAACACATTGTTCTAATTTCGAAAATAAATCTGCTTGTAGTTTAGTGCAGCTGAATCCTCAAGTCTATTGGAGTATGTTAAGTAAATTGTTGTCCTTAACTAAACGAAGAAAATCATATACAGAATGAATAATTAATCCTTTATCTTTATCCTGATCTCAGTTGTACAAGAACTGCATAATTTATCTGCTGGTGATCACACTCCACTAATGTATTAGAGTTTGCTGACCAGTTTCAAATTACATTGAAATAGAAAATTTGTGGAGTTTTCAATTTTTATCTCACTATTTATTGAGTTTAATCTCCAGAAAGCAAGTTTTATTAAAATTGTTATAGATGTGGTGTGTATTGCAAAATATTTTTAGATTTTTTTAAGAGAGGTTAATCAATATTTAACTATTTTTTATCAAATTGTTATTTTTTCATAGAAGAAAACGCTTCAAATTAAACATATTGTGCAATTTTTAATACCACTCATACTTATAGCATTTAAACCATAATCAATTATATCATCTCATTTTTTACACTTACCAATCCAATTTTCTGCAATCGAATGAGCAAAATCCACAATAATAATCAATTGAATCAAAATAAATGCCAAACCACCTATTAGACCCACCCACATCATGGCAGGACCAAATGAACCATCTGGTATGAAAATGGCACCAATAGCAGCTCCAAAACAAATCAAAAATTTCAATGGCCAAAATTCATTTTGTATATGAGAGCGAGGATCTCGCGACGATTTCACACCCAACATTATAAGAGCCATTAGGGTAAAGAAACAAGCGAGACCAAAGCAAATACGATATACAGCCATATAACCCAAAGCATAATCGCAATCAACTTGTAGAGAACCACCCGAAAATGTATCCAGAGCCTTAGAACTAACCGTTGAAGTGGAATTTATGCAAAATGGTAATTTTTTCAAAGTGCCCTGCAGACCAGGTGACAAAGCAATTGCTCCCAATATGGTGCCTACTAACAGCATAAAAGCATACATAAAACGGGATGAGGTGGAGTTTTTACATGATGGACAAGCACTGCAACACATACTGGCTGCTGTGCCAGTGCAACACAAAGCACACTGTAAGAAAATTGAAAAATAAAATTAATAATTTAATTTAAGTGATTTTAAAGCAGTGAGTCATTTTATACTAAGAAAAAATAATTCAATTAAATCGGGTGAAGAATATCAAGTTTAATATTATTATTAACATAACATTATTGATTTTCCTTTATTTGATTTATTTACAATGGAAAAAGAACAAAGATATTTTTAGTCTTCCAGATGTTGTTACAGAAAGTCGAAAATATTATTTACCTGAGCTGCTGAACACAGTCCTAAAACTGCTCCCATATTTGTTTATATAAATTTATTGATTTTTGTTTTCAAATTATATTATTAAAGTGATTTTTTTTTAATTTTTAAAAATTATTTTACAATTTGCGTTGTTCTCTACCAACTTGACTTTTTTCTCTGAAAAAATACAAAAAATATACACAAAAATATTTTACCAGCTGTTTTGTGACTAATTGTCAGAAAATGTAGAATCATTCACAATAGTTTATTTATTTTGTTATTAAAGCAAGCAAAACCACAATAAGAGCGGCAGGCGATGAATTTAACGTAAACAATTCATATTTTGAATGTTTTTTATTTTAGAAAGTAGCAAACAAATAAATAAAACTTATTGAAATTAATTTACCTTTAAATAATCAAATAAACAATGAGAGAAGTGGAAAACATTTTCAATCTGTGTTTTTTTATAACTTTTCACTTAATTAATAGAATTTATTACGAATTATAAAAACGCAACACTCAACTACTTTTTTTGGGAGGAACTGCATTAAAATTCGATGTGAGTATTTTTGTATTAATTTAATTCTATTGCTAACTTAATTTGTTTGCAGCTTTCATGTGTAGCACTGGAACAACGTTTTCTCTTTGGTCAGACTAAAAAAATGTGCCCCTTCTATAGGATGAGTCCTAAATCTTCTAGATTAAGAGTAGTAGGATTAACATGGCAGCTAAGCAATTGTTGTGTGGTCAATACGAGACCAGTAGGCATTGAGCCTGTTACTCCATCTCGATCGAAGTTGTGCTAGATCTACTCTTGTAGAGCTTGGCAGATCTTTAGGTGGTTAACAGTCGGAATTTGTATTCAATCAACTATGATGCCTAAAGTCGAGACTCAAGTAATTCACAATCCATCCCTTCGGGTTGTTCGGTAATGAGGACTGCAATATGTCTTGGAAGAAAACATTCACAAGACAGCCGGTTTTTCGCTTCGGCTGACATCACAGCAAGGAAACAAGGTAATAGTCGGTCAATCTGATATTTAAAACAATCTTACCATAGATAGTACCCATGAAAAATTAAAGAACGGCCAACGTATAATTTGTTTTTCTGATTTCTGCTTAAAAGCTCTATACATGATTATGCCTTTAAAAATGAGTTCTTTGCTGGACAGGGCTAGAGGGAAATTATACATCAGCACTCGTAAATTGTGAAACATTTTTTTCTGTTTAATTTATCTAATTTATATTAAATATAAATACAATATCAAAGATTTATTTACTTCAAAATTATGTTCATGAGGTTTTATGTATGCATTGTTGTGCCTTCGTTCCAACGGTGTGACGACTGAGTTGGCAACAAGGTTCGAGAAAGAGGAAAATCATTATCGTACACAGCAAATGCGTAAAAACAAAAGAATAATAAAAACAAATCTTAAACCTTTGATTATAAATTAGTCTTATAGCATAAATCTACATTCTCCTACCTGCACTGAATTTGTGGTATGGTCCTCCAGAGATTACAGTACTCGAAGAATCTCGGTTTGAAAATTATTTCTGTACCAGGTAGACTTTTGTGCCAATGCCCATCTCCATTTTTATACCCTCTTTTACCACAAGTGATAAAGAGGGTATATAAACTTTGTCATAATGTACATATATTCTTGCATCAAATCTGGACGATTTAGCTATGTTCGTCTGTTGTTGGCACGCTCATATCCACAAAAAATTGACAGAGGCCTAAGTATTCACTATAATCCTGAATAGTTTGCTACTAAATACCAGCAAAATCGTTTCAGTATTGTAAAAGATATAGACTGATATCTGGTGCAACCTCTAACTGCCAAAAAATATAACTAATTTTATGACTCATTAAGTATATAATATGCGTTATATTTAAGAAAAGCGTTTATTTTATGTATACGTTTGCGATTGTATGTGTGTATATGTATATCTACGGAACCTAACATATTTACTTCACACGAATTTGTGGTGGAGTGTATTGAAGATAGACTGTGCCTAAGATAGAAGGTCTCTTTGATTTCTCTTCCACATTGCCTCGTACTACAGAAATGACCGATTTAAATATCAAGCCCCATCACTTGGCCACCGCATTATTGCAAGCCTATTAGATGTTTAAACCTTTCTTAAGTCTTCCCAATTCTTTATTCTTCAATGTAGCGTGTTCTTTTTATATTTAAAATTTAACTTATAGAATATTAAACTTAAGCATAAAGAAAAAAAGCAAATAAAAATAAAATCTAAAAATAAATCTTCATTTATTTTCAAAAAATATTCTGTCTAAAATTTTTCGAAAACCGCATATATTTTTTCCAAATAAAATTTTAATTTATTTTTTCATACTTTAAACCGATAATATTTTCAATGGATGAAATGTTATTAAATATTTATAAATTGATTATTTTATTACAATTTAATATTTCTCTAGGGAAGCATATTCACATTTCATGTTTAAAATTTTTAACATTCATTCATTTGAACACTTATTAACTTCACATTTATGGAGTGAGATCGAAAAAATCTTAACATACATATCAATCTTCTATCAACCTCTATATGAAAAAGGATGTGTATATGTATGAATGTATGTATGTATGTATGTATGTATGTATGTATGTATGTATGTATGTATGTATGTACGTATGTATGTACGTATGTATGTATGTATGTATGTATGTATGTATGTATGTATGTATGTATGTATGTATGTATGTATGTATGTACGTACGTATGTATGTAATTATGTATGTAATTATGTATGTACGTGTGTATGTATGTATGTATGTATGTATGTATGTATGTATGTATGTATGTATGTAACGTATGGACTACATATGGCTGGCCAATTTAAAAAAAATGATTCCAGCATACCCGAAAGTAATATCGGCTATTAAAATTGTTGGTAGGACCATAGGAAGGGGTACCCCCAATACAAGGCAAATATTGATTATCGAATATCTATAGAATTATAAACGAAAGTTCTGAAATATGGTTCCAATTATTTTCTCAAAGATTTCTTTTATAAGACGGATAAGGCCATATAATATTAATTGTCTCAAACACTTCCTCAACAAACTGATTTACTTGATAAAATGTAGGGCTTATAGGATCAATATGTAGTCAGTATGTTAAGAATAACGAAACTACTAAACTTACAGTTAAATTTTTTTACTTGATTGAAATTATTATTACAATTTACAACAAAAAAATGATAGTGAAATTTTGAACCTTTTTCGGAAACCCTTCCATGTAAGCATGGCTTTTTTTGATGTAAATTTAGGTATTTATAAAGCCCGATGTAACAGAGAAATAGATTCTTTGGTATTAACTGCATATCTGGAAATTTCGACTGCTTGTATTAAAAATTTTTCGATCGCACTATTTAGTAAGTTAAAGTATAAAAAGTATATCGCACAAATCGATTTTTTGGTAAAATAATTATGTAATTTTCAAACCGCTGCTATCAAATTTGGTTTCCTCGGACATTAAATTTTTTACATGAGATATTTATGTCTAATAACTTTCAAAAATTTTCAAGATCTTAGTTGAGTTTTTTAATTTATCTCCGAAAATATTAACCTGTAAATTTATTATTGTTCAATTTTCTCTCCACCTCCAAAAGTGGTGATGAAAATATATTCACTTAGTCATTCTGTGTTTTCTCAGACCTAAAAAAGTAGATATATATATATAATCTTGCATCAAATCGAAATCTGGGTCGATTTCTGTCTGTCTGTTGAAAACTTTTTCACGCCTAGAACAATCATCCGAATTACATGAAATTTGATTATAATGTTTGTTATTATCCAAAGTCGTTTCCTATTAAAAACTATCAATATCGGTTTATAGGCAAAAAAGTTATAGACCGATATCTGATACAACCTCTAAATTTTGAAAAAGAACTTTTCTATTTTTTTCAATAAAACATAAATGGATTTAAACAAGAATTTAACTTTAATATACAGTTATATGTTCTTCATCACTACACAAAAAATCATCAAAATCGGATCAAAAGAAAAAATTCTGTGTAATATATGGGTCGCCATTTAAGATTTTCTGAAATTTATACAATTATTTTGATACAATAATTAACCCAAAGAAACTAGATCGTGCTAGGGTCATTATTTGAACTAGATCCCATTTAAGGGCCCTTCCCGGCTTGTGCCTAATTTCTATGGAAATTTTGCACAGTTTGTTTCCTAACCGTCTTGAAAATATATTATTATTATTGATATCGGTTCATATTTTGCTATAGCTCCCATATAACGCCCTTCCCGGAAAACAGTTTTGAGCCCATTGAACTTGTAAATAAAGAATAATTCTATTGGAATTCGATACAATTATTTTTCTAACTGTCTTCAATATATGTTATTAATCTAATCAGAAAATTATTTTAAATTTGATCCAATTTTTTAAACTGTCTTCCCACTTTTTGGAATAAGGTTTTAGGCTTACAAGGTCTTTAAATATGAACCAATTCTATCATAATATGCGTAGTGGAGGGTATTAAAGATTCGGCATAGCCGAATATAGCATTTTTACTTGTTTATTATTATTCTAATTACATAATTTGCCACAAATAATTTAATCTGTATTTAATGAGGCTTTAGGTTTCCAGCTTAAGTATTTAAAATCAGTTAAGTCCACCACACCTATTGCATTAACCATTTTTTTTTGAAATTAGAATGAGGTATTTAAATCAATTCAACCACAAAATGAAAACAAAAATTAAAATCGGACAAGTGAATAATAATTTTTTAAATTTATTTTTTCTCATTTAAATTTGTATCAATTAAAATTTTTGGTAAAAATGAAATGTCATTGTTGTCATTTGTAGTGTTGTTGTTGTTGGTTGTGATTTGTTTGAATGTGACGACAGCAGCCCGTAATCCTTTACATACAATAGTTAAATTAAACGATATGCGTTGTAGGGCTACAGCACCACATTTAATGTACTTCAAAGAGTGTCGTCTACAACATGATGAGAATGTTACAAAAGCCATAACATTGTGTTGCATTTATGACAAACCATTGAAACAAGTTAAAATAAGTTTATTTACATTTGTATCTGTGGGTGAGTGAATTTGTATGAGTTGTTTTTGTTAATGTGTGCGTGTGTGTAAGGCTACAGGATATAAAATGTTAAAGTTGGCGTGAAATATTGAAGTGTTAGAGCAGAAGAATTATTAAAGCTTATAAACTTTTAAACAAGAACATCGATTTTTATATCCATTATAGTTGTCTTTATTCCTGTAAGGATAATGGAGCCTCAATACATTTCTCTATATTGAGTTATTGAATTCTATCTAGCTTGTTCATATGCGTATAGGGGATCACCCACCTCTGTTTTGTTACGCCTTTTTATATCAATAGAAGTTGTTATTCTTCGTTGGATTAGATATAGTCCTTAGCCAAATTATTCTTACTTGTATAACTAATAGTAGACTAAAACAGACATCCATTTTGTGGTAGTGTTCTAAGTTTTTAAAAAATAAGAAAAAAATAAATAGAAAACAACTTGAACACCGCAGAAAGAACTTTAAAAATCAAATAATAGAAATTATGCGCTCATATGAGAGTACTCAATTGGAAGTAGAAATCAACGAAATCGGCCAGAAGGACGATATAGTCTTTAGAGTAAAAAAATTGTATTTAAAATTATTTTTATTCATTCTTCACTTTATAACAGGAGCAGTTTACAAGTAGAATATTTTGAATTTAGAGGTATTATAGATCTGTAGCGCAATTTCTTCAAATCTCTAATAATTGAACTATTATTTGACCATTTTTGGAATTTGCATATTATTTTTCTAGGACTAAGATATTTTAATAAAAGAAAAGCGCTAAATTCGGTCACATAATATTTAATATCTTTATGTAAGATCCATCCTTTAAAGCGGCGATGAGTTTCAAAGAATTTAAGAATATATATGCATCCATATGTCGATGCTTTTTTCAAAGCTCTGTTGGGGAGCAGTGAGACTTTTCTTTAAACCAAATCTCAGCTGTTCAAAATTACTCAATACTATACATCGTTTTTGGAGACAGTAGACTCTGAAAGACAATATTAGATGTATTCTGAGGGGTTTAATAAAGTCTTAAACTGCTAATAGTATAAGCTGTATGTGATCATTCATCAATTATAGTATGAAAATACATTATAGTATGAAAAATCGCATATTTTTCTGCATTTCTAGGATGGCATAATTACCGTTAAGATCACTTTCTTATAGTCAATATTGTGAGGATATAAATTATCGTGAATATGACTGGAATAAATATTTCATTTTTATTTTATTTTAAAATAATTTTATTTGAAATATTGACGTTTTCATGTTTCTACTCATATTCGTCGTTGAAATTCATAACGAGATTAGAGATTAGCAAATTTGTTAAAACAACCGATACTTTTCGTAACTTAACGATATCGATAGTTACGGAGTTCCGGTGCCGCTGATGTTTAGGTTTCTTAGCTGGAAGAAGTAGTGTAACATATTTAGTTAGATTAAATTTTCGAATTCTCTTAGTATCTGCATCATTTACAAACTTTTAAAGAATTCTCAAAATTAAGATTTTCTCGGTTTTGGTCAGTAGATTCCACATTTATTGTAGGTTTGAAAAAGTATTTTGTTTTCAAATTGAGTCTTTGGTTAAAAAAAATAGATAAACAATGAATCGAATTCGAGAGTATCTGGATTTAGTCTTTAAAATTTCTTGGCTGAAAAATTATTATGTTAAATTTCATACAAATCAATTCTGTTAATCAAAACTAAAATATTTATTTCCAAAAAAAAAAATTAAAATAAAAAATAACAATCGATTTTGCCCCATTGTGCAATGATGCACCCCTTTCGTTATTTATGGTTATATAAAATTGTTAATCCAGTAAGTCTAAAGTTCGATGTTTGGATGCGAAAATAATAAGAAAATCTTTAAGAAAAGCCCTCTAAACTATATTGTTTGTTCGTACGACATGAGCTAAGCGATTAGGTGGGTTAAAGGATGGAAACCTATATCATTCCCGTTGGCATAAATTATAAAATTTCCTGCGTAATATGTGTTTACTCTTCGTTCTTGATGAAGTTTACTTTTTCACTTTGGAAGGCTGTGAAAGACTTTAAGCTACCGACAGAGACACTAAGTCCATTAAGAAATGCTGACGGTACCTGTACGATGTCCACTTTTACTTAATGTACATATCTGAAGTTTCCATAACCGATTGCAATTGTTAGTTAACACGAGGACCCTAACTTCATACGTGGGCTTGAACATTTATTTGAGGCACTCGGAATTGAAGAATATAACCGGACAAACGGAAACACAGCAACTTCGTGTTGTCTGTTTACCACAACGGTTGACTGTTTACTACAGTGGCTTCGGCAGACTATTTACCACAACGGCTTCGGCTGACTGTTTACCACAGCAAGCTCGTATTGACTGATTACCACAGCGGCTACGACTGACTGTTTGCTACAGCGGCTTTGTGTTGACTATTTCGGCTCGGAATTGGAGAATATAACTGGACAAACGGAAACACAGCAACTTTGTGTTGTCTGTTTACCACAGCGGCTTCGGTTGACTGTTTACTACAACGGCTTCGGCTGACTGTTTACCACAGCAAGTTCATATTGACTGTTTACCACAGCGGCTACGACTGACTGTTTGCTACAGCGACTTTGTGTTGACAGAGGCTTCGGCCGACTATTTATCACAGCGGTTTCGGTTGACTGTTTCTTAGAATAAATCTTGATATTGTGTATTAAATATTACGAATAAATTAGAATTGTCTAATATTAAGAAATATTTTGTAAAATTATACTGAGTCAGTAGCAAGAATCTTCAAACTAAAACTTAACCTGCCGATATTGAGAGACCACCCTAACCTGTCGATTTTAGACATCGATTTTAACCTGTCGATATTGGAAACAGACCCTTACCCGCCGATAATGGGAACCGACTGTAACCCAATGTGTAAGAAACTGAAACTAGAACCGATTATTAGGTCCGACTGTATATAAATGAAAAACAGGAAATATTAATAATCTGAATCTCTGCTGCTCGTTATTAAATATAATTCGAAAAGATATATTGTTATTTGATAAAGAATATAAAACCTCAAAGAGGATAAATCAATTGTATTTTTAGCTTAAGGTTTGTAAGTTGACCCTGAACACGACCTATGTATCCTAGGCGACAACGAAACCTCGTTAAATGATGAAATTTAATTAATAAAACATTTTACTAAAATGTTAATTAGTTTTTGTCTTAAAAAAAAAAAAAACAATTAATAAGTTTTTACATTTTTAAACACGTTTTAAATAAATAATTAACATTTGTTTATATTATTAAACCGTAATTAATTTAAGGTGAAACATAAAAGATGTACGAACTAAATTTAACATTAATCACTAATAAAAATAAATAATTATTTTTTGTGAAGGTAAATGTAACAGCTCAAAGTGGCGCTATAAACCCCTGTCATTTTCTGGCATCAACTAATGCCATGATTTATTAACCATAACATTTTTAATTACCATACATTTCACATTTTCACCTGCCCACATATTTACAAACATTATTATTCTTACGTCTGCCATTAAATCGATTAAATTTTCTCACAATTTTCTCATTCGTATTCATGTTTCATCTTCTGTTTTATGTTCAACATTTCTTTTTCGTTTGCGTAACGTGGGTTATGTTTCTTTGCCCTTCACATCTCTTTGGATTGGTGAAGTAATACAACGTATATTTGCTTTATTGAAAAATTAATCGAATCTTAATACAGTCTTTCCAATTCATGGGAGAATGGAATAAAAGGGACTTTGAATTTGAGAGGAAAATAGAGACGTGTAGAAGTTAATGAATTAATTGGTGTTTTTACTTCTAATTTTCTCTTATTGACAGCTGGACTACATTTTTATGAATGTCAGCATGAAAAAGGATGGCATTCTTTTTAGGATGTGATTCCTTTTAAATATTCAACTGGTGATTATCGATTTCTATAATTATTGATGCAAATGAGAAAATACTTTTAATTGTTAATGTCTTTTTTAGGTTAGCATGGTAGATTTAGATGATGTGTGTTTCTGTGTGTGGAAATAGTTTAAATTTTGTAGAAAAAAACTTTTAGAGTTTTATTCGTGAAAGTAGATTTATCGAACTCTTATGCGGAAGATATTTCATAAGTCATATTGATTGATTATTTATTTGTTATTTTGTTTTTGATGGAGTCACTTTATAAATTTAAACTAATGGGAACCCATTCACGTTTTTTGATCACTATAATGTCGAATTTCTGGGCTTAAAAAAATGCCGAAAAGTCTGACAATCTTGGTGGATGGAAGCTTTGTTGGTAGAAGCTTATAGTCAACATAAATCTTATCTAAAAAATTGGGGAAAATAATTTACTTTACTCAAAAGTGATGATTTAAAAAAAGAACACAAATACCCACCTTCTCGGCTGAAAATTTTTTTAAGATAAGAAATTGGAACTATTACTCGATGAAGATGGTTAGAAGTTACAAAATAAGACATTTCTTTATGTTCAAAAGCCTTGGAATAAGTCCAAAAGCTTAACGTTCAAAATCATTTGAATCAAAGTCAAAATATGATTTCGTTGATGATTGTAGCTACGAAAAGTAGTGATAAACTTGTCTCCAAGGGCAAAAAGTCATTAGTAAATTTCGATAAACAATTCATGACAAGCTAATGGTCTGTATTTAGTAATATCAGAAGAGTATTTTACAAGAAATCTGTAGTCGCCCAAGACAATTTGTTCGGTTGAAAACAGACATTCCATTCAATCGATACTGCACTTTACAGGACAACTGTTTTTATAATTTTTAAATCTTTAATTTTTCTCTTTGAAACTTGGAAAATAATATGGTAGCTAAGTTGTCGCAACATTCCACTTCGGTCGTTCATATAACAAGCAATATGCATTTGCAGAAAAATAATAATTTGTTATAACGGATTCTAAAAATACCTAAAATTACATGAAGGAATGTTTATATTAAGTGCTGCTTCCATTTATAAGACTTTCTTTTGTGTCTACTTATCTTTGGTCTGAATTGGTATCCTGTCACTGTGATAAACAAGCCCTTGACTTGTACGAGAACAATTATGTAGCATTTGTACTAAGAAAGACAAATCCTTCAAACTGCACAGAGATAAAACCAGTGGAGTGATATTGGGTTCTTTTTAAAAGATAATTGAAAAGCACAAAAAAGTTGTCCAAAAGTATGTCGATTTAGCTTTGTCCATCTGTCTGTTGTGGTCAATGAAATTTTGCCTTAATATTTGTTATAGTCCTTAGAAGTTTCCTATTTAAAATCATCAAATCGATTCAGTATATCAAAAGATATAGATCGATATCTGAGATAACCTCTAAGTTCCAGCGAAGTATTTTCGTAAAACTGTCAATTAAAAATCTACAAATTAGAATTATTTCAAAAATTGTCAAAATCGGTTCAGTAGAAAAAAAGTTATAGCAAAAAAAATATAGCTAATTTAAAACTCATTTAGCGTTTCTGCGTTGTATTTAAGAACGACTGTTATAAATTATACATCTTTGTGGGTGTATGTGAAACATAACGTATTTACTTATACCCACTTGTGTTGGAGGGTATTAAAGATTCGGCATAGCGGAATATAGAATTCTTACTTGTTATTAATATATATGCATTTTAGAATTTTTTCGATCTCACTGCTTATGTTTATGTTGAAGTAAAAGTTCAACAATATTTTGTGTTCAAGAGCTTAACAGAGATCCCTTCACATATATTTCGTCCAGTGCTCTCTGATGTATAAAACGCGGTTTAGCTTCTCTACAGAGTCCAATCAAACAATAAAAAGAGATTTGTGGAAGGTTATATGTTGGATGAACCTATTAATTTAGGAGTAGTTAAAGAGCTTTAAATTATTTGAAATTTATACACACAGAAAAAAATGAAGAGAAATCAACGTTGAACATAGTTGATTTTAGATTGAATAACTTTTTTTTATTTATTTTTATTTAAATGTTTTTACGTTTGTGATGAACTAATATTGTACATTTTAAAATTTTTTGATATAAATATATAAAATTATACAACAATGAATTTTTTAAATTACTTTTAAAACGTAAAATTTCAAGAATAATCTCAAGAAACTGTATTTACTGTTAAATAATGTTAAATTGATATTTTTTATCTATAAAGCAAAATCATAATTGAAAAAAGTTAAAATATTTCTTCTTTAGTTGATTTTACATTGATTTTTTCTATGTGTATGGTTTAGAGAAAGATGACATCGAGACAGCATAGTTTTCTGTTGGATTAAATAATTAATATTTAAGTTTTTTGCTTAAATAATTAATATTTAAGTTTCCATAAATATTTTATCTTTTATCATTTTCAATTTATTTCCCGGCAAAAAAATCCTGACCAATTGCAAATATGTTTATTTTACTATTTACATAATTTACTTTACCTGTGTGTAATTTATCAATTATACACATATTAAACAATTTAATTGAAAAGTCCACTTTTTCCCCAAATGCATGCACAAGAATTTTTCTTCAGTTTTTTAATTTAAACACAAAATTTTTATGTTCATTTCTGTTAATCATTCAACCGTAATAACCAATCAATTCATACTGAAAAACATAAAAAAATCTATTTATACGATGCACATTGGGGTAAAAAGGGTCGAAAGTGGCGCTTAATTGAGGGAAAAGTTACAACGTTTTTTAGGACTAGGATTTATTTCTGTGTCTATTGTTAGATAAAAAAAATATACTTTTATAATTTTAGAATTTTCTTTGGCAGAATTACACAGCCCGTCCGTTCGCCGCAATTCACTGTGGTTAAATAAGTTTAAAATACAAAATTCAGTATTTTAAAGTTCATGGCTTAAATATTTAATAAAAAACAAGTAAGAATGTATAGTCGGTCAAGATCGACTATCTAATGTACTTGACCACATTGTTGGCTAAAAATGGTAGTAACGAAGAATTAACCAACTACCCTCGTATAATTTGTTTTTCAGTTGAAACACTAACATCTATGTTAAATTAATAAATTAATTTTTTTCGAGGGAATTATAATGGAGTTGCAAGAAATTATGAACCGACCCTCGTATAACTCTGCACAACGATTATCTTAATTTGACCAGATATTATTGCCATTCCAATGTTTATGTGAGATTTATGCCCTTAAAAATGATATTTTGAAGAGGGTTTATATGGGACCTATGAGAAGTAATGGACCTTCGTATATTTTGACACATCGTTAAAGAATATAATATGACTTACTTGTGCTAAGTAGCTTTATATTTAATACTATTATGATTCGAGTGAAACATTTGTGTCAGAGATACCTGACATCTTCGACCGAGTATGCTCAATTTCAATAGATTTAATAATAACTGTAAACTGTACACAATGTTTACATGGATAGTCAGATGGACAGACAAACCTGCGGTGGTATAGGGCATAATTATATTTTAAATGTTCAAAAGTTGTTTTTACTGAATGGTTATGTCCGTCCGTCTGTCTGTTATATTTATTAACCTAATATTTTTACGTACTTTATTTTTGGAGTAAATTTCCTGGTAATATACACTCTACACCATTATAGGTAGTTGAGCTATTATGCGTTTGTTTTGATGTTTGTAACACAAGGATTAAATTATATTACATTCATTGTTGTGAACATTCAACAGATGCAAGTTTAGACATATCTTGATGAAATTCGGACGAAGCTTAATGGAATTAGCCGCTTAAATTATTGAAGTTGATGGTTCCATTTAAAATTTTGGGTTTAAATCTTTTTATAATAAGTAACAATGTACATTATATGCACATACACACTCATATATACACTCACAAACGTATACATATAAAAGTAGCATGACAACAAAAGGCAGGCGGACAGAAATATATACGGGCTATTGATACATAATTTTGAATACTTTTGTTCCGTATCCAATTTCATTATAAATAATTAATTTTCAAAATCCAATTAAGTGCCACTTTTGACTCCTTTTACCCCAGCGTGCGATGACTTGAAATAATTCAATGCAAACAGTCTCCTTTTTTTGCAACTGCGATTTTTCTCGTTTTAAAGCAAAAAAAAAAAAAAAAAAAGGAAAAAAAGTGGGAAAATAGAAAAATTGTGGTGCAAGGATAGCAGTTACAGTCATAAATCAAGTTTAATACTCGTATATATTTTTTACGCTTATTTCTTTCCCCCCCTAGTAAATCGTAAAATTAATGATGCATGGAGTTGTATATTCATTTAGAATTTCGTGCTTTTAATGATTAAATAGTTGTCGCAATGATTTGCAAACTAATTTTGTTGATATATGTACGTGTAAAAGGTTATGGCGGGAAAACTATTTAAACAGAAAGCAGTTCTCTTAAAGTTGATGTAGTTTAAGTAAACTTTAGGTTCTTTTTATCAACACTCAATCGATAAAAGGAGCATAAAAATATATTGAATTTGCCATTTCATTTGTTATGTCATCAAAGAGTTATTAAACGCTTTACAAATTGTATATGATATTGAGTCACCTTTTTAAAAATTAAATTTATTAGCATCGGAAATTAATTGATCTTGTGAACCGATCTTTTTGATATTTGGTATATGAAATTTGAATAATAAAATTAAACAAAAAAGTCCTCTTCAAAATTGGTCAATTAAAAAAAAGAAAACAAATATCTTCAAAGTAATTTTTATACCCTACACCACCATAGTTGGTGGCGGTATTATGTCATTATGTAAACTTCTGTCCGAAATTAAACGAGGGTCAGTCTATAATTCCAAAAAAATTTCTTCTAAAACACATAAATTTCACATAAATTTTAGTTTCATAATAATCTATTGCACACATAAGCATAAATAAGTAATGCATATTATACGAGGGTCATTCACAAACTTCACAACAATGTGGTGTAGGGTATTACAAAGACGAGCTTGAACGACTTTAACATTTTACTTGTTAATAATTTTTGTGTTAATTTTGGTAGACACAAAAAATAGAGTGACATTCGTTCTGGCGTATACTTAATAAAATTAATTAATATAACTCATACGCATCAATGCCCTTAATTTATAAAATCCAGTGAAATATGTTATTCTCAACATTTTCTGAACAGATTTTAATGTAAGAAAAACTTACGCCATTGGGTTTTCTATTATTTTAAATGTAACAGAAATCCAATGATAACCACCGTGTGACCTTCAGCAGATGAATTGAGTTTTGGATTTCACTTTTTTAAAGTATTAATATCATTGAAGAAATTTAGTTGTTTTTATATTGTTATTACTCTTAACTGGATTATTATCATCATCTAAATAATAAAAAAATTTAATTGATTATTAAATTTCCAATTATAACATTTATGTACCTTAACATTTTCCCATAAAACATTATTCAAATTAATGATTTATCTTCTATCTACGAAAGCACTTATAAATATTAAAATTTCCAAAAAAGCAAAAAAAAACCTTTAAATCTTTAATCTACATTAGTATTTAATAAAATATTTATAATACTTTTTTGTCTTCTCTTCTATCTCTTTCTCTCCTCATTTCATTCATTATTGCACCAACTACTAAAGCAGCTTTGAAATAATGTAAACAGTATTTTTTATGGATTTTTTCTAGATATTCTTATGTTGCCTTAAGTCATGCCAAAAAATATATATATGTATGTGTATAGATGTATAGTCTTTCTTTACAAAATATATGAGATACATATAAATATATATGAGAAACATAATAAAAGAAATAGAGAATAATAAAAAAACTGGAAAAAGGAAATACGCATACAATTTATATAAGTCCTATTTATGTGAATTGTTTTCTTTTATTTTACACCACATAAAAAATAAATACTCACACACAGACTCACACATTCTTACACTCTTAAAAAAATATTGTGCCGACATTTTTATACTAACACTTATTCAAAATTAAAGAATATATATTTTTTAGCCAAAAAAAAAAAAAAAACAACTACGAATTATTTATTCAGCTATGCCGAATCCTCAATACCCTCCACTACAAATACGTAAATGCATACATACTCACATATACATCATCTATCTATATATATAAAATCTGTTTGTCTGTTTGTTTAGAGCTTATAGACAGTTTATCTACTGCACCGATATTGCTGAAATTTTCACAGAATGATCTTCGTAAAAAAATTCGATAGGACCAGGAGGAGAGGTATCTCCCATACAAAGAAAATGTTAATAGTCGAACATCTATAGAACTATAGCAGCAAGAATTTTCAAAATTAGTCCTAATAATTTTGTCAAGGAACTTCTTTACGAGGCAAAATTTGAGACGGATAGGACCAGGGGAAGAGATAGCCCTGTTTTACTAGACAAAATGAAGGACGACAATCAATAGAACTAAAATAGCAAAAGTTCATTAATTCGACCCCAAACACTTTATCAAGAATTTGTTCTACTGATCAAAATATAGAACGTGTAAATTCAAGGGAAAAGGTACTCCCATACAAGGCAGATATTAATTATCGAAAAAGAAAGAACTGTTAAAGCGGGATATTCAAATTGGTTCCAATTACTTTCCCAAGGATCTTTTTTACTGGCCATAATGTAGGATGAATAATACCATAAGGACCACCAAAGTATAATTTCATTGAATTCTGTTAATTATTGTGAATGTTATCCTGCTAACTACAGACTGACAGACAGTTCGACAAAAAGACGGACAGTCGGACATAGCTAAATCTGTTCAAATTTGTATTCTTGCATCAAGAATATATACTTCATTTTGGGATCTTAAACGATTCCTACTTAGCATTACACACGTAATGACAAACTTACCACTTGTAGTGGTGGAGGGTACAAAAAGAGAAATAACAGTAAAAATATATAATAAGCAGAGATATAGAGGATTTTTCTTGTCTAAAAAATATGAATGTGTTGAAAATGAATGAAACCATCCTTTATTCATTGTTATTTTTGCAGTAGGATTTATTAAAGTTGTTTTCTCTTCTCTCTCAATGCGTTTTTATTGTTATTTTGGTCTTCTACTTGTCACAAAGAAATGTATTTCACTTCGATATTCTTAAAAAAGTGAAATGTGGGTAAAAAATTTATGAAATATATTTTTAACATTCACTCATTTATTCGGTTTCAGATAAAAAGAATTTAGAAGAATAATTTGGCCATTTTTATATGCTTATTTGATCAGGGTTTGAAATATTGTAATTTTAATTTTATTTTCTAGTCTTACGAAAATTTGTTCCGTTTTTTAGTTTCATTTGGAGAACTCAATCTGTCTGTTTTCCTTCTTGACAGATTGAAAACAATTTCATAATTTTGGTATTTCTAAGGTTTGCTGTATAATAAGTAATATAGAATTGACAGTAAAGACGTCGTGGAACATTTGTAAATAACTGGACTTAGAAAGACCATATGACAAAGCCCTCTTATTTAAATTCTACGTCTCAAAATTCCCAACATCTCCATCTGGAGTTGATTACTTTTGCTGATTATGGTGACTAGAGAATTGTGATTATTGACATTATCAACAGGGAAACCGACAGCGACACTCTCACCACCTGCATAAAGGAAGTAAATACAACGTAGATTACGGAGTCAAAATAATCGAACTACCCGAAGAGAGTTCTGAATTACATTTGACAGCGACTGTAACATTACTGTATTGGATCTAAAATCTGATGGTCTATGCGGTTTGATAAATAGTTATCCTAGCGAAATCCATAATTTCATCTTGCGTGACTTGAAACTTTCATCTTGGAAGGAGGTAAATACAAGTTAAGTCACTGATCAGATGAAGTCTAAATTCCGAATGGTAACCACCAAAATATCTTGGCATAAACTGCGAAGTGGTAATAACTAGTTAAAGCACTTCCTAACAGTACTTGGGGCAGGAATAAAGAAACCTTAACCTAAATTGGCCAGATAGTGATGAATTATACTTCTTCAGTGTGAACTTCTTCACTGAGCAACATAAAAAATTGGCAAAACGTAGCTCTAACTAGCTAACAGGTTGTGTTCAAATGAACTCAATGCAGTATCTACAAGAGGAGTTGTAGATTCTTGCGGATAAGGAATATAACCAAATGGTAAACAAAACAGTTCCTTCTTGCATGTAATCAGAGGAAACATCTCAACTTAGAATTATCGAATATGCGAGAAAATCATAATTAGGTATGTTTAAAATCCTCTCGATCACAATTCTGGAACTTGGAACTACAATTTAATTTACCGTATGTATGTTGTTCTTTATAAGCCTCCGTTGTGGTTAAAGAACAGAATCTACCGCAGTCTGCAAGAGGATTTCTGGCACAACTGAGAATTGGATGAAGCAAAAAACCCAACGCCTACTGGTTTCTTATTGACTGTGCCGTTCAAATATATGTTCTATATGTGGCCAAGTATCACATGATACTGCCAATTCTATGTCTCCCTTCTGAATCTCATAAAGGAAAAATATGGTTAAAAACAATACAACTTACAACAGGTGTTTATTAATAAGTGTCACAGAAATATATGGAAAATATTTGGCCTAAAAACTCCAATAACAAAGACCTTAAGAACATTAACTACAGGGAACACATAACAATGCAGATAAAACGTTTGTGGCATTTGAGTGGAAGCCATAAACTGTATAAAACGAAGATGATTTGTATAGGCTATATGCTCTCACAAACAGTGAATAAAAAAGTCTACTATAAGAAAGCATCTGGTTCTTTTGACACTCTGTCATAAAACAATTTTTGAAAATTTTCTCTGTTTTTGAATTCTCTGTACATTAATTTATTTTTCCATATTTTTGGGAATTTCCATTCGGTGTGTAATGATCTCCTGTTAGAATTAACTTCCGGAAAATTATATTTTTATTTATTTCATATGGTCCTAAAGAATTTTTTCTGTTCGAAAGATCCTATTAGAAACAATTTCTCCCTAAAAAGGTGCGAGTTTAAAATACATTTCAGTATTAGTTGTATTGACAAACAAATTTTAAAGCCTGATTGTAGGTCCTCGAGAAAGGTAAATAAAATAATTAATCCGAACTCTTGTCTTTGACAAGTTCACGAAAATTGTCATGCCTCTTCCTTCTTAAATAATAAATAGTAATGGTTCATGATTTTTGATTTCCCAAAACATACTTATAAGCGTATACTTAATACACTTTTGTTAATATAAATCATACGTAACAATGGTTTATGGATTTTAAAATGGGAATTTCTTAAATGCATTTATGTACTAAGGGAAGTAAGGAGGAGACCAGCTACGATTGCTAATGGAGACGTGAATTTTTTGTGTGTGTGTGTGTGCCTTTTCGGAACAGGACAAAATATATGCAGTAGTGAAAGATCTATTAAGAATTCCAGAAAAATTTGCGTTAAAAATTAGTCAAGAGAATATTTGATACCTCGTTCGACAGTAAAGCCTATTATAGTAAGGGCGTTATATCTACATCGACCAAAATATGATCTGAGCTATAAAGTATATAAACCAAACTTCTCAACAAATGTAATCCATCTTGTTTTATTTGATCTGTTAGGCCTTGTGAATTAACGAATTATTCGGTCATCTTTCATAGATTCACAGATTTTCTGTGATCGTCTTATTCTACTTTAACAACTTATAATTTGCCCTTTAAAATCGCCAAATTAGAATTATCTTTTTAAGTTTATTGCAATAATTAACATCATTTCCGACATGCAAAACCAGCATTTAACGTCTCACCTTAGTTTTCATTTTCAATTTCAGACTCCCTTGCAATATACCTATTTTGGACAATAAAATTCGAAACTATTACATCGATTAAAAAAATTGATGTGAATAGTCAAATAGTAAATAAAAATGACTGATGAATATCGACCAAAATACCATATTCGAAAAAAAGAGTTTAAAAAACTGATTTATAGCGATCATACAGTTAATACAAAGAAACTTATAGATAAAGTCTTAAATTAAGCAAACGGTTGGCGGCATGATGTAGAGGCTTAAAGGGTTTATCTATAAGTCGAGCAATCCGTGTTTGAATCTCGTTTTTCGAATTATAAAGTTTCATTCTCTCTAATTAAATTCATCCAAGAAGTGTCGCCACCAAAGAAATCTCGGAAAAGTAGGTAGAAATTTCAACGATTTTGTAGGGTTCCCAATCACAAGCAGCCAAAAAGATATGAAAAGAAAAAGCCGCAAAGATAACTGATTGTTTTAAATTAGCAGAACTGCTTAATATAACTATTTTAATCTTTTGGACTAGAAATAGTGAATTTTTCTAACAAACTTAGGAAATAACATAGATTGTTGTAGAATTTTATATATTTAACGGAAGCTAATTAAAGTCAAAGTTATTAAATATATATTTCTCTTAATTTTAAAGTTACTTTTACTCTTGTTTCATTTTTTCTTCCTTCCTCAAAAAGCAATTTAAATTTATCATAAAAAGTCCTTTTCAATATTATTTTCTTAATGTTTCCGCAACACAAAAAAGAAAACTTTTGCGTTTTATAATTTTATCACTTCTTTTTATTAACATATGAAAATAATTTCCCCTCTTTCCTCAACATGTGTTTAAGTAAAAACTCAAATTTTACTTGATCCCTAATCGTTATTTGTTTATGTCAATTCCCCTTGGTACTATAATAGGAACATTTATATCCCTGACAGTTTTTTTTTAGATTTTTAATTTTTCCTATTTGCCTTGATGTCTCCTCCCTCCAATTCACCCGCCATCAACCATAATAATACTTTATTTGAATGTCTAAATCTATCTCTGCAACAATCAACTGAAGAGTCATATTTGTTAAGGGGAATAGTAGATGTATATGTATATGTGTGGAGAGAGGAAATGTGTGTATTTGTGTGAGTGTGTTTGTAAATCATTAAAAAAAGCTCTTTGTTTAATTTAACAGTTTAGATATTCAAAATTTTAGATATTTTTATATTTATTTTTTAATCATTCTTGACATAATTGAAATGACAAATATATTTAGTGATTCTTTGAGGCATTAAGTTAGTAGAACATTTACGTTTTCAATTTTATTCAATGCAGAGTATGGAAAAACTCGGAGCAAAATCTTTATTTTCAAATGATCTTAATTTTTACTCTCTTTTTGCGAAGATTCAAATATTTTTTCGTTTAATGTTTTTCTCTTTAAAATTTATTTACTCTTTTTTCAGTTGGGAGTAAAAAAGAGGATTATTTTTTAACTTGCTCTTGTTTTATACTAAAAATATAATAACAGAAACACACAAAAATTCACACAATAAAAGTAAACACATTTTAATATGTGAGTATTTTATATATTCATACGAGGGTTGTAAACATACAAATATTCTTTTTTCAGCTTAATAAAAAACAGTTTTGACTGTTATACATGACTTTAAAATAATTTATACGAACTCTTCATTTTTAAACTCTTTTTTTCGATTTCGCTCTTGTTTTATTTTTATCTGTTTTGATTTTTTTCAGATTTTTTTTTTTATATAAAAATCTTTTCAAAGAGCGATAGAAAAATAGAATTCTTTTTTATTAATTAAAATAAACTCTTTGAAAGATCCGATCTTATGAAGAATAATAAAAAGAGTCAAAAGCATATCATGACTTTATGTCATTTGTTTTTGTATTATTTTATGTGAACAATTTGAAGGATATTTTTTGAATGTATTTAACAATGTTCACTCTTGAAAATATTTGCATAGACATTTGTTAAAACATTTTTGATTTAATTTAAGTGACATATTTTTTGTTTTTACAAGTGAACTCAAATTTGAATAAGAAATTAGAATTTTAATAAGAGTCAATCCAAACGTTTTAAACAATTTGTGGGTTATAATGGACAATAAGGAGAAGTGTAATTTTGAATATTTGATATAGAAATTGTAAAAACATATTAATCAGCTCTTGAAATTTCGGTGGTAAGATCAATTCTATTCTACGTTGCTGCATTCTGGTGGAAATTACTTAAAAGCTTCTTGAACTTCTTGGAATTTTGTCTTAGTCTTACAGAGAATTGGTCTATAGATAACTAGAGCAATGAGGTTCAAAAATTAAATAATAATGATGCTATATCTTCCCCATCCTTCTTAGCGCATTAGATAACTAGAGCAATGAGGTTCAAAATAAATAATAATGATGCTATATCTTCCCCATCCTTCTTAGCGCATTTACTCATCATATAAAGGAAATGCTTTCATAGCAGGCTGAGACAATGGCTATTTAAATCAGGATATCGTTATTTTTACCGATAGCAGGGCCTATTAGGTCCCTAACAGGTAGCTACACGATATGTCCGAGGATACCGCACATCATGTTGGCAGAGCATTCAATAATTGAGCTGGTATGGGTCCACGAACACGAAACTAATTAAGGCAACTTGAATGGTGCCTTGATAGTTGCTGAGTTATCTTGACACTGACATTAGAAATACATGCAGCAGGAATATTATTTTTTGCAAAATGGTGGAGGTGGAAACGATTCTGCCAATGCCCTGTCTTTGGGGTTCACTAATTGTGTTTCTTTGGCAGTTCGCTACAAGCTCTGACAGATTTGGCTAATACTCAAGGGATATCTGCTGTTTATTTTAGACTCTTGAAAGGTTTTCTATGAAACAGACTACTGAACATAATCCGACTCAGACATTTATCATCACTAATTTCTCTTACCATTTACCATTAACCTTTTGCTTTCTTCTCTTTATTTAAATTGTACTCAGGACCCAAGTGAGTCAAACACTGTAATTTTCTTATTTGTTATGCCATTAGTTCTCTTGAACGAAATAGAATATGCTTACTGGTTAACGTTTTACATCAAAATAGGCTTCATATGTCCTTTATACAAAACTGGAGCAATTCATATATAGCAGAATCAATATGTAAGTAGATGGACAGGTAGACGAATCGTAAACTAACTCGGAAGGCAGTCTTATGTCCTTTCAAGAACTGCTATAAAATGGAACCCGCAAGGAAATAGAAGAATATTACTACCACCACATACATGGATACAGTAGTTAATAGCAAAATTAAATGACAGTAGAAAAAATATGAGATAATTGGAGGAAGGTGTAAACATGAAAGCATGAGTCAACTTATATAATGGTAAGTATATTATAAAATTATTTAACACCCATCTGGTCTAGGGCTAGATAGCTTAATCAGTAAATTTCAAGATTTTTTGTTGATATGTTGCCCTTTTCTCATAAGAAATTGTTTTCAAGTCATGCGAAATCAAGAGAAAATTTAAAAACTTTTAGAAATTCTAAAAAATCAAGTAATTATATTGATACCCACTACCATCACAAGTGGTAAAGAGGAAAAAATAACTTTATGATTACATGTGTAACACTAAGAAGGAATCATCTCAGACCCCATAATGTACATTTTGACTCATTTTGATATTAACTATGTCTGTTTATCTGTCTGTTTGTTTATTGTTGGCACGCTCACATCCATATCAATGAAATTTGGCTTAAGTATTTGTTATAGTACTGTTTAAAACCAGTAAAATCGGTTCAGTATATTAAAGGATATAGACCGATATCTGAAGCAAACCCTTAGTTAGTTCAAGTAATAGTTTTCGTAAAATTTTCAATTATAAATCGAGAAATTATAAAGAAATGTTGCCGTACTTAATTATCATTCCAAAAATTATCCAAATGGGTTCAATAGAAAAAAGTTATAGTAAAATATATAATTAATTTAATCACGTCTGTGAGTGCATGTGTGAGTGTGTATGTACGAAATATAATGAATTTATTTCACATGCATTTGTGGTGGATACATCATTCTTAATTGTTAATTTTTATATTTACTGGATCTATATTTTAGTAAAAAGTAAGAGTCGTAAAGCTTATTGCAATATTTTTGAAATATCAGCCATTTCAATGACTTATATTAAGAAGTATTTCTTTCTTGCGTTGCACATAAAATGATGAAGCTTTTACGCTCTCTTCATCATTTATTGTTGTGTAGAGTACAACCAAATATTTTTCGTTATGAAATGTTTTTTTATTATAAAATTTCGTTACATTTCATTAAAAAAAGTTCAAATAATTTTTTTATACCCAACACCACCATAGGTGGTGGGTGTGGTGCAGGTGTTATTAAAGGGCAGAAAAAATATTCCTACCACCACTGTAACGTTCTACTCTGAATCACTTTATGAGTTGATTTAAGCATGTCCGTTCGGCTGGCCGTCTATGAGAAACTTGTTCGCAAAGTACAGGTCGCCATTTTGCAAATATCTCAATGATTTTTGGCACGAAGTATTATAAGGCCCTATACAAATGTCCTCCCGGTATGAGGTTCTTCGTTTATAAAATAGTTAAATATAAAACGATTTTTACCAAATTTTGCTAAAAGAAGTCTTATTATTCCTTCAACATTACTTTCGAACTTATAAATCGTAAATAAAGGTTAATATAAGGCAAAACCGCTGTTAAACGAGGGTCTTTATCATCTATAACATTTTTATTATGACTGTTGTTGGTACTCTCATATCCACTTTGGCACTTTCATATCTCATATGCAATTATGCTTAAGTATTCACTATAGTCCCGAGAAGATTCCAATTTAAAACTAGCAAAATCGGTTTATTATAATAAAAGTTAAAGACCATGCGAATTTGTGGTGGAGAAAAATAGATTTGTTCCACTTACACCTTCTAAATAAATTTGCTTGAAAACCAAAAGTGTCACATACATGTAAGAAATAAAACTCAACTATTTAAATGATAGAAAACATGGTTTAGTTTTGTTTTCTCTTTTATATATTTTTTCCGAAATCATGCTGAGAGGGTTTTTTTGTTACCGACCGGAAGTTGAAAAATCAAACAATTGTCATTGTGTTTGTGAAAACAAAGTTTTTGTATTTTTATTTTCCCTCAATTCATTGTCGTTGTTATTGTGGTAGAGTTTCTTTTATTTGTGTTAGTTTTTCCCTCTCTTTGTAATTTTATACAACTAAGTAAATAAAGTTTTTGTGTGTTTTAGTTATTGTTGTTTTATAAATGTTTAAAGGATTTTAAAAAAAAGGAAAAAAACCATATCCACTTTAAAACAACTAAAAATTGGTTACGGCAAATAAATTGTTTGAAACGCTGAGGAAATTTCAAAAGAGTTGTTGAAAAAATTGAAATGAGCCTGATTTAAAATTTGAAATGAATTATAATTTAAGTGTTTTTCATTAATAAATATTTTTTTTATAAATGTATTATGTGGTTTTTTGAAAATAACTATATAATAACTATAATATCACACATGATAATGATATACATGTAATTTAATATTAATACATATCAATAAGGTTGTACCTAAATAGTGTACAAAATTCAGAAATCATGTGAGGTTAACAAATAGGAAAAACCTCTATTACTTTTGAACTGTTAACGATACTTAATAAAATTGAGCATGATATCAGATGCGGTGGCTTTTTAAAGATCTTTTTAGTTAATTTATTTGAGCCAAGAAAAAATTTGCATTTTTTTGCATAAAAATTTCTTCTATAGTAGATTTAAATACATTTTTTATATAAATCGGAAATTTATAGACTAAATTGTGAAATTTTTTCCAAATAAAAATTTGCCTTTTCGATTTATAGCATTCTTGCCATACATTGCGCAATGGAACAGGATAGATTTTTTTGCACGAAATTTAAGATAACAATAGTCAAGGTTTTGAAATTATATCTTTGGTAGTAAGATACACATTCATTAAATTAAATTCTTCGAAAATGTATTTTTGCCTGCAGCTCTTGAGCTCCTAATTCCGCCAAGACAATTCACATTTGAATTGTGCAAAAATAAATTTTCTAAATAGATCTAAAACAAGTACTTGGCTATGCCGAATTATTATTATTATTATTATTATTATTATTATTATTATTATTATTATTATTATTATTACTATTATTATTATTATTATTATTATTATTATTATTATTATTATTGCTAAATTATTTAACCTTAAACTTGTCGGACCAACCACTTCATCATTGAAATAGTGATCTAGGATAATGGTAGAGTTGGAGTTTTGTTGTCTCTAACTCTTCCTTCTATATTTTATATTCTTGATATACTTTATCACTGTAATTTTTCTACGTGATGTTTAAGATAGATTTTTGTAATATGGACTGAATTTCGACTGTCCTTACGTCCTTAATACCATGTAATAATTTTTACTAACAATCTAATCTTCTCACTAACAAACTCTATAGTAGATAAAGTTTGCTCATAGTCATCAGTCCAATTAAATGTCAACTGTGTCGGCATCTAACATAATATCATAATATTAAAGTTTATTAGCCTTTTATATATCAGCATTGAAGTTATAAAGCGCTTCTGCTGCCTCGTTCTCTCAATAAATATTGATATCCATTGTCATAATCACATATTCCATGAACTTGTAGTCGTCAAAACCCTTTAGATATGGGCCAGAAACTTTTACATTCATCCAAAACTCTATAAAAAAGTCGGTCCATTATGGAATGTTACAGAGATCGATTTATAAGTTCCCAAATATTCTATTTTAGGAACATGTACGAAAAAGTAATTATAAAAGCTAAAATTATGAAATTTCCCTGAAATGTTTGAAAATTTGGAATACTCTGAATCATTTATTCAAATTCAATAAGGCTCCTTCCAACATTTTTCACAGATCACACTTAATGAACACAATATGCTGTAGGGTATAATCTGACGGTTTAACTAAACTTTAGCTCTCATAATTATGCTTTATTATTTAGGTTTCATGATATCCAAAAACTACCTTAATAAACACACATATAACAAAAACGGTTATATATTACATTATTTATATCTGGCGTATACGTGATATTAAATTAAATATCACAATACGTATTCAGAGTGACTTATACAACAATTTAACATTATTTTCATAAACAGTAGATAATATTATGATCTTTTTAAATATTAATAAATATTATTTTTTCGTTTAATATTCTAAACGTTTATATTTTTTCGCTCATTTAAATCAATATTGTCATAATAGTTTTAACCCATTGACATACATCAATTTTTTATTGAAATGAACTAAAAAAGAAAAATTTGAACTAAATTTGCGTTTCTTTCAACGAACATTTAATAGTTTTTTATTTCTCATTAACGTTAAACTTCTGTATTGAATTTTAATAGAAAAAATGTTTTAAACAGATAAAGTTTTTTCATACTGTTCAGTTTTTTTATATTCACATTGAGGAAATAAAGATAAAAATGAGTTCAAAATGACTTGAACTTTAGTTGATAGAATTTGAAAAACTTTAAGCGAATTATAAATGAACTTAAATTTATGACAAGAGTTTAATGGATGTTTTAAAGAAAATAATATAACGGTTGTGTGAGTTAAATTAACGAATTAGGCAACATATCGTCGCTGCGCTGGCAAAAGTTACTATGTAAATTTTTGGATGTTTGTAATAGTCGAAAAAATAGTACTACCACCACTTTAAAGTATACCGTGCTACTCGGAATTACTTCCCAAGTCGATAAAGGTATGTATTTCCGGTTGGCTTGTTCGTAAAGTACAGGTCGTACTTTCAAATATATTGTAACAAATTATACGAGAATATCTACATTATTTTTAACAGGTCCCATACAATCATCGTTTCAAATATCACTTTGAAACTCATAAATCGCACATATACGAGGGTATTGTAAAAATGTTTGGTCAAATCATAATAAGTATAGGCCAAAACCGCTTTGCATAGGAGGGTCGGTCCATAATTTTTTTAACTCCCATATAGAGATTTTGACGAATGCGACTTCCATATGCAACAATAAAATTTATTTAAAAAATCTTACATAGGAACTTCTTTCATTGCATGGACGATATGATATAATTATCACTACATTTTGAGTTTCGATAGTAAACCCACATTTATTAAGAGAATATCGAGTTTTTAGCCCAAGATGGTGTTATGCAAGAAAGTCTTTTTATTTTTAAAGAAAACGGCTGTTGAATCGTACATACAATATGATGATTTATGTGATTTATATGATTTTACTGGACGACGCTCTATTCCAAAATTATATTTTCGGAAAAACACTGTACCATTTGGACCGCTGCAGATATTTTAATTAATTTTAACGTATTATTGAATATGATAGGCTCTCAATGGTTCAGAGGTAATAGGTAATTTGAAATGTTGACCATCTCAGGTACGTTTTATTTTTTATGTTTTGCAAAATTCCCCAAAAATTCATTTGAGACAAAAGAAATTTTAAATTTTATTTTTTTTTATATAAAAGTAAATTAATAACTCTTTAACAAAACCTCGTAGAATTCTATATAATTTGTGATTTTGGTCCGATTGGTTTACTAAGAAAAGAGGGCATGACACAAAATCTTCATCTACAGATGGTAATTTTGTGTAAATGTTTATAACAGAAGGAAAAAATATTGTTATCACTAATTTTAAATATAAGTCGATTTGAATCACCTTCTTAGCAGATTTTTTAATGTTAAATCTTAATGAAATTTAGAAGGATTCATTGTTTGACACAGGGACAAAGCCGATTGATCGAATAAAATTCTTAAAACAGATATATGTAAATAATAATTTTGAACCTTCCTGGGAAACCCTTCCATTAACGTTATTATAGGACTGGTTGTTAATACCCATTTGAAGTTAACCATAATTTTGTACACTTCTTTGCGCTCGTCAATTCTCTTTTAACAAGAACCCAAAATCTCCCCACTGGCCTTAGTTGCAGGCAGTTTGGAGAATCTGTTTCTCTTGGTAAAAATACCACATTATTGTTCTTGTACCATCCAAAGGTTTGTTTACCATAGCAAAAGGATGCCAAGTCAAGCCAAAATTTAGTTGACATATTATGAAGCCTTATGAAAGGAATTAGCCTTTATAGTAAACACTCCTTGAAATAAATTTCAGTGTTAGTGAATCCTGTTGCTTGTCTTCTTTTGTCGCAACTGCATATTGCTTGCCGTACCAAGAACACTTTCGGAAATTTGGACTGCTTATGAGTTCTAAACTTTTCTTCAAAATTCCCTCGAGCATCAGAAATATACAACTTTAACCAGGAAATTGTGAAAAATTTGGCAGAACATAAGCGTCATCATCCATTATGCAGCAACTTTACTTTTGTTAAAAATTTGTAATAATTTTAGTACGAACTTTCTTCTGGTCACTCAATTTAAACAGATTAACAACATTTATTAAATTTACTTTATTTAATATTAATACTCATTAATCGAATTAATATTCGCATTATACATGAACTTTTTTTATTCCCTATAAATACTTAATTGGATTACACGTACGCGTATGAGTGATAAAACAATTTTAAATTCATTTTGAATTTATTAATCATACGCATTGGAGGTGTTATGAAAATAAGTGTTATGGAAAACATTTTATAATAAAATGAGAAAAATTTAAACGAAATCAATTTTAATTTTAAATAAACAATAATTTAACTTTGTTTTATATTATAAAAAATATATTGAACAAAATAGTGATAAATAGTGAAAGTTTAACAATTGAACTTATTTATATAATGACAATTTTTTCATGACTGTAGCTAATTTATGATTTTAATTTAATTTATCTTATTTATTTTAAGACTCTTAACTAGTTGCATTTATACATTAATTTATGTTACAATTTATATCCTAAATGTTCAACCCATTTTAAATTCGTATTTCATAAATAAACAAGTAATATTGTAATAGTCGGTCAACTCCGACTATGTAATATCTTACACCACAATGTAGGTAAATATAAAGTAATGAATGATCCCAATACAAAGGTATTTTTCAATTTATACTTAAGAGTTGAGGATATTTTACTGATACTAACATTCAAGTGGAATAAGTGCGTTCTAAAAGATTTTTTTCTGTGGGTGTTACGTTGAGCTAAATGAAACTATGGACCGAAGCTCATCAAATTTGTATGGGACCTACTAAAAATAATGAACCTATTCTCGTATATGTTGGCGCATTTTGAATGCCATAAAACCAATTTGTGCCAAAATTAAAATCACTTTATATTAAGGACTTTTGCGACCTTGAATCCCCATTCCGGGGGGAACATTTGTATTAGGGCTAAGTGAAAGAATGGACCCATTAACACCAATTTCAACAGAATGACACATGTCAAATTTAATTAATAAAGTGGACTACATTTTGTTCCCAAGCTTTACATGCACAGCCAGCCGGTCAAGCAGATGGACGGACATCGTTAAATGGACTAGAAAGTCATTCTGAGTCAAACGGCATACTTAAAGCATTTTTTCTAAATGTTATAAACATCAGAACAGAGTTGTAGGGTATTAAAATACAACAATGTTAACCTCAAACGTCCTTAAACCACAAAAGACTAAATTATACTTCATATTTTATGAAGTACAATTATTTCGAAAATTAAATCCTTTTTTTTCTTATTTTCTTTTTCAAGAAAACAGTGAGAAAATACAAAATACAAAATTTACTTTTAAATTTAAGCAGGTAAACGTGTGTAAGCGTGCAAGTCAATGAGCGAGTGAGAGATTAGTGGTGAAGGTCATTGAAGAGATCCATTTGGAATGTAAACAAAACATGCTTAAACTTACATATAGTATTTAGTAATGTATGTGTGTATGTGTTATGTCTGTTACAACTGTTATAATTTGATTAAGAAAATACAAAAAAGTCTTCTAATTTCATTTAAATTGAGACATGCGCCTTGGGAAATATCGGTTGAACACGCTTTTGTTATATTTTTCACATTAAATTTTGTCTGTAATAAAATGTTAAAAATTAATATGAACATAATCTGAAGTTGAATACTGAGTATAATTTATGCATATTTGGAATTTATATATCGTACACAATATTTAATGTGATTTTTTTTATATATTCGTTATATGATTTTACTTACATTTTTTAAATATTTTGCTTTATAATTAGTAAATTGTAATTATGTTCTTAGAAATTCATAATAAATCGTTCTTATTGCAACAAACTGAAGAGAACTAATAAGCTGCAACCAATATTAATATTGGTAAAGAAATTGTTGATTGGAATTGATTCTACTAATTTTTTTAGAAAATCAAAATCAATTTCTTCTTTCTTGTTTTACTTTTAGCTCTGCTTAAGTTTTTAACATTATTCGAATAAACTTTGCGAGCCACGTATTCCCGCGATATCTCCTTCAGGTTTATATCTGAACTGCTAGCCGGTCAGTCCAACAAATGTACGTTGTAATTTCTTAAACCATTATTTAGACTGTAGCATTGCTAAAATATGTAATATTTATCTATTTTTCCCTTATAAAAGAGAGGAGCATTTTCCAGCAATTCATATAAATTTTGGTTTTATTATTTTTAACTGCAGAAAATACTGCTCAAATCATAGTATTTCCATCTCCGAAATTGATTTCCGTTTCCGTTATCCGTAATCTATTTTTCCCTCTATAAAGAGAGGAGCATTTTCCAGCAATTTATTATAAATTTTACTTTTTATTATTTTCAACTGCAGAAATACTGCTCAAATTATTATATTTCCACCACCGAAATTGATTTCCGCTTGATTTCAAATAATGACAGTTTAAAGCGTAAGAGTCAGGAAACGTTAAAATATCATTTTTGTTTCGTCAGAGAAAATTAGATTTTTCCACTCTTCTGTCCATTTCATTTTTTCTTGAGAATTTTATACGATTTCTTTATAGAGTTTTTGAGCATTTTTTTATTTTTCGGCTTCTTTCATTTTATATTTTCATATCCTTGTAAGATGTGAGCAACAAGTCACAGGAAGATTTAGTTTGTTATTTACCATAATTCTATACTTCTTTGAAGAAATTACGCTCTCCACTCACGGAACATTTAATTTTACGACCAATTTCTCTACTGAAATATCATTGGCCATTGGAACTGGCACATATAGTAGGAAAGCAAGCCAGTGCCCAGACTATTTGGTACGAAAAGTTAAAGCCTAGTCAGGCCAAAAAGAAGTGGACACATTGTGAAGTCATTAGCTATAAGAACAATTATGTGGTATTTGTACCACATGCGCGGAGCTAAAACCAGTGGAGAGATATTGGACACTTGTATAAAAAAGAATTGAAGAGCATAAAAATGATGTCAACAAGTATGGTAGATTTTAAGCAGAGAAGGACTTTCAGTTCGAGCAAAGTGACAGAAAGCACTACAAAAACGTTAATGGAAGGGTTACCGGAAAAGGTTCAAAATTTCGTCACAAGTATTTGAAACTATAAAAAATATTATTTTATTTAAATTGTAATAACAATTCAATTAAATAAAAATCTACCCGTAAGTTAAGTGGTTTATTTTTTATGGACACATATGTATGTTAAGAATTTTTCGATCTCACTGCTTATATTAAGTTTGTTATTTCATATGTAACGCCATATATAATAATATACTAAGATTCAATAAATTTAATATTCTGTATGTATGTATGTTGTATGTCTGTCTGTCTGTTGTCTGTCTGTCTGTCCGTCTGTTTGTCTGTGTGTGTGTTTTAACATTCTTGCGGTCACAATAATCCGAATTCAATAAATTTTGGTTAAATTTTGTTATTTATTGTCCTAAAATTTGCTATATTAAACCTAAAATTTGGTTCAGTGACAAGTAACAAGTTATAGACCGATATCTGAGACAATAATTTATACTTCCAATTCCAAATTCTGCATATTCTGGTCGTTTTTCGTTGATTGCTCTCTGTAACAGAATCTTGGACTTGATTTCAGCTTTTAAAAGAGTTAAGTACTACTTTTGACTACTTCTCTAAAAGTTCATTATTTTTTATTCGAAGTTTCGGAGCTTCTTTAAGATATCGGGTTATGTACTGAGTGTTGTAAAAATTAGAAAAAAGCTGTATTATAAAATTTCGTTGGTTCTAGACTAGAGCAGTCATATGGTTACTGAACTAAAAATAAAATAAAATATATGTTACACATACACATACATATATAACATTCCTATACATATGCTAATTTCTTGCCATTTTGAACTTAAATCCAAAATATCTCACGTGGTGATTAAAATTATTTCACTTAAAGCCAAAGAATTTATATTTAAATTGAATAAATATTTGTTGTATTTGTTGATTCTGCTGTAAATTATTATGTTCCTATTAAGTCTTGTGTAAACGAATAACAAAAATAAACACACAGTACCACAAAAATAGCACTTCCTAGTTGATATTTCCTTGTAGAACAGATCTAAGTGGTAGGGATCATTTAAGTCAAATTGAATAATTCATAATTTCAGAGCAAAAGTGGAGTTAAAAGTTCAAATATTGATTTCTTAAGTTCTCCATATATAATTTTATTCAAAAAATTTTGATTTTCATTTAAAAATTCAGAACTGTGGGGGAACACTTTTCAATAGAATTGACGTAAGTGTACAGTGATTATTAAATACGAGGCTAATCCTCATATTATATTGAAATGAATCTGTATCAGGCTTTAAATTGGAGGCTGAATTAGATTCTTTACTAGAATTTTTAATAGAACCTCAAAGAGAATCAAAACTAGAACCTGCATTAGATTTTAAAATAATATCTCAAGACTTCTTAAATTGTAAAAAAACTGAATTAACATCTGAACTTAAATATGAATCTGAACAACATTGTAAATCTGAACTACAGTCTAAGTATCTAAGAATGAACTAGAACTGAATCTTATCTAGAGAATTTGGATCTGAACTAGAACCTGAAGTTGAATCTGAATCGGAATAAAAACTTTAATCTGAACAAGTATCTGAACTAGAATCTGAACCAGAATAAGAAATTGAATCTGAACTAGAATCTTATCTAGAAACTGATCTAGAATCAAAACTAAAATCTGAAATAGAATCTGGGCTAGAATATGAGCCAGAATCTGAACTTAAATCTGAACAATAATCAGAATTAGAATATGAACTTTAATCTGATTTAAAATCTAAACTAGAACTGAGCTAGAATCTGCCCTAGAACCGAAAAAAAATTGACTTAAACAGAATTAGAGCTTGAAATTTTGAAACAGTTGGTCCATGTTAAGATGGTGTGTGAATTCTTAACATTAGCTCGAGGTTTCAAATTTTGTAAAAGGAATTTTTTTTAATTTTCTATTAAGTGTTCGAAGAAATTATTTAAAGACATTTTAAAATGTCCCATTTAAAAGCTGTAAAAGAAGGTACACAAGCATTACGAATCTAAACAATAATATTATTCTTATCCCACATATACTTACAACGACATACGAATTCGCATGTGGGAGTATGAGTAGGAAACAAAAAATATATATATGAAGTCTTTACCATCATCATTATCTAGTGAAAACTTTTGAATTCATTCAACTAGAAATAAAATCCTATAATCTTTAAGCATTTCCGCCATCATCCATTTATTCATACCAGGAGGTAACTTGAGAACAATATTTACAAGAACAAAAAAATAAAAACAACTACATACAATACCAACAATGAAAATACCAAGACTAACAACAAGTTAGTCTAAAGTAGCGAAAAAAAAAAACATTAAAATATATCTATCACTAACACAAGTAACGAAATGAAAAGGAACAGGAAAGAAGTTGTAGAATTGGTTAAACAAGTATCTTTGTTACAAAAAAAATGTTAAGAAAAAACTACTCAAGTTGTTGGTTGGTTCCATTAATGTTTTCATACTTTTCGAAAACAGCTCTCATGTTACAACAACAGAAGCACTTACACACTTCAACGACTTGTTAGTGTTATTTAGTTGTAAATGAAAGTAAATCGCTAGATGATGGATTGATTGCCCAAGGATCTAATCTAATCTATAGCACTAGCCATAGTTAAATGATAAAAGGAAATGGCAAAAAAAAAGAAGAAAAAACGGGTAGAAGACAGAGAAAAACCGTTTCAGATAATGCGTTTGTACAAATACATTTAATTTATCATTGAGTTGGTGATCGAAGAGTAGATAAAATGTTGGACAATTTGTCTTTTTTACTTCCAAAAGAACATGACAAAGAAATTGAATAAACGGAAATATCTCTGAAATTAATTCTGAGATAATGAAAATAAAAAAGAGCATTAGAGATTTGAGAATTTGATATGAAATGTGAAAAAGGCGACATGGAGGCAGTGTTTCTGTAGCAGTATTGAAATTTCCTTAGAAACCAACCGGTTATTGGGTTCGGAACTTTCAAGAAACCTTGAACTATAGATCATAGTTCCAATATGAATCTTTGTATTGTGGATGAACAGAAGTATTGACCCTTCAAAATTCACGAGGCTGCAGGCTTTGCGAGAAGTATTTATAAGACCTGCTCAACTTGCTCTTCTATTGCAATTGCAAGTTTATATTCATTTCTATTTATAGCACATGAAATCCTAAAGATTTTGTGTCATATATTCATTTCCTCTGAAAACTGAAGGAATGCTGATGTACATTTGCGAGACAGGACGCCACATTGTTTTCTCAAGACAATATCCCTATTCAAGGGGTAGGTCTCTCATTCACATTAAAGGTCGCTAATGTTTGGATAACATGCATTTGTGAATTGTTGGATGTCGATGATGCTTTTAACTTCGTCGAACCCGCCTCAAGGTTATCATAAATTTATAAAACGTTTATTTGAGAAGCCTAAAGGAAGGGTTCTTTTCTCTTCTTTTAGTGGATACAGCTGCTGTACGCTGATAAGAAGGGAATCTAATTGTGCGAATCTATTTATTTAAATATTTGGTCATAATTTTTTACTGTATATTACTGTCGACACTAAATATTTTGAGTGGCTGAAGTATCTCTTGTAGTCTAAGGGTCATTACGAAGAAGAGTGAATTGATTTTATTTATTGGGAGATATAAGATCGGCAAATTTACACCTTCGAGGCTTAATAGAGCATCACTCTGATCTCTGATTGAGCAAAATATTTTGGAGTAATCCTCTTTAGCAAACTAATTTGATGAGGACAGACAAGGTCATAATATATCTAAAGCAAAGCAATTGCAAGGTCTGCGTTCCAAATTCAAGGTGCATGAAATAGATTCTTACTACTGTTATGAAACCTATACTGTTGTATGGTACTCTGGTATGATGAAAAGGAAATTTCATTGAACTATTTAGTGAAGGTTTAAAGGTCGTTGTCCATTTTAATTACAGGTACGGCTTTCACTAAAGCTGTTTCATGGAATTTTAATACCTTGCTTTTGATCTAAGGCAACAACAGACGGCGTTCAACATGACGACACATGCTACAATCCATGAAGCAAATAGAATCACAGTTGCTCACGTATTAACCCATGAATGACTTGAGTCTAATTAACTGCTTTATTTCGAACGGAAGCCTTTGATCTCTATCTATCGAATGGAATTTATGGAGTTTATTCGGATGATTCCAAACGATGATACAGAATGAGAGATGGAATCTGTATTGAAATTCTTGATGTAGCACTTTCCTTTCGGCTATCAAGAGGGCAGTCAACTGTTTAAAGTATAATCAGATATCCGGGATTTAAGCATATTTATGTACAAGATCAAGTTATCAACTGAATACAGATGACTTTTTAAATAAGATGATATTCCACAGAAAGGCAGAATGGACTTTTGATAACAAGAGCAGTTCTCGTCATGGCATTTTTTTTAAATTTGATTGTTTGATATATCCCACTTTGCACCCCTACAATTCTTCCCATGGATTCCTTATAGGGTTCAGCACTACAAACGTAAAAACTTGTTGCTTTATATCGTATTGCTCGCATTATTAGCAACTTGTATCTACAGACCTCCTTAACCGCAGTGGAAGTATCAAATTATTTGAAATTTTGTGTAAGATTTTATAGTTGTAATTTACATTATGTTCCTATTAGATTTGGTTCAGTAAAAGTCCTAAAGAGATATAAGTTATAAAAAATCATCCTGTACTTTGTTGGATTGTAACTCAATTAGGATTCCTAAAGTCATATTTCCCAAGTTGTAAATTTTGTTTATTTTATAGAATTTTAAGTTTAAAATATTTCAGATAAATCATTTATTTGGACAAAGGAAAGATTTTTAAATACTTATTTTTTATATTAAACACAATTTCCAAAAATTTATAATGGATTTTACTCATTTGCCAAAATATTTTTCATTCCAAAATCCATTATCCACTATACCATTAGAAGGAAACGGAAGTGAAACCATTGATTTATAATAATGATGAAAATATCATATTAAATGTTCATTTTAATTTTTTCATTAATATTTGCTGGGTCATCATCCATTAATACCTCTTTTATACAACAACAGATGATTAGTAAGCGTTAATTTATCTTATTGGGGGATTTTTATATATTATAATGGAAAATATTAAAGTTAAATTGAGTAATACGTTATCCAAAGAATTTACTTTATTTGTTAGATTTTATTTAAGAAATATAGTTATTTTACTCTCCTTTTGTTCCCTTTTTATATACAAACTTATTTCCCTAAAGGAAATATTTCTACACATATAAAACTCATTATAAAAATGTTTATTTGTATAAGTGTTTTACAGTTTTTATTCTCTCCACAATGTTTAAATATATAGTCGTTATGCTTGTGTGTATGGAAGTGTGTGTGTGAGTATTTTTGCTAACTATTTTTAATGTCTGTAGTTAGACACTTATAATCTCTCTAATGTGTTCTCATTTAAAGTCTGAGGATGTGGAAAAATAGCTAAATATAAAAATAACTATTAACCACACGTGAGAAATTGCATTCTAATTTAGCTTATTTGCTGTGGTAGCGTAAAATGGGGTCATAATTTAGGGGCAGCGTTAATCTTAGATTTAATATGATAACATTATATTTTTCAATATTTTTATGTTGATTAAAATGATGTGAACTTAATTTTCAGGAATTAGTTTTAGAAAGTACTATTTCTCTCAATAGAATAAATAAATAATTTATCGAAAATTTACATTTATTAAAAATGAACTCCAAATAGAGATAATATCGTAAATTGGGAATTAGAATGTTCTCTAAATAGAAAATTTATTAAAAAAATTAATAAAAAACTTATCGAGAATTTTCTCCAAGAAGATACTTTTTTGAAAATCTTCTTTAATGGGATTTAAAAACAGAGAATTTACCGAAATTTTCTCTTAACAGAGAATTTATCGAAAATGTTATCAACAGAGAATTTATCGAAATGTTCTCAACAGAGAATTTACCGAAATTTTCTCTTAACAGAGAATTTATCAAATATATACACATTATAGAAAAATTTTCGGAAATTTTTTTAGAACGCACTTTGTGTGTTAATAATTCTTCTATCTCACTTCTAATAATCCATCCAAAATTTTTGATAAAAGAAAATCGATCTTTTTCTAAATTAGAAAACTGATATAAATTTTTGTTCTCTTATTTTCTCGAATAGAAAATCAATCTCCATTTCAGTAAAAACAAGTAAGAAGAATGTATAGTCGTTCAAGCCCGACTATCTAATATCCTACACCACATCATCGGTTCAAAATGGGGGTTATAAAAAATTAATGAACGACACTCGTATAATTTTAATTACTGATTTATTATTAAGTGTGTAATACATTAATGTGACACGGACATCGTTAAACCGACTCAGAAAATTATTCTGAGTTGAAGGATATACTTAAAGGCGGGTATAATACCATGTTTTCTGCATGTTACAACATCAGCCAACCACCTTCGGTGATGTAGGCTATAAAAATGTCGGAGAGGACATTTTAATAACTATATTTAATAAAATTTCCCGCAGCAGTGGATGGATAAAGCAATTATAAAAAAATATTATAGACTACGTAATTATGAAATAGAGCAAAGGCGAGTGATATCCGGTTAAAGAATTTTCAATAAGTTTCTACAATTTTTCCAAATTGAATTGAAAAGACTTGAATTTATTCATATTTAAATATTTTTAATTACAGTCTCTTATTTTTGTTATTTTCACAATGACATTATTTTTTACAAATCGCAATAAAATTAAAATAACAATTCTTAAAATTGTCTATTTGTTTAAAATATAAAATCAATATCCTCAATTTATTACACAGACAATTTTGCCATAAATTAACAAAATAAAATAAAAAAATCAAGAAAATAAATTTATATTCATTTTCAATTCATACGAATGTACGACAATTTTAGAGAATTTCGATATAAAAGTGATTTAGCATCACGTGTACAAATTTAAATGATCATCCTCTATTTTGTCTTTAATATTTTAAAATAAAAAAGAACAATAATAATAGAATAAAATATAGGATAAAAAAGCGAAATGAGAACAACACAATATTAACAAATGTGCAAACATATTCAAACAAACAATAAAACAAACATTTACAAGGAATACAAATAGAAAAAAGTTATCTTAATCGTACACACATAAATACACATATAATCTTAATGCTTAATACTGTTCGTATTTCTACTAATAGTGCACAGTGGGATGGAATAATAAAAATTAGTTTGGTTATAAAAGGTAGGTATCGCCCAAACAAACGAATTTTATTTTCAAAATTTTTCAGTTCATATTTATTTGTAATATTTTCCGCTTTCCATTCACTGTTTAAAAGAGGAGACTTTTGTTGTGTGTAATTTAAACTGTAAGAGAGAAAAGAATCTACTACTCTACATGTGCTTGACATATAAAACACGTCCTCAACAGTAGCAAAAAACATAGACATACATATATGGAGTATGTATATAATATATATATAAAAAGAAGTTACCGCATTATTAGCAACTTAGAACGAAATTTTTAACTCTACATGGATTTTATTTAAAAGAGCCACCTGTAAGTTTAAAAACGGGTTAAATTAAAAATTGGAAATTTTTTCAAATTTTTTTTGTTATATAATTTATTGAAATTTAACTTAAACAAAATATGTTTCATTAAGTTTAAAACTTTTAAGTTTAAAACACAAAACGAGAAACTGTAGTTTGTAAGAAACGATACTTTCTTTTATTTTATGTATTAAAAAACAATCTTTAGAAATAAAACAAGAAACGAATGTTTAAGAAATTTTACTCAACTCAAGGATTTACGTACATACATACATACATACATACATACATACATACATACATACATACATAGATACATATACATACATACGTTTGTATAATTTTCAAGGAAACATTTTTGAACAAATGAATTACTTAAACTTTTTTTTGGTTTTTAACAATTTTTATTGTTGCTTTTTTAATACACGAACACAAATAAAACATACTTAAACACCATTGTTTTGAGTGTTTGCAAGTGTATGTGTGGGAAAATAGGGAAATGTATGTGTTTATACCTCATATGTATTCGGAGGAAATATCTGAACTGACGAGGGAACATGGTTTGAGAAATAATTGGCCTAAGTAATGTAAGAAAAGAAACGTTTGGAATTTGAAAAGAATTCCAGTTAAAAACCAGTATTTTTATGTATATATTTTATATTTAGAATCCAAGAATTTAATATATTTTAATTTATAAATCATGAAAAACAAATATCTGATTAAAATAATATCAGATGAACTTTTAAAATTATAAAAATATATAATCTATTTTCCCAAAAGATTTTATATGTTTCAATACTGCTTTTATACCCACCACCGAAGCAAGTGATGAAGAGGTTATATTAACTATGGCATTCTGTGTGTAACGCTAAGAAAGAATCATCTTATACCAGATAATGTATATATATTCTTCATTTAATCAGAAACTGAAACATTTCGCTATATCCATATGTCTCTCTGTTGTTGACCAACTCATGCCATAATAAATGACAGAGCTCAAAGAAATTTAGCTTGATTATTTGTTTAAGCCCTGAGAATTTTCCTATTTAAACTCAGCAGAATTGTTCAGGTTATTATAAGATATAGACCGATACTTAAGGTAACCTCTCAGTTCAAGCGAAAAAATTTCGTGAAATTGTCAATTAAAAATCAATAAATTAAAATTAGAAAAAAATTTGTCATAATATTAAGTTGTCTATACTTCATTACTCTTTCAAAAATTGATCAAAATCGGTTCAGTAGAAAAAATGTTATAGTCAAAAATATAAATAATTTCTTATGTACCTTCATAAATTTAATTGTATCACATTTGAGATATATATGTGAGTGTGTAGATACGAAATATAACGTATTTATTTCACGTGCTTATGTATGTAGCAATCTTACTTGTTACGTATCAAATCAGTATATATATGATATCGGAGATACATGTATATAATGTTTGGAGCAGATATTTGCAACAGAAAATTTAATGTTGAGAATAACTTTCTGAACCAACTCTACAACATCTGATATTATTCCATTTTAGAGAGAGAGAGGGTTACAGAGAGTAAACATATGTTGGTTTCAGCACATAAAGGGGTGTCTGGTAATGAAGAAACAAACAATCTAGGCATTAGACTTGATGAAATTTATATTATAAGCTTGTACAACATAATATCGGTTGTGGCGATCTTAACAAGAAAACGATCATGTGTGCTCTAAGAATGAAAAGCATAGACATATACAGGGTATGGAGGGAAAGACATCAAGATACTTCTTATGTCAATGCCCAACATTTGCTGATTCGAGGTACCGTAATTTTAAGGATAATACACTACCACACATTACCAATTTGAGATGTATGGAATAGAAGAAACCGAGGAAACGAAATTTTAAATGAGTCATCTGTTCCAAGGTATGATAAGTGCACAACAGGTCAACGCATGTACTGATGGCTTTAAAACATGGATGGTCTCCTCCTCTTCAACCTAACTTCCTTCCTACTTACTTATCTATGACAGTTTCAAACATATTACTGGGCATTTTGCAAGTAATTTCAAACTATTCTCAATTGCAATTTAAATCAGTGCATAATTAATCATTTGGCTGTCGGAAAATATATTAAATATGTAAATTCTCCCTGGTCAATATCAAACACTCACTGCTCGTACGAACCTCCACCTGAAAACCGTGTTATTGTTCGGATATTCTAATTTGCGGTTCCATAATAAGGATGCAAAGTATAGCGACTAGAGTCATCGTTGTAGCAGCAAATATGCTCGGGTATTTATTACAAGGTTCCACGTGACCAGAAGTGAAGATCTGTGATAGTCAAGTTGCAATTATCTTTAATAGGTTTATAATGGTATCGGTTATATACTAGGGATACAAGATTTATTCGAAGATTATTCGACTCTCCATAGAATGGAGCTGGTACACCGTGAGATCGACTTTATATAGAGCCCTCATTTCAATAACTTTTTAATGAACTGTAGTTGGGTTGGTCCACATTGACAACCTCCCTTATTTCATAATTTCAACTTGCAATTTGTAAAGTACAATGGATTTTCAATTGGGTCAAACAAATGCAATCAGCACTTTACTTTAATGGTATATAAACATTGTGTTTCAACGTATATAAGTGATATTAAGATCCTGTCTAAAAGGTCTTTAGTATTACACTTAAACTCCATGGTCATCTGATTTTTTGAATTCTTAAACACAGTTTTATCTCTTACATTTTAATGAAATAATTTATTTCAATCTGACATTCTGAAGACTACAAACTTTTCAATTCGTATATGAGAACGACTCTAAAGAGTTACATGTATACTTATACGTATGTATGAGTAAAAGCGGTAACATTATGTAATTTTTGGTAATATAATAACAAAAGAAGAAACTGTATATGAAGAAGAAAATTTAATTTAATGACTTCAAATAAAACAACTAAGAAATTTATATCGGTTGGGCCCGACTATTTAATATCCTTCACCACATTGTTGGTTATAAGTGGTAAATGGAACAATTTATGCTTAAGATTTTATGAAATTATACTGGTACTTACATCCATGTAGGATTGATGCGTTCTAAAAGAATTTTTATGAGGGCATTAAATGGGTGCTAGCAAAAATTATGGACCGACCCTTGAAAGATTTCGCCCATCGATTTTTGCTTACATTCCTGAATTGATCAATTCTTATTACAAAACAAACTTATAAGTGAGATTTAAACTTTTCAAGATGATACCTGGAATGGGGTGTTGTATAGGACCCATGAGAAATAAAAAAGATCCTCGAATCATTTGACCTTGTTTTGTGTTAAATTTTGTTAAAATCGCTTTATATTTCAAACTTTTGCGACCACAAATCCCCATTTCGAAAAGAACATTTCGAAGCACCCAACATCACCAATTTCAACAGGCATCATGATTGGCCCAAAATAATGACACATGTCAAATTTCATAATCTATGGAACTGCAGCCTATATTTTGTTCACAAGGTTTACATGGATAGCCAGCCAGACGGAATAAGGGAAGAATATCGTTAAATCGACTTAGAAAGTGATCCTGAAACGAGCGGTATACTCAAAAGTGGAGGTAGCATAATTTCTTCTAACCGTTATGGGAGTATTTGCACGAACGTATATACCCCAAACACCTACGGTGGTGTAGGGTACAAAAAGGATAATTAAAGTTCTTTTACTTGTATGAATTAGTACTTTATTTGAAAGTGTTAAACTCAAGAAGGAACAACAATTGTGACAATCACAAATAAATAAGAAAGAAATTGCAAACTCTTATAAAGTGGAATTATTATGCAATAATAAGAGTAATAAAATAAAATTTAATTTATATTAAAGTCATTTTACAAAAAGAGTTTTAAATCTCTAAGACAAAAATTTACCAAAATTTATGTTGAAAACTTATTTTAATTAATATTTTAAATTTAAAACTTTAAATTCTAAAAGTATCTCCAAATAATTCTATCAATCACAAATTAAATTTCATAACATCTGTTTCATATTCAACAAAAATTAATAAAATTTATTTTAATTTATCACTCTTTATGATATTTTAGATAAATAAACTAAATTTAAAAGATTCATAAGAATTTGTCAAAAAGTTATAAATTGTCTTAAGATAAAATCTAAAGTAAATATTTTCTTAATTTGAAAGTGAGAAAACTTTAAGAACAATAAATTTTAGAAAATCAACAAATACATATACAAATACATTTTGTCTTTGTATTTTAACAACTTGTAATAAGAATGAACAGTAATTTACATAAATAATTGACATGACTTTGTCATCAGTATTTTCATCATTATTATTTCCATCATCATATTCATTATCATTACAATATGAATATTATTTTTGTATGTATGAGCAATAATACATTGTAGTGTTTATATAGATGTGTCCTTGCATATATACACACATATAGTTTTGTTACTTATATGTATTTTGACTCAACTGCCTACTTGTGGTCTATGGAAAACACATGTTGCTGCATAATATTAAAGATATATAAATGAATAAATTTACATACTGATGCTTAGGAAAGAAAATATTCCGATATTTTCAGATGTATTTTTTGAGAATATTATTTTTCCGATATTTCCTCTTTTAGAAAAAAATTTTCGATATTTTATCTTTTAGACAAAATTTTCGATATTTACTCTTTTAGAATAATATATTCCATATTTTTTAAGGAAATATTTTAACATTAGAGAAATATTTTCAATATTATATTTCTCTTCGGGAGATAAAATTTTTCTATTTATTTGGAATAATATTTTGTCTTTTGGTATTTCCTCTTTTAAAGTAAATATTTTGATATTTCCTCTTTTAAAGAAAATCTTTTTTAATATTTTCTCTTTAAAGAAATCTTTTTTAATATTTTCTCTTTTAGAAAAAATTCTTCGATATTTTCTCTTTAAGAGAAAATTCTTCGATATTTTCTCTTTTGGAGAAAATTCTTCGATATTTTCTATTTTGGAGAAAATTCTTCGATATTTTCTCTTTTGGAGAAAATTCTTCGATATTTTCTCTTTTGGAGAAAATTCTTCGATATTTTCTCTTTTAGAGAAAATTTTTCGATATTTTCTCTTTTAGAGAAAATTCTTCGATATTTTCTCTTTTAGAGAAAATTCTTCGATATTTTCTCTTTTAGAGAAAATTCTTCGATATTTTCTCTTTTAGAGAAAATTCTTCGATATTTTCTCTTTTAGAGAAAATTCTTCGATATTTTCTCTTTAGAGAAAATTCTTCGATACTTTCACTTTCAGAGAAAATCTTTCCATGTTTTCGCTTTTAGAGAAAATCTTTCCATATTTTCGTATTCCCGTTTAGGGAAATGTTCGTTTTTCACTTTTATAAAAATCGTATGCTATTTTATTCTTATGAAAAGAAAAAAAATGAAGAAGAAATCATTCGATATTTAAAGTTTTGGAAAAAATTATTAGATATTTTCTCTTTAATTTTTTTCTACAGTTTCTATTAAAGAGACAATTTTTTTATGTTTTCTTCTCTATAAGATTATTTTCTCATTAGAGAAATTTTTATCTCTAGAGAAAATATTCGATTACTCCTTTAGAAAAATTTTCGTTACTTTCCCTTTTGGTCCTTTAGAGACAGAATTAGATAGTGGAAAAAAATGTAGGATTTTAATTTTTGTTCATAAAAATTATAGTTGTAGTGCAAATGATCGATTTTTGTCCACTAAAGAAAAAATCTATATTTTATCTTCTAGAAAAAATGCATTTTCTCAATGGAAAGTACTATCTTCTATAGAAAATTATCGATATTTTCTCTTCCAGAAAAAATAGTCTTTATATCTAACTTTAGAGAAAATAGTTAATGATTTTCCATTGAATTTTTTCATGTGAAATGAAGTTAGAAATTGAGAAGATCTCCAAAATTTTCTCTTTTGAAAATATTCTTTATTTTAAATATCTCGTCTTGCTTTGAAAATTTTCAATATTTTCTCTAAAAAGAGAATATTTGCGATATTTTCTCTCCTATAGTAAGAAATTGAAAGTAACTTTAGTTTTATTTATCAAAATATTCGATATTTTAAATATTTTTCTTGTTCAGAACAATTTCGATATTTATTGTCATAGAGAAACTTATCAATATTTTCTGTCAAGATATTTTTTTTATTTTCACTCATAGAAAACACTTTTCTAATATTTATTCTCTTATTGAAAATTTTTCAACATTTTCTCTTAAATATAATTTTTTCCTGCTGACAAATTTTCTTTAGTAGAGAAAATTTTCGATATTTTTTCTCGTAAAGAGAAGTATATAATAAGGAATATATATTTTTATAAAAATATCAATTATTTTTTCTCAAGATATATATTTTTTCTTCTCACAGGAAATTTTTTGTTGAGAAATTTTCAATATATCTTTTAATAGAGAAATTTTCTCTCGAAAACAATGAAAATTTAGAATATTTTCTCTTATTGAAAAAATGTATAATATTTTTTCTTGAAAAATTTTTTTTGATATTTTCTCTCGTAGAATTTTTTTCTATTTTCTCTCGTAAAAAAGTTTGGGACATTTTTTAAATTTTTTTTTCGAATATATAAATTTTGATATTTTCACTCGATATAATAAATTTTGGATTTTCTCTCGTTGATATGATTTTCAAGATTAGTCTCAGAGAGAAAGACTGCACAGCGTCACGTATTTATACAATTTCGCCACCACTGTGCTAGTGCATAACAGAAAAAGAACAAAACTTATAAAACCATAAAGAGATAAGTATTTAATAACGTTGTTTTTTGAAAAAATGCATTCTGTTGTTATTGCTGTAACACATAAGACGCATAACAATGTCAGCAACAATTATTTTCATTGTCCTCGGATTTCATAAAACAAAAAAAAAAAAAAACAAAATAAATACATGAAATGCATATGACACTTATCGTCATGCATTTGGGGTATAAACGCCGTCTGCGTTTCTTGTGAGTGACATTATTTATGTTACACTTATTGTGAGATTTAAAAACGTTAAACGCAAAAGACGTGTATATAATGGCGAGATTAAGTTGAAGCAAAAATAAACGATTATATAATTTATTAAATGAAAAAATATGGAAATCTGTAAAAAGATTTTGAAAAATCATTGAAATATTGAATCAAGTTAAATATTTTAAATTATTTTCAAAACACATGAAACAAATTTATTTTAGTAATTTTTTTACCAAAACAATTTAGAAAAGCATGTATTGTTAAAATCCTAACAAATCGACAGAAAAAAGCTTTTGAATAATGGATTTGTTAAATCATTCAAAGGCTTTCAATATTTGATATATAAATTTATTTTAAAATCATCCTGTTTCCAAAAAAGGCGGACAAATAAACATTTTTATTCAACAAAAATAAGTTGAATTGTTAGTGTTCTATTATACAGTGGAACCAATATTACTTCTAACTGGCTGGAGGAATTTTCAATCTGAATTTGAATATGAAATAGAATTGAAATTTATTCTGAACTATAATTGAACTGGAATATTTATGAACTACAATCTGAACTGAAAAATATAAGAAATAAAATCTGAACTAAATCTGTACTAGAATATATGTAATAATCTGATATAAAAGCTAAGCAACAACTGGAATTAGAATAAAGACATTAGAATAAATTCTAAAAAGTATTAGATCTGGAGAACAAACTAGAATTTGAACCAGAATTAAATCTATACTAGATTCTTAACTAGAATGTAAACCATAATTAGATATAGGAGCGGAACTAAAACTGGATTAAAAACATTTTTGAAATTAAAACCAGAATTTGAACCAGAACTGAAAAAGAACTGAACAATAACTGAACTAGAACTGAACAAGAACTAAACAAGAACTGAACTTGAACTGAACTATAATTGAACTAGAACTGAACTAGAACCTGAACTAGAACTGAACTAGAACTAAACTAGAACTGAACTAGAACTGATTTAGAACGAATCTAGGACTGAACAAGAACTGAACTAGAACTGAACTATTAATGAACCATAACTGAACTAGAACTAAACCAGAATTGAATTAGAACTGAACTAGAACTAAAATAGAACTGAACTAGAACTGAACTAGAACTGAACTAGAACTGAACTAGAACTGAATTAGAACTGAACTGGAACTAAACCAGAAACTGAACTAGAACTGAAATAGAACTTAACTAGAACTGAACTAGAACTGAACAAGAACTGAATAAGAACTGAACTAGAACTTAACTAAAACTGAATTTCAACTGAATTAGAAATGAACTAAAACTGAAAATTTATATAATTTAATTTGGTGTAATGACTATATTATAATGTACAGCATGTAGTCAGTTTTCTAAAAATCTGCCGTATAACTCCATTGAACTTTAAGTTTAATTGTCAGATTTTTAGGTTAGTTAGCTTAAATTAGCCCACTATGATGTGTTAAATATGGATTTGTATTTGTGCTTTATAAATAAAATAATATCAAGATAGAGAATTTAATAGAAAAAAGTCTAAAAGTAAACACATGTACATATATAGAACATTATGCCACAAACAGTAAAACATTTAATATTACACATACACTTACGTTTATATATATTCACATATTGTGACAAAGGACTAAAGCATTTGATTGTAATAGTAAAAGTAACTAATAAAATATATACAAAATGATAAATTACTATTAAATTTCTTTATAAAATTTTTTATATATAAAAAGAGCAAATTGCAAACAAGTTTTAACCAACAAAAATATATATTTTCTTCTCTTATTTTTGTTGCTGTAAAATATTTCAATAATGTTTGCATTTGGAAAATTTTATTGTGTGATAAAAATCAATATTGGATAATTAATAGTTTTGTAAAGTTTATTTTGAAAATTCAAAAAAGGAATGAAATGTAAATTTGAAAATAAAAATATAAATTAAATATTTTAGGGAATTTTTATTTAAAATATTAACAAGTAAAATGCTATATTCGGCTATGCCGAATCGTTAGTACTCTCCATTGCAAATGGCGTGTGAAGTATTTATGTTATTCTATATACATATTGACACATTACACTCATAGATGTATACAATATATAAAAGTGTTTCTTAAATATAACATTAAACATAAAATAAGTCATAAATATAGTCATATTTTTAGCTATAATTCTTTTCTACTGATCCGTTTCGATAATTTTTCCATTTAAATTAGTATAATTTGTAGTTGAAAAATTTTATAAAAGTTTTTGCATGAAATTAAAGTTTTTTTTGGGTTTAAACAGGAAACTTCTCTTGATTATAAAAAGAAAACTCAGCCCAAAATATGAGCTTACCAACACGGAAAGACAAATGGACGTAGCTAAGTCCACTCATTTCATTTTCATTTGATGCAGGAATTCTTATGCATTATGGGGTCAAAGATGATTCCTTCTGAGTGTTACACATGAAATAACAAAGTTAAATATAACATCTTCACCACTTGTTGGTGTGGAAGTTTATTTTAATTAAAGTATTTAATATTTAAATTTATTGAAAATTTTTACTTTTCTCAAATTGTAATAAAATTATTAATTTTTAAAATTGTGTAAAAATAAACGTATGAGTAATTATAAATTATTTATCAATTATACGTTTAGCGTTTTCATGTGTTCTATGTAGTTGATAAACTAGGCGTATAATTGATAAATATTTTTTACACGTAAATGAACTTTTTATTGTATTTAAAAAACTATTTCCGTTTTTTGTTTAACAAAAAAGTTTTGAGTATTTTTAATTCTCTGAAGTGTAGAAATAGAAAATTAGTGAAAGTAAAGGTGTATTTTAAAAATGGCGTTCATAAAATATAGATATTTAGTTAAACATAAGTTTAAGGATAAATGAGTGTGGTGGTTTCGACAAGAGCATACAACTCGTTAAATAGAAATGGCGTTGTTAAACCCTTTTGCTAATCATGCATTCCGGGATTTTACTGTTGGATAATGTGTCAACATTTTTGTGCGTATTCCTATCAGTTCGTATTTTCACGTTTTAATTGATGGTCATGTTGAAATCAAGAATAGTCACAGTAATCTTGGTAACAGGAATACCTCTTGGGTATTATTGATCACTTTATCCTCAAATGTTTGAACAACAACGAAATAAAGGCCTTTTCTTGTGCAGGCAATGTTATGTTTTTAGTATAGGTCCAGTTTCTAGACGCTTTTAAAGCATCATATTTATTTACTGTGGGCAAAAGGACAGCAGACTGTGGTAGGTAGTGTTTCACAATGATAACAAAGATTCAGGGATTTCGACTACCATAGTTTAGGTAACTTTGAAACTCTTTAATGCCTTCTTTCGAAAATCCAGAAATATTTAATCACAACAAATATTTTGAACGTGGCGGTGACTCCGTTCCAACATTGGTTAAATAAATCTACATTACTATAGCAGGAAATATTTTTTCTTTTAGATTTGTGCAGTGTGGTATACTGCTGACATAGGACAGCCACTCGAAGGCTCTGCATTTGATCTGTATAT
>PYHX02000413.1:44834583-45047883 GCA_004302925.2 Cochliomyia hominivorax | reverse complement strand
ATTTTTAATGTCTGTAGTTAGACACTTATAATCTCTCTAATGTGTTCTCATTTAAAGTCTGAGGATGTGGAAAAATAGCTAAATATAAAAACAACTATTAACCACACGTGAGAAATTGCATTCTAATTTAGCTTATTTGCTGTGGTAGCGTAAAATGGGGTCATAATTTAGGGGCAGCGTTAATCTTAGATTTAATATGATAACATTATATTTTTCAATATTTTTATGTTGATTAAAATGATGTGAACTTAATTTTCAGGAATTAGTTTTAGAAAGTACTATTTCTCTCAATAGAATAAAATAAATAATTATCGAAAATTTACATTTATTAAAAATGAACTCCAAATAGATAGAGATAATATCGTAAATTGGGAATTAGAATGTTCTCTAAATAGAAAATTTATTAAAAAAAATTAATAAAAAACTTATCGAGAATTTTCTCCAAGAAGATACTTTTTTGAAAATCTTCTTTAATGGGATTAAAAACAGAGAATTTACCGAAATTTTCTCTTAACAGAGAATTTATCGAAAATGTTATCAACAGAGAATTTATCGAAATGTTCTCAACAGAGAATTTACCGAAATTTTTCTCTTAACAGAGAATTTATCAAATATATACACATTATAGAAAAAATTTCGGAAAAATTTTTTTAGAACGCACTTTGTGTGTTAATAATTCTTCTATCTCACTTCTAATAATCCATCCAAAATTTTTGATAAAAAGAAAATCGATCTTTTCTAAATTAGAAAACTGATATAAATTTTTGTTCTCTTATTTTCTCGAATAGAAAATCAATCTCCATTTCAGTAAAAACAAGTAAGAAGAATGTATAGTCGTTCAAGCCCGACTATCTAATATCCTACACCACATCATCGGTTCAAAATGGGGGTTAAAAAAATTAATGAACGACACTCGTATAATTTTAATTACTGATTTATTATTAAGTGTGTAATACATTAATGTGACACGGACATCGTTAAACCGACTCAGAAAATTATTCTGAGTTGAAGGATATACTTAAAGGCGGGTATAATACCATGTTTTCTGCATGTTACAACATCAGCCAACCACCTTCGGTGATGTAGGCTATAAAAATGTCGGAGAGGACATTTTAATAACTATATTTAATAAAATTTCCCGCAGCAGTGGATGGATAAAGCAATTATAAAAAAATATTATAGACTACGTAATTATGAAATAGAGCAAAGGCGAGTGATATCCCGTTAAAGAATTTTCAATAAGTTTCTACAATTTTTCCAAATTGAATTGAAAAGACTTGAATTTATTCATATTTAAAATATTTTTAATTACAGTCTCTTATTTTTGTTATATTTTCACAATGACATTATTTTTTACAAATCGCAATAAAATTAAAATAACAATTTTAAAAATGTCTATTTGTTTAAAATATAAAATCAATATCCTCAATTTATTACACAGACAATTTTGCCATAAATTAACAAAATAAAATAAAAAAATCAAGAAAATAAATTTATATTCATTTTCAATTCATACGAATGTACGACAATTTTAGAGAATTTCGATATAAAAGTGATTTAGCATCACGTGTACAAATTTTAAATGATCATCCTCTATTTTGTCTTTAATATTTTAAAATAAAAAAAGAACAATAATAATAGAATAAAATATAGGATAAAAAAGCGAATGAGAACAACACAATATTAACAAATGTGCAAACATATTCAAAGAAACAATAAAACAAACATTTACAAGGAATACAAATAGAAAAAAGTTATCTTAATCGTACACACATAAATACACATATAATCTTAATGCTTAATACTGTTCGTATTTCTACTAATAGTGCACAGTGGGATGGAATAATAAAAATTAGTTTGGTTATAAAAGGTAGGTATCGCCCAAACAAACGAATTTTATTTTCAAAATTTTCAGTTCATATTTATTTTGTAATATTTTCCGCTTTCCATTCACTGTTTAAAGAGGAGACTTTTGTTGTGTGTAATTTAAACTGTAAGAGAGAAAAGAAATCTACTACTCTACATGTGCTTGACATATAAAACACGTCCTCAACAGTAGCAAAAAACATAGACATACATATATGGAGTATGTATATAATATATATATAAAAAGAAGTTACCGCATTATTAGCAACTTAGAACGAAATTTTAACTCTACATGGATTTTATTTAAAAGAGCCACCTGTAAGTTTAAAAACGGGTTAAATTAAAAATTGGAAATTTTTTCAAATTTTTTTGTTATATAATTTATTGAAATTTAACTTAAACAAAATATGTTTCATTAAGTTTAAAACTTTTAAGTTTAAAACACAAAACGAGAAACTGTAGTTTGTAAGAAACGATACTTTTCTTTATTTTATGTATTAAAAAACAATCTTTAGAAATAAAACAAGAAACGAATGTTTAAGAAATTTTACTCAACTCAAGGATTTACGTACATACATAACATACATACATACATACATACATACATACATAAGATACATATACATACATACGTTTGTATAATTTTCAAGGAAACATTTTTGAACAAATGAATTACTTAAACTTTTTTTTTGGTTTTTAACAATTTTTATTGTTGCTTTTTTAATACACGAACACAAATAAAACATACTTAAACACCATTGTTTTGAAGTGTTTGCAAGTGTATGTGTGGGAAAATAGGGAAATGTATGTGTTTATACCTCATATGTATTCGGAGGAAATATCTGAACTGACGAGGGAACATGGTTTGAGAAATAATTGGCCTAAGTAATGTAAGAAAAAGAAACGTTTGGAATTTGAAAAGAATTCCAGTTAAAAACCAGTATTTTTATGTATATATTTTATATTTAGAATCCAAGAATTTAATATATTTTAATTTATAAATCATGAAAAACAATATCTGATTAAAATAATATCAGATGAACTTTTAAAATTATAAAAATATATAATCTATTTTTCCCAAAAGATTTTATATGTTTCAATACTGCTTTTATACCCACCCACCGAAGCAAGTGATGAAGAGGTTATATTAACTATGGCATTCTGTGTGTAAACGCTAAGAAAGAATCATCTTATACCAGATATGTATATATATTCTTTCATTTAATCAGAAACTGAAAACATTTTCGCTATATCCATATGGTCTCTCTGTTGTTGACCAGCTCACGCCATAATAAATAACTGCGCCTCAAAGAAATTTGGCTTGATTATTTGTTAAAGCCCTGAGAATTTTCCTATTTAAACTCAGCAGGAATTGTTCAGGATATTATAAGGATATAGACCGATACTTAAGGCAACCTCTCAGTTCAAGCGAAAAATTTCGTAAAATTGTCAAATAAAATTAATAAATTAAAATTAGAAAAAAATTGTCATAATATTACGTTTGTCTATACTTCAATACTCTTTCAAAAATTATCAAAATCGGTTCAGTACAAAAAATGGTTATAGTCAAAAATATAAATAATTCTATTATTCATAATTTAATTGTATCACATTTGTGATTATAATGTGTGAGTGTATAATGCTTTGGAGCAGATATTTGCAACAGAAAATATAATGTTGAGAATAACTTTCTGAACCATTTATTATTATTTGAGAGAGAGAGAATAGAGGGATTAAACATATGTTGGTTACCCACACATAAAGGGGTGCCTGGGTAGCAAGGAAACAAACAATCTAGCCATTAGACTTGATGAAATTTATATTATAAGCTTGTACAACATTCATTATCGGTTGTGGCGATCTAAACATGAAAACGATCATGTGTGCTTCTAAGAATGAAAGGCATAGACATATACAGGGGTATGGAGGGAAAGACATCAAGATACTTCAATGCTCAATTATGTCAATGCCCAACATTTGCTGATTCGAGGGTACCGTAATTTAAAGGATAAACACTACCACACATTACCAATTTGAGATGTATGGAATAGAAGAAACCGAGGAAGTAGGGTAGTGAAACGAAATTTTTATGAGTGATCTGTTCTAAGGTATGATAAGTGCACAACAGGTCAACGCATGTACTGATGGCTTTAAAACATGGATGGTCTCCTCCTCTTCATCCTAACTTCTTTCCTACTTACTTATCTATGACAGTTTCAAACATATTACTGGGCATTTTGCAAGTAATTTCAAAACTAGTCTCAATTGCAATTTAAATCAGTGCATAATTAATCATTTGGCTGTCGGATAAAAATATGTCAAATTCTCCCTGGTCAATAACAAACACTCCCTGCTCGTACGAATCTCCACCTGAAAACCGTGTTATTGTTCGGATATTCTAATTTTGCGGTTCCATAATGAAGATGCAAAGTACAGCGACTAGGGTCATCATTGTAGCAGCAGGTCTGCTCGGGTATTTGCTACATGGTTCCATGTGGCCAGAAGTGAAGATCTGTGATAGTCAAGTTGCAATTATCTTTAATAGATTTATAATGGTATCGGTTACATACTAGTGATACAAGATTTATTCGAAGATTATTCGACTCTCCCATAAATTGAAGCTGGTACACCGTGAGATCGACTTTATATAGAGCCCTCATTTCAATAACTTTTTAATGAACTGTAGTTGGGTTGGTCCACATTGACAACCTCCCCTTATTTCATAATTCCAACTTGCAATTTGTAAAGTACAATGGATTTTCAATTGGGTCAAACAAATTCAATCAACACTTAACTTTAATGGTATATAAACATTGTGTTTCAACGTATATAAGTGATATTAAGATCCTGTCTAAAAGGTCTTTAGTATTACACTTAAACTCCATGGCCATCTGATCTTTTGAATTCTTAAATACAGTTTTATCTCTTACATTTTAATGAAATAATTTATTTCAATCTGACATTCGGAAGACTACAAACTTTTAAATTCGTATATGAGAACGACTCTAAAGAGTTACATGTATACTTATACGTATGTATGAGTAAAAGCGGTAACATTATGTAATTTTTGGTAATATAATAACAAAAGAAGAAACTGTATATGAAGAAGAAAATTTAATTTAATGACTTCAAATAAAACAACTAAGAAATTAAAGTCGGTAGGGCCCGAATATTTAATATCCTACACCATATTGTTGGTTATAAGTGGTAAATGGAATAATTTATGCTTAAGATTTTATGAAATTATACTGGTACTTACATCCATGTAGGATTGATGCGTTTTAAAAGAATTTTTATGAGGGCATTAAATGGGTGCTAGCAAAAATTATGGACCGACACTTGAAAGATTTCGCACATAGAGTTTTGCTTACATTTGCCTTGAATTGATCAATTTTTATTACAATACAAAACGTATATGTGAAATTTAAACTCTTCAAGATGATACCTGGAATGGGGTGTTGTATAGGACCCGTAAGAAATAAAAAAAGATCCTCGAATCATTTGACCTTGTTTTATGTTAAATTTTGTTAAAATCGCTTTATATTTTAGGACTTTTGCGACCATAAATCTCTATTTCGAGAGCAACATTTCGGAGGACCCAACATCACCAATTTCAACAGGCATCGTGATTGGCCCAAAATAATGAACACATGTCAAATTTTATAATCTATAGAACTGCAGCCGCATTTTGTTCACAAGATTTACATGGATAACCAGACAGAGGCCAGATGGAATAAAAGACGAACATACTTAAATCGACTTAGAAAGTGATCCTGAGTCGAACGATATACACAAAAGTGGTGGTAGCACAATTTCTTCTAACCGTTTATGGGTGAATTTGCACGAACGTATAATACCCCAAACACCTACGGTGGTGTAGGGTACAAAAAGGATAATTAAAGTTCTTTTACTTGTGCGAATTAGTACTTTATTTGAAAGTGTTAAACTCAAAAAGGAACAACAATTGTGACAATCACAAGTAAATAAGAAATAAATTGCCAACTCTTATAAAGTGATTATTATGCAATAGTAAGAGTAATAAAATAAAATTTAATTTACATTAAAGTCTTTTTACAAAAAGAGTTTTAAATCTCTAAGACAAAAATTTACTAAAATTTATGTTGAAAACTTATTTTAATTAATATTTTAAATTTAAAACTTTAAATTCTAAAAGTATCTCCAAATAAGTCTATCAATCACAAATTAAATTTCATAACATCTGTTTCATGTTCAGCACAAAAATTAATAATAATCTATTTTAATTTATCACTCTTTATGATATTTTAGATAAATAAACTAAATTTAAAAGATTCATAAGAATTTGTCAAAAAGTTATAAATTGTCTTAAGATAAAATCTAAAGTAAATATTTTTCTTAATTTGAAAGTGAGAAAACTTTAAGAACAATAAATTTTAGAAAATCAACAAATACATATACAAATACATTTTGTCTTTGTATTTTAACAACTTGTAATAAGAATGAACAGTAATTTACATAAGTAATTGACATGACTTTGTCATCAGTATTTTCATCATTATTATTTCCATCATCATATTCATTATCATTACAATATGAATATTATTTTTGTATGTATGAGTAATAATACATTGTAGTGTTTATATAGATGTGTCCTTGCATATATACATACATATAGTTTTGTTACTGATATGTATTTTGACTCAACTGCCTACTTGTGGTCTATGGAAAAACACATGTTGCTGCATAATATTAAAGATGTATAAATGAATAATATTACATACTGATGCTTAGGAAAGAAAATATTCCGATATTTTCGATGTATTTTTTTGAGAATATTATTTTCCCAATATTTTCTCTTTTAGACAAAATTTTCGATATTTTATCTTTTAGACAAAATTTTCGATATTTTATCTTTTAGAGAAAATTTTCCTTATTTTCTCTTTTAGAAAAAATTCGTTGATATTTATTTTTTGAGAAGAGTCTTCGATATTTTATCCTTTACTTTTTATTATTTTCTCTTTCAGAGTAACATTTTCCATATTTTCTTTTTGGAGTAATATTTTTGTAGTTTTTTAGGAAATATTTTGATATAAAAGACATATTTTCGATATTTTCTCTTCTATAGACAATTTTTTGGATACCTTCTCTTTTAGAGAAAATCTTTCGATTTTTTCACTTTTAGAGAAAATCTTTCGATATTCCTCTTTCAGGGAAAATCTTTCGATATTTACTCTTCTATAGATTTTTTTTTGATATTTTTCTCTTTTAGAGAAAATCTTTCGATATTTTCTCTTTTAGAGAAAATCTTTCGATATTTTCTCTTTTAGAGAAATCTTTCGATATTTTCTCTTTTAGAGAAAATCTTTCGATATTTTCTCTTTTCGAGAAATCTTTCGATATTTACTCTTTTAGAGAAAATCTTTCGATATTTACTCTTTTAGAGAAAATCTTTCGATATTTACTCTTTTAGAGAAAATCTTTCGATATTTTCTCTTTTAGATAAAAATCTTTCGATATTTTCTCTTATAGAGAAAATCTTTCGATATTTTCTCTTTTAAAGAAAATCTTTTTTTAATATTTTCTCTTTAAGACAAAAAATCTTCAACATTTTCTCTTTTAGAGAAAATTCTTCGATATTTTCTCTTTTAGAGAAAATTCTTCGATATTTTCTCTTTTGGAGTAAATTCTTCGATATTTTCTCTTTTGTAGAAAATTTTTCGATATTTTCTCTTTTGGAGAAAATTCTTCGATATTTTCTCTTTTAGAGAAAATTCTTCGATATTTTCTCTTTTAGATAATATTCTTCGATATTTCTCTTTTAGAGAAAATTCTTCGATATTTTCTCTTTTAGAGAAAATTCTTTTTTCTTTTCTCTTTTAGAGAAAATTCTTTTTTCTTTTCTCTTTTAGAGAAAATTCTTCGATATTTCTCTTTAGAGAAAATTCTTCGCTATTTTCTCTTTCAGAGAAAATCTTTCGATTTTTTCTCTTTTGGAGAAAATTTTTCGATATTTTCTCTTTCAGAGAAAATCTTTCGATATTTTCTCTTTCAGAGAAAATCTTTCGATATTTTCTCTTTCAGAGAAAATCTTTCGATATTTTCGCTCTTAGAGAAAATCTTTCCATGTTTTCGCTTTTAGAGAAAATCTTTCGATATATTCTCGTTTAGGAAAAATCTGTACATATTTTCTCTTTTTGAGAATATGTTCGTTTTTCACTTTTATAAAAATCGTATGCTATTTTCTTCTTATGAAAAATGAAGAGGAAATCATTCGATATTTAAACTTTGGAGAAAATTAGATATTTTCTCTTTATTTTTTTCTACAGTTCTATTAAAGAGACATATTTTGATGTTTTCTTCTCTATAAGAATATTTTCTCATTTAGAGAAAATTTTTATCTCTAGAGAAATATTCGATTAGTTTTCTCCCTTTTGGTCCCTTAGGGACATATTTTGATAGTGGGAAAAAAAATGTAGTATTTTAATTTTTGTTCACAAAAATTATACTTGTAGTGCATATGATCGATTTTTGTCCACTAAAGAAAAAAATCTATATTTTATCTTCTAGAAAAATTGCATTTTCTCAATGGAAAGTATTTTCTTCTATAGAAAATTATCGATATTTTCTCTTTTAGAAAAAATAGTCTTTGTATCTAACTTTAGAAAAATAATCAATAATTTTTCACTGAATTTTTTCAACTCTGCGCCAAATGATCGACATTTTCTTCTCTAGAGAAAATACACCAAATATTCTCTGTTAGATAATGAAGAAAATGTCGAATATTTTCCCTTCTTGAAAAAAAATTTGTATTTATGTTTAAAGAAAAAAATTTCGAATTTTTTTCCCAAGATAAATTTCTATTAATTTCTCTTAAGATAAATTATTCATTATTTTATTTAATATATAGATATTTTTGATATTTTTCTCGTAGAGTGAAGTGAGAAATTGAGAACATCTCCAAAATTTTCTCTTTTGAAAATATTCTTTATTTTAAATATCTCGTCTTGCTTTGAAAATTTTCAATATTTTCTCTAAAAAGAGAATATTTGCGATATTTTCTCTCCTATAGTGAGAAATTGAGAGTTATTTAGTTTTCTTTATCAAAATATTCGATATTTTAAATATTTTTCTTGTTCAGAACAATTTCGATATTTATTGTCATAGAGAAACTTATCAATATTTTCTGTCAAGATATTTTTTTATTTTCACTCACAGAAAATACTTTTCTAATATTTATTCTCTTATTGAAAATTTTTCAAACATTTTCTCTTAAATATAATTTTTTCCTGCTGACAAATTTTCTTTAGTAGAGAAAATTTACGATATTTTTTTCTCGCAGAAAGAAGTATATAATAAGGAATATATATTTTTATAAAAATATCAATTATTTTTTTCTTAAGATATATTTTTTTCTTCTCACAGGAAATTTTTTTGTTGAGAAATTTTCAATATATCTTTTAATAGAGAAATTTTCTCTCGAAAACAATGAAAATTTAGAATATTTTCTCTTATTGAAAAAATGTATAATATTTTTTCTTGAAAAATTTTTTTTTGATATTTTCTCTCGTAGAAATTTTTTTCTATTTTCTCTCGTAAAAAAGTTTGGGACATTTTTGGAAATTTTTTCCTTTGTAGATATAAATTTTGATATTTTCACTCGATATAATAAATTTTGGATTTTCTCTCGTTGATATGATTTTCAAGATTAGTCTCAGAGAGAAAGACTGCACAGCATCACGTATTTATGCCATTTCGCCACCACTGTGCTAGTGCATAAAAAAAAAGAACAAAACTTATAAAACCATAAAGAGATAAGTATTTAATAACGTTGTTTTTTGAAAAAAATGCATTCTGTTGTTATTGCTGTAACACATAAGTCGCATAACAATGTCAGCAACAATTATTTTTCATTGTCCTCGGATTTCATAAAACAAAAAAAAAAACAAAATAAATACATGAAATGCATATGACACTTATCGTCATGCATTTGGGGTATAAACGCCGTCTGCGTTTCTTCTGAGTGACATTATTTATGTTACACTTATTGTGAGATTTAAAAACGTTAAACGCAAAAGACGTGTATATAATGGCGAGATTAAGTTGAAGCAAAATAAAACGATTATATAATTTATTAAAAAGATTTTGAAAAAATCATTGAAATATTGCATCAAGTTAAATATTTTAAATTATTTTCAAAACACATGAAACAAATTTATTTTAGTAATTATTTACCAAAACAAGTTAGAAAAGCATGTATTGTTAAAATCCTAAACAAATCGACAGAAAAAAGCTTTTGGATAATGGATTTGTTAAATCATTCAAAGGCTTTCAATATTTGATATATAAATTTATTTTAAAATCATCCTGTTTCCAAAAAAGGCGGACAAAGAAACATTTTATTCAACAAAAATAAGTTGAATTGTTTAGCGTTCTATTATACAGTGGAACCAATGTTACTTCTAACTGGCTGGTAGAATTTTCAATCTGAATTTGAATATGCAATAGAATTGAAAATTTATTCTGAACTATAATTTGAACTGGAATATTTATGAACAACAATCTGAACTGAAAAAATATAAGAAATAAAATCTGAACTAGAATCTGTACTAGAATATATGTAATAATCTGATATAAAAGCTAAGAAACAACTTGAATTAGAATAAAGACATTAGAATAAATTCTAAAAAGTATTAGATCTGGAGAACTAACAAGAATTTTGAACCAGAATTAAATCTATACTAGATTCTAAACTAGAATGTTAAACCATAATTAGATATAGGAGCGGAACTAAAAACTGGATTAAAACATTTTTGAAATTAAAACCAGAATTTGAACCAGAACTGAAAAAGAACTGAACTTGAAATGGAACTAGAACTGAACTAAAACCTGAAGTAGAATTGACCTAGAATTGAACTAGAATTGAACTAGAACTGATTTAGAACGAATCTATTGGCTGAACAAGAAACTGAACTAGAACTGAACTAGAATTGCAATAGAATTGAACTGGAATTGAAATAGAATTGAAACTAAAAACTAACTTGATCTAAAATATAAGTGAACTAGAACTGAACAGAACTGAAACTAGAACTGGACTAGAATTGAAATAGAATTGAACTAGAACTGAACTAGAACTGAACTAGAACTGAACTAGAACTGAACTAGAACTGAACTAGAACTGAACTAGAACTGAACTAGAACTGAACTAGAACTGAACTAGAATTGAATTAGAATAGAAATAAAATTGAACTGGAATTGAAATAGAATTGAACTAAAACTAACTTGAACTAAAGTAGAAGTGAACTAGAACTGAAATAGAATTGAACTAGAATTGAACTAGAATTAAACTAGAATTGAAATAGAATTGAACTGGAATTGAAATAGAATTGAACTAGAATTGAAATAGAATTGAACTGGAATTGAAATAGAATTGAACTAAAAACTAACTTGAACTAAAGTAAAACAGAACTAGAACTGAACTAGAATTGAACTAGAATTGAACTAGAATTGAACTAGAATTGAACTGGAATTGAAGTAGAATTGAAATAGAATTGAACTAAAACTAACTTGAACTAAACTAGAAGTGAACTAGAACTGAACTAGAACTGAATTAGAACTGAACTAGAATTGAACTAGAACTGATTTAGAACGAATCTAGGACTGAACAAGAACTGAACTAGAATTGAACTAGAATTGAACTAGAATTGAACTAGAACTGAACTAGAATTGAACTGGAATTGAAATAGAATTGAAATAGAATTGAACTAAAACTAAATTGAACTAAACTAGAACTGAACTAGAACTGAACTAGAATTGAACTAGAACTAAACTAAAACTTAACTAAAACTGAATTTCAACTGAATTAGAAATGAACTAAAACTGAAATATTTATATAATTTAATTTTGGTGTAATGACTATATTATAATGTACAGCATGTAGTCAGTTTTCTAAAAATCTGCCGTATAACTCCATTGAACTTTAAGTTTAATTTTCAGATTTTAGGTAAGTTAGCTTAAATTAGCCCACTATGATGTGTTAAATATGGATTTGTATTTGTGCTTTATAAATAAAATAATATCAAGATAGAGAATTTAATAGAAAAAAGTTTAAAAGTAAACACTTGTACATATATAGAACATTATGCCACAAACAGTAAAACATTACATATACACTTACGTTTATATATATTCACATATTGTGACAAAGGACTAAAGCATTTGATTGTAATAGTAAAAGTGACTAATAAAATATATACAAAATGATAAATTACTATTAAATTTCTTTATAAATTTTTATATATAAAAAGAGCAAATTGTAAACAAGTTTACCAACAAAAATATAATTTTCTTCTCTTATTTTTGTTGCTGTAAAATATTTCAATAATGTTTGCATTTGGAAAATTTTATTGTGTGATAAAAATCAATATTGGATAATTAATAGTCTTGTAAAGTTTATTTGAAAATCCAAAAAAGGAATGAAATGTAAATATTAAAATAAAAATATAAATTAAATATTTAGGGAATTTTTATTTAAAATATTAACAAGTAAGAATGCTATTTTCGGCTATGCCGAATCATTAATACCCTCCACCACAAATGGTTGTGAAGTATTTACGTATTTCTATATACATATTGACACATACACTCATAGATGTATACAATATATACAAGCTTTTCTTAAGTATAACATGGAACATAAATTAGTCATAAATATAGTCATATTTTTAGCTATAATTCTTATCTACTGATCAGTTTTTGATAATTTTTCCATTTAAATTAGTATATTTATAGTTGAAAATTTTATAAAAGTTTTTTGCATGAACTTAGAGGTTTTTTTTGGGTTTAAACAGGAAACTTCTCTTGATTATAAAAAGAAAACTCAGCCCAAAATATGAGCCTACCAACACGGAAAGACAAAGACGTAGCTAAGTCCACTCATTTCATTTTCATTTGATGCAGGAATTCTTATGCATTATGGGGTCAAAGATGATTCCTTCTGAGTATTAACAAAGTTAATATACACTCTTCACCACTTGTGGTGGTGGAGGGTATAAAAATATTTAATTGAAAGTTTAATTAATAGAAGTATTAATATTGAAATTTATTGAAAAACTTTTTCTCAAATTGTAATAAAAATTATTAATTTTTAAAATTGTTAAAAATAAACGTATAGAATATAAAATTATTATCAATCATACGTTTATTTTCATGTGTTCTATGTAGTTGATACACTTGGCGTATTTTGATTAGAATTTTGAATTCACGTAGAATGAACTTTTTACTGTTTAGAAAAAAAACTAAACCTGAACTTGAAGAATTTTGAACTGAAGAATAGAAGATTTAGAAGAATTAAAAATAAAGATATTTTAGAAAAAAGTAAAGTAATGATAATAAAATTTGCAGTTAAACATTTAAATACATATTTATTTATTAACTTTTACATAATGTTTAAGGACTCTTTTGTTAGAAATGACATAAAATATTAATGATAAATTACTATTAAATTTCTTTTAAAACTAATCATTGCATTTTACCGTATCTTCTCTATTGTTGAAAAATCAATAATGTCAAATTTTTATTTGTGATAACTATTGGATAATAATAGTCTTGTCAATTATTTTGAAAACCAAAAAAGGAATGAAATGTAAATTTGAATAAAAATTATAAATTATTTTAGGGATTTTTTTTTATTAAAAGTAAGGTATTTCGGCTATCCGAATCATTTGTACTCTCCTTTGCAAATGGGTGTGAATAACATTTTGAATAAAATACTGAACAAATATACTCATAGATGTATACAATATATACAAGCTTTTCTATTTCCTTCTGAGTGTTACACACGAAATGATAAAGGTAATATACACTCTTCACCACTTGTGGTAGTGGAGGGTATAAAAATATTTATGAAGTTTATTTTAATTAAAGTATTTAAAATTTAAATTTATTGTAAAATTTTACTTTTTCAAATAAACGTATGAGTAATATATAAATTATTATCAATCATACGTTTATTGTTTCATGTGTTCTATGTAGTTGATAAACTTGGCGTATAATTGAAAGATATTTTATTCACGTAAATGAACCTTTTTAGTGTGTTTAGAAAAAAAACTTATTTCCGTTTTTTTAAAAATTAGTTTTGAGTATTTTGAACTCTGTGAAGTGTAGAGAATAGAAAATTAGTGAAAGTAAAGGTGAATTTTAAAAATATTAAACAAGGTTAAGGATGAATGAATGTGGTGGTTTTGACAAGAGCATAAAACTCGTTAAATAGCAATGACGAAGTAAAACTTTTTTTACTAATTATGCATTCTCGGATCTTTCTGTTGAAAAATGTGTCGATATTTTTGAGCGTATTCCTATTGTTGAAATCAAGAACAGTCACAGTATATCTTAAGTAACAGGATACCTCTTGGGGTATTATTGATCACTCTATCCTCAAATGTTTGAACAACAAACGAAATAAAGGCCTTTCCTTGTGCAGGCAATGTTGTGTTTTAGTATAGGTCCAGTTTCTAGACGCTTTTAAAGGCATCATATTTATTTACTGTACAAAAGGACAACAGACTGTGGTAGGTAGTGTTTCACTAACGATAACCAAGATTCAAGGCTTTCGACTACCATAGTTAGGTAACTTTTGAAACTCTTTAATGCCTTTTTCGAAAATCCAGAAATATTTAGCACAAATATTTTGAACGTGGCAGTGACTCCCGTTCCAACATTGTTAAATAATCTACATTACTATAGCAGGAAATATTTTTTCTTTTAGATTTGTGCAGTGTGGTGTACTGCTGACATAGGACATGACCTGTCCAGCCACTCGAAGGCTCTGCATTTGATCTACATTGATCTGTATATTATGCCCACATCTGCAAGCAGTGCAGTGAGTATTAATGCAATAATTGTTAGAATTCTAGAACATAAGAACACTAACAATAACCTTAAATGTAATTATCCTCCAGAATTTAAGTAACCTCATTAGGGATCATAACAATAGAATCTACACTGTTAGTTCCACAATTAGCTGTGGTGCAGATTCTGGAGTGTTTTAGGAAGATCTTAATATGGGCATTTCATATGGAATTTCTGATGAATACAGTGTATTTCAGGCAGAAATATTTGTATGAGTGCCTTTAGATGACAAGAATATTTTGGAAGTATCGTAATATTTATAAACAGTCAAGCGGCACTTGTGTCAATGAAAGCCCATGTAACTAAATCGCTATTGGTCGGCCGATGCAGAGGAAACTTTACAATGCTATCTAGGACATCTGAAATTCACTAGTGGATGCACAAGACAACTCCTGAATTGTAGTCGTGGAACCCAAACCTAACATTGACTATAGGGTTCATATTAATTGGAGAAAGCAGCTGTAATATATTTTAATATATATTTAATATTTTTTCTTTTTAAATTTCAACTTATATAAAGAAAAATGAAATCTTATAAAAATAAAAATGTAAAAGAGAAAATTTATTTTATTCGAAAATTTTGCAATTTCAATTTAACTTTTATACCCTAAAGTTTCTTTGATTATCATGCAGGGTAGAAAACATGGTTAAAGTAACCAATTCCGTCTGTCCGACCGGTTGCTGCAATCTAAGTATATGTAAAAATGTCACATATATTTATATTTGGCTTAAATATGATAAAATCGAAATAGAAATTAATGTTCTTAATTTTACGAGCGTCATCTAATAATTTCCCCATAGCTCCCATATAAACTATCCAGCTCCTATATAAACTTTCAAAAAAAAATCGTTTTTAAAACGCATTAATGTCCACACAAATATAATTATCATAATGTCTTAATGTTCACAAAAGCAGAAATAAGAAAAAGAAATTATACGAAGGTCGTTCCATAATTTTTTGTAGGTGTTATTTAAAGAAATATTTTTATCGATTTTTAGTTTCTAACTGGGTGAATGACGTGATCAAGATCGAATGAATACTTTCAGATAAACATATTTTTAAACAATTGACTCAAGCCTTGGAAAATCTGAAAGTTTGAAATTTAAGTACAAATAACTCAAAAAGCATAAAAGGTAAGTATCACATGTAGGTATATTTAATATACTAATTTATTATATTAATTTTTGAGGCCCGTCAATTAGACCTTAGAATCCCTATATAGTCCAGAAATTAAACGTCTGGATTGTACTTTTCTACATAGATTATGTGCAACAGTAACGTCCAGAGTCGACGTACGGTATCCACGAACCTTAAGTAAGAACCCCATAAATTTATCCTTTCTGGGGGTTCAAATACACAAAGATTTCTTTATTTAGTTCGGGCATAATTATTACAAATTCTTTTGTTTTAAACAATTAACGAGGAGCTAGATCGTGGAGATTTAGTCAGATACTTCGGATTTATATACTGACTGGTGACGGTAGTGGAATCAGTTCGCGATGCGGGATAGTGCTAAAACAGTCAAACATGGCCGCTGTGCCGAAACAGTGAGCCGAAGCTGCAGTGCTAAAACACTCAGCCTAAGCCGTGCAAGTGCAAGTTACTTCTCTGATAGCCCGGGGAAGACCGAGTCTAAGATATGCAGTGACTAATCTAAAAATATAAAGTGTTTTACAATAAAGACAAATTATCTTGTTAGCTTAGCTGTCTTAATTGGTAAATACACTCAAAGCTTGAATCGCAATTATATCAACTACATTGGTTTCTAATTAACAACAATGTTGATATGAATGGGAAGAATAGCAATAACAGTTGTACAGACAATTGAAAGAATGAATTTGCCAAATGACGTAGGGGGGAAAAGTAAAAAAATCATTATGTAAAAATATTTAAGTTTAATCTTATTGCAACCATCCAGATTAAAATATGTATGTCCAAAGTAATCGATTTTGTGGCATTCGGCATTAAAATGTATGTGTTTAAAAATTCGACTCATTATCTTTTAAAATTTTTTAAATGGAATTTGCATGAGTAAATTACAAGAAAACTGCAACAGATGAGTGGCATGTAGGAACATCAGTAGCTTTGAAAAGATTTTTTTAATTTTTGTTAAAAACTTTAATTTTAGTAAATGTCAAATTCCACTCATAGGTCCAGCTGTTCAAATTGTTAGTATTATGATAATGTCATGAAATTTTTAATCCCACACACTTTAAATTGATTTTGGAAGTGATTGTGTACCGAAACTACTGTCATTTGGAGAACGATGTTCTTGAAATTTGGCAACTACACTCAGAGAAAATACCATATTGTTACTGAAACTAAAAACTTGTTTATTAGATTTTGCATTGATAAAAATATTTATTATTGTCGCCACTAAAAATATTGTTATTTCATTAAAATGTGTGTTTATTCGTTTTATAATTTTGCATTGATGACAATAATTATTGCTATCGCCACTAAAAGTATTGTTATCGCCACTAAAACTGTTGTCATTGTCACTTAAAATATTATTATTCTAATAAAATGTTTGCTAGTTCAATAAATAAACTTTTTTAAACATATTTTGTTATTAAATAAATATAATAAGTACGAATAATATTCTCCACATTTAATGTAATACCTTTACAAAATACGTTAACATTATTTAAAACGTTTTTATCATGTAATTTTCTTTGTGAAATTAAAATCGAGTGACGCATTATGCAGTCACCTATGGGGAACCGTCTTTGTCTAAAATCCTAAAATACTTATTGTTGTAAGTAAACTGAAAATAATACTTTGTTCTAATTACAAGAGTTTTTTATAATGAATGTTTCATAACAATAAAATTCTGATCAGTCAAACATATTATGACCACAATATTTTATTAATTATATAAAAATTACTTTATTACAGTAACAAAAATCCTTGTCAAAATATAATTAATTCCACAATTATCACGTTGGCGGTAACTAAAAGATGTTTGCCGCAAATATGCTAGTGTTGTGAAAAACATATTGGAAGAATGATTTTTCTCTGCGTATGCACGAGATAGTGCTCCTTAGTCGATAAACATTTTTAAAGTGGGGTAGCATAATTTGTTTGTGCAATACAAACGATATTACCCGAAGCAATCTATGGCTGTGTCATGTATAATAAACAAGTTTAAAATGCATATTAATTATCGTTCCTTTAAAATCATTATAATATTCTCCCTTTTTCTTGTTGTTATAATTGATGACGAAAATATTTAAATTCATATAAATTCAATTCGAAAAAATTTTAAATTTCTTCTTTATTTTAGACTTTAAAATTTAAATAATGAAACGTAAAATCCTTTGTAAACTGAAACCATTTCAAATCATTAGTCTAACAACCTCTTTATACATCTAAAAAACAAATCTCTCATCCATCATAGTAATGACTAATAAATGTTTGTTACTTTAGTAACAAAAAAATTCTAAACAGAGAAAGACAAATCAAAATATTATAGACGGTAAAGACAGACTATTAAATACCCTACACCACATAGTTGATTGTAAATGTCTGCCACAAAAAGTTATGAACGAGCCTCGTATAATTTGTTTTCCATTTTATGCTTATGTGTGCAATATATTATGATGAATTTATGTGAAATTTATGCGTTTTAAATGGAATTTTATCTGTAAGTTTATATGAAAATTAGAAAAAATTATGTACAGAACCTCGTTTATATGAGAATTAGAAAAAAATATGTACCGAACCTCGTTTAACGTCGCACAACTATTTTGGTTTAAATATTTTTACAATACTCACGTATATGTGTGATTTATCACTTTAAAAGTGATATTTGGAAGGGTGGTTGTATGGGATTTGTAAGATATAATGGACTGATCCTCGTACAATTTGGCATATTGTATTAAAATATAAAATAGAACCTAGTTTTACAGAATTTGGTTAAAATCGCTTCATTTTTAGGAATTTTATGGACTAAAAACCCATTCCGGGGGGACATTTGTATGGGTTCTATATTAAATATTGAACCGATCATAACCAATTTGAATAGTCATCCTCCTTGAGCCAATCGACTCAGAAAATGATTTTGATTCGAACGGTATACTTAAAAGTGGTGGTATAACTATTTTTTCTGTCCATTACAAATGTCTGCACAAACGCATAATACCCCCATCATCTATGCTGGTGTAGGGTATAAAAATAAATATTATAAACAACATTCAAAATGAAAAAGGAAGAAAAAATTACCGATTTTTTTCAAAATATTTAAGATAAAGTTGCAGTATTTAGATTAAATTACGCAAAAAAGAAAAGAAATCAAGAGGAAATAGTTCAACGACCAATTTTGAAGAAGAAAAAAATCTAAAAACTAAATAAAAACGATATGAATACAGAAAACGACTTATTTACTTTTATTAAAAAAATTGCTCTAGGTGATTTTGTGAAATAAGTCTTAAGTCTATATTAAAGGCGATATGGTTAAACCGATTAACTGGAGTTAGGTTTTTTTGAAAGTTTGTTTTTTAATAATAAATTTCCGCATTTTATAAAAATAATTTTAATTTAAAATAGCTTTCCTTAAGATGTTTAAACAAAACTACTTATCTTGTTTTGCTCACAGCCATACACATTTTTAACTACTTTAAGTTGTGCCAGTGACATATTACATTTTATAGATACATGTTTCTATATATCTACTACAAATGCATTTATTATTCGATATGTGTGTGTGTGTGTATGAGTATTTATCTGATGAAACATTTTATAGAGCAACTATTAGTTAAACAATCATGTGTAGCATTAAAATATTATCAGGAAACATACAAATGTATGTTAGTTTAAGAGATAGAAATTTTTATAAATTCTGCCAGCAAAAGATACAAAAAAAGAAGATACGTCATACACACATTTGTACAGGAAATGAAAGTCTGCTGCAGTGCGAATTTATTTCCTTTTTAAATAGACTAAAGAAAAAGATCTTAAACTAAGAAGTTTAGATAGAGAAGAATGATAAAATATTAATATCTCAAAACAATTTTTCAGTTTAAGATTTTTTACACATCAAATTCTAAATGAAACTAATGCTACAAATATTTTACGTGTAATGCAGCGGGAGAATGAGTAATTTAGCTGGAGGTTATTGTGTCTTCAGTCTTTGACAGTATCAAAATATAGTTCTGAAGAAAAGACATCTTTTCTTAATTGGTTCACTCGTATTAGTTTGGGGTTTGATTGAGATTCAAATAGAAAGGAAATGGTGTTAGTCCTGATATCCTCAATAGCATGTTTTTAACACTTTTTCTATTAAAACCGGCAAAATAAATGTTTGTTCGTTTGTTTGTTTGCTTGTTTGGTACTAAGTTCGCTGAAAATTTCACAGGTTGATCCCAATATAGCTGAAAGTAATATAGGTTGTAACAAAATTCCGATAGGACCATAGTTTACCCCTAAACAAAGTAAATATTGATTTCCGAATATCTAAAAACTATAACAGCAAGAATTCTTAAATTTGGTCCTAATTTCTTCCTTATGTAACTGTCTAACCGGACTATATTTATTATGAAATATCTATAGAACTATAACAGCGAGAATTTTCAAATTTGGTCCCAATCTCTTCCTCAAGATCCCCAATACAAAATAAATATTGATCTCTTCTGCCCCATCTTTTCTTCTCATATTTTCTCCTACCCCATCTTCTCTTCTCCACCCCAATCTTCTCAAGTCTTCTCATCTCTTCTGCCTCATCTTTTCTTCTCATATCTTCTCCTACCCCATCTTCTCTTCTCTACCCCAATCTTCTCCTCGTTTTTCCTTTTTCTCCATTTTCCTCTCTTATCTTCTATTCTTTCTTTTAGTACTGCTTTACTTTAGGGGAAATGTAGCCAGAATTCTGATTATCGAATATCTTAAAAAATTAAAGTGAAGGTATCAAAATTTCGTAACGATTACTTTTCCTAGGAACACTTTCAGTGAACAAAATATTGAACGAATCGAAAAGAAAAACAAAAAATATTAATAGAGTTAAACGTTTTAATGAAAAACGTGCGTTAATAATTTTTCAATATAACTCCTTATATGTTTGTATATAATTAAAGATATAAATATAATTCCTAGCTCTATTATTCCATTCAATTTACTTTTATCTTTATCTTTGAAAGATATTTTGTTCGACATTTTTTTTACTTAAATGCCATTCGAGAGAATATACAACTCAGAACCAATATCAGGCAATCATTTCATCACAAACAAAATATTTTTGGTTAAAATGAAAAATAAGCGTAAATATTGTTCTTTCTTAAAAGGCGTATCACATGCCATTTAAAGGCAGATATCAAAAAAAGGCAAAAAACTTGAAGGTCATATGGCGTGAGTAGCTTAAAAGCCAAGTAAACATTCTCTGACTGAAGGATGATGATGCCAGTGATGACAATGATGGCGATGACAAAAATGATAATGAAACTACTGTTGCTGACAATGATGGTCATGATTGTGGGGCGATAATAAATAATTTTTCTTTAAAGGAGAACGAACATGTTGCTAATTTCAACAATAAATTAAAGTCAAATGTGGGCTATTTTACGAAGAACATAAGGAAAACTCCAATAAATTATAGAAATGTTAAAAATACAAAAATACAAGTTTTTAGTTTATTTGATTTGATTTTAAATCAAAAATGTATGTGATTTGTTGTTCTTTTAATTTGTGTAAACATTCGTCAATTTGATAAGGGTTTTTATAAGAAGTTTCTTTTAAATAATAGAAAAAGAGTTTTATTTTTGAAATAAAAGTATGTAAGAAGTTATAGTCGATCAAGCCCGACTATTTAATACTCTACACTACATTATTGGTTATAAGTTGTAGCCACTAAAAATAAATGAACCATCCTCGTAGTGTGATTGTAAAAGATTTTTTTGTGAGCATTACTTGACAGCTAGAAGAAATAATGGACTGACCCTCGTAAAATTTCGCACATGATTGATTTGACAAATTCTTATTACAATACCAACTTATATGTGAGATTTCCTTAGGCAATCCTTCTCCAATTGATTTGGAGAAGGACATGTTTCTAGTGGTTCCTGGGTCAGGAAGTGGATCTCCAAAGTTGGTCATCTCGGATATGACGATTAAAAAAAAAAAATCGCCAAAATTTTATTTATGATTTTTTTTTAAATCTCTACAGAAAACAAGTAAGAATGCTATATTCGGCTATGCCGAATCTTCAACACCCTCCACCACAAATGTATGTCAAAGAACGTATTGCTACGTCAATTATTGTGGATGTGAGCGAGGCAATAACTGACAGACGAACAAAGGTAAATCGACTTAGATTTTGACTTGATGGAAGAATATATATACTCTATGGGGTCTCATATGATTCCTTCTTAGCGTTACACACGGAATGACAAAGTTAACCAATTGTGGTGGTGGAGGGTATAATAAAATAAATTTTGAAAAATGTTCCTTTTATTGATACAAAAATGTAAAAATTCATTTCAAGAATTTTAAAGACAAAATTTTCAATCGAACCGAAATTGTAAGATTAATCAATTATGTCAATTATTTCTTGGGAAAAGTAGTTCCAAAACACACTTTTTCATTTTCTTGTATTTATGCAGAAAAGAAAATACAATTACCTTTTTATGAAGTCTATTTTTTTGTCAAGGACATGTATTGCTGTTTTCACCAGAGGATACAGAATTTTAGTCTATAAACAATTTTTCCGAAAAAAATTAAAAAGAAAGTTAAAAAAAATTATACTCATATATATACGGTATGTGACCAGAATTTCATTTGCCATGTTTAAATGCATTAGGACACAGTGGGACAAAATAAAGGAAAATTTACGGAAATTAATGTATAACTCTTCGATGGAGAAAAGACATGGTGGTGGTGGTTAAAACACTTTTTTAAAAAACAAAATAATTTAAGCAACTCAGGTTCGAAGCTGTACCGTTTCTTTAATACGCTCCACCACATATATATTACGAGAACATTCGCATGAGTTGAAGACGTTGGATTAGAAAACTAAAACTCCGAAACGGCCTTATATGAGAACTATAGAAAATATTTACTGATATTGCTGAAATTATAAACATACATTCCAGAAAGTTACATCAATAATTGTGCCGAAATTTAATAGAATCGGTATATACTTTACATTTTTATAGGCTCAAAAATATTTCCGGAAAAAAACCTTATATGGTAAATATAAAAACAAAACAAATTTAACATAGTTAGATCAGCAATTGTTCCAAAATTCAATGAAGCTTATTCCGGAAAGGAACCTTATTTAGGAGCTATAGCAAAATATAGACCCAAATTAGTCCAATTAATAAAATATATTCAGAATAGTAAGATCAGCAATTGTTCCGAATTTTAATATTTTTGGAAAGGAGTCTTATATATTTAGGTTTATTATTACATCAAAATAAGTATATGTGGCAAATTTCGGAAAATTATCTCTCAAATAGGGACTCATATGATAAAGTAATTTTGGGTATATAAAAATTTTTAAAATTTTTCTATTGATATGTATATTATGGTTAAATTCTATATAAGTTCAGCTATTGTTTGTGGCACATAATTTTAAAGAGATGGTGTTCGGAATTTTGAGGTTGTCTCCGATATTGGCCTATAACTTTTTTTGCAAAGAAACGATTTTATTGACATGCGATAAACAGACAGACGGATGGATATAATTGTATAAATTGCGATTTTGATGTGATGCAAGAATTATATACTTTATGGGGTTTGGGTGATTCCTTCTTGGTGTTACTTATGGAATGGCAAAGTTAATATACCCTCTTCATATGTGGTGGCTTGTTTCAAATTAGATAAATAACAATAGATAGGTAGTGTGTAAGGATTGAGAGTAGACCCTCGTAGAATTTGTTTTTATGACTTGTGTTTGTATTAAATATTAGTTATAGAGAATATATTCATAATATTCATATTTGATACAGACAAATCTTAGTTATGATATCTGAAAATAGGGATTATATGGGGACTATAGGAAATAATGGACCGATTCTTGCAAATCATGGAAGAGTATTGTATAAATCTTTAACATACAAAAAATTAACACAATAAAGAGATTTTTTTGAGATTTATGTATTTGTGAACCAATATTTTTGAAATTTGAAATGTTTCTAAATTTTATATCTTTCTAAATATCATTTTACTTATTTTTAAAAGGAAATTAATACATTAATACAAATTAATATAAACCTAAACTGATCTCTTTCACCAGTTAAATGTTTCTATTTTGTTTTTCATTGGTGATTTGTTTGGAGGATTATGCTTTTTACCAGATAGGTCAGGCCTTCTAACGGTTCAAAACTTACAGAATTATTTCTAAATAAAGGAGCGTGGACAGACAGAAAGATAGACGAACAATAAAACGGATGTAGTTATATGATTTTGATTCCTTAATAACCCAAACTCACATACATAATCTGATAAATCCAAATTGTTTCTTATAGAGAACACATAAGTTGGTGTATAGTAAATGGTGGCTTTAACATTTTTCAAGTGATTCGATTTTGACCAAATCTGTCAACTGTATTTATTGGTTTGCAAAAAACAATAAAAAAACATTTTCGCTAGTGCCATTGTACCATCATACCATTTATTATTTTTTCGAAAATTGATACTATTCCTGCCTGTTCCGGCAATTTTCTAAATATTATAAACTCTGCCCCATTGTGTCATCTATTGATATTTATTAAAACCAAAGAAAATGCCAAATAAAAAGAAGTGAAATGTAATTGGAAACCAGAAATATACGTCTACTTCAACATTCACGCAACATGAAATTACATTTAATACACAATCACTTGGAATTGTGTAACACAAGGTTTCTTAATAATTTCTTTAAAAGGTTTTGTTGTTTTTGTCAAATGAAACGAGACAACGTACGAAACGAACTACAAGAATGTAGTTTATGAGACTCGTACTTAAAGGGCAACATTTGCACAAATTCTAGTTGATACTTATTTGTGTACAAAAAATACATTATTAGTTACAAAATTCATTTATGAACAATATGCAATGGAGGAAGTACATTATGCACCTGCCAGGGATGAAAATTTGGAAAATATGAATCATAACATAATATTTTATATGATCACGAAATTAAGGTGCGATGTTGGTATTTTACTAAAGTAAAGTGTCGGAATTCGGTAAATTTTAAGAAAACGACTGCTAAAAGTGATAGAATGTTACCAAAGACTTAGGGTCAATATGCACAAAAGTGCCTAGTTCGACAAAGAAAATGATCGAAAGAGTAGAATTGGAAACTTTGATCCACGAAGAATGTCTGAGGAAGAGTTTGTATTAATTTTGGTAGTTATACAAAAATATTAGGAGAAATATTACCCTTTGAAGCCCTTGTAAAATATGTCAAGAAACTTTGTACTCTCAGACAATACAAATTAAAAGTAATTCAGCCGAGAAAATGCAAAATTAAGAACCTTGTACTTCCAAGTGAAAAGTGCAAGCTCAGTATTCCCCAAATTGTTATGGAAACCTACTCAAGTTTAAATTGCAGAGGTGTCAGAGCGTTGCATGCGGGTGTTATGCTAGTATAGACACATTTACCAGATATTGCAACTGCTACATTTTAAGTATATTCCGCCACATTCTATGGAAGTGGCGAAATCTCCTCATGAGCACTGCAACACGATTCACGATTCTATATATAGTGTGAAAATCACATTAAATTAGTTCAAATCTCCAGCTCTGACATAGAACATACATTTTAAACATTATGATTGTAATTTTTTTTGTACACAATATTTGTACATTTTCTACATTCATATCGTTACATTCTACATGAAATGTAAAATGTACAATAGAAATGTACATGAGTTTAAAAGTCACTTATTTCATTCCTTCAAAAAGTGTCTAAAAAGCTGTTTTGTGATTATTATTGGAAAATTCTATTTATAACAAAAATGAAAGTCATTATTTGGACAACTTTAGCTTGAAACTTACTTTAACAGGTATATTATTTGAAATAGGTCAAATTTCGATATCAAAATGTTCGGAATTTTAAAAAACTGAAATTTAAGAAACATGAGGTGAAGCGGGTGTATTAACTTTGTCATTATGTGTGTAACACGAAGAAGAAATCAGCTAAGACTCCATAAAGTATATATTCTTAAATCACATCAAAACCTGAGTAGATTTATCTATGCCCATCTTATCAGTTATGGATACGCTCAATTCCCTATTAATGGACCCAGATGAATGAAATTTAGCATAGATATTTATTATTCTCCTACACAGATTGCTATTTAAAAGCTGCAAAACCAGTAACTTGCAAAGAAAGTTATATATCGATATCTGAGACAACCTCAAAATTCCATTAAAACTTTTTTAATTTTTTTCAAGTAAAAGATAACGAATTTATACAAAATTTGAACCAAAAGAAAGAAATATGGTCTAAAATGTGGCACACTTTATGACCCTCCACATAATTATGATCGCGATGAGAAACAATTTCTATTTAAAAGTATGAGCTTTTTTTGTGAGTGTTTGTGTGACATGTGATGGAGGGTACTGAAAATCTGGCACAGCTGAATATAACATTCTTTCTTGTTTAAATAATTCTGTAACTTTAGAACCGAACTCGGGAAATCTGCTTTTAAAAGCTAAATTTTACTGCAGGATGACTTATTTAGGTTAAATTTCCAGACGAGGTATTAATTTTCTACACAAGTATTTGGTATCCATAAAAACTTTAAGTTCTAAAAATATTTAGAGAAAAAGGGAAATAAATTTGATTTGATATAAAATATTGAAAAAAATATAAATTTTGAATTCCAGTTTTGCGGTTTGAGAACTTAACGAAAGAATTATTCTTCTTTAAATAAATCAACTTTGAACAGGGCTTACGGAAAGATTTTCGTTCAAAAGTTTATCCGAATTTCGGTTACATAAATTTCCGTTAAAATTTTTTATAAAACATTAAAAAAATTTTAAAGTTCAGAACGAAAAATGTGTTTAATCAGTGAATAAATTTTCTTTTTGGATAAAAGTTTCAACTTCAGATTAAACTAATCTTTTTAAGGTCTGCAATAATTAAATGGTCAATATGTCACTTAACTTTTGAACATTAAAGGATCTACATTAAGCCCGATAATTAAAAATAAAACGAATATATGTAATTTCTGTGATTGTTAAACAATAAACATACACAAATTTGGTAGCCAACTTTGAAGTGTCATTGATTACGTCCCTGAACTGAATGATTCTTGTACTCAACTCTAAATCGACGTACCTCTAACCGTGTAAAATATCATTTATTTTGTCATATTCCAAAAGTGAATTTTTGTCCAACTTAAAAAAAAAAAAATCACATAATCTATGGGAAGTCACCGATAACAAATTTGATCGTGAATTGTCCAAATCACCTCGAATGTATTTCGAATGCATGATGTTATATTAAGATTTTTCTAACTGGTAAAATTTGTCTTTTGTCACAATTTAAAAATGATTTCTTAACGAATTTTTAAAAATCACTTTATTAAAGTTTGGTGGTTCACTGATTACACCCCTAATCAGATAATGTTCTGTTATTCTCCAAATCAACTCGAAAACACTTCACTGCATAATTAAAATTCAAAAACTTTTTTGTGAATTTTAAAATAAATTAACATAAGCGAGGTGGTCAATGTTGGAGGATCAGCGACTGTGTCCCTGCCCAAATAGGAGCATGTTCGGAAACCCATCAATTACCGATTTTAGTCACTTTACTCGAACTTACTTTTAGACACCTTTTAGTGTTCTTCAATTCCCTTTAAACAAAAGTCCAATATCTCTCCACTGGACTTAGCTTCTGGCAGTTAGGCGGATTTGCCTCTTTTGGCACAATTACAACAATATTGTTCTTGTACCATTTAGGGGATTATATACCATAGTGACAGGATATAAAAAAAAATGTTGACTACTTTTGGGTTCTAAACTTTTATTCAAGATTTCTTTGAGCATTAGCAATACAAAATTCTTAACCAGGACAAATCTTGACAAATCTGTCAAGAATTTATACAGCAAAAATATTTTTTAGAAAACCTGACTTGAATTTCCGTACTCTTTTTTTGGACAGAATTTATTGTCAGAAACTTTATGGAACTTGTATGTTTTTAAACCTGCATTCGTTTTAACTTTTGTACCAGATAGTCCGAGCACTGAGCTAACCAGGCTGCTTTCCTATTAGATGTGTTGGGAGCTCTTTTGGAAACGCTTTCTAATTTTTGGCTTTAGAAACATCATGTGGATCATTCCTTGTATCTGAAACAGGTTTTCTGTCTACAGACAAGTTCTCTCAGTACCCATTAATAATATTGACCTTTGAAGGCTTGACCACATTATCTTACGACCAAATTGGGTTTTCTTAAAAATATTTAATAACTTTAGTACGCACATTTTACTGGTCACTCGTTTTAATCAGATTAACTTTATATTCATATGAATTAAATAGTAATGAACCACTCTCGTATAAAGTATTTTTTCATCATGCTTAACTATTCACTATATTATACTGGTATCAACGTTCATGTAGGATTACTACGTTCTAAAATATTTTTTCCTGCGGGCGTTACGTAGGAACTAGAAGAAATTAAGGATGATTTTTGCTTATATATATCTTGATTTGACCAATTCTTATTACATTGTGAAACTTGAGCCTTTCAAATTGATATTTCAAGAGGGGTTGTATGGGACCTATGAGAAATAATGGACCGATCCTTATATAATTTGGCACATCGTTTTATAATATTATAAAACTAATTTTTGTCAAGTTACATTAAAATTGCTTTATATTTGGGTCTTTTGTGACTTTAAGTACCCATTCCGGGATGAATATTTGTATGAAGGTGTAATAACGTACCCATCATCACCAATTTGGTACATACCAAATTTCATTAAGACATATTTAAAACTGCGGCCTGCATTTGTTCACAAGGTTTACATGCATAGCCAGCTACCCGATCAGATGGACGGCTGGACGTTAAATCAACTCAGAAAGTGATTCTGATTCGAACGGTATACTTAAAAATGGTGGAAGAAATATTTCTTCTATACGTTACAAACTTAAGCACAAAAGCATTATTCATTAACCTCCTATGGTGGTGTATGCTATAAAAAATGAATAATTACAAATTTTAATAAAAAACCTGCATTAAGAATTTTTCAATCTCACTTCTTATATATAAAATTAAAATTTCTATTATTTCTACCCAAAGAAAAAAAGTGAAATTAAAAAACTTTTTATGTTCCATAAAAGAAAATAAGTGAAACTTTTAAGTTTGCCCTTATACCTTTTTAGAGCTCTACGGAGTACAAGAAGACACATAAAATGAATGTTCATTTGGGTGTTGAAATTATAAAGAAATATAAACTTTTTAAGGTCATTTGTAAACCATTGTTGCTATGTTGTTGCTGTTATTATTATTATTGCTCTATGTCCGTCCCATCGTTGCCAATGATACCATAATAATGATGCTGATGATGTTGCTGATAATAAAAATAAATAAGTGAATAAATGAATTAATGAACGAACGAATAAATGAATGAATGAATGAAATAAAATGAATGGCAAAAGTTACAATTTATATTTTCCAAAAAAACAATTTCATTTCATTTTCTACTCATTATGACATTAAATGTGATAAACTAGAGTAAAAATGATTTATATCTGTATTTAATAAGACATAATTGATATAATTTATTAATTGGAAAACCAAAAGGTCGAAAAAGAGAGAGAGAGAGTGAAATATTATTCCTATTTTAATTAGAATTATTGACACTTATTTTGTTCAGTGTGAAATAGAGAAAATGGGAATGTTATTTCAATAAGATTATAAGATGTGATATTAATGGAATAATTTTGGGGACAATTGATAATGGTAAGAATATATTTTTATAAATTTAATTATATATTTTATAAAATTATATTAAAAACGTTTAATTTTGCCATCATAGGTCAGCAACAGACATCAACAAATGTTTCAAAATATTAGTTGTCCTGAAACATATGACATCCTTCATAACATATATACTTGTTAACTTATTTTTTTCATCCGATTCTCCACTTGGGCATAAATTTATCTGCCCTTTTTTCCTACAGAAATTCTTTAAGAAAGTGTTTGGCATTAAATTTGTAACTTCTAAAGATAATCAATTATCAGTATTTTCATTTTATGAAGACCAACTATCCCCCTGATTCTATCCTTCCTAAATTTTATACGGTGAAACAGTTCTCCGAGAGTGCAATTGGGATGAAATCTTAACACTTCCACATCCATAATTCTTCCCCATAACTTCTACATTCTTAATATTGCTCATTAAAACAGTTTCTAAAGAAAGTGACTAGAACCAAATTTAAAACTTTCACTTAAAAAGTTCTTTAGATATTCGATAATTAAACTTGACTTTGTATGGGGGGTACCTCTCTTCGTAATACACCGGAATTTTTCATAGTGTACGCTATTTAAAAAAAGCTTAAGGAGTTTTTTGTAAAAATTTTATTAAAATCGGCCCAGAAGATAAGCTGTCTGTAAGTCCCAACAAACACGAGGGTTTATAATAAGTATCTTTAATAAATTCTTGCAAAAAATAATAAATTTTCGGTGCACAAGATCTTTGAACAAAATCTATAAACAAAAAGATATTATTATGAAAATTTTAATATGGTATAATTCAGATTGTTCTTTATAGAGAGTCATAAAAAATTCCAACATTTTCGCTTCAAAATTCCAATCTGGGAAAAAATCTTTAAAAAAATGACTTTTCCGTAAATTGCTTAGACTGCCGCTATGGGAGTTTCAGTCAATTAATGTTATCAAGCTACAGTTTTCGCAATTTATACTTTGACATTTTTTCCTTCTTAAAAATTACCAAAATTTCGTTAAGGCCAGCTGAAAGATTTTCACCTTATACACCCGAATTTATTTTTTTTGTTTTGCATTTTCGTTAAAATTATTTTTTTTAAAATCTACAGTTTATTTTTAAGTTAAAAAAATTACCATCTTTTTGAAATAATCACAAGAAATACATTTTTTATAAATTTCCTTTTCAAAATAATCAAATTTTGGTAGTACTTACACCGAATCACTAGAATCATGTCCTTCTCCAAACTGAAATACATCTGATAAAATTACTGTGAAATTTCGATAAATAATATTCAGTAGTATTAAAAAAAGCGATTAGGAATCACTGTATGGTGGAATAAATTATACTTCAATTATTATAAAAAATAAGGAATAAGATCAAAAAATTCTTGACATACATGTATGAGAAGATTAAAATATATCTTTAATCTTCTTCTATATGTATATAAAATGTTAATTATGTTTATTTGTTACTTATAGACAGCTAATCTATTATACCGATTTTGCTAAATTTTCACAGATCCTTATAAACCCGATAGATTTATAGTCTACAAAAAAAAAAAAGAAAAAAATAACGTTAGGAGTCACGTAAATATTGTTTATCGAATGTCAGAAGAACTAGAATTGCGAGTTGTAGCAATTATTTCCGTAAAAGGTCTGGACATATGCTGGACAAAATGTAGAACGAAAAGGACCAGGAGGGAGTGTACTCTCGTATGAAACATAGTTATAATATGGAAAATTTTTAAATTTCAGGGGGAGCAAATATTATTAGCGAGAATTTTTATATTGGTTGCAATCACTTCCTAAAGGAACTTTTACCGACAAAATATAGGGCAGATAGGATCAAGGGAGAGTTAGCCCCTATACAAAGCTAATATTGTGAGTGAGAGTCCATACTCAGGAAATAGGTTTTCTTAAAGAATGACTGTGGTGAAAAAAATGTAGGACAGATAGGAACATGGTACTACTGATACAACTTTTGCAGCCAGAAATCATAAATTTAGCCTTAGTGATTTGCCTACAAAACAGTTTTAAGTCAGAAAATGGTGAGTAGATGTGTCAGCACAAAGAAAAAATGGAGGCCCTAAATATGCCAATTAATAATTATCGAATATCTAAAGCACTATTTCGCCTCTAGAGTCCAAATATTGTCATTGTACAGGATCAAAAGGATTTAGCAAAACCCCCGTTGCATGAAATCTTTCAAAACACTGTGTGTAATTTCTTTGGAAATCTAAGACTAAAGTGAATTTTTGAGCAGTAAAACTCATCAGTTAAAAAATAGCATGTAATGTAATAAATATCATAAGTAGTTTTATTTACATAATAAGATTTAAACAATAATTTAATTATATACAATATTTTTTAAATGTCATAGATTACGATATCTTATGTTATAAATATGATATGATGTAATACTTGTTTTAATGGGAATAAATATATGACATTTCTGGAATACATAAGTCCAGCAATATTTAAGTTAAAATTTTGATTTTTACGCCACGAAGTAACTCATCGATTTCTGCTCTGAAAGTGAAAAAGAAAAATAGAAATTTTTCAATTGGAATTTAAATAAAATTTTTACTCAAAAATCTCAAAATAAATAATTTAATTTTACTTCAACTCCCTCATGATTTCAATCTATTTGAATGTGGAATAAGAAAACTTAAACAAAAGATTTCCTTCAGCTGTAGATTACTCTACTAAGTGACATTATTTAAGTTCCTTAAAATAAGAAGAAAAAAATAATAAAAGACAAAAGACTGTGAAAGAAGAAAAGAGAGAGAGAGAAAAGAAAAAAATATTTGGCAACTGAACTATTTGATTGAACCACACCCAGACAAACAAAACACACCAACATCCTTAACATCATCATTGTTTTTAACATCGCCATCATCATGAATTAAACCGGATATAAAGAGAATTGGTCAAATATTGTGAGCAAAAACAAAAAAAAAATGTAGTGCACTTTTAAAATAAAACAAACAACAACAACAAATTCAAAAAAAGAAGACAACTTCTTTGTTTGAATTGAAGCAGCTGTGAAATAGAAAAAAAACATTCTTCCCCATCAAAATGAAAGAGCAATTAAGAGGGATTATTGCGAAGGAAAAATAGGAATAAAAAACTAAATAAGAATGCTATAGTCTTCTGGATCGGCATTGACAAGTACAAGTTATAGTTTTGGAAAGGAAACTTACCGATTTTTTATTTTAACATTTAGAACCCTATAATTACGCCAATGGGGTCCAAGTTTCTAAAATAAAACGCTACACTTCTTTGCCATCTTTATTTTAAACTTCATGCATTTTGACTTAACAATACTGTTCATTTCAGAACCTGAACCAGATTCAAGCCATGCTCATAGTCTTATCTGCTTAAATACGAAGGGCTGCATATGTTATCATACATATTTTCATAAAATATTGTGTTACATTGCAAACGGACTTATAAACCCACTCTGTCATCTTTTACTTTATGATGCATAAAAAACGCTTTACTAATCGACACATCATTGCAGGTTAAAGCCTGCAGAAATGTCAGTAATGACGAATTGAAAAATAGGCCAATCATAAAGTTGTTGATGCATAAAAGTAGACTAGACATAAATCAATAATCCTTAGAAGGTGATACTAAAAGGTATGGAAATGTTTATTAATAAAAAGAAGAAGGAAAGCAACTATATTGGAAAGTATAGTGGAATATAGAGTGGACTCTATAAAAGGCTGTTTGTCGACAACGCTGTGAACTAGTCTACTGGCAAGGCAATATCACACAGACAATTGAATGGACTACATATAAATCTATTGACTTAACAATATACTATTTTATTGAGTGAACTATATATTTAATTAGTAACAAGATTATAAGCAAGTATTTACTGTTTAATGTACTTTATATTCAACTATATATTCAATTATCGGTTGAATAGACTAATTAGTCATCTTTTAAATGGTCTATATACTACTAAATCTTTTGAATTGATTACATATAAATTAATGTACTGATTATATTATAATCTACTGACTATACATAAATATATTGCATTAATTATACAATAATTTATTGACATAATTATATAATAGTCCATTGAATAGGCTATATATTAGACTATACGCTAATTTTTCAATTGGACTATTTACTAGTATATTGAACAGACTATGTAATAATTTATAAATCAGACTATATAATAGTCTATAGACTAGACTAGAACATAATCTATTGAATAACATGTATTTGCATAACTATATATAGTCTATATTACAGAGCATTCTTTAAACTGTTTTATAGTCTTCCGTCATAACTAAAATATTTTCTACTAACTATAAATTATAATTGTCTATATTTTAGTATAATGATTGTATTACATTCCAATTGAATAATCAGGCTATATTCTGGTCTATTTATTGATATCCTAAGGGCAAGAAGGCCATTCCAAAGCAAAATAGAGAGGCTCATAATTATATGGAGATCCTTTTGCGTAATCTCCAGATGGCCATAAAAAGAAGAAAGTAGGAAATATTTATACAGTTGTGGAGAAATGTTTACCGTATAGTGTTGGCACACTAGAAATGAGAACACTTAGATTGGGGCACACCAATGGCAAATTTGACAGTTTTTATTGGACATAACGTTCAGCAGCAAAACCACAGAGAAGATGAAGTTATATGAATCTGCTCAAGAATAGGAGATAGCAGAGCAACTAGTTATGAGAAATAGAACAGAGATATTTTATAAAGTATTTACCAACTGCAGCCGGTAAGAAAAATTGCCCATTGATTAAGAAAAGCGGAAACTAGTAAACACTAGGAGAGATGGGAATACAATTTGGAAAGCCTTTATCTATTTCATCTATTTGTGTTTTAGATTTGGGAAAAATATAGAGTGTGTTATACTTAATAGACATCTTTCAGCAGGGGAAATATTAAAGAGAATCTCAGGAAGCAGGAATTCGGAAGCCAACATCGACGATAGACGCATTGGAATGGCTAATGATGCTATAGGAGAGATTGAATATAAGAAGAAATGACGCCATAACGGTGGATATTAAAAACCCATTTAATATTGCAGAAAAGAGTCATTATGATAGCTCTCAGGAATCTGTACGTTCCGAATTATTTAAGGGGGATTATAAGCACAACAGTACTTCTGCGGGAGTGCCTTAGAGAGTGACACTACTTTTGAATGTGATATACAATGAATGTGATATACAATAAATGATGACTTGAATCCAGTATGGTTTCTTAATCAACCATAAGGATGATTAAGAATTTATTACAACAAGTAGTATTATGAAAGAACATAAGACACATGCATTATTAGTTAATAAATCAAAGAAAAAGTGAAAAGTGGGAAGAAAAATATTGAAAGTAATTATAGAAAAACGATATCACTTGACGCCGTATTTTTTTTGCTAGTATTATCTCAATGGATCTGATCTGAAGCAAATATGAAGACAAATACAGCAATAAGAATCATGCTACGGCAACGCTGAAGCATTCTAAAAGAAATGGATCTATAGATTAATACTGGAAATAAAAAAATGTAGATCGAACGTAAGCATTGAGAAATTTATTATAATTTAATGCAATTTTTGATTAGTCATGGAGGATTCAGAAAAGATTATGACAACTCTCCAAACTGTCCAACGTGTTTGAATAGATGTGAACATGTGTTATGGATTCACAGGGTTCGAGGATGAAAGACGTAATTTGTAAAAATGAATCGCTTTGTCAATTGTCCTTCGGAACAAAAGATAAAAGTACCTAAGTATAATAACAGAGTTTATAACGTAGGTGGACCAGTAACAGAAAATTCAAGAAAATAGACGGAAGAAGAAAAAGGGGATATCTGATTTGGAAGAAGCGTAGTTGCAGTGCCACAAGCATATGTCTTTGGAAGATTTCCGCTTCTACTATACAAAAAGGCTATTATAGGCTTTAAAATAGTCATATATCTAGACTTTAAAATTCTATATCAAATAGACTATCAAATAAATGATTCGCTGAGCTATAAAATAGTCTATCAGGTTGACTATAAAATAGTTTATTTGCTGTATATTAATTAGTCTACAAAGTGTTAAAATTGTTAAAATTTTATTATTATTATTTTTTTGAGTCCATGATTGTACTACTCTAATAAAAACTAATTAAATATTATCCTTATTTGAAAAATATAACCTAAAATTCTATATAAACTAAATAGTCTTTGGAGAAATCATAATTATTTTCTACCTTTTGCCTTAACTTTTCTTTATATTATTGTTGCCCTCTATATACATATAATATACTTATTTATATTTCCTATTGAAAGTTAAGTTTTGTATTTTTTCCTTTTTTTTTTGCAAAATCATAATTGCTACGAAAAGAGTCGTAGCTTTACTAAATATTATTTTCCTTTATTTTATATTTTTTTACTATTTTGCTTTTTCCGTTTTGCTTTCGGTAAAGTTGTTAATAGTAGTTTACAATAAAGTTTTCGTTACCTTGGATAATTCAGAACTTTTCTGCAAAAAGTTTCTTCAGCTTGAATACAAAAAAGTTTTCCCCGCATTTCTGGTTTTAATTCAGTTGAATTATTTGAACTGGAGGCAATGGATATGAAAGAGACTGTTAAAAACTAAAAGGATCATAAAATGAAATAAATATAAAATTATGTTAATTGAAACATATATCAGTTTTCAATCCCACAAAAAAAATAATAACATATTTGTTGTTACTTACCACAATAAAGTGGAAATAATGTGTGAATTTTAATATTTTCATTTTCTTTTCTGATTTTTAGAAAGATTTTTGTCAACGAATCGTTGAATTAAATTTTCTGTTATAAAATTTTAATTAATTATTTCTTGCCGATTTTGAAGAAGTAATAATCTGTGGAAATATTTTAAATGAACTGTTTTATTGAGAGAATTTTTAATTAATATTTATACTTTTACTATCAGTTACTGATAAGTAATTTAGATGATGACTAAAGGTTTATGCATAAAAACAAATACTATTAGAGTCACTTAAAACGAATATGAAATACCTTCTACTGGCATGGTGTTCTATATAATGACTGATGAAGTGATTTTTTTTTAATTTAGTTTAGAAAAATTCACATAGCAGTTCTGTTGTAGAAATGTTAAAGGTACATCGATGATAGTGTAGGATTTAAATACTAAGAAGAGACAATAAACAATATATTTGACGTCATTAAAATTACTCATAATTTAAACTGGAATTAAATAATCAATGTTTTTAAAGAACAAAATTTTTGGGGAAGTGTTCCTAAGAAAATGGTTTCATTAATAAAATTTGCTACACTAATAAGCGTGACGAATCAATTTCATCCATCGTTTAATTCCAAATAGAAATTTTTTATAAAAACAAATTCTTTGCAGTTTTTTTTTTATTAATTTTAGTTAAATTATTGGACCAAATTTTAATATACGTTATTTGCGAAAGGGTTATATTGGAAGCTATAACCAAACTTGGACCTTTTATGGAAGCTTGATCAATTAATCCAATCTTTTGTGGTTTATTTATATATTTTTGTTAAATTTTTCAGAAAATAATATCTTAATGTGTGACGTGAACTGAATTTGGGTGTATCAACATTTTGCATATTTTAGCCTGTAACTTAATATGATTTTGATAAATTTTAGTGAAATAATAAAGTGCGTCTTTCCGTATATTGCGTAAAACTTTGTCTATTTTTTATAACTTTTTTTTATAAAATAAGAAAAGTTTCCATGAGAATTGTTTAAGATGTGAATATATAACCACTTTGATTTTAGCCCGATATAGCTGGTTTGAAACCGGAAACTAAAATCTGCTCAAATTTTATTGAATTCGGATAATTCTGTGTGTTTTCAGCAGACTGAAGGACATAGCAAAGTCGACTTAGATTTTGTGTAATGCAAGAACTTTATTGGATCTTAGATTATTCCGTTTTGGCACTACACAAGGAATGACAAAGTTAGTATTCCCTTATAACCACTTGTGGTGGTAGAGGGTATACAAATTGCAGTTCGATAAATAAGCAACTCCTATAATACAAAGTTTCTAAAAACTTTTGAAGCATTAAATTTATCTTATTGGAATTTCAAATGTGAAGTGCTGGGATGATTTGGGGGACTGTAGAATTCTATCTGATCCTGGTCATAGTCAATGGACCACTAAAGTTGGCCATTTAGGGCCAACTTAATTATTATAATTATATAAATATATTAATCAGTTAATATGTTATATTAATCTGAAGTTGGAATTTCCATGTTTTGAGATTTTATCTAAAAATTATTTTTTTTATTATTAAATAAAGAAATCTCGATTGGAATTCATGTTAACTAAATCAATATTAGTTTGGGACAAAGATCATCCACAAATTTATCTAAATTTGGTCAAACTAAAAAAATTGTTAGGTTTTTCAAATCGCAAAGACGGAATCACCATTTGAGCATAAAGGTAAACACCCAAAAAGGGTATTTCCTGTCAGACGATTTTTATAGTGACAACGTGATCATTTCAGTGAAAAAGCCAATTTTGGTTATTTCCATATAAAATTGTCAGCTGATTACTTATATTTGATAAACATCGTTTAATGCTTTAAGCTTTTGTAATTTCAAAAACACATCATCGATCCTCTAAACCCAGCGTAACATATAAGAGGCAAAAGTTTGTTGGGATTACTACAAAGGCACTAACAAATCTGGCCGAAAATGGATTTCAAGTATTTCTACCCAAATATCTTTATAGCACTGTTTCTTGGATCTTCATACATAGCACATTTCATCTGAGTTAGATACTAATAACATCCAATTTATTGCAATCCATTTAAAAAAATCGGCGAAATCAAAAGAGAACTGTTTCAATCAATTACATTTCAGCATATATAATTATGGTTTGCTAGGTTTTGATCCATTAAGTTATCTAAAGTTTCAGCTCGTTCGTTATACTCGTACTTATTGGCTTAGAAGTTTTACAAAGTCGGCCACCGATATTGGCTACTTTTTCTGTAGCTTTATTCTTATAATGTGGCTGATAATTATCAATTTAAAAAATGCTATAAATTAAATGCACTAAAATAACCAAAATAATGTATGTAATGTATATAATGAGATTTTTGTTATTGTTGTATCTAATTTCTTACATTTAAAAGTTCAATATAAAATTTTCTTAGGTTTCGAACATAGTTTTTATGAGTTAATTGTTTTAATTTTATATTAAGTTTCATCGCATCAAAGTCATAAAAATCGGTTTGGTAAGAAGCTAAAATTTGCAAACGTTTTGATTACTTAAAAAGTTATAGGCTTATATAAGCGAAATTTTGACACAAAATTTGATCGCAGTTATAAAGGTAATATTTTGAAACTTGCTATATATAAATATTTTGATATATTAGGTGATTTTCCGGAATAGTACTTCTAAAATTATTAAAAATAAACCTAATTTATTGAAATCCGGCAAGAGTTTTTTTAGAAGTTCAGAAAAGGTTCTGAAAATATATACTCAATATAATACAGCAAACATGCGCAAATCCGAATTTATACTTTCATGATGAAAATTATTAGGAATTCGCAAAATAAGTTTTCCAAAAAAAAATATATTCCACGGAATATTTGCACTCTGGAGGGTATTTCAGATTTAGAAAAGTTCAACCATAATTGTATTGTTTGTATTATTCTGCTTGTGCTTTGAGTAAATTTGTTTGTGATTGCTGGGATTTTTTTTCTCAGAACAAGGGGATTCCATTCCCTTTCTGTGCGTTGATTTTCTGCATTAAAATAAATAAAAATTTATAAATAAAAGCAACAAATGTGTCATGTGGGGAAATACTTCTATCAAAAAATTATTTAAAAATATAAATTATCAGTAAAAGAATCTGGTTTTTAAAAAAGGTATGTTTGCTATTGGTCGACTTACAAGTACATAAGTGAACGAAACAAAATTAAATAGAATTCATATATCAACTTGCGATGGAACTAAGAACGATCTTTGTCGTCTAGAAAATTATTTTGTATGATAAAGCAAATATTGCATTAAAGACATTTATCACTATGTAAGGTATAGACCCAAGAAATCCACTAATTACACGAATAAATCTTATATATTTATTTTCTACAAACATGCTATAACATATTGTATTTTCCACATTAAAACTGATAAGAATATAATTAGTTTGCTTACAACTGCAACAAACCCTGCGCTTAAAATATGATGGCCTTTACAATGAACAATAAGCAAAACACCATTTAACACAACACATGACGGTAACAAACGTCCTTGCTCCGATAAACACAAATTTAAAAAAATATGAAGAAGAAAAAAATTCTAATAAAAAATATGTAATTTCTTATACAAGAATCATGAAAGTTTGTTGTTTGAACTTCGAAGATGGAAAAAACTGAATCTGGTATTAAATAAAAATTATGACAAATATGTAGATTCTTTAACATTGTTTACATACAAAAAAGAGAAAAAATCATAACATAGTTAAAGTAATAACAAATGTACAGTGGGGGAGAACAGAGAAAAACGTGTGAAAATAAGAACATACCTAAGAGTATAGAGAATAGAGAACTAGGACTGAAGTAGAACTGAATTGAGCTAGAACTAAACTAAACTAGAACTGAAGTAGAAATGAAGTACAACTAAAGTAGAACTGAACTAGAACTGAACTGAACTACAACTGAAGTAAAAGTGAACTAGAACTAAAGTAGAACTGAACTAGAACTGAACTAGAACTGAAGTAAAACTGAACTGAAGTAAAACTAACTAGAACTGAACTAAACTGAACTAGAACTAAACTGAACTAGAACTAAACTGAACTAGAACTGAAGTAAAACTGAACAGAAGTAGAACTGAACTAGAACTGAACTAGAACTGAACTAAACTACAATTTGAACTTTAATATAAACTGAAATAAGAACTAAAAATTTAACCTGAATCTAAACTATAATCTGAATTCTAATCTAAACTGGAAACTGAACTAGAATTTAAATCAAGAGTTTAACTGAATCTTAGCAAAAAGCCATGTGTAAACTTAAATTAAAACTAGAACTAGATCTTTAGTCTGAAGTATAATCTAAACTAGAATTTGTAGTAAAACATGTATCTAAGCTTAAATCGAAACTGGATCCAAACTAGAATCAGAACTTTAATAAGAACAAAAAACTGAACAGGAGTCTGAATAATAAAGAATCTGATTTAAAACCTGATATAGAATATGTTTGTTACCATTAAAATCTGAATTTTAAACCTAAACAAGAATTTAAAAAAGAGATAGAACTGCAGTTAGAACTTAAATTTAACAAGAATCTGAACTTAAATTGTAACTAAATTCTGGATTTGAATCTGAACTGAAATCTAAATGGAATATAAACTAGAAACAGAATTTGAATCTGAACAAGAATCGGAACTATAATTTAAACTAGATTCTGAACCACAGTTTGAACTTTTATTTTAACTTAACCAGAATTTGAACTTGAATCTGAACCAAAATCTGAACTTGAATATAAATTGAAATCTTGACCAGAATCTTAACCAGAATCTGTACTAGAACTTCTCTTTGCATTTGTACACCATCCAGCTGTTCTGGCTATTTTAGGATAATTTCTATCTTAAATTGTATATTCAACTATTTTTCCAGACCCACTGTAAAACATAATGGGCAACAAATTTAAATCAAATATTTGAAATTTAACTAAAACATAATAACAGACATGCGCTCTTATATTTTTAAAGTTATGTTAACCTTAACTCTTATATTTATCACACTCTCTTTATCTTTCATTCTCTTTCTGTAGTTAACTGTTATAATTGTTACATTTGTTTTTGTTTCTGATGCTGTAAAAGATGCCTGAATACTCAGTAGCTTACTTCCTGTGCAATTTTTTTTCCTTTGCATATTTTTTGGCGCTACACCCCAAAAAAATTCTATTTTTTCACATTTTATCTCTTATTTTGTGTATTACATACTAAAATATATACACAGTATAGTCGTATTTAACAGTTATGTTTTTTCTACTTTCTTTCCTTTTTTTCCAATACAGACTGCTTATATACGTGTAGCGTAGTAAGGTCAGTAGTAAAATTCCATTCAATCGGCTTAAACGTAGTACATCAATTTTGCGGTTATAAAAAAAAGAAAACATAAAACGAAAGAAATCTATAGTTTATGTTTTTTTAAATAAATAAAAAAACGGAATACGTTTTACTTTTGTTGGTGTAAAGAATAACAAAAAATCACTTTTAAATGTGAATTGAAATTTTAAAGAAAAATAGAAGCAAAAAAATTAATATTTAAAAATATTTAATAAAAAAATAATCAAAAGCAAATTTTAGTATAAAAGTATTAAAGTGTTTTTAATTTAAATAATATAGAAATAAAGTGCTTGTGCTAAAGTTAATCTATAGTCATTTGCATATCTGCATATTGTTGTCATTAAAAGCAAAGTATTTTGAAAATAATAAGATAAAAATATATAATAGAAGTGAAAACAAGAAGAATACTTTTATTGAATTAAAGGAAATTTGAATTAAAGGAAATAATTAAAGTAAAATATCTTGTGTTTAAAGTAATATATATTTTAAAATAAATATTTGTATTAAAGATGCTTTGAAATAATTATCAAATAATTAAGTACAAAATTTTAAAGGAAATTCCCAAAAAATTCGGAAGAGGATTCGTAATTTGGAGAATATACTATAAGAAAAATTAACTAGAACTGCATGTTATTTCAAAATTTTATTTAATTTTTATTATCAGCTTATATCAAGTGAAAGTTTTGAACTCGACTGTGACGACTTTCTAACATCATTCCTAGTGTATTCAAAGAGCTGATATTTTCACAAAGCCGGTTTTCAAGTTATTCGAAAAAAGGATTTTCAAAAAAAAAAAAAAAAAAACGTATTTGAAAATGGTTTTATGTCAGAAAACTGGTTAACGGATTTAATTATTCTAAATTTAGAGAAAAAATATTATTTTTAGAAATTTAGATCAACTAATAAAAACCTATATCATAAAATGGCCATACGATTAAATAATGATTCCATCAAAATAAAATGTGTATTTAAATTAGCCTTGCACTTTTTAACGTCCCCAATAGGTGGAGTAAAAAGTTTTGTTGTTGTTGTAACAGCTGGAAATAAATAGTATATTTATCAATCAATTTTGGTTCATGTTGTTGCTCAACTCCAGGCCCAGGAGTCTGGCAACCTCAACTGGTTGTGTCCAAAGATCTTCAGGACAAAGTAAGGTTGGATTGGACTGAAGTTGAATAGATGTCGTGTATCATGTGGTCCTTGACCACATGCAGGTCATAGGTTTGGGATGGTACAGTCAATACGTGACCAGAAGGCATTGAGCCTATTGCTCCATCCCGATCTCAATTGTGCCAGAACTACTCTTGTTGATTGCGGTAAATTCTGTTCATTGTCTGCAATGGGCGGTGGGCGGCCTCCTAGCACGACATTTATACGGTAACTTGAAACCGCGGAATTTAAGGCTTCACTGTGAATGCCGTTCAAAGCTGTCATTATGAATTTTGATCCAAAGGATCTTGCATATATCTTTGTATGCTATATTCGTATATAGGAATATCCTTTTTTAATGGCTCGGCGGTAACTCCAATTGTGTAATATTGAAATTCGACAGCCGGTTCTTCGTACCGGAATGACCCGAAATTCGGCCAAGGGCTGTCACCTCAGCAACGGAAGAGAAAAAAAGTTTTGTTGTAGTTTTTAGTATCGTATTTAATGTTGTCTAGATACTGTGGTTTTATTCAATTCGATTATTTTTCTTTTACATTTACAGAAACTCAATGTTTAGTTACTGAATTTGTCTAAGTTATAGGTCTATACCTCTTTACCCAAATAATGGATATTGCAGACTAATAAAAAATCTTGCAGAATCTTATTGAATGAATCTAAAATTAACGGAATCGACTCAGAAATCGTTTAAGAAACCATATAGTACTTTGTTTGTGTTACACACGGAATGAAAAATTGTATACATTCTCGTTTATGGCGGAATTAAAAACAAAACAGCTGAATATGCCTTTAATTAAAACCGATTAAATTACTGAAAAAAACCTGCATGTAATTTGACAATGGAAGTTTTTCGTTACCGGTCGGTTTTCTGAAATGCAAAAAAACTGCTTACCCGGTTGCCGGTTTCGGTTTTTGAATACACTGGTCATTCCTCAACAATACGTAAAAACTAATTATTTGGCAGTCATCACTTTTCCTTAAGTTATCCTTCAAACTTTCTTCTGATAAGGAGTTGGATAAGGGCGTCACTTGACTACAACCATATATCAAAAATAATTATAGTATTTATCACAAAAAAAGTCATTACATAGGGCTCCATATGAAATGAACATAAAACTGTAACTTCTGGAAGGATAGTCTCATTTTAACGACATTTCCGACATTGATAGCAAAAGTGGAGGCGAGTTTAGGTTTTGTGAACCAAAAAATTGGACATACCTATGTCCACAACAGTATTTAAAACAACAAAGATTCATTATATCTGAAACAATTTTAAAGATTTTCATATGACTGAATTTGACTAGTGAAGACCTGCAAAACAATTTGCCATATTTTGAAAAGATATTTAGATTAAAAAATTTAAAATTTTCCTTATGACGCAGTTTTATTAAATAGCTGGTTCATTACATCAAAAGTTATATTTCTTTAAATATGAATTTTCAAAAACATATTAATGATGTGTTCTAAAATTTTTTATAGTTCAGATTTTTGCACCCCGATATTATTTTAACCCAAGTATAATATGATTTTTTTATAAAGTTTAATGTCGGATAAATGAATGTATTCTAAATCTGATCAAAATGTGCGACCAGAAAAATTGTGTACAAAAATTATTAAATATTTTTAACTAAACCCAATTAGGTGCCATAAAAAGTTGGACGTGCACTCAATCTACCGCCAAACTGATTTCGGTGTTATTAAGCAGTACGGGAGAACTTGTTGAAAACTTGGTTCAGGTAGAAGGAAGGTTAAAGCCAAAAATAGAAAACATTTCCAGGAGATTAAAAAAAGTTCCCGACAGGAACGAACTAATAATTTAGAGGCCAAATGAGAATTGGAGTCAAGTTTTCTAAAAATATTTTTTCTGCATAATGGAAGAAGAGATTTTATTTTTGCAGTTTTATATGCAACTTCATGGTCGAACAGTTTATATTGTTGATGTTCAAGGGAATATTGAAGAGATGTTTATGACCCAAAAGCAGCACAATTTTTTTAAAAAGTTTTTGCTAAGGCAAGCAATACGCTGTTGCGGCAGAAGAAGTCAATTGTTAGTTTGAACAGGCTCCACAAATACTGAAATTTTACATCTATTAATTAAGTTTCTACTTAACTGCCAGGTGCTAAGACCACTGAAGATATATTATGCTCTTGTTTAAAGAGAATTTAAGAGCACAAAGATTTGTCAAAAAGTGTGGAAGATTTTAAATGGATATTGATCGAGCAAAATCATAAAAAGCACTATAAAAATGTTAGTGGAAGGGTTTCCGAAAAAGGTTCAAAATTTCATAATTAATGATTATATTTTTAAACATAGATTTTTATACATTTAATTACATTTTCATTTAAATAAAAAATTAAAACTATAAGTTTAGTGGTAGTATCCGGGTTAGGAAAACACTAATTCGTGTCTAATTTACACATTCAAATTTTCTGTTTCTTTTAATTAAATATTCTTCAAATTTGTGAGCGAAATTTGTTTTATTATCGTATACTTAATATTATTATAAATCATACGCCCATTTGTCCATAATTTAGGGTTACAAAAGAAAAAGGAAAATTTAATTAATTGTTATTATTTGATAAATATTTCAAAAGTGTTAAAAATATAATAAAATTTAAACAAATTATAAAATTAAATTTCTTCTACCATAATTTAATTAAAAATCTCTCAATATAAATAACTTATGCTACAGTGTTTAATATTTAAGCTTCTGACAAAATAGGAAACCTTCATATTACAAAACCAAAAAGTGTATGAAAATAAATAAAAAATATTTTTCATTATAAAACCAAAATTAATAACCACAAAAAAGTATAAATAATTGCAAAAAAGAGGAAAATTAAAACAAATATCATTTGTCTGAATAAAAAGCGAAACAAAATATAAACACATAATTTAATGTTCATATTAAATTATTATTCCCGGTCAAATTAATTATACGCCTATCAAATCACTGATATTCAATTCCATCTGCCAAAGTGCGTGTATGTGAATGTGTGTGTATAAATAAATATTTCAATATTAAATTGTTTTAAAATAAAAATAAATAAAATTAAAGTCTTTAAAACGAAACGGATTTATTAGCAAAAAAATATTATTATATTTTTATAAAAATACTAACAAATCTCTGTTTCTGTGTTTTCTCCATTTTAATGTATGAAATAATGTGAAAGGAAAAGAAAAGAGTTTAAAAGGATATACGAAGGATTTGCCACAGCTTTATGAAAGTTTTTTGCTTTATAAAGGTAAGATTATTTGTGGTTATATAGGTGTGTGTATAAGTATATATTTGTATATGTACTAGAACTCATTTTCTTAGTAGAGGTATTTATACCCTACACCACCATAGATGGGTTAGGGTAAAATGCGTTTGTGATTTTAGTTTGTAGCTTTCTAAATCGATTTTACGACGTCCGCCGTATATATACCTGGTTGGCTGTCCATGTAAAATACGTGAACAAAATGCAGTTCGCAATTTTAGAGGTTACTTAATGAAATTTGGGACGTGTCATTATTTCTATCCAAGGATGATGACTATTAAAGTTAGATCATTGGATCTTTTTTTATACCTAATTCCCATACAAATATCCCTCCCAGAATGAGGTTTTATGTTCATAAGAGTCCAAAATTAAAACGACTTCAACGAATTTGGACACAAATAAGTCCTATAGTAATGTTAAACGATGTACGTTTATACTTAATTTTGTAACGCACACACTACTTTTAAGTATACGGTTCGACTCAAACTCACTTTTTGAGTCGATTGGTTGTCTGTTCATGTAAACCTTGTGAACAAAATCCAGGTCGCGCTTTTAGAAATATTTCGATGAAATTTTGCACGTGCCATTATTTTGGCACAAGGAAAATTTTTACACCTAGCTCCCATACAAAAATTCTACCCGGAATGGGGTTTTATGGTCATAGGAGTCCAAAATATAAAGCGATTTTTAATTGGCCACAAATAAGTCCTATGGTGATCTTAAACGAAGTGCTAAATATATCTCATAGGTCCCATAAAATCACCCTTTTAAATATCACTTTGAAGGGCTTAAATCTCTCATATAGTTTGTTATTATATTAAGGGTAAAAATAAGACGAAATAAGACATTTTACGAGAGTCGTAACATAATTTCTTCTAACTCCCTATAACACCGCCGTAAATCTCTTATAAAAATACACTGCACTCTTTAGCACAAATTTGAAAACAGTGGATCGTATAATTTGTTTTTTACCATTTATAACCAACAATGTGGTGTAGGTTATAAAATAGTCGGGCTTGACCGACTATAACTTCTGACTTGTTTTATTATAAAGACATTATTTCTTGAACGAGTTTAAGGTTGTTCATTATTTTATTTAATGTTCTTTCCTGTCTTAGGAAAAGTTTTTCTTTACTTTTTTTTGGATTTTTTCTTAAGATAAACAGAATGAGAATGTGAAATAAGTTTAATGCAAATTATATAATGACACATAGATACACATACTCTTACATACTGTTAAAGAAAAGTTTACAATTATAAAAAATGTTTGCAGAATGTCTAGATAAAAAACATGTGAAAATCTGTTATAAAAAGATAAGGGAAATGGAGATATAACCATTTTTTATGTGTTTATTACCTTGAAACAGAAGTTTAAGGTTATGTAGCAATAATTTCACAAAATCTTCTTTAGTATTAGAATAAATAAGACTAAAAAATTCCCTGTACCATAAGGTAAGCTTGAACAATTGTAGACCGATGTATCTCACATCTGAAAAATTTATTCAATTTGAGGTGATTTTTGGAAGTGCCGTTCGAACAGACAGACGGACGGACAACGTTTAATCGTCTCATAAAGTGATTCTGGTACGCTTAATATGCTTCAAAGTGAGAAAATTCAATTTTTATTTTGGTGGAATCAAAAAATTAATTGTTTGTTTTATATTAAATTTTTTCGTAATAGTCGGTCAAGTCCGAGTATGTAATGCCCTACACCACATTGTTATTGTAAATAATACGAAAATTTTATGAACGACCCTCGTACAATTTTACTTTCTGCTTTATACTTAAGTCTTTATTTGATTTTTATCCTAGTATTTATGTGAAATTTATGCGTTTTAAACGTAATTTTTTGGAGCATAATATGGGAGCTAGAAAAAATTAAGAGACGACCCTCATATAATTTTTCAAATCGGGTTTTATTCATATTATTAATTATTATTAATTTGACCAAATATGATTACAATAATCACGTAAATGTGATTTTAATACGTTTTGTATTGATATTTGGAAAAAGAGATGTATAGGTCCTATGAGAAATAGCGGACCGATCATAAAACTTATTGCCGCAAATTTGCGAGGAAACGTTTAATATTTACAAATGTTATGGGCCAAAATCCCTAATTCGGACAGACATTTGTATGGGGCCTTTATAAAATAATAAGTAATCATAACCAATTTCAATAGGCGTCGTCTCTGGGTTCCATTAATATATAATCATAACTGTGACCCGTACTTTGAGAACAAAACTTAATGGACAACCAGCAAACGGATGGACATGGTTAAATCGACAAAAAAGTAATTCTGAGTCGGACAACATAAATAGAGGTGTAGCATCCAGTTTTAGTTCATTCTAAAGATTAAATTCAAGGCAAGAATGCTTAATTAAAATTAAATTCTAAAAATTAAGTACTTTTTAATATATTTTGTTAAAAGTAAATTTGAACCACCCTAGTGTATATGAAAGAATATATAAGAAAAATCAATATCTGAGACAACTTTACTAAGAACTTTTCTATTTTTTCAAAAAAAAAAAAAAAAAAAAAACGTAACCGGTTTTAAATAAAAATTTAACTATAATATACAGATATATAGTTTTCATCATCATACAAAAAGTTATCAAAATCCGATCAATTGAAAATAAGTTGTAGGTTGAAATATGCAAAATTTTGAACACCCCAAAACCTGTGTTTCTGAATTTAGCCATATGTATTTGTTTTGATACAATAACAAATTCAAAGAAACTAGATTGTACTGGGGTCATTATTTGACGTATATTCAATATTAGGAACCTTCACGGAATATGGTTTTAAAAATCTTAAATATGAACCGATTCAATCGAAATTTGGTAAAATTAATTTCATAATGGTCTTTGAATATATGTTGTTAATTTTATAAATATCGGTTCATATTTTGCTATAGCTCCCATATAATGTTTATTGAAATTCGACCCAATAAATTTTCTTGCTTTATTTAAACAATTTCGGTCCATATTTTGATATAGCTTCCATATAACGTCCTTCCCGGAAAACGTATTTGAGCTTATAAAACATTTAAATAAATACTAATTTCTTTGAAATTTGGTACAATGTTTTTTCTTATTTTAATATATATTATTTATTTGAACAATCTTGGTCCATATTTTACTGTAGTTCCCACATAAAGCCCCTTCACGCAAGACAGTTTTGAGCCTAGTAAATCTATTGAAATTCACAATAGTTATATTTCTTAAATATATATTATTAATTTGATCAATCGCGGTTCATATTTTGTTATTGCCTCCATATAACGCCCCTTCCCGGAACACGGGTTTGAGTTTAAAATACTCTTAAATAAGCCAAAATTGTATTGAAATTCGCAAAAATTATTTTTCTAACTGTTTTCAATATGTATTATTAATCTGATCAATATCGGTGCATATTTTGCTAAAGCTCTCATATACGTATATACTTTCTTTTACATAATATTATTTATTTTAAAGTGGGCAACTGAAATCTTTAGCTCGGTACCAATATTTGTAGGCAATTTCAAAAATATGTTGCCATAATTCACTGCAGTTTTTAAAAGGGCCTTTTTCCGCAATTGGCATTTAAGCTGATGAACGAATAAGCTTTTTGGTGTTATATCTTCAACTCATGCTAGTTTTTGCATAATGTTCGTAGTGTATTTTTACTTATTAATATCTCATATCTCTGAGCGGTTACAGGAATTTGGCGCATTGATGAAACAATAATTACAAAATATTATAGACCACGTAGTAGAGCACGGAAAATAACATCCATGAAAAGCAGAATTTTCAATATTTCTTAATTTACCGTGGTGGAGAGTATTCATGATTTTACATTGCCAAATACAGCATTCGTACTTCATTAATGATTAATTCAATTGTGTGAAAGGTCTTTTCTATTGAAATAAAAAAATATTCAAGTATCTCATACATATATTTGTTGAAAACTATTTATACATTTAGATAATAAATATTATATACAAGATATTAAATATTTTATGATCCTATTTTCACTTTTCATAAAACCAATAATAAAATTATGAACCTATTGATAAGAAATCAACAATTGTGCTGAATACATCTCTATTAATCTCATTTTTGTTCAATATGCCATAAAACTACAACAACGAAATAAAAACTGTCAAAAAAGGTATGAAATAGAAAACACACACACACACAAATAATCCTAAAGCCAATTACCACCGAAATAATAAATGAAAAGTTCATTCGATTTGATACATATCGAGATCTAAGGAAACGCCTAACTAAATATTATAAAATAGAAATTACTGTCAGAGGAATATGCTATAAATGTATTTATATGTATCAAAGTGTCAAAAGGACTCTAATGTTTATAAACAAATACATACACACAAATACGCTTAAAGAAATACACATACTTATACAAATGCTTATGTGTAACTAAAATACATGTCTTTATACTTATGTGTCGTATTTGTCTCATTTTTCTTGTGAAATCCAAGTTCTCTGTTATTGTCAAACTGTACAACAGTGTCTCACAACTATAACAAGTTTTAGTTAAGTTATAGATTTTTATTTAGTTTGAAAAAAACAAGGATTTTCTAATTTAACTTTGAGTGTGTGTGTGAGTGTTAGGGGTTTCCTTACAAAAGCATTTGGTGTAAAAATAATAATTGATGTTAAATGAAACTGATAAATTAGATTAGAAAACATTTTAAATATTGAATGCTGTACTATTATCTAGTTGATTAAAAATAGGTTAACCATATTATGTTTAAAAATATATTTTTGGGATGCCCTAATAAAACATTTCCTGTTTGAATATTAATAATAAAAATGTAACTATTTAAATATCTTTGCCAAGTATTCATTAAATATTTTTCTTGAAAGTGTAGATGTATGGACATTTCCACCGTTTTTAGATTTTGCTGTTCAGAGAATCTATACCCTCTTTTACACAACATAATTGGACTAAATGACAGTAAATTACAGTTTGATATTGTTTAAATAATATATTTAAAAACATGGAAGCGCCCATATACATTTGTTACAGTATAGTAATCTAATGTGTCGAAGTGATCATCTTTCCGGAACTTCAAATTCATACACTTTGAGAAAACTCATTTTCCCATATGTTCACCTGTATCACTGTTATTTTCTCCACAAACATTCTTTTTTCGCCAACGTGAAAATTATTGAATTAAACTAATTTAGAGAATACTTTTGTTGCTGGAATAAAGTTATTGTCAATAAATTACTATAGCCTTTTGGTTGTAATATGTTTAGAAATATGTTCAACTGATCAAAATATTGTTGTTAATAAAGACCTAATTACAATAAAAGTATTGTAGTTAGACTAAAATATTATTTTCTATTTTGTGACAAATATAAACATTTTTGGAATTTTATCAAAACTAATAATACTATGGTGGAGCGACAATCATAATCATAATAATAGTAAACCATAACATGTTGCCTCGCGATTATTGTTACGAAAACAATATTTTTTCTATTCATGTACTCTATTTATAACAATATTAATGAAGTACATATCAGGTTTATCGTTATTACCAAAAGCTCTACTGTCTCTTTAAGATACAAGTGGTGGAGATAAAATTATTTTGCAGGTTCAGGGGTTCTGGTAACACCCATTCAAAGCAAATGTTAATTGCCGAATACTTGTATGTTATCGGGACATTATCGGAATACTTGCAGAGAGAATTAGTTTTCCTTCGTAAAGTTTTTTCTAGGAGTTGTCAGAATAAGGAACTTTACTAATATAGCAGTATAAGATCATTGGAAGGGATACCATAATGTTTTTGAATATCTATAAAAATATTACAGTGAGATTGTAAGTCCCAAAACCTTTCAGAACTGAACAAAATCAATATTAAAATCCTTAAATCTGGATGTATTTGGTATTCTCTTACCAAGAGGACTAATAATTTCGAATTAATTCTTATAGAAATGTATTAGCACAAAATTAGAACAGACAGATGCCAAACGATAGGACAGTAAAGCATACCGGTTGTTAGCACTTAAAATAGCATAATCGACACAGATCTTAATAAAATACAAACGTAAAACTTATGTGTCCGCGTTTCACTGTAGTGACAAAGTAATATTTTTTTATATCTTGTGGTGGTGAAGAAGAACGCGAAAGTAAATCGGAATTACGTATAAGTTACATGTAACAATTACTCAAATTAAGTATACGTACCGTGCATTAACTTGGCATTATATACAAATTTCATTTTTTAAACATGCCTAGAATTACAGCGCTTTTGAGTTTTGATATTACTCGGATATGTTGATATTTTAAAAATTCGCAAACAATTTATTTATTAATTGAGACAAAAGAAATTTTATATAAACATTAATGTTCGAAACATTTTCACTTTTAAAGTCTTTTTTTTAATCGGCACAATTTGTATACTAACATTGTATACGATAATTTAGAATAAATGTAGTTATCGCTTCAGACTCTGATTTTATACATATTATAAGCTCCAATATATCAGTTCTGAAGCGTCGAACTCAATCCCTTTATAAAAGACATAAGGGTTCTCTATCTCCGAAACTTTTACAAAAGTGTTGAAATTTGGCGTATGAAAAATTCAATAATAGCAAAAATCTATATGCTACTTAATTTTTGGATAAGACTTGGGAAGTGACATCTCCTTCAGGTGGAGTTTTTCGCTATATTTCTCATTTAAGACCTTTTCCCACAAATAGGACACATGATTCTAATTTGACAAATATTCGATTGTAACTAACATTTATGCTCTTTAGCGGTATATGGTATTGAGCTTGAAAAGCTCCTAAATATACAACAGTTCAATTGAAATTTAGATCTCTTTATCTTTATCTCTTTTCTTCATGCAGGATATTCCTTTCTTTTATAAATTTCTTTTTTAAAGTCGGTTTTTAAAAACTTTGGTTCGGTATCGCAATTCTAGAATTAGAATATATTTTAATGTAGTTTTTATATGACACCTTTTTTGAGAAATCGGGTTTTAATAGTATCACTAATTTTTAATTTAGGTGGTTTTCGTTTTCCCGATGTGTATCGCAAGAACAAAATTACGAACTAGGTTTTTTAAGTTTTTTTTTATTTGTAAAACATTGACTAGTTAACCTTCATTTAAAAATAATTGAAAGTTCTATATCATTACTCACTTCTTGTGTGTGTTTTCCATATGACAAGATGAAATATTAGAGATGAGTCGTCTATAATCTATCGTATATCACTAGTTATAATGAATTTATCTATATCATATTTGCACCTAATTGTCTAAAAAAGGTAATCCTTCTACCAGTATTCCATTCACACCAAAAAGATTCAACATATTTACATCTTTAGTAATTTTCTATTTCTCCTATAAACATAACTAAACATTTTGTGAACAAATTTAGTCTCCACACAACACTTCACTCAGACTTTATTTTGTGGTTTTCTATAGAAAAAAATAAGAAATTCATGTTTCATTTTGTGTAAGTTAAAGCTCAATAAGCTTACAACATGTGTTCATTATTTCGAATTCCAAATAATTAGTTAATGTATTTAAGCAATTGCTACATTTATTAATTTTTCATTGATTAAGTAGAATGGAAGCCATAATACGATTCCAAAAAATCCATAAACTGATTATTCGTAAAACATTGCGAATATTCATATTTATATATTGCTGTCAAAATTAATTGTATATTATACTTAAAAGCTTACACTTCCTGTGAAAATTGCCAACATTTTGATCATTAATTAAATAAACAACTTGAACATTTTTACAATGAGTTAATAACAACATGTATCCGCAATTTAAAAAAAAAGTATAACAAATTGATCAGTAAAGCAAAACTAAATATTAATTGGTGGCAACTTTACAACTCATTCATTGGCCTTTACATGGAATGGATGCCAGGAAAATGACCCAACGTAAAATCGTTAAGCAAATTAATAATTTTAGATTTTTATCTGAAATTGAAAAAAAAAACCTAAGAAATTGGGATCCATATGAAATATTGAAATAAGATATTATTGGACTTGGGTGTCACAAAATTATGTTATTTTGTCACATACAATTTGATGGGATGAAGGGATCCACACCAAGTTTCCCTTGGCAGTTTGAATGAAATGCTGAATTAAATATTTCGTTTATACATTTTGCAGAAATATGTGATATTAAGGGTATCTTTCGTTAGGGGGATACCCTACCCCGTTTCCTATCCGTTAATTTTTTAGTCTACAATAATACTGTTGTAAAATCACTACTCATGTGCAAAATTTAGTGAGACTTCTTATGTTAGTTTAAGAAATATTAAATTTTTTGTTTTTCAGGCGATATACCCCACTCTCATGCCCTGTCTAAAAATTTTAGATTACAAAACGGAATAGTTACAACTCTAGTTGACAGTTTATGAGTTTTTGAACTACCATCGAAGTCTAACCCTCTGTTAAGATGAATACTATTTTGGCATGCCGTTCATAATTGTGAACCACAAGTTAATATTGATTTATATTGGATAAATTTATTGCCAAGACTTTATTTTGACTTGGCTTCTATGTGGCGACGAATTGTAAGTAAGTTAAATAAATACCGAGGTATGATAACACCCTGAGGGATGTTAATATCAATAAGAAAAACCGATGTACAATTTCTTTTTGTAAGGTGTGCTAACTATTCAGTTCATTTCCTTTTACCTCAAATATTACGTTATCCTCATTCAGGGTCCTCGTGTGCTGTATTATCAGCAAATGTTGAAATTGTCAAAACATCGAAAAAGGACATTTCAGACGTGTATATTAGGTTAAGTGTTGGTTCTAAAACATTTTACTGAGAAATACCGGCTTTTACGGAATTCTTCAGTTACAAATTCATTTAATTTTACCCAGAAATGTCGATTATCGATGTTGATGTCAGATTGCAGGTTTCAGTATCATTATATTTAGCGAAATTTTACATATTTTGAGAAAGTGTCACACTCCTGTTATCGCGTCGAAAATTATTGACAGCACTATTATTGTCTCATTATGTAGGTTTTTAATTATAATATTATACTTAAATAGTCCGCCAATAAGTTAGTTCTTTCCTCAGAACAGCACACCCAGCTTTCGTCAGCTTTTCTTAATGGACTTCGTGCCTCTACCGGAAACTCAAAAGTTTTCGCTGATTTTTATAATGAAATGTTTATGTATTTGTTACCAGTAATATATTCAATATATTTCGAATTTTGATCATATTGTAACTGACTTTTTTTTTCTCATTGTCCTACTTTTAAATGAAAGTTTCAGGTGATATCGTACGTTGTCATTTACGTCTCAATTTTCTTTTCTCACTAATGAGTTTTTTGTTGCATTAGATCCCCCATAATATTTCAATATTAAGGGCGAATGGTCAGTAGATAAATTATTTGAAATAATACTGAAGTTTGATTAATATTTCTGGATAAGTCTTAATCAATGAGATCCGAAATTTTCCTAGGATCTGCAGCCCAGAATTTTGTTTGCCAATTAGAAACAAAGTTCAGTTTTCCTATAAACTTTATATACCGTCTACTTTAGGAAGTTATTAATCTAGAAAGTATATTTGTTTGCCGCGATAGATGCCAGGAAAAGATCTCCTATAGTGTTAAATTATGAACTTTAAGATCGCAGAAGGAAATCAGGGATTGTAGGAACTTGGCAACTTTAATATAAACTTTTTATGAAAAGTTTTATTGAGAAATTTTTTATAAAATATTAGTCCTTAAACAATTGATGTACTTTGTAGGAATTTCAGAAAAAGCGGTACCATGGTTTTGCTATTTTTTTTAATATATCCTTTTTTAATTTATCCTTATATTATTCACTGGGAAATTTATTGGTCAGCTTAAAGTTGTTGGTCATTGTGTATTTGTATTAGTAGTTACTAAGAACGAAAGGATTTAACACATATTCTCTTATTAGCAATAGAATGTGTTGGTATTCTATTTTTATATTCTGAATTTTTCTCTTTCATTTATTTCCTTGATTCCTTTTTGTAACCCATTTGCTCTTTCAACCAAACAATATTTATCAATTACAAATTGCTTTTTTAACATTTGATCCCAAAAATACAAAAAAGTTAGCCAGTATGTTATAAATAACTTTATTTATAATGAATTGAGGGAAAAAAGGGGAAAATTACATAAATATTTTGTTATTTTATTTTTTAATATTGAAATCAATGACAGTATTTTGTTTGAATCACACATTCAAATCCAAAAGTTTAATTTCTCATTACAAAAATCTCTGTTTTCAATTATTTACAAAACCTTCATGGCTCAAACTAACAGAACAAAAATGTTAAACAAATATTAAAAAAAAACAACAACTTTTTAATGGAATAGTTTAGTAATTGTTTATGATTAATTTACTTTTTCTAGCGACTCGTTGTAGTTGTTGTTTGTTTTTTTTTTTTCTAACCCACATTGTTATTTTGCAATGGGGAAAAACTATGCCAACATTGTGAATACAAATCTTTGCAGTACATTAAATTTTTATTATGGTGTTTATGGGCCCCCATTATAATTAAATGTTTCAGTGTTGCCATTAAACAATTTCAATTAATTAGGAGCTTTTTTTTTTTGAAAATGTGCCAAATAGTTGAAGTTTTCTGTTAAAATTGTTTTAATAAAAAGCTTGATTCTAATTAGTTGATTAATAATTGACAATTTTATGAAAGATCTTGGCTTGAATTTGGAGGTTGTCACAGATATCAATCTATATTTCTTTTTTTGAACTTTGTCATATGTTGTGAATGTGAGCGTAATGAGATAGACGGACGGACATAGATTAATCAGCTAAGATTTTGATTTGATGAAGGTTTATATATACATTATGGTGTCTTGGATGGTTCCTTCTTAGCGTTACACAAAGTTAATATATCCTCTTTAACACTTGTGGTGGTGGAGGGTATAAAATTGCCTTTAATATAATTTTGAGTTAAAACCTTCTTTTTCTGTTACATTGAACCTAAAAAGGTAGTAAGTATAAATAAAAAGATGTATAATTGAAGAAAAGTAGGTAAAATATCAGCCAACGAAACCTTTATTCATCATAACGAAAATTTTCGTTAATTCTCCGTAAATCCTTCAAATTGACGAAAAATCGTCAATATGAACTATTTCAATTCGTTAATAAAAATAGAGAATATAATTCAATTTAAATACCATATTAAGGTTGAAATTATGAAATTTTAGTTGAACTGAAAAAATAATTACATTTAATTGTTGTAATAAATTTATACATAAAATATTAAGGAACAAGGGAAGGAGTACTCCCCACATAAGCAATATTGATTATAGAATATCTTAAGTACTGTAACAGCAAGAATTTTCAAATTTGGTCTCAATGACTTTCTCAAGGAACTGTTTTACTGGACAAAATGTAAGACGGATAGGATCAGGGGAGAAGTAACCCCCATACAAAGCAAATATCGATTATTGAATATCTATAAATGTACTACAGCGAGAAATTGCTCAAATTACAATTCTTAGTACACGTCGATTTGATTGTGAATTTTTTTTTCGAGATATGGGACTGAGTAGAATTATTGTTCAGCATAGTGCACCGGTAAAAACTAATTTTAGATAATTTTTAAATAGTGTAAAAAACGTAATAGGGAGCCAAAAGTAGTGTAATATTAAAAGGGTGGTGGTGAGCCGACCGGCTTATATTTCTGATGATGAATTTATTTTGCAAAATATAACTTTAATTTCAATCATATTTATAACAACGTTCTATAAAATATTTTCCTCCTTAAATTTCTATATTCAGTTTACATATTTTTGTCATATTTTAATGAGACAAAGAAAATATAAAAAATTATTTGACGAAAAAAGTAGTAAAATAAACAAAAATTTTATTCAAATTTTGTGTTAATATTTGGTTCAGTGTAATACAGCAACCCATAAATGTTAAAATAACTCGAGTTTATTATATGTTAATGACATATGAATGGTATTATTTATATAACATAAATTTAAATAAATTAAAAATATTTGAATAATATAACAAGTAAATAAGTACTATATTGGCTGTGCCGAATATTCAACACGTTACAACAATAACATTTTATCATACAAAATTGACCAATTTGGTTAGCGTGTGTGGGTTTTTTTTTTGCCCGAAGCTCATCCTGATTTACCTTACAAGCGTTCTAAGCATTCTAAATCTGATTTAAATGAGTGACCAAAAAAGTGCGTACTAAACTTATTAAATAATTTCAACAAAAATCAACTTGTTTTCTAAAAAATTATGATGGATTACGAAAAGCATGTTCTATAAGATTTTTTTATCGAGGGAATATTGAAGAAAAGTTTAAGGATCAAAGGCAGTCAAAATTCAAAAAAAGTTCTTGGTATGCCAAGCAATATGCCGTTGCGGCCGAAGAAGCCAACCATTTGTTATAAAGGACATAAGACTTCATAATGTGTTCACTTAATGTTGGCCTGTCTTAAACTCCTGTCACTATGGTTAACATGTCCTTTAGTGGTACAATAATATGGTATGTGTACCAAGAGATGCAAATCCTCCAAACTGCCTTGAGTTAAGTTTAGTGGAGTTGTATTGAGATCTTGTGAAAAGAGATGTCCAAAAGTATGGTCGATTTTAAACGAGGATGGACTACCTGTTCGAGCAAAATGACAGAAAGTGCTATAAAAATGTTAGTGAAAGGGTTTTCGAAAAAGGTTCAAAATTTCATCACTAGTGATTTAAACTAAAAACATTTTTTGCTTTGTAAATTGTAATAATAATTTTAGTTAAATAGAAAATAAAACTGTAAAATTTAAGTCAGTCAAAAAATGAAATTAAATTTTTTAAGCTTTTTTATGTATTCACTGGCAGAATTCACTAATAATTTTTTTAAAAATTAATCCAGATGTAAGGAATCTGTATTATTTTAAAGATTTTTATGAACCGATTTATCCCATTTTCTGACCCAATGAAGCGGACGCCGTTAAGTTCACAATTTCATAACTCAAGAAATTAAGCTCGCCTGCACCTCTGCTATCGAAATTTCAATGAAGTAAATACTTTATGTTTCGTACGTGCACAATGGTAGTGAAGTACATACAACTTAGTTTTATGCCAAAATTTCATACTGACTTGTCAATCTCTAATTAAAAATTTTACAAATATATTTTGCTAGAACTTAGTGGTTGCCTCAGATGATGGTCTCTTAATCTACTTAATAAATTTTTCTGGTTTTAAATATAGAAAATGACTATAACTAAATTTCATTGAGGTCTATCAATTACTTTGGATGTCAGCGTGCCAATAACAGTCAAACAGACAGATAATAAAGTGACAAAAATTTTATCCATGTAAACAATGAAAAATCCTAAAAAATATTATATAACACATAGACCGTATTAAATTAACGGGCAAAACATATAAAAATAGTGGAAAAATTACCTTCCGTATAACATTTTTAATTTACCCTCATTTACTAATTTTAGTGAAATGCGCATAAATAATCGTGTTCTCCATTTGTTTATTCAACCAGTTGAAAAAAAATTAACTTTTGCTTCAAATATTTTCTATTTAAATGTTATGTAAATATTTCTGTTGTATTATTTTTACAATTTTACATGTTTTTCTTTCTGGTTGTTTTTTGTCTATTTTGTAGTTTTATTTCAAAATAAAATTTCATTTAAATTTGGTTAACGAAAACATGTGAGTGAATAAATTACAGCAACAATTCAAATTTGTATGATTAAAAACCAAAAAAAAAAAAAAGAAGAAGAATGCTATATTCGGCTATGCCGAATCTTCAATATCCTCCACCACAAACGCACGTGAAGACAGATAGATGGACGGACAGACGACCATTGCTAAATCGACTCAGATTTTATTTTGATACAAGAAAATACATAATGTGGTCTGAGATGATTCCTTATTAACGGTACACATGGAATGACCACTTCTGGTAATTTTTAAACCAGATTCTAATATTTAAGACAGATTAAAAAATTTAAAAATCTTTTGTGGTATGGGAACTATAATATATAATATTTACCGATATTTATTAAATAATTGTGTCGAATTTCAATAGAATTATTTAAAAGTCTTCTAATTTTATTGATTCTTTCCGGAAAGGAGACATAAATGGAAGCTATAGCAAAATATGGACCGACATTTGTGAAAAAATTGACTTATAATCATGACAAATAGAGAAAAAATCGTAAAGATTTTATATAAAATGAGCTCATATTCATATAAGCGGTTTCGAGAAACCGCTTTCCGAGAAGAGGCATTATAAAGGAGGTGTAGCAAAATTTAGACCGAGATTGGTCAAATAAATAATATATATTAGACAGTTTGAAAAGCCACTGTGCCAAATTTCAATAGAATTGCCTTTATTTAAGAGTTTTATAAAATCATACGGAAAGGGAACTATATCAAAATATGGACCGATTTTAGTCAAACAAATAATATATTTTTAAGAAAATAAATTGTACCAAATTTCAGTAGAATAGATTCTTCTTTAAGAGTTTTGTAAGCTAAAAACCACATTTTGGAAAGGGGCCTTGTTGGTTGAACGACCCCAACACAATCAAATACCTTTTGGTTTATAACTGTATCAAAATAAATATTTATGGCAAATTTCAGAAATGTCTTCAAAATTGCAATACATATGTGTGTGATTTTATGGTGTATTAAAATTTTGTATATTTCAGCCTATAACTTTTTTCTATTGATCCGATTTTAACGACTTTTTGTATGATAAGGAATCATATATATCTGATGGTGAAATTATTGTTTAAATTTAGTCACTTTTGGTTAAAAAAGTTTAAAAATTTCTTTTGCGGAATTTCGAAGTTGTCTCAGATATTGTTCTATAATTATTTTTATTAATGAACCGATATAGCTGGACAATTATTCTAGTCGGAGGGAACGTTTTCAACAAACAGACAGACAGATAGCTTTATCAACTGAGGATTTTATAGGGTGCAAGATTATATCTAGTTCATGGAATCTGAGATCTGATTCCTTCTTTGCGTTGCACACAGAATGACAAAGTTAATATACCGTCATCCCACTTATTGGTGGGTATAAAAAAGAAGAAAGAATAATATATAAAATATTGTTTTAAAAGGGAATTGAGAAAAATAACAAAAATGTTTTTACCACAAATGGAAATAATATAAAAATTTGTACAAAATGAAATATTTGTAATCGAAATCCTTTTGCATAGTGGGACAGAACCTCAACAATAAACTGCTAATGAAACTACTAGTTATCAATAAATCACAATCTTCTAATTATTGAATTCTGTGTCCATCATTAACTCATTACCTTTCCCATTGGTATACCTTACATCATTTTCTATATTTTCTTTTAAATTTTTTATCCTTTTCCCAAAAATTACATTCAATTTCCATTAGTATAACAATATTACATCATCAAATTCTGCATTTAATAAATCTCTTTGAAGTTTGTTATTTTGTTGACTTTAATATTAATTGATTTAATGTTAACAAACAAAATTTGTGTTTAATTTCCTTTGAAATACTAAATTTAGCAAACATTTAAATAATTTCCATTGAATTTAGTTTACATTCTGAGAAAATTTGTGTTTGTGGTTTGATCACACTGTATAAATCCTAAGTGTCCATATGTGTATATGTATGAGTATGTGTATGTATAAAAGTAAAGATAAAACAGGGACTTAATGTTTAACAAATATGTTTGTTGGTTAGAGTGTGTGTGTATGTATGTTAATGTGTTTATGTAAATAAATACATGAGCAGACTTGTTTTTTCAGACACAATGTGTGTTGTACATATTGGTGAGTGTTCATACATATTATGATGTACTTTTGATGTTTAGATTGGTTACATATATATATACGAATTATGCATATAAATATGTGTATGTTCTCATATATTGCTATGTGAATTTATTTTAGGGTTTTCTGATCGGTAACATTATATTGAACAACAATTTTAAAGCGTCTAAACGGAATCATAAGTGGACTCCACTGCACTAATTTAGTGTCAGATATCGAACAATACGTTGTTTACTGTATTGATTTACTTCATTTTAACTGTTAATATTAATTAGAAAATGTCCCATAGTGGTCTCAAAAAAATTGGATCTGTGGACCTGCAATTTTGTTAATATTGCTGTATAGACAAAAATTTGGTATTGTTACTTAGAAAATTTTGACCTTTTTTCTTTAAATTAGTTATCAGGCTCAAAAATATATGTTTGTAAGTTATGTTGGTTTGTGCATTGGTATAAATCCTGGTCGAGAAATTGGGTAAGTCCACAGATTTTCCAGACTGAGAGAGGCAGAGATAGAGGTACCAAGCCAATCCTGGTCATACAACAATTGTCGTGTATAAATTGATTCTTAGAATCATGCAGATTATGGGCAAGGTATGGCTCTGTTAATACGAAACACGAAGGCGTTGAACCTATTGCCAGGACTTCTCATGTAGACCACAGCAGATCCTTATCATTGTCTAAAATAGGAATTGATCAGCCTTTAAGTATGGCATTTATATGGTAATTGAAGTTGCGGAATTAGTGGCATCTCTTTGATCTGGAGGATCTTGCACATACCTAAGGTTCAATTGTGGATTTTGGTGACAAAATCATTTATCAACTCTATAGCTCGTTGCCATACTTGTACAGTTATCGTCATAAGTTATCATGTCAACTTCCGGTAAAAGTTTTGAGAGGTTGACAGCAGATTGTTCTTCAAGGTTTTAATCTTTGTTCATGATACTTAACGGGTGACTGGCGTCTGCTCAAGTAAACACGCTTCATCTCTTTATGAGGACTACGGAATGCCCTGAAAGAGAGCTTTTTGGATGGCAATGTAAAAGGTAAATATTAAAATCTGGGAAAGACTCGATGGTGAGACGATCCTAAGTTGCTCGTCACCAGTATAGATTTCACAAATGGATCAACAACAGCATTAACAGTCGTCTCAAATTAAATCATACATGATTTGAACCAGCAGATACCATGCGAAAGTATGATTTCAGGGTCGCTAGTTTTTTTATTGAAGATAACGGTCGAATGCTGCGTTGAAAAAAATTGTTTTGTGATCACTGTGTGTCGGTAAAATCATTCTGAAAACGTATACGTTATATTATTTAATATTTTCAAAAAAATATTCCACATACGCTATGATAATTCTTTTGTAAGGAAAATCTATTGAAACATATCAAGTTATATCATGTTATTAAATATTTGTCTATTATTATTAAGATTTCATTTGATATTTTAATTTTACATTGTTAAACAAACAAGAAACCCTTATAAGTTAAATACTATGTAAATTTACATACCTCTAATGTAATGTAAATTAATTCCGATAGAACTTTTATCTTTGTGGCTGCTTTGCTTTTTTTATTAATCCTAAAGTAAATGATTTTGTAATAAGTGTTAAGAAAATTCCAAAGGTGTTTCAATTATGGCCAATTATTAAATAAATACAAACAATTTATTGAGCAAAAAAATATTGAGAAAAATTAAACAAAACAATTCTTCTTTTTCTTTTTATAATTTTATTATTTACTTAAAATTATAAAATTTAATTTGGCAAAACTATGTTTTATCAAAACAAAGTTTTAGGGCGTTACTAACTCTAAGCAAACTTTCATGTTGTGATATCATAGGATTTAAATAGATTATTAGCAATTCAAATTAGCTTTGTCCTACATTTTTTTCCCATGTTATTGTCTCACAGTAGCATAATTGCTGCAATATTTTAACACTATAGATATTACAGTTCTTTAGATATTCGATAATGAAGATTTGCTTTGTATGGGGAGAAGGGTGGTGCCCACTGCTGCTCTGGTCCTACCCGTCCAACGTTTTCTTGAGGAAGTTGTTGGAAACAAACTTGAGAGCTCTCGCTGATATAGTTCTTTAAATATTCAATAATCCATATTTGCTTTCTATAAGGAATACCCTCCCCCTGATCCTATAAGTCTTATATTTTGTCTAGTAAAGCAGTTCCTTAAAGAAGTTGTTGGGACAAATTTTTGTAACTCTCTCTCTTATAGTTCTTTAGATATTCGAAAACTTATATTTGCTTTGTATGTGGGTAGGCCTCTCCCTAGTCGTATCGGAATTTATCTGTGAGAATTTTATGAAAATTGGCCCAGCCGTTTTGGAATCTATACGTTATATATATTTGTATATAGGTTTTTAGTTAAGAGGAATAATATCACCAGTAGATGATGTATAATTCGAAATTCGCCAAAACACAAAATGAAGCTGTTTTTGGATACTTTTTTCTTTCAGAAAAGAAAAAAAATGTATTTTCCCCATTTGTTCGTCCATCCTTTTGGTTGTCAGACTGTCTGCCTCTAATTGTAAAGTTTTGAATAATCCTGAGATTGCACTTTAGAGATTAAAAGTTGGTATAGATATTTCTTTTTTTGCCAAAGACGAGCCATTTGAAGTTGTTGACCATTCCTTTAACATATAAGGTAGCTTCCTTGCAATAGTTTTCCCAGAATGATTGATATGGAAATATTTTTATTTTGAATTTTTAATTCAGTCCGCAAATGTCTGTAGCTTCTATACGACTCAACTATCGAAAATCGCTTTGAAATATATATATTTCAAACATAGTCAGCAAAGTGATAACATTCCATTTATTTTTTTTTTTTAATATAACCTTTTCTAGAACCAAATTACTTGTAGAATAGGACCTATGGTCACTTATGTCAGCGTCATTGTGCAATGAGACCGGAGATCTAAAAAATCGTTCAACTCGTTGGGCATGGTCTCAACTGACGTTAATGTAACAAAAATTTATTTGAAATCGATTCCTTGTCTCTTCAAAGTGATTACAAAGTTATTCTATTCTAAAGACTTATTTGTAAACAGCTGTTAGTTTTTTGTTAAATTAAAAAATTTGTATTTTTACACAAAATCCAGAGAGTAAAACAAGATGAAGAAATTATGTCTTGTGGTAATAATTCGGAAGATGAGTCATTATAATTAATTAATAATAATAATAATTAATGATTAATTAGAAATAAAAATGCAATGTTTATTATTTTTGGGAACATAAAAGCGTATGAGTAAAGTTAGCAAATTATATTAAATATACGTCTGCACTATGAACTCGGATACTTTAAGTAAGAAAATTGCAATATTTAAAATATTTAATATACTTAAGCAATTTCGACGAAAATATTCAGAATTTTTCATGAAGTAAAATATAAATAATTTGAAAAATTTTGCTGAATATGAAACTTTGAAATTTCAGAACATATAGGGGATTATTGAATTCTTCAACCAAATTTTCCGAATTTGTTTTTCTTATTTATTTCACTAATTATTTTATTATTTTTATTATTTTTATATGACCATTTTGGTAGTAATAATGAATAAGTGTATTGAAAATGTCTTAAAATATGGAAGATAAGAAAACAATTGAAGAAATATTTTGTGAAATAAGGTAAGTTGAAATGATATTTGGTGAGTGATATGGAAATAATGAAAATCCAACACAAATAAAACACTGTTAAAAATTTCATCTTTTCCATTGAAATATTCGTTCTTTCATTAAAAGTGGCAAATGGCACAAAATAAATTTTACGGTCTTTATTTTACACTAAATGAGGCACTGTGAACATTGTCGTCTACTCCCCTGACCGTACCCATCATACGTTTAATGCAGTAAATGAGAGAATATCTAAAATCTTAGTAATCCCATTTCCATAATTCTTTGAATATTCGATAACTAATATTTACTTTTCATGGGGACTACTTCTCTCTCTGATCCCCTATCCGTATTACATTTTGTCTGTTTCTTGTGATAATATTTTTCTTTATCCTACATTTTGTCTAGTAAAATGGTTTTTTGTGAAATATTCTCTGTAATAGTTCTTTAATATTTTCTTTATATGAGGGGTAACTCACCCCCCTGATCCTATCGGAAATTATTAGCGTATCGATCCAGTAGTTCAGTTGTCTGTAGAATTTTCTAATTTAATCGATAAATTTCATTACGTTTAAAGATACCGAAGAGAACTTTTTTGTACGACCAATTTTGTTCCAATATAGAAATTGCTCATAAAATTAAACGTGCCGAAAATAATTCCAATAAAAATGACAGAACTAAAAGAAGTATTCGAAAAACTTTCAAGCGAAATACAAAAATAAAAAACGAATTAATCTCATAAAACAAGAATCAATCCGTAACAAATTTAATTCTACAAAAAATCTTCCTGGAACTTCTAAACATTTTACGAAGTGATCAAAACATAAAATGCAAGAAGCTAAACTATAAGCCAGTGTTAAATAACAACATAAAGAAAATCGTCTTAAATTTCTCACAAATATACATGAAGTGGACAGAGAAGTGGAAGAAGATAACTTTCTTAACTTAGACGGTCCCGACTCATACTCATGTCTGGATTTAAAATCAAACAGAGTTCGAATATCTAGACGTAATTTCGGTAGTGGTATTGTTAAAGTTTGGGCCACAATTTTTATAATTTATGACAAATTTCTGGAAGATGCTCTTCTTCCTCTTGTGGATGAAAAATGAAAGAATATTGCATATTCCAGCAAGATAATGCGGTGCGTGTTTCAAAATGTCTAGATCATGAAAAAGGAGCACTGTATAGCTCTGTTGGACTGCCCGTCTTTTATTTCGGACTTAAACTCAATAGAGAATTTGTGGAGATATATGACCAGAGTATTATGATCAAATGAAAGCATTAGTTGAAGAGAAAGTTCTGAGGAAAGTCTGTGGATCTATGGACGAAGGATCATCCAACCATTTTTAATTATCCACTTACAAATATGATAAAATACAATTTTTAGTTAACAATATTTTAAATGAAGTCTTAGTTGATTTAATAAAAATATTATTTTCCCATTTAATAATTTATTTGATTTTTTTTAAGTTATATGCGTCTATAGGAATATATATATAGAAGATAGAAAATATGGAGTTGTATATTTTTTCCAGAAATTTAAAAATTTGCATTATAATTGAGGGAAGACCTTTTTCGTTAGCTCTTTATTAACTTCACACTATTTTCCGCTTCCTCACATGACAATTTTATAACCTTTTCGGGAAAATATACTAAAATTTAATGTAAGAAGTTCTTATTTATACTAAATTTATATGGTTTATGCGAATCAAAAATTAATTTTAGGTGAATTTCATAAAAATCATCTCACCCGAGGTAGCTAATATCGGAGGGGCTGTTATCCTCTAAGTCACATTAAAAACATATCAACTGTAAACATAAACATATTTTTATTAAGATTTCTTGAACGATTCAAATATTATATTGTCTTTTTAATAAATTTTGTTTTTGAACTGTTATGGAGCGTATACTTCATAAAATTTTTGTGGCATAACTTATACTCGTCTAAGGTTTTAATTAAATTATATAAATATTGAGAGATATAAAATTATTGCAACTCGAATATAATAACGTACAGTGTATTCAAGTTAATGCAGCCTTATCATTTTCAAATACACTAAAATATAAAAATGTCATTATCGTTAAAACTTAATTTTGGCTAAAATTAAAAATGTATTGGAATTGGTAACGTCCATTATACCTCAAATATTATTTAGATTTGTCTGAAACTGATATCTGGCATCACTTAATTTTACTTATAGTTATATAATGACAGATATAAATAGAAAATATGGAATAAATATATTTTCATTTAAATGTTAATTTTAATCATGTGTGTAAAATGTAATAACAGGTATGTTACTCACATGTACATCTCCACACAAAACATAAGTTCAAATTTAAATTTTCTCAAGTTGAATATTGAAAATATTTTACATTTCCCAACAATAATTGAGTGTAATAAGTGCATGTGAAGACACATACATACCAACGAACTTCCTTTTCCTTCCACATGTACAATTCAGTTGCATACAAAATTTCTAATGAAGTTTTCTTTTTCTACCATTTTGCTACAAATGAAAAAAGAAACTTGCAACCAAATAAGGTAAACAAATTATATTTGAAATCATACAACTATTGAAAATCGAATTTTAGTTTTTGTTGGAATGTAAGAAAATTTGATTACAATTTAAAATTTGATCAGATGTTGCAATCAAGATTTATATTGATATTTGAAATTGAATAAGAATATACGTTTGTTTTTGTAGATAAGTTTTGAATGTGGTGGGAGTTTGGTTGCTATGAAAATTATTGGTTAAGAATTTAGTTGTTGAAATAAACTAAAGTTTAGTTTAATTGAAGTAAGAGATATTTTTAAATGTCTTCAATGAGAAAAAGTCATGAGATTCAGAAATTGTAAAAATAAAATTGGAGTCATGAAGAATAAGAGAATTATAAATAATACACCACACAAGTAGTCAAGTTAAAATAATTCTTTTAACTTTGAACCCTTAGGGATATTAAAAAAGATATGCTAAGCGAGGTACATTGAAGTGCTGATCGATGAACGACACTTTAAGTTGGATTTACCACATATAACATCTAAAAACTTGTGGTATCTGTGAATACGTAGAACTTAAGTTTCAATCTAAAAGAAATCTTGTAAGTGTCATTTTGTCAAATGTTGAGAAGTCAAACTTTCGATTCTTTGGCATTTAAAAGGAGAGATTGTGTACGACACTTTAGAAGTATCGGGCTAATAGTTTTCTAAAATCAGAACAGGTCTTTACAATCTAGCAACATCACAATTATGCAAGAGGAATCAGTTCTAATGAATTAGAAGATATCATACGAAACTATAAAAGCTTTCTAGTTAAAGCTTAATTTCCATATGTTTATGGATGATAGTTCTTACCCGTATATCAAGGTGGAACACTAAAATCCAATCTGAATAAAACGTGTTCAAAAATTACTTTGCATAATCAACGTTATTATAAGGCGTCGACAAATGATTTTTTGAATATTTCGATAAATTAAAACCCTTTAAAAGTGTCCAACTTTGTGGCTGATTCCGAAATTGAAGCGAACAACTTTTAAGTTGGATTTTTAGCCAACATATAACATTCTTAAAAACTTGATTTAGGTATCTGTGAACATACGTTTAGAACTTGAAAGGCTTTTCTCTAAAAAAAATATACTAATAAATGTGGTAAAAGACAAAAAAGTACAGTTGATAAATTATTATTTTTTTTCTTTTTATCTCATTATTTATTTAATTTATGCTTTAATTTATAATTCATAAAAAGCGAAAAATAACCAAAATTAAAACCGAAAAAATATTTTCTTCTAAGTGGTTTATTCGCAAGAGAGTTAAATTTTATTAACTTTTTTTATTATTTTTATTAAATAGAAGAAATTATGTTAATTTAATTTAGAAATTTATTAAATTAAATTTTCTTATTCATTCGTAGCTTAAAAATAATATTAAAATTTTACATTTAAGCGTATGATTAATATTTATAATTTATATTTATTATACGCATCGGAATAGTTGAGTATAACACTGGTCCAAAAACATGTTTTTTGCACCTTTAGAGATATGTAAATAGCTGAGATGAATTTTTCAAAAAATCAATTTATCTAAGGTGAGTATTCTTAAAAGATCAACCATTTCCCCTCTAGACAAGTTGAGCTCTACGAACTTGAATACAAAGATACATTTTATTTAGATATTTTTAACAGCTATGGAATAGGTATACCTACAATTTCTTGTTATTATATATGGGTAGCCAGAGGTCCTTCTCTACAAACTCGTAGGCAAAAATGGTTAAGCAATCGATACTTTGGGGAATTGTATTATTTAACGTAATGAAATAGGATACGTTAACATTATCAACTGTCTAGGAGAATTTCTTTTTCTTGTCTTGTGGAATTTCTGCTAAATTACCTCTATTTCAATTTAGTTTTTTTTAATTATTACACTTGGATATCAAGACCATTTTATCCAAGCATACTAAGTTTGGGACTATACTGAAGTGTAATTTTGCTATCAACGAATACTCCAAAGTTGGAAGAGTAAACATAATATATGTATCCGGACACCAAGAAGTAATTGAAAATGAGGTGGCAAATTATCTAACTATAATTTTTAGAGAGCTTCGGAGTCCAATGTCTCTTTATTCGTTAAGGACGTAACTAAATGAGTAGGCGAAAACAAAACAGAAATCCCTGAGGAAAAGCGATGGATGACAATCAATGCAGGTCATACGGGGAAGACATTAAAACGATGAAGCATTTCCCCTGTCATTGTCCAGCTTTCACGTCACTGAGATCTTAGAATTTCCTGAATGACACCCTAACATTTTTCGTCTATCAATTGAACTGTACCCCATCTCATCTTAAAAGGCTCAAAATCTAAAGAATCATTTTCAGAAGTGCCTTGCTCAAGGACTTAAGACTGCGTTATTGATTTCGGGATATCATTCAATGTATTTGCTAATACAGCTCTATCCGACTTGAGACTGTTATAAACATCACTAAGGTATGTTCCAACATAGCGTTTGTTTTTACCATTCCCGTTGTCTACAGCCATAGTACTCAGCAAAGGGCAACATAAATCAAGAAACACCTGGTTCCACTTCTACTACACTACGGAAGAGATTTTGTCTACATGTTACAAAATCTCTTCCGTAGTGGCCCTGATCAATATCAGTGATGTTATTATTATAATCAAAATTTTTAATAAAAATTGGTTTATGGAGAGGTGCGCTACAACTACCAATTACTTTAGAATTCAACTGATAGTAGTCAAGTTGATTACGAAATAGAAGTGTAACCAGGTGCTTCTTAATTTATGTTGCCCTTTAGTGAGTATCATGGCTTGTTAGACTCAAATCGATGAATTTAATGATGACCTACCTCTATTTTGGAACAAAGGAAATACTAATATTTCTATTTACACATTCCCATCTAAAGCCAAATATTTCGTATTAAATTTTCTCTTAATTTTTTGATCAAAAAATTTAATACCCCAAACTTTAAGCTGAAAAAAAACTATCAGTTTTTGTTTTCTAGTTTCATTTACATTATCATTCTCCATTTAATTTCATTATAATCTCATATGTTACAAATTATACTATCAAATCTATAATGACCTCAAGGATAAAATAACAGCAACACATTGTAGAAAATAACAAACAACAACCAAACAACAGATATTTATGCAAATAATTTATTCTCACATTAAAAAAAATATCCGGAAAACTTTAATGAAAAACAGAAAAATACTTTTAAAATATAACAGATCTTTCGTCTGTGGTAATGGAAATTAAAACCGCATAAGTCATGCAAAGATATTGTAAAAAATATATATATGAAACAAGTAAGAATGTATAATCGGTCAAGCCCGACTATCTTATACTCTATACCACACATGAATAATTAATGAACGACTCTCGTACAATTTGATTTTCTGGTTTATTCTTAAGTGTATAGAGTATTATCGTGACACTGAGATTTTAAAATGATTTTTGTTTTGGTTATATGAGGGCTACAAGGAAGTGTGAAATGACCCTCGTATAATTTTTCACATCGACTTTTGCTTTTATGTATCTTAATTGTACCAATTATGATTACAATACCAACGTATATGTGAGATTTTTGCCCTTAAAAGTGATACTTGGAAGGTTGTTTGTATGGCATCTATGAAAAATAATGGGCCGACCCTCACATATTTTGGCATATCGTTTTAAAATACTATAATACATACTAAATGCAAAGTCGCTTTGTATTTTGAGTTTGTTATATCCTCTAAAAAATCATTCCGGGAAGAACATTTTTATTGCAGGTACCTGAAATGTTGGACTTGGACCAAAATAATAATATGTAACAAATTTTCTTGAGATATTTCAAAAATTACAATCTGTAGACTGTTCACAACATTTATATGGATAGACAGCCAGACAGACAGGCATACAGACAAACGGCTTTAAATCGACACAAAAATTGATTTTTAGTCTAACGGTATTCTTAAGGCGCATAATACCCCAACCATCATCGGTGGTGTAGGATAAAAAGAAATTAATATTAAATATTAAAGTCAACAATATGTTTTCATCAAGTTTAATTTATAAAATAAACTTTTTGTTGTTGTTCTTAACAACAATTGAATGAAAATATTCAGTAAAACCTCTGGCAACAAAGGGAAATAATATAAAACATAAAGTCCTATTAAATACCCTACACCAAATTGTTGATTGTACGAAGTGTAGTATATTATGGTGAACATCTACGTGAAACTTATATGTTTTTAAAGGAATTTTTTCTGGAGAATTATATGGGAGTTCGAGAAAATTATGTACCGACCTTCATATAAATCCGCCCAGAGGATTTGATTTGTATTTATCTTAATTTCACTAAATATGTTTATAATATCCACTTCTTTGTGCGATTTATGAATTTCATAGTGATATTTGAAAAGGGTGGTTGTGGCTGTATAAAAACCCTTATTTTTGCAAAGTTTGGATAAAATCGTTTTATATTTACAAAAACCCCCTTACGATGCCTAAGCGATGTCTATAACTATTTAAACAAACCTTATACAATTTATGCCAAAAAGTGCACTGAGTTCAAAATAAATGGAATAAATCATACTAAATATCAAAAGTAGCTTAAGTTTCGAACACTTAATTTAAAACTTCTTATTGTATTTATTGTATTATAATTTCTAAGGAAACATAAATTCATGTTTGTTGTTATTTTTGGATTATAGTAATATTTTGAATTAGTAAATTAAACATGTAAAAATGCTATATTCGTCTATACTAAATCTTCATACATTTTGTTTCGTACGTGTACATTATACGCACTTACACACTCGCATATACACTCACAAACGTATATATTATATGAGAGTATTTCTTATTTATTACATATAAACCTTATGAGTCATTAAATTTGTTATATTTTTGGCTATAACTTTTTTCTTCTGAACCGATGTTGATAATTGTTTGAATAGTAATAAGATATATATTTCTTGACTTTAAGGTGAATTTTATTCTAATTTGTCGATTTATAATATATAATTTTACAAAAGTTCTTTACTTTAATTTAGGGGTTGTGTCATATATCGAATTATAACCCTTAATGTACTGAACTGATTTTGCTTGTTTAAATAGGAAGCTTCTCAGGACGATATCAAATACTCAGGTCAAATTTTTTTTAGCTCTGTAAATTATTTCGGATATGAGCGTGCCAACGACAGACTCAGCGTGCCAAGAATAGACTCATATTTTGATTTGATACAAGAATATATATACATTATGTGGACTTAAATAATTCGTTCTTAGCATTACACACGACATAACAAGAAATATACACTTTTGACCACTTGTGTTGGTGGAGGATACAAAAAATGTTTTTCATTACTTCATTAAATTTAAAATTCAAATACTTATAACTCGAAAACTAAAAGTGATATATAAAATTTTTTTAAGTATCATCAGGGTCTTAAATGGATCCATCATAGCGTTACAAAATAATAAAATAAATAATAACAAAATAAATACATATTACTCGAAAACTAAAAGCGATAGATAATTTTTTAAAGTATCATCAGAGTAAAATATTGTTTGAAATTCAATGAGAAAAAAAATTGGAACGATTTATCACACTCTGTAGAATTCTCTTAAGAGAAAAATTGGTCAAAGAAAATAATTTCTTGGAAATAACAATGTAACATTTTTTCAAAATATTATTATTTTTGGCAATTTATTTTCTTCTCCTAATAAATTTAGTGAAAAGGAAAAATACACTCCCTAAAAAACTAATAATAAATTCCATTTGGGTTTGTTTTGCCCCGTCATTATTTAAACTTAAATTTTTTAGGGTTTCTAATTTTCCGTATTTTTTTTTTTAATTCAGAGGAGATATTATTTCCTGATTTTAATAAAATACTTTAATTTTAAGAAATTTTATGAACATAAAACTTTGCTGTTCCGAAATTTTTTCTCATGTGTGATTGATGTTTTAAAATTCAAATTTACGCCGAATCCAAATTTATTTTAGCCGAATTCTATTGGAATACTTATATTTAGGAGTTGTATACTTGAATTCTTGTCTGGAAAATAAAGAGAATTATAAACAAGCTTTTCTCTAATAAGCGCCAATATCATGAAAATTATTATTTAAGAAATTAAAAATTTATAAATTGAAATGGAATTATTCCACAGTAAAGTCTTTTTAAGTATTTAAGCTTATTCCGAACAAGATCCTTGTATTGGGAGCAGCTATTGGGTTACATTCATTTACCGTAATCAATTAAAATTGCGATCAGTATCACACACTAGCATGCCATTTAACCGATTTTAATGACAATATGACGATGTAGTACGGTTATATTCTGTCTCATATGTTAGTCTATAGCGAGTGGAGAATTCAAAGAAATTTGGCCAGATTATTTGTTATTGTTCTACGAGTGTTCCTATTTTAAAATAAGTTAAAGCTTTAAATTCACCTTTGCTTATATTAAATTTTTTTGGTTTTTATAAGCAACGAACTTAACATTTCACATTAAATTTTTATTATAAATAAGTTTTTAAATTATCATCATTTGTAGAAGAAGGAGAAAATTCAACCATTATAGGCTATAATATCTATATAACATAGATTCTCTAGAGCATTCAAAAGCGTGCAAAATTTTTTTCACGTGTAGTTTTCACTTTTACTAAAACAACACTAGTGTAAATATATATAAGAGTAATTAATAACTCGGCTATTAATGGGTCGATTTCGAAAATTTTAAAAACCAATTTTTAGAAATCAAAATAGCTATTTTTCTGTGTCAACATATTTTCTATATATCCCATGCCAGATTCAAAATATAGGAATATACGTTTTTGCCTATAACTTGAAAACTAATGTAATGTTTTCAACTCAAAAATTCACCTAATTGTTTCCGATCTGATGATATAATAATTATGCATCTCGATTAAATAAAACGCTCAAAATGTCGAAAACATTACTTTGCCTTACATTTTTATTGCATTTTTATATCCAACAATAACAAGGAAAATAAAAAATTGTTAATAACTCGGCTATTTATGAACTGACTTGAAGATTTAAAAAAAAACAAAATTCGAGGAAAAATAGTAAATAGTAAATGGCATCTTATGACATAACCACAAAAAATTTTCTGACTCCCTAATAAAAAATAGGTTCCTAGCATTAATAAATGGCCAAAATCTCAAAAACATTTTTTAAACGTTGTTATATGGGACTAAATATTTAAAGAAAGAATTGACCATATTTCGGTGATATTTGAATCGATTTTGAAAAATGAAATAGATTAAATTGGGGAAAAATTGTAATTAAATATATTTTTGACTATTTGATGGTCCGATTCATTTCATGTCTTCAGCGTATAAATCTGCTCAATTTATTGAAATCTGTCTGTGAGAAATTAAAAATGTAGATTCTTGAAAAAATAGAACAAACCGAAAAATGCTTGAGGGTTTAGTTTTTTACTAATTTCTCAGCTATTTATGATCCAAATTCTCTGGATTTCAATAGTTAAATTTTTGAAAGCATTTCGACAGATAGACAGACAGACAGACGGATATAGCTCAATCAATTTTTATACCGATTCAGGATATATATACTTTTGAGGTCTCAGTCGTAAATTGTGGAAATTAAAAAGGGAATGAAAAACTTATATATACCCTTCTGACCTAATTAGGTGAAGGGCATAATAAGAAACTGCTTTGAATAATAACAAATAATTTTGTCAAATTTCTTTCATTTCTTTCAAGCGATATACGTTAATGCAATATAACTTCTTTATTAAATTCTTAATTTTACAGTGAAAATACCGGGAACGTGTTCTCGTGGAGAAACCCTATTTTTAATATTATTTTTTTGTTTTTTTTTTAAATTTATTGGGCTGACTAGAAAAGCAATTTGTTCTTGAAATTTATTAAATTTGTAGTTTATCTCTGGTTTTCAGCATCAAACAATTGAGGCTTCACGTTTTATGTAAATTTGCTTTCGCCATGTAAATTATTATATTTACTTTAAATTCAAGACATTTATTTTGCCTGTATGTGTGTGTATGTTTTTTTGTCACTCTTGTTTAGTTACACCTCCACTCGTATATGTATCTTTCAAATATGTGTGTATATGTATTTACCATAATGCCGTAGGTAGATTTACTATATTCTAGGGTACTAACTGGCATTTTAACTTTTTAGTACAAGTATCTTTCAAGTGTGTCATTGTTGGTATACACACACTTGCATACATCTTTTTTGATTACACATTTATTTACTATTTTTTATTTGTTATTTTTGCATTAATGTAGGAGTGCGAGTGTGTGTGTATGTGGGTTTTTTTGTTTTTATAACAAACTTGTGAATAAACAATTAGAATTACAATGTCTGTACGTCTGACAGAATGTGTAGAACATGGAAAAACATTTTGTACTTGTTTAAAAAGTAAAAGAACACAACAACATAAATACATTCATACGCATACAATTTAAAAAAAAAACACATTTAAAGATACTTACTTACACGGTATGCAGGTTTTATAAACACACACACATCCTTTTTCCGAGTTACATAGCATCTACAGTGTCTAACCAAATGAAAATGACCGCTAATGTGGTTTTTCGTTAATTGAAATAGTTGGTAGTTTTGTTGTTGTTGTTTTCATCTCCAAAATAAAAGAATCATGTTTGATGTTTTACTTTAATACATTTAACCACAATTGTTGTTAAAATTGTACATGAAATGAAAACAGGGAATTTTTTTAACAAAACAAAATCTCCTGTTGTTTACATGGAATTTAAATTAAAATTGTAAAGGTGCATAATAAATAAAAATCAGGGCGCATAGCACCTCTGATGCGGTAACATACAGATGCACTAGTTAAGTATAAACACCTCAATTTAACTAGAGGGTGTTTAAGATTCTAGTTAAGATTATAGTTCAGATTGTAGTTCAGATTCAAGTTCAGACTCTATACGGATTCTGGATCAGATTCTAGTTCAGATTTAAATTCAGAGTCTAGTTTAGATTCTGCTTCAGATTATAGTTCAGATTCTTTGCGGATTCTGGACCAGATTATAGTTCAGATTTAATTTCATCTTTTAGGTCGGATTCTGGATTTGATTTTTTAATAAGTTACATTTGTGAAACGAGTCAGTTATAACGTTTAATGTCGAACAGATGAACATATTGTTAATTTAATTTAAATGAGTGACCAATTAAAAGTGCATACTAGAATTATTAAATATTTTTTAACAAAACTCACCCTGTTTCTACCGCCAAACAGTTTGTTATATTTCTAAAGTCAAAGTCCGGTTGGTGGACCACCGGGTTAGCTCCATGCTTGGACTATTTGGTACGAAAAGTTAATGCTAAAGGAGGTTGAAAATCCTACAAGGCTCAAAGAGTTCAAGGCGCTTTAAAATAATTAGAGGCCAAAAACAGGCCACGGAAATTGAAGTCAAATAAAATATTCTTGCTGCACACTGAATGGCGAAACGTATGTTCTGGCAGATTTTTTCTGGTTCAAATTTATATGTTGCTGATGCTCGAGGGAATGCTGAAAAAATTTTATGACCCAAAAACAGAAAAAAAAATCTAAAAAGTTCCTAATATGACAAGTAATATACAGATGGCGCAAACAAATCTAATCATCAAGGCCATCAAGATCACAAAATCACAAAAAGGCTGCTTCCATTAATAAACATCCAGTCACTATGGCAAAAAAAGCCCATAAGTAATAAAAGAACAAAAGAGGCAAATTCTCCAAATTGACCGAAGTAAACACCGGTGGAAGGGAACTGGGCTCTTGGTTAAAGAAAATAAATGTGCATAAAAAGGTATCCAAAAGTGTAGTAGATTTAAAACTGAAATGGACTACCTGTTCAAGCAAAGTGACTTATAGAGTTATAGTAATTAAAACTGTATATATTTATTAAATTGTAATTATAACTGCAATCAAATAAAAAAATAAAGCTGTAGGTTATGTGGTTTTGTCAAGAATTATATGTTAAGAATTTTTTGATCTCACTCCTTAAAACCACTTCGTATTAAAAATGCTTCAAAATCTTTTTAATAAACGTTTATGACCTGACACATACAACAATCTAATATTGTGGTAAATTTCTGTCATATTTAATGTTATTTTTACATCAGCCACTGTAAAACTATAAAAAATATAGTTATAAAAATATTTTCTTAAAAGAGTCTTCTTGTGTATTAAAAAAGCTGACTAAAATAATGGTTTAGAAAAAGATGTTGAATTAAAAAAATAATATTAAAACTAAAATACGAACTAATGGAAAATGCTGAGTGTTGAGGTTTTTTCTTCTAACAAGAAAAACACAACGCGAAAAATACAAAAACAATATTTTGTATTATTTCTTATACACATTTATGTGAGAATGCTGTATTCAGCTATGCCGAATCTTCATTACTCTAAACCAGAAATGCGTGTGAAGTAAATACATAACGTTTGTATAAAAGCACTCACATATCGGTCTATATCTTTTTATAAACTAAACTGATGTTTTTGGTTTTAAATAGGACACTTCTCAGAATTATAACGAACATTCAGGCGAAATTTCATTGAGCCCTGTCATTTATTGTGGATGGTAGAATGCTAAAAATAAACGGACAGACATACATACATGCATACAAACAAACATACATACATACATACATACATACATACATACATACATACATACATACATACATACAAAGAGACGGACAAACAAATCGACATAGGTAAATCGACTAGATTTTAATTCGATATACATTACGGAGTCTAAGCTGATTCCTTCTTAGCGTTACATACCAAATGACAAAATGAATATACCCACTTCATCAGCTGTTGTGGTGGAGGGTATAAAAAAGAGTTAAATGTGGTAAAATGCGTCACATTTTGTTGAGCTTAAAATAGAAACCGACTTAAAGTGTGATTTCGACTGGCGATTAACCATAAAGAGTTTTTCATATTTAATTAAATATCAAAACTTATCTTTCTTGTCCACTTAATAGTGGTTAAATTGCTGAGGAAATTCCATTTAATTAATTTAATTAAAACAAATAAACAAACATTTAAAAAGTTTAAATAAATTAATAGAAACCACTTGTGAGCTTCTTTATAATAATTAATAAATGTTATTTTACAAAAAAAAACTTAATAAAATATATTTTTTTTTTAATTCCAACAACAAGTAAACACTTGTAGAACACCCTTTAAACCTTAACAGGGTGCTACTTGCGATTAAAACAAAAACCATAAACAGAAAATCCACTCTACACTTGTGGCAAAAGTGTAACAACTACAAATGATGTTGTTGAGTGGGGAAATATTTTTATAGTTTCTGTTGCTGTTTTTACTTTTATTTACTTTCTTTGCCACTTTTTCTTAATATTCTGTTGCAAAAATATGTTGTTGTTCTTTATTTTGATTGTAATAAAACTTTTTTAAAAAAGGGGTTTCACCCTCTTTTGGAACAAGTTATTTTTATTTATAACAACAGTTTTCTGATTTTTTCTATCTGTTGCAGTTTTTGTGAGAACTTAAACAACTGTATTATAGTTATTTTAATGAGTTTTAATTCGGTATACAAAAATTTATTTCATGAATATTTTAAATAACTTCTTAGTCTTTATATCCAGCAATATGTCAGGATAATTTTAATTGGCTTCAACCGGTTATAGGAGTTTTCCGAAATTGAACTAGAAATTACGAATGGAATAAGGAGGTTAATTCAAGGTTGGTATGATACCCTGCCTAACCCAAGATATCTTTCTGTTCCTAAGGTCTTGGAACTTCTTGGATATGAATAGCTTAGTAGAACTGTCTTGCTATTAAGGCCCTGGGGGCTGTAGATTTATATCATCATAATTTGCCGGGGACCACTTTTTATGTATTTAGGCCTTATTACTTTGGAAGTTTATGGTTTGAGAAACAGAGATACCATGCATATTATGCTTTTGTTGGAGCAATCAACTTCGAACTTTGACTTTACTTTCAGCCATCCCAGTAGTTTCCATAGTAGACAGGCCTAGTGTTGCTACATGAATAGTTAAGTTAAATGGTTCTTTTTCTGATAACGAATTTATTAAAGTTTTGTATCTTCTGTCAGGTGTTGAAATTTCTGCCGCCCCAAAGAGAACAGATGAAGATCACTAGGAGCCTTGTATGGGAACAAATGCCTGAAAATAGACGTACGCGAACTATGAAGTTCTGTGTCCATAGCATGAAACGGTCTATTCCACACCGAAATGGCATCCCCACAGAAAACAACAGATGCTTTCAGAAAAGGGGAAGGTAGTTCTTAGTTTCATGTCCTAAGTTATCCACTCTAAAGAGGCAACTCTATGATAAGCAAAATAACAATTCATTCAGCTCAGCCAACGCGCGTCATTGCATATGAGACTCCGTATCTCCGAAAGATGACTATTTAATGCAGAGGTGTAAAACTGAACTGAACTAAAATCTGTGATTAGAATTTGCACTTGAACAGTGCCACAATTTGAACAAGAATCTAAACTATAATATGAACTATAGTCTGAACTGGAATCTAAACAAAAGTCTGAACTACAATCTGAACTAGAGTCTCAACTTGAGTATGAACTAGAGCCCTAAACTAGAATCTGAATAAGAATTTAAATTGTTATCTAAACTAGAATCTCGACCTATATTTATAGATGGATTCTAAACTAGAAGCTGACTTAGGATAGGAGGTAGAGACTCAAGTAAAATTATAAGAAAAATTTGAATTAAAAGTAAGTAGACCTAAGGTTTTCTCTAAAATCTGAATTAGAAAAACTAGAACTTACATACAAAGTAAATGAGTTTAAATATCGTTTACATGGGTGTTTTGTATTCAATACTATGAATTTAATATGATGTAACAAGAACTATATTACAGTCCACAGCAATGACAATACATGGGTAATTGAATTCAGAAGTTGATTTTGACCCGTTTAGAGTCAGTTGGTGCATGGAAAGCTTAATGTTCTTAGTGACTTGAAATATCGGTGTTCAGAAATTTATTCATATATAAGATTTCAAATGAATTCATAAACAAGAAGCAACATTCTATTGTTATAGATATTGTAACCTTAATATCGTAAGAAGCAACATAATATTGTCATTAGATATTTTACCTTAACTACAAATTTTGTTTATTCGCATTTTAATTTTGCATAAATAACAATAGTTATAGTTATCACCACTAAAAATATTGTTATTCCAATAAAAATCTTATTATCTTAATAAAAAGGTTGTTTATTTACATTTTCATTTTGCATTGATGACAATAAATATTGTTATCGCCACTAAAATACTGTTTTTCTAATAAAAATATTGTTTGCTCAATGAAAGATTTGATTGTTTGCATTAGTTTGTTATTGACTAAAAATATTTCATAAATATTTTTATTTAAAATAATAATAAAATATGTTTAAAAATTTATTATTTTCCATGTTAACACAAATTGTAAAAAATTTTTTGTTCATATTCAGTTGTCAGTAAACTGAAAATAATATTTAGTTCTAATAACAATAGTTTCTTTATAACGGGCTGTTAAATAACAATTAAAGTGTGATCAGTCAAACATATTTCCAAACATATGGCGACCATAATATTTTTTATTTAATATGGCAACTAAAATTGTTATCAAAATAAAATGAATTCAACAATTAACATGTTGGTAATAACAATAAATATTTGCCGTGTAATATATAAGTGTTTGCAGCAAACATATTGCGAAATGACATTTCTCTGCGTGTAGATTTACAAAGAAATATGCTCCTTAAAGTTTTTTTGTTAAAAATATTTTTGTTGTAAAATATCATATTAAAGTCAATGGAATTTTTGTTATTATTTAATTTCTTTCAAACATTCAAAGTTATATTCCATCAAATGCAAATAAATTAATTTGATTTAATTATACGTGCATCAAGTACGTTACTTTATATTAATATTTCACTTAATGAAATACTTTTTCATTATTTGTTTTACTTACGAACATAAAAACAAAAAATTCCATTCAAAATACTCATACATGTTAAGATTTTTACATACTTTTAAAGAAAACTTCCTGTATTTTCTTGTACTCAAAATGTTTGTTCGTTTCAGAAAATTTTTTAGTGCGAAAAATTTTATTATGTCAAATTATTTTGATTGAGAATATTTTCCAAAGCACAAATTAGATTTTTAAAAAACTTTTACATTTGTAAAGAAATTGTTAAGAATCATATATAAGAAGGAAGAAAACAAAAATTTTACTTTATTTTTTCCAGTTTCATTATGTGAACAAACATTTGCCAAGTTTTACTTCGTGATTTCTTCTTTCAGTTAGTCTCTGTGTGTGTGTTAGTGAATCAAATTACATAAGACACGTAAATTTCTTTTTAATAAAAGAAAATATTTTTGTTAAAATAAATATATACGTTCGTTATATATGTAATATTGACATACCCACCATATTTTTCTTTCACGTTTTGTACACCCTACACTAAAATAGGTAGTGGAGGTATTATACGTTTTTGCATATGTTTGTAGCAGGCAGAAAAAATCATCCTAGCACCTTACTCTTCAACATCCTGAATCGATTTAAGCATGTAAGTGCGTTCGTCCGTCCGGCTGGCTGTTCATGAAAAAGCTTTTTCGCAAAGTTCAGGTTCCAGTATCGAAGATATCTTAATAAAGTTTGGCTATTTTACTATTACTTTGATCTAAAGAAGATGCCTATTGAAATTGGTTGTAATTGGCTGATTATTTCATATAAGTCCCAAACAAATGTCACCCGGAATGGGGTTTTTAGTCCTTAAAATTCCTCAATATAAAACGATTTTATCCAAGTTTCTCGAAAAAGTCTTATTATATTTTAAATCGATGTGCTAAATTACAAGAGGGTCAGCGCATTATTCTTACTGAATCTCATAAATTGCAAATATACGTCTGTATTGTAAAAATATTTAGTTAAATTATTGTAAACGAAAATCGCTATGCAAAATTATACGATGGTCGGTCCATAATTTTTCTCAATCCCATATAACACTCTAGAAAAAAATGCATAAATTTCACAAAAACGTTAGTATCATAGTGCTACACTAGAGCCCTGACTTGCGCCATTAAATAGAATTACCTTTTTCTATATAAATGCACTGAAATTAAATTTCTTAGAAAAATATTTAAAACAAGACAAAAAAATTATTTTTGATGTAAAACAAGTATGACTACGAATTTATTTCTAACCAATATAGGAATTTTTTTCTATAGTATCATGTTCAGATTGGAGTAGTATGTACTGTTGTACCAGTAACAGCCTTTTCTCTTGATTTAAAATGTTTATTTACGTCAAATCTTAACTCCAAACTCATTGCTTTTCTTTCACTTTGACTAATTTTTTTACATTGACGAATCACACTGCATTTTTACCATAACCAGATACTTGTTGTCAGCATCTCATATAACTTATATAACAAAGAATAGAAAATTACCCTTTTTTCACTCAATTTGAAAAAGAGGTGATGATCAATGTTAACAATGATGGTAAAAATGATAATCCGCAATACTGTAGTAAACAATTTAACGGTTTCGAAATCAAAACGATGAAAAACGTGTGTTAAGAATTTTTGAATTTCACTCTTTAGTCCTTGGAAAATTACAGATAAGTTTACATTAAGTGTTTTATTTACAACGCTTAGTTAATGTGGCGTATGATTAATGTGATTGAAATTTGTTAAATAATATATTACTTATACGCAAAGTAAAACATTATTACGAAAATCGAAACGTGGCAATTTGAAGATACAAAGTCGCAAATAGAATTTTTTCAATTCTTAAAAAGCGGCGCAAGTCGGTGCTTTTGTCTAATATATTGCACACGTAAGTATACATAAGAAATCAATCAACAATATATGTAGGGTATTTAATAGTCGGGTTTGATCGACTATAAAATTTTTTATTTTCTCTTTTGCACTTTATTATCAAATTGAAAGATGTAAAGTGAAAGACGAAAAAAAATAAATAAATAAATAAAAATCAAGAAAACGAGTACATTTCAAGAAGTGAGAAAGTAAAAATAAAAAGAAATTGGAACAAATATAAAACTTTTAATGTAAAAGTTTTTACCACTCCAGACTCTCGATTGTGTAGGCATAAGTGGAAGAGTGTGTTTTAAAATTTTTAAAATTTGTGGAATAAATTCTGATGAGACATTTAATATATATGCAGAGGAAAATGTATGATTTTTGTTTTTAAAGAATTTTATTTTTGATTGAAGAAACGAAAAATATTCAAACATTTATCAGAAAATAATGTTTTACTTTGCGTATAAGTAATATTTTTTCTTAACGAACATCAATCACATTAATCATACGTTACATACCAAAAAGTGTTTAAATAGAAAATTTGAAAATTTAAAACTTAAAACTAATCTGTTACTTTCGAAGGATTAAGGAGTAAAATAGAAAAATTCTTAACACACGTTTTTTATTAAAACACTTTACACCATTATTATATTTTGATCAAGTCCCTTTGTAAAACAGTTATTATTATGTTGAATATCAAACAATATTGTGAATGAATATTGTTAATCAGATTAAAATAAGTGACCAGAAAAAAGTGCGTAATAAAATTATTTAATATTTTCAAGGAAACCCAACTTGGTTCTACAAAAAGTTGTTTAAGCATTGAAAGTATGGCGTCAAATTGTTTCCAATGTTACTAAACAGTACCGAAAGAACGTGTCCGTTAATAGAAAACCCGGTTCAGGTAGAAGGAGTCTTTCACATGAACTTTTTTAATACCAAAAAAAAAATAGAAACTATTTTTAAAACAGCTCACAATACATCCGGCTCGAATAACTCAGTGCTTGGACCGTTTGATACGAAAACTTAAAGCTAATGCAGATTAAAAATATAAAAGGATCAGAAATTTCCTGACAGCAACTTTGACACAAATTTAGGGGCCAAAAATAAAGCTCAAAAAATATATTCTTACTGCATAATGACGACGAAACGAATATTCTGTCAGTTAATATTTACTTAATATTTAAGGATACCGCTCCACAAATTTGATTCACATTGCCTGCCATTTTCCTTAAATTTTATTGCCCATACATTTTCTATTTACTTTTATTATTTATCGAAAATTTTTAATTATTTATATACATTTCGTAGCCCAAAATAGTTTCATGATATTTAATAAATTATTTAAATTTTAACTAAAACAAAAAAATTTAACGCAAAACAAACAAATAAATATTATTTTAAACTTCCTCTTTTGTACGCATATTTATTTTTATACGTATGTGTGTGTATATATACTTCCTAATGTTATCATAACAAATGTCAAAAATTAGAAATTGAAAATTACAACGAGAAAAAAATAGAGATTAATTTATTTGTTTTCCAAAAATTTGTCATTATTTCCTTTGCTATCGCGTTACATTTAAAATTGTAATAAATTATGGGAATTATATCCAGCGAACATTTTACAGTGAAACGTAAATAAATCTAAAATGAGTTTTAATGAGATTTCATACAGTAATTTTTACTATTAATTTTGATTATGAAGATTTCTCTATAACTCGATTCTGTTAGTAGAGACCTTCGCCGTATCCCTAATAATTTAAGAAATAATTTTTTTATTTATATAGAGTTTATTTATTGAATTTGCCTCTCTTTTGAGGACTCACAACAAGTATTGAAATCTTATAAACAAAATTTAGTACCTACTAAGATCTCATTTCCCCTTTTCCATTGTCCGTGACACTTATATTAGCATGTGGGTAAATCGTTCTGGCAGAGACTTGAACCTATTTGGACATCTATAAGATGTCTAGCAAGCAGATTCGGATGACTCTTTATCCTTATTATATATCTCTCATATATTTTCAAACTCTTCCTTTGCTAGTGGAATATTTAAGTCTCTTTGAATGTTATCATTACTAATGTACCATGGAGCACTAGTTATTATTCTTAGAATTTTAGACTGTGCCGTCTGTAATTGAATACCATACGCTCATATTGGTTTTAGAATGGTTTTATACAGAATGACTTTATTGTCAAGGTTTAATTTAAACTGATGTTTAATTAACCAACGTAAGCTAGAGGCTTTTAACTTAATATAAAGACTTGTGGTTTCTATGTGACAGTGCCATATAAGTCGCCTAACCAAATGAGTACCAAGGTATGTAACATTCTGTGGGATGAAAACACCATTAAGAGAAACTGGTGGACAGTTTCCTCTTCTAAGTGCGAAGATGACGTGCTTACTTTTCAGTTCATTAACCTCTATTCTCCAATGTCCAGGATATTAGAAGCTAAGTTAAGGTTCTTGTGTGTACTGATAATTGCAGTACCATCAGCAAAAGTTGAAATCACATGATTATTGCATAAGGGCATATCAGACGTTTATATCAAAATTTTCCAGTTATAAAGTCATAAAATGTCGATCATCCTAAAAGGTCTGTTGGACGATGAAAACGGGCAAATCCTGTCCAAGTTTCCTGATGTTATCATTATATCTAACAACTAAATTAATATCATTTTGGCTAATGACAATTTTGTCACAATTTTTTGATATTTTTAAGTATTTTTCAAATTTCAAAGTCGTTTGTAAAGGAATTCGGTTGAAAAACTTTACTTAAATAGTCTATAATAGTCTCTGAACTACTCGCTCAGTTCAGTTTCCTTCAGCGAACTTTGTGCCTCTACCGGAGGTTCAACATCTGCCGCTCTTTCCATAATGAATAGTAAGTGTACTTGGTACCGTATTTTGATGTTTATCCAACAACTGAATAATTTTTCTCAGTTATCTGCTTGCAATCAACAGTCTCAGCTTTGCAGCTGATGATCTTCTACGTTTCCATTCACGTCTCAACTCCCCTTTCTCATAAAAAGGTTTCTCTATACCTCAATTTGTTGTGTAAGTGAAATCCTTTCCTCACACTGAAACTTCTCACAAAAAGGTTTCGTGTGGATATGATTACTAATATATTTCCTATATTTCATCCAATTTATACTTCTATACTTTAACTTATACTTTTTTAAAATCAGTTACGATTTAACAATTTTTTATCGCTGTAAATATTTGTAAGATCCGAGGTTCCCAACTTTAAAACCCTGAGGACTATTTCACAGTTATTTCTTTTTATGAAGATATCATTTCAAAACTGGAATAGTACCAGCATTTATTATACAATGCTGGTACCATTCCATGACTCTGAAAACTTTAATTTCTCCCCCTTCTGTTTACTTTTATCAAAATTCTATGTATGTTTCTAACTTTAACAATACTTTTTATTAAAAAAAACCTGATATCTTTTGAAATTGTTGATTCTCCGATTTCAATATCTTATTTCCAAAAAATATTTTCGTGAAGATTCTAGTATTTTGATAACTAAGAAATACTTGTAATATGTGTCCCATATTCTAGTTAGACTTGCAAACATCTTCGCCAACTTATAAACCACCAGAAATGTTTGATCCAAATAAAGAATATAGATGCGTATTAGTAATATTATTCAATCATTGTTTATATTAATCATACGCCACGGTACGCAATTAGCACGTTGTTATAGTGTATTATTTGGTTAAGACAATTATATAACATTCAAAATTATGTACCGACCCTCGTACAATTCGATTCTATAGCTTTTGTTTGCTTAAATCATACATATTTAAAATATTATCACAATTTTCAAATTTGTGATAGATTCACGCCGCTTGAGGTGTTTATCGCAAGTGAATTATAAAAGGACTATATTAGGGCAACAGTAAAGAACCTCGAACACATTAAGTACACAAGCTGTACTTATATTAAATACATTATTATAATGCCATATTTTATCCAGATATTATTTTAAATTTGCCAACAACGTTCACAGAGACAAACAAGCTGTAATCCAGACAGTCTATATGACATCGCACTGTAGGGCAGTATCGACAGTTTTTGAAAAAAAAAAAAAATCAGGAACTTTTGAATCCATGCAATAATCTTTATGAAGTTTAATACAATGATATGGGAAGAGTGAAAAATTAAATAATTTTTCTTGGGCTAAATGGCAGATAGAAAAATCATGGAACGACTCTACTTTAACTTCGCAAATTGACTTATTACTACAAAGCCAATGTATATGTGAGATTTATGTCTTTCAAAGTGTTATTTGAAAGGGTGCTTATAAAGGACCTATGAGAAATGATAGATTGATACACTTATACTTTAGCATATGGCATAGAATAATATAAAACTTTTCTAAAATCGCTTTAAATTTGGAACTTTTATGAATTTAAAATGCCATTCCGGAAGGAATATTTATTTGGAGACTGAATTGATCTCTTCAAAATTATCTTTGATTCAGATTCCCTATGATATTTTCCCGATCCGATTGCAACTTCTCTCAATAAAAAATATTTTTCTAATTCCAACAAATACAGTGCCTCACTTGACGTCCTGAATATTAACCCTCAGCGTTGAATTGGCTAATTTGTCAGATAAGACATTTGGCTTCCTCTACTAGGGTTATGGCAAATATCTAGAGTTCATCGACAGTTATGATGTAACTTTCAAGCATAATTTGCAACATGCAAAAACTATTTAAATAACTTAAAACTTCATTACATCGAATCCGATTTCCTGAAGGGAAATTCATGTAGAAATTGACTATATAAAAAACTTATATTTATCGGTTGTTATCACTCTGTTGTTATAAGAAGTTTGATCTTTTTTAAAAACAACTGAACTTAGTAAAATCATTTATTTATTTTTTCATTAAACCAACCAAAACTTTTTCAAAATTATGAAAATTCTGCTAAATCTCTCGAAGTTTAATTTTTTTCCTGAGTTTTATTTTACATGCATTTACGCAAAGAATTCTTTCAGAATTATGAAGCAAAAAGTTAGAGTTCTGAGTTAAATAATGGATTTTAAATCAAAATAATGTTTCCAATTTTTGAAAAAAAATCACTTTTCTTCAAAAATTCTATTTCCAATTATAACTTAATATTTTACGTTGGGTTTCTTTCTGCGAGTAATAATAATATTTCTCAACCTTCAACACTTTCTCCCAACTCTGAAATCATATTTTAAGTATTTTAATTTAAACTAACAAACAAAAACAGAACCCTGTATCCATTTTTTTTGTTATTTTCCAACAAATTACAATATTTTCTACAACGATTTTGAGGTTTTCATCAACACAATAACAACAAAAGCAAATGGTTATGGACCATAGAAATTCAGGAAATTAATTACAATTCATTTAACTAACAACGCATTACAACAACACACAAAAAGAAAAATAAAACATCGCAATAATCAACACAAATACAAAAATAATGCTATATTCGGCTATGTCGAATATTTTATACCCTACACCATAAATGAGTGTAAAGTAAATACATTATGACATATAACATATAACCGTTTTTTATATAAAACACAGAGACAGTTAATGAGTAAAAGAATTATTTATATAGTTGACAATAACTTTTTTCTATTGAATCGATTTTGATAACTTTTGGAATCATAACAACGTATATATTACTAAATATTACACAAAATTTTATTCTAATTTATCAATTTATATTAAACATTTTTACGAAAGTTCTTCGCTTCAAGTAAGAAGTTTCCCCAGATGTCAGTCTATATCTTTTGGTATACTGAATCCAATTTTGTGATTTTAAATAGGAAACTTTTCAGGACTATAGCTAATACTCAGGCCAAATTTCATTGAACTCTGTCAATTATTGTGGACGTGAGCGGGCTAACAACAGACAGACATACTGGACGGATATAGCTTAATTGACTCAGATTCTAATAATGTAAGAATTAATGTACATTATGGAGTCCGAGATGATTCCTTCGTAGCGTTAACATGCAAGAATTCTAATTCTTAGGCTCCACCACAATTGCGAGTGTAGTAAATATGTTATTTTCATACATACACACTCTCACTATCACAAACGTATATAATATAAACAAATTATTCTTAAATTTAACACGGAACACTTAAATGTCACAAAATGTGTTATATTTTCGGCAATAAATTCTTTTCTACTGAACCGATTTTGATAATCTTTGGAACAGTAATGAACTTTGTATTATAGCAAAATTACATTCTAATTTGTCTGTTTATAATTAAAAATTTCACAAAAGTTTTGAGCTTGATCTTACAGGTTGCATAAGATATCGGTCTAATATATAAACCGATTTTGATGTTTTTTAACATGAAAATTTTCAGCATGATAACGAGAACTCAAGCAAAATTTCTTTCAGTTCATTCAAAAATGATAAACAGGAGGATATAGCTAAAGCGACTCAATTTTCATTTGCTGCAAGAATATATATACAGTATAGAGTTTCGAGATACTCCTTCTAGCGTTACTCACGGAGCGATAAAATTAATATCCTCCTTTACCACTTGCAGTGGTGCAGGGTATAATAAATAACTACAACAACAGTTGAAACAATTTTATTCATTACAAAAACTTTCAAAATCCATTTCAACCAAAAACACAATAAAATAAAACAAAAACACAAAACCCCGATCAACAACAATAATAACAAAAACAACAAGATTATATTAATATCTGTGTGTATGTGTGTGTGTAAATATTGTCATAGAAATTATGTCATGATACAGAAAAACATTTATAGCAATTGAAAAATTTACAAAAAAAATTGTGTGTAAATTTCTAACAAGTCAACAATTTTTTAAAGTTCATTTATTTTATAAAAATGAAAAAAAAACAATACAAACTGGAAAAATGAAAAAAAGTAAACATAAAAAAAACACAACAACTACAACTGACTGACAAAACAACAAATTAATGAAACTAGAACGAACGCATTTCACAATTGTAAAATTTCCAAAACACATTATTTTTGACTTCATTTTGTGGCATGAATCGAGAAAAAGTGTTTATCGTTGTTGCTTTGAGTGTTTTTGTTATTTGTATCGAAAATATTTCGATGAAAACTATAAATAACTGTTTTCTTCCGTTTCCCTTTGAGACAACATGGATTTTTTTGTACAAAATTTCTGGAAAAAGCTGTTTTTTTTTTTTTGTTATAAATTAGTTACATTCATTTATCACACTTTTTTTAATCAACTACATATATAATGACATTTTTCTTGTAAAATATCACACAGTGCATAATAGTCCCGAGACCTTTTTTAAATAATTCTGTTAAATATCCGTCTTTATTTTCAGTGTAATTTCATTGAATTTATTTAACCTTAAATAAAATTTCTTTGAATAAAGCTGTTATTATGAATCTTGAGTATAACATGCAATAAGTTGTCAATTCGGAAATTGCCTTTTTTAGCAAATTGAACACTTTTTCATTAATTAAATTGTACACTGAACCAAATGTCGCAGTTAATATTAACGAAAATTTTCGTAGAACCTTAACGAAAAAGAAGGTGTTAAACAAATGCATTTTCATTATAATTAACATAATTTTTCATCAAATTGAAGAATTATCTTCAAATATGCTAGAAAAAATAATAAAAAAAAGATGTTAAATTGAATAAAATTTCGTTAAAATTTTTACGCAAAACATGTTTTATCAACAAATATTTATTAAAAATTGCAGTAGCGCATCGTTATTAAAATAGTTCAATTCTACGTAGTAAAATTGAATTTAATTTGAATAAAATTTTTGTTAATTTGACTATTTCTTTCGTCAAATAATTTATACATACCGGAGGAAAATATTTTATAGAACATTTTAATTAAAGTGAATGAAATTAAAGGAATATTTTGCTTAAATTTATGAAAATGCAAATGGCAGATCAGCTGATCAGCGAATATGTAAGTAACTTTTCATCCAAAATACAAGTCTGTCGGCTCATCACCGTCCTTTGACATTGCACTATTTTTAGTTGTCTGTTAGGTTTTCCACAGTATTTAATTATTATCTAAAAACTAGCTTTTACCTGGTTCGCTTTGCTGCACAAAAATTCTCCTCAGTCATATTTCTCGTGCTTTGTATGGAGGCTTCTTCTCCCCTGATCCTATCCGCCTTAAATTTTGTTCAATAAAATAGTTCTTTGAGGAAGTCATTGGGATAAAATTTGAAAATTTTCGCTGTTACAGTTCTTAAGATATTCTATAATCAATATTTACTTTGTATTGGAAGTGCTCCCATAATTTAACTTAAATAAGGTATTTAAATTAAATAATATTCATCAATAAAAAGATTTTATTTTTGTCAATTGGAATAATGTATTATTGAAATTGAATAAAATTTATTCAAATTAACTGCTTTTTTATTAATGAATTTAAATAGTCAAATTTACAATTTTTCATCAATTTGAAGAATTCACGAAAAATTTACTAAGTTCCCGCACATACCAATTTCCAAAAATTATTTTTAAATAACAATTTTTAGAAAGCACAAATTATTAGGTATTAATAATTAATGCGCGTTGTGACACTGAACTTCCTACTCAAATCAATTGACACCTCCATGAGAAATGTAATTAAAAAAATATTTAGTATTTTTTAGTTGCAGAATTATTTACAAAAATGCATTTTGGGATAATTATGCAATATTGACGAATCTATTTCTATATTAAAGTTTTGGACCGACAAAGGAATTTGAATTTTCTATTTTCATTTGTATAAAATATACTTACAATTTTTTATACCCTGCACCACCGCAAGTGGTGAAGAGGATACATTAACTTTGTCATTACGTTTGCAATGCTAAGAAGTAATCATCTTAGACCCCATAATGTATATTTATTCAAAAAATCATATAAAAATATGATCCGATTTTGTTATGCCCGTATAACTGTCTGTTGTTGGCATGCTTTAATCCACAATGATTAACAGAGCTCTATGAATTTTAATCTGAGTATTTGTTACAGTCCTGAGAAGTTTTCTATTTAAAATCGGTCCAGTATATTTAAAGATATAGACCGATATCTGAAGCAACATTTAATTTCAAGCAAAAAACTATGGTAAAATTCTAAAAATATAAATTAACAAATTAGAATAGATATTTTGCTAAAATATTAAGATATATGTACTTCGTTACTGTATCAAAAATTATCAAAATCGGTTTAATAGGAAAACACATATAGTCAAATAAATAACTTATTTCGTGACTCATTTCGTGACTCATTTCTTGTTACTGTGTTATCTTAAAGAAAAACGTAAATATAATGCAAAAGTTTGTGAGTGTATAAGTAAATATATATGTACGAAACATAAAATATTTACTACACATACATTTGTGGTGAAGTGCAGTGAAGATTCAGCATAGCCGAATATAGCATTCTCACTTGTTAATTTATACGTTCTAGCGAAAGTTCACCGTTTTGAAATATTTATTTTTGTGAACATTTGTTTTTTTTCTCAATATGAGTCCAAACAAATTTGAAGATTATATGTCTCCTTGTTATTTCCATGCTGAAAGATTCATTAATCAAATGCTTTCTGCCACAATGTATTACAACAAATATATAAAATTTAAGTTTTTTTTTGAAGAATAAATAATATTTCTTTTATATATAATTGTTCAAGAAATTATATTTTTAAATACATCAAAATTAACTCATAATATTGTAACTCTCATCTGACAATACACTATTCACCTTGGAATCGATTTAAATATATCAGTCCGTCTGTTTAGCTATGTCCATGATTTAAGTTTTTTTTGCTTTTTAATAACGATTAAACCTATTAAAACCGATGATGATTTCAAGTAACTCCCATATAAATCGAGTTTAAAGCTCGCATTACTCATAGATATGATATGTTATTTAAAACAAAACCACAAATCTTATATTTTTAATTGTTAATGGATCGAAATTATTATTACAATTTATAAAAGTTTTAATAGTTTAAATCTCATTTTGAATATTTTGCCTTTTATGTTCTTACAGTACTTCCTGTCACTTTACTTTAACTGGTAGTCGATCTGCGTTTAAAATTTATCACTCTTTTAGATAACTTTTTTGTGATCTTTAATTCCCTGTTAACAAGAGTCCAATATCTCTTCACTGGTCCTACCTGCAGGCAGTTTGGAAGATTTCCCTCTCTTGGTACAAATATCACATTATTGTTCTTGTACCTTGGGCTTGTAATAGATTGGCAAGTCAGACCAAAAAAGTGGGTACCTTATGAATTCTTATGAATGGAAGCACCTTTTTGGATAAACATTTCTTAATGTAAATTTCAGTATTTATAGAGCCCGTTGTAGTAAAAGATTGGCTGCTGCCGCAACTGCATACTACTTTTCATACCAAAAATTTGTACGAAAAATTTGGTTGCTTTTGTATCCTAGAAATTTTCCAATATTCTCTCGAAAGAGAGTATTTTTTTAGAAAACTTGAATTCGATGTACTCTATTATAGAACTTTTATTTTTTATCAGCGTTCCTATCAGGAACCTTGTGTATTTTCATACCAGTATCAACTTAACGATTGTTGCCCTAGCTCAGAGCCAACCGGCTTTGCTTTCCAACAGGATGTCATTTGTTTGGTATTCTTATATTTTACAAAGATAATTTCATCAAAAAAAAAAAAAAAAAAAAAACTTGTGTAAAAGGTTTTAATAAAAAACGTGTGTTAATAACATTTTGATCTCAGTCCTTATATAGCTGTGTATTCTAGAAAAATTTGTAGATGCAAATACATCTACTCAGTTTTTGAAATATTTTATAGTTCCAAAGCTAAAAAATTCTTTTCAAAAATGTTTTTAAACCACTGTGCATTAAAACAACAGTTTGATGGGTCATGTTTTTAGAACAAATTATAAATCTCATTCTTTGTCTGATAACTCAAAATTCTAGTAAATTGAATCGATTTATTTTCAGAACATCATCAATCAATAAATATAAAAATTTATCATAATTTTTCATAAATTTCTATCCGATATTAATGAAAGCAACTGAACACATTTCTTAATGTCTAAAACACTTCCTTTCCGTTCAGATATGTTTTTTTATTCCATAATATCACTTCAAACTCAATTAAAATCTTTGACTTTCTTTCAGTTTGTTTTTTAATTAATGATTCTCAACAGCATATCAACACAAGTGCCACCATGAAATATTTATTCAAGATTTCTTTCCTCTTTTTTATCAATTAAAATTTCAATAAATGCAACTTTTTTTCACTTCTTTCAATGATAAAGTTGGAGGCAAAAAAGGATTTAATAAAAAAGAATCAACGTTGAGATTTAGTTATAAGTTCAAGTATACGAACACATTCATAAATAAAACCATATTGATATTAGTAACTAAAATGCTGAAGTACTTAAGTGCAATTTTGTTAGGGAAACGGAAGTTAAAGTGAACACATTAATAAATATTTTTATTTTAGGAAAAAAATAAAAAAGACCTTTATTTTAGGGGAAAATCATGATAAAACAAGTAAAAAGTAATAGCCGGTCAAAGCCGACTATTTAATACCCTACATCATATTGTTTGCTACAAGTGGTAGCAACCAAAAATGTATGTGCCACCCTCGTATAAAGGTATTTTTTCAATTTATGCTTAAGAGTGAAGTTTTCACATAGAATTAATATGTTCTAAAACAACTTTTTTCTATTGGCGTAATATGGAAGCTTGAAGAAATTATGGACCGACCCTCGTAAAATTTCGCAAATCGATTTTTGCTTATATTTGTCTTGATTTGACTTATTCTTATTACAACGTTTATGTGAGATTTTAGTCCTTCAAAGTAATATTTGGAAGAGGGGCGTATGGGACTTATAAAAAACAATGAACCGTTCCACGTGAACATTTCAGAAAAATCGCTTTATATTTAGGATTTTTGTGATCTAAAATCCACATTCCGGGAAAAACTAATCACTAATTTCAATAGGCATCATCTTTCATTAATATATCTCTAAGACTGCATTTTATTCATAAGGTTTACATGGAGAGCCAGCCGACGATGGCGAACATCGTTAAATTGACTCAGAAAATGATCCTGAGTAGAAAGGTGTACTTAATAGTGGTGCAAGCACAATTTTTTACAATCAGTACAATTTTTGCCCAAACGCTTAAAACCCCCACCAATTATGATAGAAATCCACAGAGATTTATTTTTCATTATAATTTTATTTATATTTGATTTCCCTTTTATAATTATTAAAATATAATTTACAGCATTTTGTATCAAATTCCCCCATGAATATGAACGTTAAATCCATAATTTATATCCAAATGTAACAAATTTAACATCCGTTAACAAAAATTTCTGATGATGCCGAGGATTTTTCAAAAAATAAATACCGTTTCCTAGAAATGCGCATGTCTGTTAAAGAATAAGTACTTTTTACAAGTTCTTATACTCTTAACAAGTTTTCAGTATAAGAGTTTAAATTCTCCCAGCAACAAATGAAATGTGTTATATTCTTGGGCGACCTTCAACACTATTACATATATTATATATTTTAACACAAGTTTAATGACTATAACAGTAACAACAATAACAATATATAAAAGATAACAATAACAACAATAATACAGACACTAAGCTCTTGTCAAGAATATGTTTTCATTTTTTCTTCAACTGTCAAACTCAATTTTCATTCATATTCTTTGTTTTCTAGTGGAAGATATTAAAGCTTCTTTTCTAGTTGAATGAATTTTCCACGAATTCTTTCCGTTAAACTTATTTAACTTTTATTTTGAACAATAAGACATTTTAGTTACCTTCAATATTATGTGTCAAAAGTTACCTGTCATGTTCAACTTCCGTTGGAAATTTTCATTTTAGTATGTGGTGGGAATGTCAAAAATTTTCAACAATTAACTTTTGGAAAACAAGGTACTTTTTCACGAGCTTCGTAGAGTATTTCACAATGGGGCAGAATCGATTTGGAAATAAAACTATTGTTATTAAATTATAGAATTGAAAGTATCTCAATTTGACTTTGGTTGAATTTTCATCCAAGGTATAAAGCTCTTACACTAGTATTGAGTATCTATGAAAATGGGGAGAATTTCACGCTATTTGTAGTCAATAACTTATTAAAAAAAAAAAAAAAAAAAAAAAAAAAAAAAAAAAACTTACAATTTCTGTCACTCTACACCCTTTTTGTGCTCTTTAAACTTCTTTAATCAAGAGCCCAAGATCTCTCTACTGGCCTTAGCACTGGGCTGTTGTATCTCCTAGTAAAAATATTAATTCTTCTGAATGGAGGCAGAGTTTTTTTTTTGTAAACTTTCCTTTTAAGCAGCATTCTATTTTGAGCCTTGTCGTTTGGGCTGCTTTCTTACCGAATGTGTTGGGAGCTGTTTTGAAAATGCTTTCTATTCTTTTGGCTTTAGAAGCATCCTGTGGACCATTTCTTCTACCTGAATCAGGTTTTCACTTAAGGGAGAAGTTCTCAAAGTACTTGTAAAGAACTATGAAAACAGTTTGATGCAGGCATTTGTATACTTGGAACACCTTTTCTAGAACAAATTTGGGGTTTGTTGAAAATATTCAGTGATTTTAGTTCTTTTTAAGAATCTTTCACTCTTATTTGTTAAAAAGGATTTTGTGAAGTAAATTTTTATAAATTCATATATTATTATACCAATAAATTTATATATTTTTAAAATAAATTTATATTTTTAAATAAACTTGTGGACCTCTATAACGCCCATCAACTCGAATAGATTGAAAAAAATGTAAAAATAGATTAAACATGTATGTCAACTTGAATATCTTTGAAAGTAAAATAAAATTTACAAAATATTTTTTTCTTAAATTTGGAGAATTAAAAAAAAACAACATACCCGAGGTGACCAAATTAGGAAAGTCACCCATTACGCTCCTGATTATATAGACTTTTGTACTTCTCTTGAGCAACTCAAAGGTACTTTGTCTCTAACCATGTAAAAAAACTAATTGCACTCAAAGTGCGATTATTGAAAAACATGAGCGTACCAACAACAGACAGGCAGACGGACGTAGAAAATTCGACTCAGATTTTGATATGTTGCAAGAATGTATACACTTTATGGGAATTTCGATTCTTGATGTTACTGAAGGTGTGACAAAATTAATGTACTCACTTCACTACTTGTGCTAATAGAGTTTATAAAAACATAACACAGACTCTTTAGTGCAGTCATTCAAGATCTGCCCTTCATTTCTATATATGCAACTCCAGAACGACTGGTATATAGTGTATTGACATTAAATTTGTAAAATCGTTACATTTCTGTGGGAATTTCAGTTGAATTATAACATATTTAAGAGTTTTGTAATCATAAAATCTTAATACTGGATCAATACTGTTATAAAAAGGTACAGTCTGATAGTCTTGTAAATCGAAACGCATTAATATGGAAAGTCCAAAATAATTATTATCAAATTGCACTGAAATACTTAAATTTTAAGATTGTTTTCAACTTTAAATCACATTGCGGGCACCTACGTTCTAATATGGAACGTATGTTCATGAAATTTGATTCAGACACAATCAGTTATAGAAATAATTAACAATATCAATACAATAAAACGAAAAGAAAACACCATTCCGGAAAGAGTTGAATATGGGAACTATATCAAATTCTGCTCCAAATATAATTCAATATCTGAGGTCAATACTTATTCTAATTTCCGAAATTTATACCTAAAACGCGATCTAATTGCGATAGACAATAAAATGACTTAGAAATCCTATCGCCAATAATGCACTTGAAATAAATATCAACAGCACTTCATGCTAAAGTTGAATACGTAGATCCAGTTACACATGTAATAACAGGCTTTGAAGAAGATCACAAATATTCTTGTATAATATAGTCCAGAATCCAGTGAATCCTGGTTAGTTTCCAACACCATCAGGAAAAAAATATTTATATGTTGCAAATTCTGACTTGATATAACCAACAAGATTGATCTCTGCTACATTCAAAACAAGGTATCTATAATGCAAAAAACCTCTCAAGAATCTCCCTGATATTAAAACAAAAATGGCACTTGAGTGGAATTCTCAACAATTCGTAGTTTGGGGACATATTATATTCCAAGATCTAATTGTACATCTAATTGCCATATAATCCCAATGGGAAAAAAATATGTCACCCTTATTTGGAGATTATTACATTTTGGCATATTTTTGCTGATAATTTCTATATATTAAACAGATTTTTCGGTATGATTTTGAATAATTAAAATCCAATTCCTATAAATTCTTCCAGAACTCGGTAAATTTGTCTAAACGTGATAGTATTTCTAACACACTGATAGACAAGTTCAATGTCTCATATTTTGATTTGGTGCATTATTTTATAGTTTATGTGTACTTGGGTATTTCCTCTTTGCCGTTATACATGGAATCACATATTTTTATTATTATTTTGCAATATAGTGAAAACCGATAAGAATGTTTTAATTTAATAGAACTATAACATTCAACCATAAAATTTATATTTAACCTGTACGACTTTATGTGCACACACATACATACATGCGTAGATACTTTTATCTCAATAATTTTAATTAACACAATTAAATTCTATTTTGTAGATTTGTATCTTTTATTATTCATATAATTTTGTAATTCCAACCATTAAAATTGTTATTTCTTATCTGCACCAATACACACATTATCTCACTTTAATACACCTTTATATATAAAATTTAATATGTGTTTGTTTGTCTGTTTGTTTGTTTGTTTGTTTGGGTCTTATAGACAGTTTAACTACTTAACCGATTTTGCTAAAATTTTCTCAGAATGATCCCCATATATCTGAAAATAACATAGGTGATAAAAGATTTCGATAGGACCAGGGGGAAAGGTACCCCCATACAAAGCAAATATTGATTATCGAATATATAAAGAATCACTTCATCGAGAATTTTAAAATTTGATCCCAATAACCTTTTTCAAAGGAACTGTTTTATTAGACAAAATTTAGGGCAGATACGATCATGGAGAGAGGTGTCCCCTATACAAAGAAAATGTTGATTATCGAATATCTAAAAAACTATAACAGCAAAAGTTCTCAAATTCGACGCCAAACAATTTCTTAAGGATTTGCTTCAGTGATCAAAATATAGGACGGGGAAGATAAAGCAAATATTAATTGTCGAATATCTAAAGAACTGTTAAAGCAAAATATTCAAATTGGTTCCAATTGCTTTCCCAAGGACTTTTTTACTGGCCTAATTCTAGGACGATTAGGACCAAGGGGAGAGGTCTCCCCATACAAAGTAAATAACGATTATCAAATATCTAGATAACCCTAACAGGGAGAGTTCTTAAATTTGGTCTTAATCACTTTCTCAAGGAACTAGTTTAATGAACAAAATGTAGAACCGATAGGACAAAGGATAAAATGATTATCGGTTATCTAAACAACTATAACAGCGAAAGTTCTAAAATTTGGTTCGAAATAGTTTTACTGAACAAAGAGTAGGACGGTTAGGATCAAGGGAAGGGATAGCTTCCATGCAATGCAAATATTAAATAAAATTTTGGAACAGATAGGGCCAAGGGCATTAGGCAAAAAGTCCATTGCATACAATTTTTTAATACATATTTTAATTTGTGGGATTCTTTAGAGATCTTGAACTGAGGAGAATGTTTGTGCCAGCAAAGTGCAACGGGTAAAAGCTAAAAGAAACATATAAATAGAAAATGTCAAATAATACAAAATGACGACACAACTTTGAAAATGGACAAAAGAAAAAACAAAAAACTATAGTTGTTCATTTAACAATAAGTATCTATAGTTAATTTTAATATTGATATAATCTTGTTTACATTTCCATTAATACTAAAACACAATACAGCATACAACCTACAACATGCAACATACAAGAGAATCTATCCGTAACAGCAAAAAATATAAATTTTAATGATACTTGATAATGGCAAAATGACAACATCACTTTGTATCAAACTAAGTGTTCAGGAATTGGGAAGAGGGAGTAAAAAACAATGAGGGAGAGGTATGAAGGATAAACTCTTCTATTCAGAGCATAATAACTGACATTTATGTTGAGTTCATTAAGTTTTAGTGAAATGTGGGTGTCTATGAAATTATAAGATGGACAAATGTTATTATTTGTGTGAAACACAAATAACCTCATTAATAAATAATGACAATAATTATGCAGTAAATATGAAGTTGCATCAAATGAAATTTCTATAAAGCTACAGCAATATTTTATTCATCTTTTCATAAAGGCGGTATATATAAGTTTGCCCAAATTATATGCTGAGGATTTTCCCATATGATAATAAACTCCAAGTCACATCATGATTAAGTTAATCTCGAAGAAGGTATCGTATTTACTATGATTCTTCTCAGTGAAGTTTAGTGTTCTTATATAATTGAGTACATTTCGATAGCTCTGAAGTGATAACGTCTACATTTAGTGACCTAATTTAATTAAGACTTGATTAAATAAGCGATATCTATAGTTTTATATGAAGCATCATTCCAACAAGAGTTCTCATATGAGTTTCTTGACTGTCGCCAATCTATACCTGTTATTACTTCGGAAATAAGACGTAACATTCCCAGCACTCTATTAAATTATTTGCCATCTTCGGATCGAAGCATTCTTATTTTGGTTACTTTAACGTCGCCGCCTTCAAATAGCTTTTAGTGGTTTTATAGACGTTAGATCCACTTTTCTTTTTATTTTCATATGACTTCCATAAATAAGGTTTTCATCACATCATATTAGACGAAAACTTTATTTTTCTCTATACTTCTTAAGGGAGTACATTCTTTGCTTTGTTTCAGATTTTTTATTTCCTGCTTTTCCCTGTAGTAAGGTCCATATCTATCGTTGCCTATATATAACAACGCCTTGTTGATGTTGTTTTGGAAAACGGTGTTAATTATTTATACCTCCTATTTTCTCTAGAGATGGTTGGCATTACTAAAAGACCATTATTTGGTGATTCTTTGCTGACGTTATCAGTAACGTCGTGGTGGCCAGGGGGCTACTTCGCTTTCTAAAGCACTTTGATTACTGGATCAAAAAGCAATCTTCAATACTTTTTAGACAACAACAGTATTCTTAAATGCTACTCTGTGTTAACTATGTAAGTAGTATCCAAGAGATGAATTTGACTACCTGTACTTTGATAAAGCCAAATTGCTTATAAGGTTTAACTAAGCATTAAAGTGCGTCTTTCTAGAGAGAGTTGTTTCAGAAACGTCTTTTTTACATTTCGCAAAACAGTCATAGTCGTTAATATTTTCCATATATTGATAATATTTCAAATTTTTAGTTAGCCTCAGCCCTTGAGTCAATAGAACCTGGTATATGAGTATATTCATATCTTTTTTCAAAGTTCTCATCAGCAGTTTTTGTGACTATCACAAGTCTTCTGCAATACGTTCTGGACAACATCAGTGTATTCCTAACATAAAGCTGTTTTATGTTCAAAAAAATCCAAGAACACTTGGAATTGATGGCTGTCAGATCTTCGACATAACTTTACCGTTGCTGCCATTATTACCATTTACCAGATGCTGTACATCTACTGTTACGATTACTAGTGTTATGCCACATGACCAACCTTATTTTAAACGCTGCTAATTTAAGCTGTAACTTAGATCACTAATTCTGAAGAGTTACTTAAATCCACTCATCGGTTTCAGCTTTACTATTGCTGTAAGCGGATGGAGTTTCTATAAATCTCTTGTACAAATATCCCGATTGGTACTCAGGTGTATAAACGCGTTTTTTGAAAATATTTTTGTTACCTTAGAACTACTGAGGTATTTTTTTCGATTAAATTTAAAGAACCCTTGTTATTTATAGATCAATAGGACGAAAGGTTAATCCTCAATGATGAAGTTCACTAAGTTTTTAATTCCATATGCAACGCCAAGAACGAAGCATTTAATACCCCATTAAGTGTATATTGTAGTATCAAATCAAAAACTTAAGTCGATTTAGTTATGAGCTTTTGTCTGTTCGTATTTTTCTCATATACGGACAGACACTATAATGAACCAATTTGAAATGGATATGTGTGGATAGTCCTTATTAGTTTACTCTTCAAAACCGGCAATTTAGGTTTAGTACCAAAAAAGTAATAATAACAATGAAAACTAATTGAATTTGAACAGATTTTATCCATAAAGCACAGCTACATGCAGTTTACTTTCGTACCAAATAACATGATCATGATACACCCCAGATAGGACGCAATTTAAAAAATAATTTTCTATGATACGCAACAATCATTTATTTTGACACAATAATAAACCAAAAAAAAAAATTGGTCTAGGACCATTCCCAAAATAGTGCTTCAAACCTTTAAAACTTTAACTTTAACTTTAACTTTAACTTTAACTTATTTGACGAATATAGGTCAATATTTTGCTATTTCTTTCATATAAAGCCACTAACCGATAACGGAGGTAGAGCTATAATACATCTTTCATACAAATAATTTGTATAAAGATTACGTTAATATATATTAATAACACACTGACACATCTACACAATATAATTTTTTCATATGTGTTAAGTCCAGTATATGTGTTTATATATTTAGAACAACAGATTGAGTACTCATTAATTATTGTTCATTTTGCTATTATTATCCTATAAATATATTGGAGGTGTAAAGAAGTAATTATGTTTTAAATGTAATAAAGCTTTTAATTATTTACCATGAGGTAATTTTATATTATTGACCCTAATATATTTTCATGGTAACTGGACTAATGTTTTCTATTTATAATAACATCATTGAATCCTATTTATTTCACGTTAATTATAGAATGTATTACTTTTTTCATTATTTTACTAATTAATAGCAAATTTAAATCGATATATAATTATACACTCTATTGAAGCCTTAAAGAAGTAAATTAAGAGTAAATAAAATTGCAAAATATTTTATGATAAAAAGTAAGAATGCCATATTCGGCTGAGTCGGATCTTTAACACCCTTTCACCACAAAGGCTTGAGAAGTTAATATGTTATGTTTCTTACATACACACTAACTCATACACTCACAAATATTTTTTTAATAATTGAAAACTTTACAAAGTTTTTTTTTGCTTCAACTAAGAGGTTGCCTCAGATATCGACATATATCTTTATATATATAGAGCCGATTTTATTGATTTTAATTAGGAAACTTGTCAGGATCATAACAAATACTCAGACCAAATTTAATTGAACCTTGTCAATTATTGTAGATGTGAACCTGAAACATAATTTCGGAATATGTTCGTCGCAAACACTTATATATTCGCGGCAAATATTTATTGTTATTATCAACATGTAATAACAAAATAATGCAAACAAACAAATTTTGTTATTGAACTAACAATATTTTTATTGCAATAACAATATTTTTGGTGGCCATAAAAATAATTTTAGTGGCGATAACAATATTTTGACAATAATATTTTTATTGTCGATAACCAAAACTATTGTTATCAATGCAAAATGACAGGCCGAATAAACAAATTTCTTATTAAAATAACAATATTTGTTATTGGAGTAACAATATTTTTAGTGGTGATAACAATAACTATTGTTATTAAATGGAAAGGATTCAAAAAATTCATATAAAAAAAATTGTAGTTATGGTTACAATATCTTCTTGCTTATGGTTACCGCTAACATATATTTTCTCTGCGTGTGCCAAGAACAGACCGACGGACAGACAGACATACATACGGACATAACGAAATCGACTGAAATTTTGATTTGATGCAAGAGTATATAGTTGCATCAAATCAAAATACATTATGGGGTCTGAAAAGATTCCCCATTTTCCGTTACACACGGAATGACAAAGTGTATACACCCTCTCCATCACTTGTAATGATAGAAGTAAAATAAGTAAAATACTTTAAACTCGATAAAGTTTTTAATGAAACTAATTTGATTCAAAAGGATAAGAGATCCATAGAGGGCTTATTTGCTTCTGTGAAAACGATTTTGTTCAAATTCAGTATTAAAATATTTGGTTGGGTTTTAATTTTATTCATTGTAATTTTTAAATGTTAAAATTATATTTTTCTAAATTAATTTCTTCAATAATGAGAAAAAGCCTTGAATTTGCCCATTAAAATATTTTGTAAATTTGTGAAATGATTTTAACAAAAAAAAACAAATATCTCTTGAAAAAAAAAGCAATTACATCTTTTCACTTGCATACATTCAAACATAAATTTGTTTTCAAACATTCTAAAACCAAAAAATAAAAGAATAAAAATAAAAATAAAAGTTTTATCGTTAAAAACAATTTATATTGCCAAGTATTAAAGCTTTTTTGAAAAAAAAAAGGAAAAACTCTTAACAAGGATTATAACGAGAGAACAGAAAAAATAAAACATGTAAATTTATATAAAATATGGGCAAAACAATAACGTTAAAGAAATATTGATATTTCAATACATCCGTTCAGAACAAATAGTGAAGTGGCTAAATTCACTTTGTTGTTCTATTTATAATACCAAGAAGGAATTATCAAAGACCCCATAAATTTTAAATATTATTGCATTAATTCGAATTAGCAATGTGTTTGTCCGGCAGATGTAAACAACGATTCTATTAAAACCCTATTTGGACTTGAAAAGTCATCATAGCCCCTCCCCTTATTCAAATTTAACACAATTACTTTATACCAGAATATCGTCCCTTATTAGAATAAATATCTTATATCTTAAATCTTATTTTTCGGAAAAGAGGCTTTAAACTGTTAAAACACGTTTATAATATTAATTTTCGATTAGACATAAATTCGAGTTCACCTTCACTGAACCAAATTACGTATATAATATTAACGAACACATAATGTGTTATTCAGATTAAATAACATTTATTCAAATTAACGGCATTTTTATTAACAAATTAAAATAGTCATATTGAAAATATTTCATCAATTTGAAGAATTTACGAAAATTTTCATTATGATGAATAAAGGTTTCGTTGACTTATATTTAACAAAATTTTCCACAATTCTACACCCTTTTCGTTATATATTTTTGGTTCAGTGTACATAGCTTCTACCCTAGTTCACCATATGCCAGTTCACCAATACCCACTGGACTTTCAGAGAAGTTGTGGTACTTCTAAACCGGAATTATTAAAAGTTGCAGAATCATTTTTAGTACTTGTTATCATAAAAACTCTGCCAACAGTTTCGTTCATCTATAGAAACATATGCTACGACTTTAACCAATTTTTAGCTTCGTTTTATAGGCACTAATGAAATTTTGAAAATGTCCACCTCTAATTTCAAGGTTATTTGAATCCTCATTTCCATCTACTCTTTGGAGTCAAGGTATCCAGATTCATTTATCGTATCTTTACATTCCTGGTAAAGATTATAAAAATAGTAAAAGTAAAATTACAATAGAAATTTTATATTTAATGCATTTAATTTTGAAATTTCTGAACTTTTCCTTGCCTTATATTCCCTGAAATATTGTATAAATTACAATAATATATACTTTTCGGATTTGATATTTTAACATTTATTAACGATAAATAATCCCTTAAATTAGCCTTGCACTTTTAAACACATCCTTGAAGATAATGAAAGTGACCATTGACCTCACAATCACAAAATAAATGATTATGAACTTGTATTAAAATTTTAATTAGCTGCATTAGTTTAATAAATTGCATAAGAAAAACATGTGGAAGTAATACCAGGTCCATTGTAAATAATACACCGATAATCGAAAATTTTGGTTTTGTGTTTTCTGATTGCATAAATCTTAAACATGCAAAACACCATCATAATAATAACATTTTCTGATCATTAAAGTAATTTTTGGAAATGGATCTGTATGCAAGCTATGCATTTGAAAGCAAAACCTCCCGAAGAGCATGTGAAATTTCACTGACAAAAATTTGTTGCGATCTGTTGAATATTCACAACGTTTACATGGACAGACAGGTAGATGGACGATTATCGTTAAATTGTGAAAGTGATTCTGAATCACAGTGATGGTGAAGAGTAAAATTTTCTAAGCTTCAATAATATTTTACATTTTTATAAACTGGTTCTAATTTCTGGCCATTCAATGTCTCATTAAAATGTCCATATCTTTTTACCCATAACTCATTTTCCATATAATACTAACACACACTTAGAATATTGTATTCCAAAAAAAAAAAAATACATATAAATTGTTCATTTAAAATATTTAAGTAAAAACAATTGCTGAGCACTTTAGACAATAAAATATAATTGAATTTAAGATTCCAAACAGGGTGAGTTAAATTTCAGAAAAAACAACAAAAACAACAACAAAGAAAGAAAGTATCTATGGAATTTATTTAATTGTAAAATATGCGATTACATTGTCTGGCTAAAGGATTTACAAATTATTTTATTTATGAGTAATTAATACCACCGACTGATGAAGTAAATGCAAATAATACGAATTTTATTAAAATGATAATAATAAATTAAATATTCAAAAAATACATTAAATTTACATTCAATTCATTGTACGATAAAAAACAAATTGTGATAAAATTCTTGACAAAGTTATAAGCTTTTGATTCAATTAAGATTAACTTCAATGACCAAAATTTTCTCTATAAAAAAATGTTTACAATCAAATCACTTGTGAACTTTTATAGAGTGTCCAATCTAAAATAACATCTGTTTTGCGATTTGATAATAAAACTACTAAAAATGCTCTATGCAGCCATGCCGACCTTTCAATACCCTCCACTACAAATGTGTGTGTGAAGGAAATATGTTATATTTCGTGCATTCACACTTATACATACACTCACAGACGTATTAAATATATAAAAGTTTTTCTTAAATATAACACTTAATGAGTCTTAAAATCGAAGCTTATAAATTAGGATGTGTGTATCTATGTAACATATTGACTCTAAAACAGCATTTTGTAAAATTTTGATGAACTTTTTACAGAATGATCCCAATATTTTCCAAAATAACATAGGCTATGAAAAATTCCGATAGGACCAGAAAGAGCAGTATTCCCCCTACACAAAGCATATATTGATTATCGAATATTTAAAGAACTATAACAGCGAAAGTTCTCAAATTTGGCACTAAACACTTTCTCAAGGAATTGTCTTACTGCGCAAAGCGTAGGGAAAGTTATATTAGGTGGAGCGATATCGCCCATAAAAAACAAAATTTATTATCGAATATCTAAAAACTATAATAGTGAGAGTACTCAAATCTGACCTTAATCGCTTTCTCAAGGATCTGGTTTAAATTCCTGACTGGTTTTTGAAATAATCAAAATCGGTTTTATATATAACTTAATATTATGGCAAATAGCATTCTAATTTGTCGATATATAATTGACATTTTACGAAAGTCTTTTTATTGAACTTAAGGGCTGCCTCAGATATTACTCTGTTACTTTTAAAATACTATACCGATTCTGCTAGCAACAGAAAACTTTTCAGGACTATTAAAAATATTTAGGTATAATTTCATTAAGCTTTTCAATTATTGTGGATGTCAACATGCCAAAAACTGACAGACGGTTAAACAGAGAGACAGACAGAAGGACATAGCTTAATTGACACAGATTTTTGCGTAATGCAAAAATATTCTATTATTCTATTCTATTTCCTTTTTAGCGTTACATATGGAATGAAAAAGTTACCATCTTTAACACTTGTGTTGGTGGAGGATATAAAAATTGATAATATGAAAATATACTTTTTTAGAAAACAGAGACAAAAAAATCCGTTCAAAATCATTCATGCATTCCGACAAACGCATACAGAGAAAAACGTGTCTGCGAATTTTGTTTAAAACACATTTTGTGTCACATAAAATGTATTTTTATGGGAACATAGTGCAAAAAAGCAAATTTTAACAATCCAAACAAAAAATCCTTTTGAAATCGTATTAAAAAAATATTATTGTTATTTTTTCAATATATCAAGAGATTTATTTGTATTGACAGTTTATATCAAATGGAATATTTGCAACAGAAATAAGTTAAATGCAACAACAAATTGGAAAATTGATTTTTAAAAGATTTTTAGCTTATTTGAAATTATAAGATTTAATAAAAACAATTGTGATTGGAAAATATATCAAAAATTAATATCGAAAAAGTATGAGTTATTTATGGAAAATATTTTTGCATTAAATGTCGAAAGTTTCTACAAAAAAATAATTCAACTCTTAAAATTGTTCATAAATGCAATTTTTCTCGAAAAATGCAATTTTTCTTCAAAAATGCAATTTTCTCAAAAAATGTTATTTTCCTCGAAGAATTTTTCTCCAAAAATGCAAATTTTCTCTAAAAATTCAATTTTTCTCCAAAAATGCAAATTTTCTCTAAAAATTCAATTTTTTTCCAAAAATGCAAATTTTCTCCAAAAATGCAAATTTTCTCCAAAAATGCAAATTTTCTCTAAAAATACAATTTTTCTCCAAAAATGCAATTTTTCTCCATAAATGCAATTTTTCTCCAAAAATGCAATTTTCTCCTTAAATGCAATTTTTCTCCATAAATGCAATTTTTCTCCAAAAATGCAATTTTTCTCCAGAAATGCAATTTTTCTCCAAAAGTGCAATTTTTCTCCAAAAATGCAAATTTTCTCCAAAAATTCAATTTTTCTCAAAGAATTCAATTTTTCTCCAAAAGCAAATTTTCTCTAAAAAGGCAAATTTTCTCTAAAAAGGCAAATTTTCTCTAAAAATGCAATTTTTCTCCAAAAATGCAAATTTTCTCCAAAAATTCAATATTTCTCTAAGAATTCAATTTTTCTCCAAAAATGTAATTTTTCTCCAAAAATGTAATTTTTCTTCCAAAATGAATTTATTCTCCATAAATCCGCTATAAATTAAAAACTTCATTAAAAATGCAATTTTTACCTGAAAGTCCAATATTTCACTTTTTCACTAGAAAACAAATTTTTACTTAAAAAAAAAAAACAATTTTTAGTATAAATGAAATAGTTCACAAAAAAAATAAATATGAAAATTTATCCAAAAATTTTTATTCCACCAAATTTTGTTTTTAATTTTTTAGTTAAAGAGAAATTTTTTTCACAAAATGCATCTTTGAATATGAATAAATATGCAATTTTTCATACAAAAAAGCTACAAAATGCAATTTTTGATAAAATGTAGGAATACTACATTGAATTATGCCGAATCTTCGATACCCTCCATCACAATGCATGTGTCAGATTTCGGTCTATAATTTTTGATGTGCTGAACCAATAGAAATTCAAATTGAAAACTACTGAAGACAATAACAAATACTCAGGCCAAATTTCATAGAGCTCTGTTGATTATTGTGAATGTGAGTGTAACAATAACCGACTGAAAGAAAGACGGAAAGACAGAAATACATATGGACAGTCGGATAAAACTAAAATTTACTCCCAACCAATTTTCTTATAAACTGATTTACTGGAAAAATATAGAACTGATAGGACGATTAGGCATCAAATATCGAATAATAATTACAGTTTTAAAATTTAGTCACAACTTTTATTCTTATGAATAACTCGCTGGAATAGATCAAGAAATGGATAGAGCAACAGGTACCACCCTCATACAAAGGAAATAATTTTCGAATACCTATAGAACTATTGTAGCAAAAATCTTAATCGTAATTCTATTTCTATTATTCAATGATGTGTTCATGTGTGTGTGCTAAATTGTTACCGGTATTGAAATCACTTTTTCATAGTTCTCATGTAAAAATCATATGTTCGAATATTCATCCATATAAAACACATTCACTTATTTCAAAATTCATATTTTTATACGAGTTTATAGCAATTGCAGGAAATAGCTTTAAAGTCTATATAATATTGTATATATATTAATATCATTTTCTCAATAAACTGTTCACTTCCTCTGAAATGTCTACAAAAAATATTAATTTAAAGGAAATTCATTTAATAGATTTTTAATTTAAAATTTCCGATGAATTTTGTTTGAATGTTTGTAAGAAACATTCACAAAATTCAGAAATCAAAAAAAATTCAACAACAAGATAATAGAAAAATTTCTGCCCGAAAAAAAATTACACTAAAAACAATTAAAACATGTAAAACAACGAAATCTCTCAGTGTCAGTTTAACTTTAAAACAACATCAACAAACATACGAAATTTTCTTCGTATCAATGAAGATAACAACAACTATTTTGTATCCATTCATTTAACAAAGAAAAGATACAAAACTGTTTTAGACATGAAGTGAGCGAAGGAGAATGAACAACAACAACAACAAATTAGAAATTCAGCAGAACAAAAGTTAAAAAATCAATCAAATCAATCAAGTTAATTAAAAATGTATTTACACATCAACAGAAGCAACAATATCTAGAACAACAACAACAACAATAACAACAGCAATAAAAAATAGAGGACTGAATACTGGGAAAAAATTGAATAGACAAAAGCATTTAATGTAATGGTTATGCACAATGGGGTGGATATGAAAAATAAATAATAAAATTACTTGCTTAAATGATAGACTACACGTAAATACTGCTTAGGATCTTCACGGTCTATATAGGACCGCTAGCCATTAAACCTATTGCTCCCTCCCGATTTCAGTTATACTGAAAAAATTCTTTCATAATTCACCCTACTCTTATGGACAACCTTCATGTTCTACATTTATACGGTAACATTAACTTGTGGCTATTGGATGTACAAGTTTAGGTTAAAATAATTCTGTACATATCTGAGCATGTTCCGCCCGTTTAAATAAAGATCATAAATTATGTTAATTTAAAATTACTGATAACATCCGAGGGGTAAATAATGCCTTATGTAGCAAGATATTTGTTTCTCCATTTAGGTCTTGTTAGGATTCGAAGGTTTGGTTTTTGCAAAATAAAGTAGCGACCGACTAAGTTTTCTAAACTAGTAATGCTGCCAAGCGGAATTATGTTGCCATCGGTTATCGGAGCATTTCCGGGATATACATAGTAGATATTTGTATTCCATTGACTGCGATACCTTAATCTGTATTTACCACTTTTTGTTACATGATAAGAGCATCTAATAAAATTTCTTTATATATATTCCATGTACCCTTCTCTTTGGAAGAGCTCTTTCATGAACTGAGCAAATAAATGAGAGTATTACGGATGAAATTTGAATTTTATCGACTACGATATCTAATCCTGTATTTACGTTCTTTATTCAGATGGTACATATACTTGTTGTCGATTTGGCTAAGCGCAGTTAGGCAGCAATTTTGAAAATTCCTTTCTCAATTTATGTATGATTTTGATCACATGATATGAGAAATCAAATAAATGTCTACATCGATTACACTATTTGACCACATTTATAGTTAAAAAAAAACAATTTTTTTTCTTGCCAAGCTTTTGGCAAATAAGCATTGATGATTCTTTGGGACCTTTTACAGCATTGTTGGCTTTACGAAGTGACTAAACGTGGCATGTCGTGGCTAAAAGTTTGTGTAATTTGCTAGCACTCGAGCAATCCATACGATCAGTTATGGAGGTGTATGCAGATTTACTTTTTCTTCTAGTTAAAGAAAGACCAAAACGACGACAAGAATTTCAGCACTCCAGTATTAACGTTGCAATTTTCATATGATTCCATCTGCTTTTCCTCAATTACTTATCGTTTAATTTCACTATTCACCTAAGAGGTCAGTAAGGTTGGTGTTGCAAATATAATCACATTCGTAAGTGAATTTCTTTGTTTTATCCGAGCAATGCTGAGAGAGATAGAAGCGACGACCATAATAAAACACTCCCGATGACTATTAAGTACCCTTTTGATTTAACCATTCAGCTATTAGTACGATAAGATGTTGCGAATATGATCATGCTCGTATGCCAATCCTTCCTCTTAAGCGGAGAATTGCGGACGCACTACTTATTATCCGCTTGCTGGTATTAAAAGAACAATTGCTGCGTTGATAATTTGACGTAACTATCTGCAAATAGCTGTTGTTTTCCTGGCTAATAAAATAACCCAAAATCCTTTAGATAGACCCTATCACTTCTCCCACATAGAAACACTTATATGTCTGTCATTATTCTTCATAAGTTCCACTAAAATGACCGGTTTGCGAAAATTTCGAGCGTATTCATAATTTATTATTTTGGGAAAAATTACTTGTCACTTTTCTATGGGCTTATTATAGAATATATCGGCTCTGAACTGATGTTTCTTTTTCAGATGTCCAATGATACCTGGAAAAGTGCATCATGTCAAAACCGATGTACTCAAGTTAACTTTGTCATAACTGTCACATTGGATCAATCAGCATCCAAATTCCTAGAGGAAGTAAAGAAAACTATTTATTGTGGCCTTTATTATTCTAAATCTTCAAATTTTTTATTACAAAATTACCCAAAATATTCCCACAGTGCAATACAATTTAATTAAAATAGATTTAAACGAATTTTTTATTTTGAGATTTAGCACAAGCAAAAACAAAAAACAACAACAACAAATCACAGCAGAATTATAAAACAATCAGCTACCAGTAGCGATTAAGGTCACATAGAAAAAATCTAAAATAAAAAAATGAAATGAAATTTGAAAAAGATTTAGATTTGAAGGATTTGAAGTGACATATGATGTGCCATTATTACAACAGATACTGACAGGATAATGTGTATATACTTACATACACTACTACTACTATAAGTATGTATATATGACAAACTAAATATGTCTTTTGTTACAGCTGATGTAATAAAATTATGAAAGTTGATTGATAAATTTGTTGCAACAACAATAAAAAATAGGAAATCTTATCATGAAGGCTTTATAACTATTTGCCACATTGTTATTAAAAACATATTGAGATTTTTTATTTCAGTCATCACAAAAAAAGGCAATAACTTTAATTGTGAGAATTTATTACCTCAATACCAGATTTTAGTTAATGCTTTTATCATTAAAATTTGCAGTGAAAGTCGTCCCCAAAGTTTAATATTTATTTTACTTTGTCCAGAGATATAAATCATCATCGTCATCATCATCAGCAATCGTAGCAACATTGTTGCAACAACAACTTATGAAGGTCAAATGAAATATGGTCATATTATCTATATGTTTTATGACATTTTACATAAAGGTGTCGGAAAAATAAATGATGATAACTTCCGTTTTATTTCGCTTTCTTCTTCCATTTTTTGTCCAGATAACAGAATGAAATGATTCATGCATGGAATGACACCGGCAGACAATTTACGTGGCAGCGAAAAAGGGGAATATATGAATGAAAATATGAATTGAAGTAATGGTTTTCTCTCTTAACATCAATTTTTTTCTTTTTCTATGTAATATGATGTTACATTAAATAACTCTATAGATGAACGTTAAAGTGTGAAAGAAAATTTAAGGATCAAAAAGTTAAAGGTTCTTTTTTTAAGACGGTTTTTGTTATGACAAGCAAAAATTAATTATTGAAAATTTAAAATATCATTACAGAGAGAATCTTGCAAGTTTTCTCTTACTTTCTTATAATTTTATGCAAGAAACATGTTTTCGTTATTAATTCCAGCTAAGAAGATGATTGGTGTACTGCAACTATGTTCTAGGATAATTCATTTTTGTTTTTCTATCGTTACCTAGAACAATGCTTTCTACATGCTATGTAGTGGTGGTGAACATTGCTAATTTGTCATTTCCTTTATTGCATTGGAGGTGGGGTGGCGTTAAAAACTGTTAACTTACTTATGTTTTGTTTTGATGTCAGCAGACATCCAGGAAAGAACTTTAACATCACTCAATCGATGTCTGCTCGAGGTATGTCGGAAAAGATCTTCGAATATATGAACATAAATAACTTTGATTGAGACGTCACAAATTTAGCAGCTTAAATGCAGTTATTTAGCTCGCATTTCGATTTGCGGAAATTATACTGGCCCTACTAAAATCAGATAAATATTTATGCTCAATGCTTAATAGTCTCTTAAGTCTGTGCTATTCTGAAACATTTGCCAAACACTTTTTTATGAAATTTTTACAAAATGATTCTTATATACCCGTAAGTAACATAGACTATAAAAACTCTGATAGGACCAGAAGAAGGGGTACCCCGAATACATAGCAAACATTGATTATCGAATATCTAAATAACTATAAAAGCTCAAGTTTGGTCCCAACAACTTTTAAGGACAAAACGTTGGACGGATAGAACCAGGGAGCGCTACCCCTCATACAAAGCAAATATTGATTATCAAATATCTAATGAATTATAACAGCTAAAGTCTTAAAATTTTGCAGTAATCATACTACTGTGAAACACAATCACTGGAAAGATATAGAACTTATAGAACCAGGAGGAGAAGAACATCCCATATAAAGTAATTTTAATTAAAAAAATTTTATTTAAAAATGTATTAAAAAAATATTTTAAAAATTTAATATTGGCATTATTGGCATCAAATGGCATTCGACTTAAATTTTCACTAAAAATTGTGAATCCTCATTCTCTTGTTTTTTCAAAGATGTGCAAGGAACTTATAACTTGGCTGGCTCAAACCGAAACAAGGCTTCCTCTAGTCATGTTTACCAATTTCCATGTATTTCTATTGAAATTAAAAGCTTATTATATACCTCATTATATATAAAGGATTTAAAAAACATTATTAAAGAGCTTAAAAAAATAATACTAAAAATATAAAAATAAAATTAAATTAAACTTCATTACATGATACAACAAATTCCTGGACCAAAATAAATTAATCAATATAAATATTGTAATACCAAACTATAAAAACTCTTTCAATGCTAAAAGGCAACACATTAAATTACTTTTAATTTTCTTCTAAACCCTTTAAGGACTATCATTACATCACATATAATACAACAGGACACACGCACACAAATATATTCTCAAAAACATACAACAATCTGTATTATAAAATTGACTCTGGTACATGATCCTTTTCCTTTTTTCATCCAACACATAAACACATAAAACAGATTATTGCATGTAACTTCTGTTGCTTTATTTTCTACTCTTTTATAACTATTTGTCTCTACCAGAAGAGTTGAAAAAGAAATTAAACATGAAGAGACTGGAAAAATAAATGGAATGAGAGTAGAAATCGGTATTATAAATGTTTACATGTAGTTGTATGCTTATACACCTACATAGATACTTACTTACCTGTAAACATATATGTACACATACGTGTATGTATTTATACATGTTTACATGTATTTTGGTTAAAATACAAAATACCGAAAGCTACAACTACGATGTCTAGTACGTTTGACATAACTTGACAGAGACAAATATGTGGAAAGAAATACATGTAAATACATTTGCTTCATTTACAAGAAAAAAAACAACAACAATAACTAAAAGAAGTTATAGAAACACATATGTGTGCAATATATATGTGTATGTAAATCTACCCAGTAAACAATATTATAAATTATTTTATGTAAAAAAAATGTTGGTGTAAATTATTTTTTGAAATTGATAGATGAACCTTAAGTATATGAGACACAGTGGTTCCAAATCATTTTTTATTAATCTGTAACTTCGAATCTATTGTTTATTTTTTAACAAAACATGAATGTGTGATATCTCTTATAGTTTAAGAGATATTTAGACCAAAGTAATTTTTTATCTGTTTAGAAAGTTTCTTTTTAGTTTTTTTGAACTTGAGGGGCTCTATTAACTTCTAAAAGAAATTGTAAGATATTGTCTGAATTTTATTTAAAGTTGTCTATAATTCTTGACCAAGAATCATACACCTATGTGAATTCAAAAAGAAGTTATGTTTTGTTTTTGAAATAGAAATTTAGAAAAAAATTTTTTTTTCAAAAAAGTTGTTGTTTTTTCCCTATAAAATCAACAATTTCCTTCTGGCCTATATAAATTTTCCTCCATCCTGAAATAATTTGTAATACAAATGTATATAAAGCAAATGGGAGGACATGATGGGAAATAGTTTCCCCGCAAGCCCTATCGCAATTCAGTTAATTTTCAAATATTTTTCTTTAGTTTTTTGAGGAGCACAAACAAGTCAAAGCTAGAATCGCCAAAAAATTACCTTAATTATAGAGCTACATTTACTAACTACCCACTCAAGAAATCAGTAATGGACCGTGGATCTTCTAACAGCAGGCTGAGCAATTTACTGAATAAAGTCAATGTTTAAAACAAGTTTTACACGGATTAGAATTTTTTTCATAAAAATATCTTAATTCTCATAGAATTTATTCAATATCAAATGTTACAATTTATTAATTTTTGACAAATTTATTAAAGATATTTAGATTAAATATTTAATTATGTATAAATTATTATTTTCTAAGTTTTTACCTTTCCAACAATACTAAATACTTGTATAAAAATTATACACTGCCTTTCGAAATTGATATGAAACTTGGTTCCTGTCTTTAAATTGAAATTTCGTACAGTTGTTTCTAAGATATTTGTGAAGGGTTTGGGATAAGCATAAGTTTCTAACTTTTCTCAGGATCGGAGGAATCCGTACAATATTTTATGACCTAAATAAAGGCCATCAAGTTCAAAAAAAGTAAGAACAAGAACTATAAGGGCTTAATGTATGTAACTTATTTTTTCAATCAAATCATAAATAAAATTTTGCCGACTCTTTTAAAAATTACCATAACGGAAGTAATCAACAATTTCCCAAACCTGGGACTTACTAGAAATATATTCTACTCCAAATAAATTGGAAAATAATTCAAGAATGTCTGCATGGAACTTCGTTAAAAAATATTCAAAAGTTCCAAAGTTACAGATTTATATCCCAAAAGGAAAGCATTTTTGGAACACTGTGTGATGGAGAGTATGTAAAATACCTTCATAGATTCCTAGAGAATATAAATCAAAGATGAGTTTGATTGATGTGGACAAATGTATGTCATATTGAAAATACTTGTGTCTTTTAAAAGTATCAATAATTTGTCATATTGTTGGTGTGGAATGATTTCTTATTTCAATATAAATCATATTTACAAAATTAATATATTTTTGGTCAACATATCGTAAACATTTATTGACGGTGTTTGACAAAGATTTGATTATTTGTTGAAAAGGACTTTAATTAATGAAGAATTGAAAAAAAATATTAGTTTTCATATTCAAATATTATTATTTTTTACGTACTGACAGAATATTTCATACATCTTGCAATACATTATTGCATCAAAAAATGAACAATTAACAAAAATAATAATGATAATTTTAAACCATCTACAAGCGGTAAAACCATTGAAGACCCTATTAAGTATATATAATCTTGTATCGAGTTAAAATCTATGTCGTTTTAACTTTGCACAGAGTACCCTAAGCAATTTTTTGCATATAATTCTGTAATTTTTAAACAGATAAAGACATTTTAACGAAATTTCACACGACTATAGCTAGATTACTTTGAAATTGATCCGGAGCAGCACAAGTTGCCTTATGTAGTCGATGACTTTTCGGAGTGGGCCATCTCGGGAATGTTGATTATTTAAAATTTGCCAGAAATAATTTTTTAATTGAGACAATAAAAATTTCATATACAGATAGTTCCTGTAAATCTCTACAAAAATATGATTATTTGTGTTAGTTAGTTCCTATATCTTCAAAAATATTATTAATCTAAAATTTAGAAATCGACTTTTGTGAATTTTTCCCAAGATTTTCATAAACTTTTGTCATCAAATGACATTTTACTTGCTTTTCACTTAAAAATTATGAATCTTCAAACGTTTTCCAAACACATTTGTAAAAAGTAAATACTTAAGCTAAAAATCTTACCAAATTTTTTATTGATTTTCATTATATTCCCTCCATAAAATCTACTTCAAAATAATACGGCTCTAATGAGGTTAAATTTCATTTAAATGTCTATAACGGTTCAATAGTTACAGATTTATTTCGAAAAAAAAACATCATTTAAACACACTTGTCTATATCCGACCAACAAAAATCTTAAGAGTAAAAATTGTGTACTGACCTAACAATTTAATACTTCCAAATGAAGCATTCTTTTTCCATTATAATGGAAATATGTACTTTCAAAAGCTGGTATAACTTTCATTGACATTCAATTTAAACGACACTTTCCAACACTTTTACCCCAACAACACTTAATAATTGATAACCATTGTTGTATTAGGTCAAGCACTATTTGTTGAACTAATTCAGGAGATGAGAGTTTTGAAAATTCTGTTCGAGGTTTATTTAAAAATTTATAATCTCGCAATATATAGCTTTATGCAATACTCTGAGCGTATACTTGTTATAACTTTAATTTCTTGATATAACTCATACGCATCTCTTTCAAAACAATATAAACCAAAATTAAATTTTATATTTCGATAAAAAGAGAATCACAATGATTGTCTAAATTTCTAAATTTGATAAATATTTTTTTTAATTTAAGGGCTCATTTGTTATGGTCCAAAAATGTTTAGTAACATATAAATCGAGTCGCTTAATTTCCAATGATCTCAACAGATTTTCATAAATATGCTAAATGTTTTGCACTGAGTTAACCAAATTTTCATTATGCGTAGTCTAATCTATGGTTTCCTTAATAGAATTAAATATTGAACTACACTTGCAGCTATTTACACCCAGGCCTCTATGAGTCCTACACCATACTTGATTTGAATTCTTTTAAATAAATTCATATATTTGCATCAATATTTAAAATTTTTGGCGGAATCTGGTACATTAAAAAAGAGGAATATTTTTATAATCAACATACCAGAGGTGATCCATATCGTAGGATCAGATGTAAGCCTATAGTTCCCCACATGAACTTTAATCTCTTGAAATTTCATTAAGACAATTGCAATGGTTTAAAATATTATTCTAATTCAAATATACTTAACATATGTGATATGCATATCAAATGATTGGAAATGCTTTTGAGAATTCTGCTATTGAAATCCAGGGAAATTGGCTGATAAATGACTCTAACATTAGCAGAAAACTGAAGGTACCTTAAACTTTTTTAGAAATTTTCCTATTTGTTGAGGATCTACAAAAAAGACTTTATTTTTTCAACTGATAGATTTCAATTAATTTAACAGACTTATGCGCTGAAGACATGAAATAAATCGGACCAGTAATTTATGAGTTTTAAGCAACAACTCATTTTCCTATATTTTGAATGCCCTATGGGACCTATGGAATTGGTTATGGCTCTGATTGATTACAATTTTTTTCACGAATTCAATCTTTTTCTGTTTTTGAAATCGGTTTATAAGCCACCGAAATGTGATCCACTTTTTCTATAAAAATTTAGTCCCATGGGGTTTTTGTTGTTTATAACTAAAGGAAAACAACGTTTAAAATATTTTTTTGATATTTTGTTTCTATAAATACTAGAAACCTAATTTTGAATTTTTCATAAGAAGACATAAGCTCGATTAGGCCATTAGTTGCTAAGATATGGGCGAAAACTTATTCTGACGCTCCTGGAGCAGCTACGGACCTAGTTACCACGCAGAAAATTTTCAAATTTTTTCCTCGAATTGTTTATTATTATTATTATAATATATTATTATTATATTTTATTATTATTATTATTTCAAATCGGTTCTAAACAGCCGAGTTATATTATTCTTTAATTTCCTGCAGTTGTTGTTAATATAGTCCATCCTTCCTGTGGATTTATGGGGAAGTTTTTTATGCAGAAAATTTTCTATTATCTTAATTTGATTTGTGAATTTCGATCGCCCATAAATAGCCGAATAACTAATTACTGTTACATATTTATATTAATGTTGTCTCATAATTAAGAATGTGGAGGCATTATAAAGGACTAATGGCTGGTGCATTATCTCCATCTTCTCAAGTGATGATATGATGAAAGTGTATTTATAACCACTGATTAATATGGAAATAATAAGTCCGTACTTACACAAACAAACAATCCATATAAGCAAACGTAAATGGTAAAGAAAATTCGATACGGCGAATTTAACACTTTAACTTTTGTTCCTTTTCTTAATTTTAAAAATTGATTCAGTATTTTGAAAAATTTAGATTTCATCATCACTTGTGGCATTTTCATTACCCACAAGTGATGATGATTATTATAACGTTTATCATTCCATTTCAATGCCATAAAGGAATCATTTAAGAATCCATATTCTTATATTTAAAACCAATCTGAGTCGATATATACATACATCTCTATGTCTGTTGTAAGCACTCTCACATCCATAATAATTGACAGAACCCAATGAAATTTATTAGTTATAGTCCTAAAAAACCTTTCTTCAGTAGAAAAAAATTATAGACCAATGTATGAAACAAGCTCCTAGAAGTGAATAATTTTACCAACGATTACGACTAAACGGTTTATGTGGTTCTCATAAAACTTTGACACTCTCATATTGAGTTTATAACGAATAAAACACTTTAAAAATTTTGGCAGGACAGTGGGGAATGGTATCCCTCTAACACAATAAAATTCTTTATATCACATGTCTTTGAAGCCAATTTTTTGAAATTTGATGGGTAGAAAAAGTATTTAATATCAAAATATAATGACTCATATGAACGCGGATGAAGCAGTAATAATGAATCAGTAATAATTTTGGGATAACACACGGAGGACTGGTATCGTCTTCTAAGGGAAATTTTAATTATTTTCCTTGAATTATTTTTAAATTGATCGTGGTTAAGGGTACTAAAGATTCGGAACAGCCGAATGTAGTGTTTTTTCTTGGTTTCCTTCTTTATCTAATATATATAATATAAAATTTAACAAACATCATTTATATTTATGTATATTTCCTTCTTTTCTCATTGCAGAATATTATTAATTTTATCTAAAGTTTTTATTTAAAAGAATCGAACACACATTTTGGTAAGTTTTACATATTTTCCCCCAAATTTCTAACACAAACTATCTGTCATGTCATTTTGTTTATTAGGTTATCTATCATTTTGTACTTATTGCCAAAAAAATGCGAAAAGAAAAAACATCAATCGATTATTCCAGTCTATAAATCATTTATATTTGGTTCTTAATTGAAGCGTTTAAATGAAGTTTTTGAATTATTCATTTGATTCGAATTGAAACTCGAAATGTTAACGGAATTCGAAATAAGTTTTTTACATCAAGAATAATTAGGAAATTGAATAAAAATAAGTTAGAAACTGTATTCGGCTGTACCGAATCTTAACTATCCTCCACCAGCTACAGTGTGGGCACATTTTCACGAATTCAAGATATTGCGAATATTTGGAACATATTTTTGAAATGCCTATAAATATTGATAATAAGGCAACATTTCAAATGATCATCTTTATTTAAAAAATAAAAATAATGTTAAAGAAATTTATATCTCTTTTATCCCTCTTTAAGATTTCCCCTCTCCTGGATGGGTACTTAAATAAGACTGATATTGGTCAAATCAATAACATATATTTACAGTTAGTTAAAGAAATATTCAAGATGATTTTCAACAAAAAAGCTTAATTAATAAAAGTTTTATAAGCTAAAACCGTTTTCTTGGAAGGGGAATAATATGGTCACTATAGTAAAATATGGGTCTATATATTCGTCAAATAAGTAACATATTTATGGCATTTGTAAAAAAAATTTAAGGATTTTTAATAAACTTCATATCTAACAGTTCTATAAACTCAAAACCATTTTCGGGGAAAGGACTTTATATGGGAATGGCAAAATATGGACCGATATTTGCTAAGTTTGTAACGTATATTTATGAAATTTAAAAAAATGAAATAAGCTCAAAACTGTTTTCCGGGAAAGGGGCTTACATGGGAGCTATGACAAAATATAAACCGATTTTGATCAAATTAATAACATATATTAAAGATAGTTAAAAAATCTTTAATATTTCAATAGAATCGGCCTATATTTAAGAGTTTTGTATGCTTAAATTCCTATTCCGAAGGCCGTAAATATAACCGATATGCCAATAATAATATTTAAGATGGTTAGAACAATGACTGGGCCGAAATTCAACAGAATATTTAAGTCAGCTGAAAACCATATTCCGGGAAATGGTTTATATAGGAGCTAAGACAAAATATAGAGTGATTTTGGTCAAATTCATAACATGTATTAACGATAGTTTAAAGAAATTATTCTGCCGAATTTCAACAGAATTGTTCTACACTTTAGTTTTTTTTAAGCTTAAAATCATATACCATTAAATACCTTTTCATGAAAGTAACGTCAAATATTGAACACAGCACAGTCTAGTACTTTAGGTTTAATTTGTATATCAAAGTTAATATATATGGCAAATTTAAGAAATTTGTCTTCAAAATTGCGATTTATATGATACAAAAATTTTGAAGTGTATTAAAATTTTGACTATTTTGGTCTATAACACTTTCTCTTTTATCCGATCCTGATGATTTATTGTGCACGATGTTGGAGGATATAAAAATATGTGCCATGGATAAATTCTATTAAAATCCATTTACTATTGATTGAAAAGAAATAAAAGGACAACAAGGAACAATGTGGCCAAGTTCCATTGAAATTGAACGATTATTCCAGAAGTGAGAATATTTCCAATAGACAGATAGACAGACATAGCTAAATCAACTCAGATTTTGATATGATGCTAGAATATATATACCTTATTGGGTTTTAGATAATATTTTCTTGGTGTTACACAGGGAATGAACAAATTAATATACCCTCATCACCACTTACAGTGGTGAAGAGTATAAAAATAGAAAAATTGGAAAAGGAATTAATTAAACATGTTTGATATATCAACATAGACAGGACTATATAAATAATGATAAACAGTTACATGATTTCGTATCCTTAATTTAACTTCTCAACTTTAGAATTTTGATTATTTTCACACTGACATTTCCAGCTTAATAAATGTCCTTAAAACTTCAAAATATTTTCAAATTGTTTTCATAATAAACATTTCCATTTTCGTTTATTCACCTGCTCGAGTGGAATTAAAACTTTAACTCACACACATACACATTCATGCATACAATTGTATTTTAACTTCCTGTAATACATTTTACTTCAGGTCAAGTTGTTTATCTCCCAAAAAAAGAAAGAAAAATCTAAAATAACCAAAAAAGCTTGTCATTCCTCTTGAAGTTTATAACTTAAATGTTTCTTTCCAGCATTTTCTTTTTTTTTTTGGTAAAGAAAATATCTTCTTAGGAAAAATCAAATGAGAATTCTATATTTGGCTATGTCGACTCTTCAATACCCTGCACCATAAATGCGAGGGAATTAAATACGTTAATATGTTTTCTACATATTGTGAGCTCCAGATATCAAGTTTCTTTAAAAAATTCATTCTAATTTGATTTGTAATTGACAATTTTATTGTATTGAGATTGTACCAGATATCGGTCTATATCTCTTAATATACTAAACTGATTTTGCTGCTTTTAAAAAGGAAATACTCAAGGCAAATTTCATTGGACAATATGCAGAAAGACAGACGGACGGACATAATTAAATCGACTCAGATTATGTTTTGATGCAAGAATACATATTGACTACGATAATCCCCTTTTAGCGTTACACACGGAATGACAAAGTTAATATATCCTCTTCACCACTTGTGATGGTGGTGGAGGATATAAAAACGAAAATAAATTGATTCAAGTGCTTTTAAGGAAAACAACCACAAGAAAGTAAATTCGTTTAGTTTGAATTTTACATAAAGTAAAATTATATAAATATTTACATAAAATTTATTTTGCTTGACAAATTTACGTAAAAATATAAAGTTTTTTTATGGCATCTCAAATAAATTGTGGGTATAAATTTTATATGCTGTTTTATAGCATGAAAAAAAACTGAAATTTAATTTGACTATTTAGAAGAGGAAACTGGATTTTAATTAATTACACCACAAAAATACATTTTTGAAGCTTGACATTATTTTACCACAAGACATAGTGATATAAGATTGGATTTACATGAAATTGAAACGAAAATGTAGTAAAGTTTTCAGAGTGCATAGTGGGGCAGAATCGAATTTTTCTTATGGAAAATATCTGTAAGTTTTGATCGCCTAAATGGATTTTCATGAAATTTTGCAATATGATGTAAGAGTGTAGTATTACAAATTTGGAAGTTCGGATTCCAAAAAGGATCCATGATCAGAGTAAAGGGTAAAAGTGGTTCATTTAATTATTTAACCCCTTCGTTTCCATGCAAAAATGAACTTTATTCCAGAGTTCGAAAAACTTGCACACATATATTATGAATATTCAAATAATTTAAAAAAGCACAAATTTTGAAAAATTGGATCAGGTTTCAGAAACTTCACATTTATCCTGAAGTTAAAATCTTTAATATTGTTCATGAATATATTTGGAAAAATCGAAAATTTTATTATGACTTTTATATGGCAACATTTATATACTTTATATTTCTCTCATATCGGAAGAAGGATACTTATACCTTTCATATATATTTTTTCTATGAAAAGTGCATCAAATCATCCAAATTAAACATTCCTGTAAAATAATGTAATAAATTATTTCCTTTAGTGAGGTTTTCATCCTTCCAAAATTTGTTAAATTTCGCTAAACGTATCACAAGTTATTTTAATATTTTGTTTGAATTACAGTGAGTATACTTAATTAAAAAATATACGTATTTATACATACATAACTCATACGCCACGGCGGTTTTTGTTTATGTAGCACAATAGTGTTACTATTATTAATTATTCTTTCCTATCCAAATAAATCTCCTTTAGACTTAATCACTTCAATACAATAAATTGAATGATATTCCGCAGGACTTTTTATTCAGATATAGAATTATAATTTAGATATATTCAGAATTAAAGAAAAATAAAGGAAAAATAATGGATTGAAATAAAACCATGATATCTAAACACATTATATTAAATACGATACCGAAAAACACTACCAAAAAACTCTTGTATTCCATCCATTCAGGAAATTATACAGTGCAAGTATAATTTCGTAAAATCTGTTTCAAATGGTTACTTTTATATGAGAACAAATACAAATTTTGATTACATTGGAACCATTATTTTATTTTTATTCCATGAAAAGATCATAAAACGGTATAGTTTTTTATTCGTTAAATTCTAAACTTCTATTAAATAATAATATTTTCTATAGATTTGTAATAATCAAACCAAAAAAGGTGAACCGTTTTTTTGATATAAAACCGTATTTGAAACCACTTTATATTTGTAATAATCAAACAGAAACCGGTTAACCGGTTTTTTGTTATCAAACCCTATTCGGAACCGGTTTTTTTCATATCTATTTTTTAATAAGCCTTTCAGAAAAATATTATATACATTTTTTATACATTTTTAAGAAAACCCCCACCCACTTACATATACGTGGGTTGAAAAGCTTCATATAAAAACTATAGTGATATACTGTGCCGGTCTACAATTTAAAGAAATCGCTCTATTTTTAAAAATCTTTAATTTTTAAACCCTATTCCGAATTTTGCCCAATAATTGTACAATTTTCCTTTTAACTTTATAGCGATTAAACTCTCATTAGTTTAATCAATTAGTATTTTTTATTATTAGAAATTTATTCGAGCTTTTATCAAAATAGGGACCGAAATTCACCAAATCAGTAGCATATATTATAGTCGTTAGAAAGTAATGCACCAAGATAAAAAGCTAAAACACTTTTCCCGGAAAGATGTCCTATATTTATAATGCATATTCAAGACAGTTTCAAAAAAGTTATGCCGAATTTCAATAGAATTTAAGTAAAATTTGCCTGTACTTAAGATTTTTATGAGCACAAACCTGTTTTCCGGAACGGATATTATATGACAGCTATATTGAAACATGGCCCCATATTGATTATATTAATAAAAAGGCAGTTTCAGAAATAAATTATTTAAGAGTTTTACAAGCTAAAAACCATAATACAGGAAGGGGACTTACATGTGCCGTTTCTAAATATTTAAAATTTCACTTTTAGTTTTATCCTGTCAAACTTTTATGGTTTAATAGGTAAAAATTTTATCCGTTATTCGGTTATATTTTATTTTATTAAGAACTAATGAGTTATATGTGCGACTGCGTTACATGTTAAGAATAATATCTTACACTCTCCTGTTCTTTCCTTGTCACGACTTTTTGCTACCTTTTTTAATGAATTTTTTTTTTGCTAACACTCAAGTAATGACAAATTAAGTATAAACTTATTACTTATGAATTTAAAATTATACAATTATAATTCGCAAATTTACAAATAATCTTCAATTTATTCTATAGACTCAATAATCAAGCAATATTTTCAACATCTTCTAAAAAGTGACTCTAATTAGAAAATATTTTTGATGTAATGATTTCATCATTCACCATTTATTTGTTAAGTTTAGTTAATAGTTAGATGAGTCCTCTGACTGTGTTTATTTTGCATTAATGCCACAAAAATGCTTTACTTCTTACATTTCAAACACTTTATGATGCAAAACCAGCAACAACTATCCAGAGCAATCATTTTGGCAGCAAAAATTTTTTTTCAATTCCCAGCGGCATTAAAGTCACACAAAACTGCTGATATACATATACATTTGCAATGGCTTTAAATGTGTATGTAAAAATTGTTAGAAACAGTAGCAGAATAAGCACATAAAAAGGAACGAGAAAAATGCCTTAAAGAAAGAAAATATAAAATAATATAAACAAAACTACAACTACCAACAACAACAGCAATACAACTACTATGACAAAAGGGAAGACAAATAAATATAGAACATTTTGTGATGGCACAGTGGTTACAAGATGACTTTTTTTGAAAAGAACTCTGTAATGTTATCTAAGAACTTGTAAAATTTGTTAGTACAAGCAAGGAAGTGTTCCCAATAGATTTTGAGAAGGCGAGACCCTAACTAAGATTGAATGTTCAGTCAAAACTTCTTACACAAGCATTGAATCCAAAGATACGAGTTTACAAACTCGTTGACTCCCGGTTGACTGCAAGCAAGATGACAGCTCATTCATATTTTTATGCAATATAAGATTGGCATATTGACTGCCAACTATGGGAGCATAGATCTACCGAGGAAACAAGTCATATCATCAATATATTAATGAGAACCCTGTACGGATCTCAACATGATATTGATACATTCGTCAGGATATTAAACAAACAGATGAGAACGAATTACATTACTCAGTTAAGATGCCAATTCTGATCAAAAAGAAATCTGCTACAGAGTCACATTATGTCACGGTACTTCACTGATGGATAATATCCAGAAACCAGAATATGTTTCCTAACATAATACGTTCAGGGAGGGTTATAGTATGTACCAGAGAGAAATTTTTAAATTTATAAAAAGATAATCAAACAGCGTTTAGGGCGATAGAATCCAAGATCATGACTTCATTTACCTTATTAAAAGAAGAAGATCCAGAAACTAAAATATACCACCAAGAACCGCACCATAATATAGTCCTGCAAGCAATGGTGCATGCTATCAGGAAGTATATAGTCTGGGTCAAGAAAAATTACTGGAAAACTTTTGTGCGTTAAAATCCAAGAACGCAACTAAACAAAATCGTTTCTTCATGGATGTCTCCAAGCAGGAAAATAGGATTAGACTGGGACCATATAATGAAGATCCAAAAACCGAAATATGTCACCAACTACCAACTATAATTCAGTCGTCTAGTCGAAAGTATAATCAGGGAGGGTATAGTCTGTATCAAAGAGAACACTGCTAGTTACATGCTAATTTTGGCTTTTGAATCCAAGGACTCAACTTTACAAACCATCTTGGATTGCAAAGGAATTATAAACGTATTTACTGCAAATGGAATTATTTACGAAACCTGGCTACCGGACCATGAGGAAGCATAATTAAAACACTGTAGAATATTGAAACTGGTAAAATAACGAGAATGTTACAAGTACAACGTATCAATTGGTATCACCAACAACTAAGAATGCACCGAAATGCACTAGAAATCTGCCTAGCTTGCAGCACAGCTTTCTCAACCTTAAATATGATCCTGCAAGTTGAGGTACGTACAATTAGGGAGAGTATAGTCTGGGTCAGAGAGAACTCTGATAGTGGGAAGAACCAGATGAGAGGAAAACCAATATTTTGCTTAACATCGGATAAAGTGAGCTTAGCAGGGCAATGGGCATACTTAACTCCCAGCAACATCTTTTTTGGTATCACCAATGACAAAGTATACAATGCATGTAGGAAAAGCATTAAAACGATGAAACGTTACCTATGCAACTGACCCGATTTTGCAACCCAAAGATACAAAACTTTTATTCGGAATACTTTGCGAAACATTACTCACCTTTAAGATTGATTTATTGGTTTAAAGTCAATTTTTGTATGGAACCTGTTTTAAAGGTTAGCGCACAACAAGCCAAAAATATCGTCCTAAGAATATGCTAAAATGTATGAGCCCTAATGTGGGTAAAAACCTATCAACCTACATAAAATTTTTTCAATTCATTTTAAAAATTCCTCTGTAAAAACCATGTTAGATTTGATTGAACTATATTTAATGGTTTCAGGACTCTCTCTAAATAAAATCCTCTCAAAACCACTGTTACTTGTATAAGAGAGAAATAAGTACAAGATGATAATTTTAATCAAGTGCCTAACAAAAGTTAGTATAAATATTGAAAGATAAGTTAAGACCCTCTGGGGTCACAATTAAATTAGTTACCTTAAATTTACATTCCAAAAAAAAAGAGAAACATAAACCAAATATTTTAATAATGACCACGTATTCCCAAGAATAAATATAAAATAAAATCTAAAAATAGAAAACCAACGAAAAGGTAAATTTAAATTATTTAAACTTAAAAAATGAATATAAATTAGATTAAATATAAACGAAAACCAGCTGTAACAAATTTACTTAACCACCAACGCCCTTATAAATACCAAAAATATATCCAGATATTTTGACCCTGAACAAGTATAAAACATTTTAAAATTTAATTTTCTATTAATCCCACCGAAGATCTCAAACTGGTTGTAAATATAAATAAACTACTTATAATGAAAATCAATGATGCATGTGTGTGTTTGTGTGTAAGTGTATGTGTTAAGTATTGAATAAGACTTTATGGACAAATATTCGTCCTTGATCCCAAAAGAAACCACTTTATCTCTGAATCTATAAATGAGTGTATGTGTATGTATGTATGTATGTATGTATGTATGTATGTATGTATATATGTATGTATGTATATATGTATGTATGTATGTATATATGTATGTATGTATGTATGTATGTATGTATGTATGTATGTATGTATGTATGTATGTATGTATATGTTGTGAGTGTTCAATTTTGAGCTTAGAAATATGTAAACAATAAACTTAAATATTTGCTCCACTGCTGCATAACAAAATTGCTAAACCAGCCACAGGCATTTAGTCAATAGACTTTTCACGTTTTACATTTTTTTGTCCTGCTTTCTTCCAATTTTTTTTCTTTTTCCTTTTTATTACTTCTCGTTGTGGGTGCGGGAGGTGTGAGAGTGCCATTGAGATGGCAAAGTTTTAATTTTATGGGTGTTAGTTTGTGGTTTATGGGTGGGTGCATTGATGAGTTAATGAAAATTGCGATCTATATTTTTAAAGTGAGAAATAACAGAACGTTTATAACAAGTTTATAACAAGTGTTATATTCCAAAGGAAAAAATAGATCTTTTTGAATTTAAGCCGAAAGATGTTAAATAATAATTTTAAACGTCAGAAAATAAGATTGAAAACAAGATTTTCATTCTTCAAATTTAAACGATAAAAATAAACGCCACGATAACCAAATCACTTACTAAATCAGTGAATAAAATTATCACTACTTCTCTTTATGGTCAGTCAATGTTTGGTATTCTGTCCTCTATAAATTCTCTCATCATTTCTGCTCTTTAATTCCAGCCAAGCTCCACTTAGATTACACCTCATGAAAACATTGTTATAATATCAATTTCATAACGTCGAATCATTCATATAAATGAATGTCAAAACGAAAATCTATGAAAAGAAAAAAATGTTCCGTATTTAGGCACCTGCCCAAAGACGATTTATTCATTTGAAGGTAGAAATCAACGAAAAATTATCAAAATAGTCGATAATACATATTAGATAAGAATTTCGAATATATGAAAAGATCATTCCTGGGTCAGGGTTTAAACATAACAGCTGTGAAAGATAGTTACAAAGATACCACATATTTCGCGATTTCAAGTATGAATTTCATACTTGGAGGCCGCTTAACTCTGTCGAGGAATCTGTTGAGGTCTACAAAACTAGTTCTAGCACAATTACGATACGATTGGAGCAATAGGCTTAATGCCTACTTGTCACGTATTGACTGTACGTCCCTAACATTTGTCAAACATGTGCCCAAGGACCACATGATACATGATATTTGTGTAACTGCCTAGCCAATCGTACCATTCTTAGTCCGAAAGTTCTATGGATTTGTCTTATAGAAGTGGCCCAATTTCTTGGCCGGAGGTAAACCAGAACCTGAATAATAACAATTAACTTACTTTTTTACAGTTGATGCAACAACATAACAACAATAGTTGGCCACATATTGCAAAATTTTCAAACATTTCTTGAAAAATGAGATGAAAGTTTTGACTTCTTCAAGTCCTGATATTACGATTATCTACTATTATTTCTTATGATCGATGCAAACATTCTTACTGGAATGTGATCTACTACATGACTTGGATATTTTATTTTAATATTATTTATGACGAACAATATTATCACAAATCAACTCGTTTGATTATATTTCCTTTGCACTATCTGACACATTCGGTATAAAGCATCAAGACAATAGCTCATCGAACTATTTACATTGATTCCGGATCCTTTTCATTATTTTCTGCTCAAACGACTAACTTTCCAGCTACTTGAATACGGTAAGTAAAATATCCTAAAGCTTGACACAGGTACTCAAAATAATGAATGACAATTGTAAAATTTTTGTAATATTTTCTTTTAACTATATTCCGAAATTTTCGATCCATAGAGTATTCACAACTTTTACATGGACAATGTAGTGGGTCAAAGAAATAAAGAAATTTATGCTGCTTTCAGAAATACAAAAAATATGTTTTTATCATGCTCAAAAATACAACCCTTATTCCATATAACACCACCATTCCAAGTCAGATCGGAATAAATTATATATTGCTTTGAAAATGGCTTAAATTGTTTCTTTGATAATTTTAGCATCCGACATCAATTTTACGTAGTCACTTCTGGTACTTCGGACCCTTCCCCTCCATACAAGAAGAATTGGCTTTAAAACATTCAGTTTTTTTCGATTGTAAACAAATTTAATGAGAATTTAGGGAAGTTTTTATTCATTTTAAAAAGTAAAATTATTTTTGAAATATTTTATTTTAACTGTGATAGTGATTCGTACCACTCATCCTAGAATGATTGTGTACTGATTTTTTTCAGCGCCTCAAAATATGACCATTTTTATATGTAATGTTGATTTAAACTTTTTTAAATCCAATCGAAACAAATTTTATATCATTTTTAATGATTAAGCAAGAGCTCGATTTCGTTCCTTGATGATTTTTCGATCTGATAGGAATTTCTAGTATTTACTTTGGTTCCTTCTTTTATTTTTATATGAGAAAAAAGCTCTTCGAAATGTGATGTTAAATGGTGATAATTTGAAGTACCAGAGTTCTAATTATTTCATTTGAAAATATTATGTGACTGAATTTTTTACATAAAAATATTTCTTTTTTTTTCGTTGGAAAAAATAAGAGAACTTCGCGCCTTTTTAAGAGCCCATGTTTACAAAAAGCATTTTATATTTTAGATAAAATTTTTCCTGAGCACATTTTTTCAAAGTTTAATCTAAACTTGAGCAACAAAATCAAGAAGGAATATTTTATATAAGAAACCCAAAAGTAAAGCAAATATGGGTTGACGATAAGGAAACCAAAGGCATGGTGAAATCCTATTTTGTATAAATCCTGTTTTTCTGTCAGTCGGAATTGGGTTAACAATCCATAAACAAATGTGATATTTTATTTTCAGTAACATTTTGGGTTTCATTACAAGAACAATCCAAAATATTAATTGAAATTGGTCGAAGATTATTTACATGCTAAAAAAGAACTTCTGCCGAATTTGAGGTGGAAGAGATTGAACATGATGCTTCGAAAATAAAAATAGAGCCTAAATTGAGAGTACACTGATGTTTTATCAACAAAAATATATAACACGAAATATTAAAAGATACTTAGGTTTTGAACAGCGATTTTTAAAGAAAATTTTGTCTTTATTATATAAAAATTTCCGAGAAATGTAATTTGTGTTGTAATTTTTAGTTTATATGCTCTTTGGAAAAAAAGAAAAGGGGAAAAGTTACTTATATTTCAGACAATACTGTGTGAGTGGCGTAATGGATTTATAACAATTTTCGCAGCTGGACGGAGAGTTTAACAATAAAATATTGTCTATTTGAGTTGAGATAAAACCAAGTTTATAATTTCCAATAGACCCCTTTAGTAAATGTCAATGTATATGTATGTACACAAATACTTATATATTGGTACTTTATAGCACAAGGAAGTAAAAGTATTACTTTGACTATTTCACACTTGTATCAAGTAGTGATGTTACTTGTTGTTATTATACATGAATGTGTGGGTAAGTGTCCTTTTCTTTATAAACTGAATAAATCTTTAAACAATTTTCATTTCTTTTTTGCCTTTCTTCCACTTTTTTCTTCTTCTTCTCTTTCTCATAAATTTCAAAAAAAAAACTAAACATTTCGTTTTAGTCTCTGATGTAAGAAGAAAATCTTACAACACTGGAATATAATAGAAAATATATATGTAATAATGTTCACAAGTTTACAAGATACAATAAGTATAAACATAAAGTATGTTTAGTGTGAATAGAATGGGTAGATGTTAGACGTAATGGAATATATAAGAAATTGTATCTGTGTGTGTGTTTAGAATAACAAAGAGCACTAAACTTAAAGGATGTAAAAAAACATAGTGTTATTAAAAACGAAAATCCAACATAAAAATGGTAAAAAAGAATGAAAATATTTACAATTTACCACAAGAATTTTTTCCCTAAATACAGTAAATGCCACAGGCGTTAGAGAAAAATAGACATATGAAAATAGTGAAACAGAATCCTAAAATAACCTAATCTAAGGTCAGTCAAAAATATCTTATAACATGTTATTTTCTTTTGGCTGTCAATTTACCTAAAAACACTCACACATACACACCCTTACAAAAAATCAATTTTATTAGAAATCTGTTTTTATACCCTCCACGTCAACAAGTAATGAAGTGGTTTGTATTAAGTTTGCCAGTCCGTGTGAAACGCTAAGAACAAATCATCGGCGACCTTTTAATTCATATATATTTTTTTCATCGAATCAAAATCTGAGTCAATTTAGCTACGTCCGCTTGTCCGTCTGTCACAATAATTAACAGAATTCTTTGAAACTTGACCTGAATATTTGTTATCGTCCTGAGAAATTTCCCATTTTAAATCATCAAAATCGGTTTAGGATAATATAAGATAATGACCGATATCTAAGATTACCAATATCTAAGGTTACTATGTTCAAGCGAAAAACTTTCTTCAAATAATCAATTTGAAATCGACAAATTAGAATGAAATTTGTCCATAATATTAAGTTATATATACTACATTACCATTCCAAAACTGATCGAAATCGGTTTAGCAGAAAAAAGTTATAGACAAAAATAACAAAAATATATATTGAACGAAACATATCGTATTTATTTCACACCCATTTGTGGTGGCGGGTATTGAAAATTCGACATGGCCGAATATAGTTTTCTTACTTCTTTATTTTAAATTGGTTTTTTATCATAATAAAAATCTCTTAACGCTTGTCGCTTATATTCTGTATGTTGAGTATGACTTTTGTTGATTTCACAATTTTTGTTAAAACGAAATGTGGCGGAAAAACGGTGCTTAAATTTTCTTTTGTATTCCATTTTCCATGTTTTCTTATTCTCATATTATTTTTTATCCTCATCACACACACAAACATTTATTGTCATTGAATCTGTGTAGCTTTTGTTTGATATTGTGGTGGAATACCGTGTGCTTTTTCGCCCGCTGCAGCCGGTTTTTGACGTAAACATTTAATTAAAATTTAAAAGGTATTAAATATCTCAAAATTCCTTAAGTCACAATGTTTAGAGGTTAGTTTTTTCTTCCTTTCGTCTTAATTTAATGGTAGTTTTGTTATCATTATTATGGATTTCCTTTATCATTTGGTATTTTGTATTAAAATTAATTGGCATTCATTGTATTAAATTCCATTAACAGGGAAAAATAAATTAGTTGTTTGAGGTTAATGTATCTTTAAAATAAATGAAATTCTTGTGGATAAAGTTTTAGAAAGAAATGAATTTAAATGGAAATATTTTTCAATGATAGATCAAAATTTCTTTTGGATTTTTACATAAATATTATTGGAATTGGGCCACATTAATTTGCGATATTTAGAACATTTTTACGTATAAGTAATTTTTCAAGAATAAATATTAAGTATACGCCTCAGTACAATACTCTTCTAATAGAATTAAATAATTAAAAACAATTACTTTTATAATCGATTTGGACAAAATTGCAAATTTGTGTCAATGACAAAATGTTGTATTAACTGAAGAATTTGTTAGCTGGACCTTAACTCATTTGAGAAGAACGATTACTGGAAGCTCCTGATTGCTGTTAGAAGAATTGAAATCGAATATTCAACCAGACACAAAATTCCACCTCTAAAACTCTCGGTTATATTTTACAAGACTAGTCAAAACCTCTGAGATCAACCTACTTCGAGATAAGGGATTGAAGCAGACTTATGTCTCTCTTCAAGGCAGTATCTGAAATTCAAAACAATTGCAGCACTTTTAACACAGAAGCCATATGGTGCCAGAAATATGAGAGAAAGTAATTGTTAATGTTAAAACGGCCTAATAACATTAAACAAAATTTTAAATCAATGGACTGCCGAATATATTTTCTAAAACCCCTAAAACTATCTCTTTCTTACTTAATTTTCACGAGCGAAAGTGTCAAATAAAATGAAAAATATGACAGATACTTGTTTCCGCTAACAGCTAAAATAAAACCTCCTTCTTGTCTTAACAACCGTCGTACTGGTAAGAACTTACATTTCTCCACTACTTATAATAAATAATATTTCAAATCCTAATTCTTATTGTGTTTCTTTTTTCTTTCATTGTTTTTAACTGGAACACATATATTATTAATGAGAAACCAAATTAATTGGTTTTGGGCTCAATGATAATAAATTCCAATTCCCTAGATTCCATATACTTGTTCAACTCCAAGAGTCTATGAGCTAATCATTTGATCCATCGAACCGGGTACTCATATTGGAAACATCACACTCATTGAGATTTCTACTCATTTTTGGAAATTCTTTCAACAGCAGAAACAGGTTCGTTTGTCATATTTTGCTTTATTATTTAATTTAATAGTGCAAAGAACAACATAAAAGTCGCATGGCGTGAAAGACAAAATTAAAAAAAATATAAATTTGAAATTAAAAAAAAAAAAAAAAAAAAAAACAAACAAATTTAGTAATGGAAGGAAAAAGTGATTTTCTGGAGGTTTATTAATTTTTACTGCACAGTGTGACCTGAAGAGGAAGAAAAAGTCCAAATTCAAAAGGAAATTTAATTTGCAAAAGGTAGTACATATTTATACATATTAATTATTATAATTCGTGAACATATAAAAAACGTCCCAAATAATTAAAACTTCTGTAAAACTTATTCAAATATACATGCAAATATATATGTACATAGGTATATATGTATATATACTAACATTCTACATTGGTCACGCGGTTTTTATTCTTAACAGATTATTTTATTTTATTTCGGTCGGTAACATAGTTCTCTTGCGTACTTGTAACTTTACCTTTTAATTGCTGTTAATGATATTTGGTCTCTTTAGAACTTTAATTTATCATTATCACTCAACTCATGTTCTCAGCTTGCTCTTACACTTTAATTCTCTTTTTTAACCTCTTACATTTTTTTGCTTCTTTGCTACAACAAACTTCTTAACATAAAAACAACATTTTTTCCCAATTCCACACTCTCCATAATTCATTTATTTTTCTTTTTTTTCTCTATTTATTCGTGATTTTCCAAATTATTTTTAACACCTTTGAAACTGCGATTAATAAAACGAGACATCATTATGATGAAATATTATCGCATATATAAACAATTTTAAATAATTTTTTAAAGTTCACTTTTTTCGACAAGTGAAATTTTTCGTACAAATATAGAATGTGTGTGCTTTTTTTTAATAAATGCAGTTTTTAATTCAACTTATCAAAATTAAAGCGTTTTTGTAAAGAAAAAACAAGGAGAGAAAGGAAAATAAAAGTTTATAAATATTATTCTTATTCAATAACAAGAGGAGAATATATTATAGTTGTATGGATTGATTTACATTGACATTTTTCTAAATTTCTGATATATATTAATTTTTACATTTGGTTTCTTTAATTCTTTATTTATTCAAAAGAAAAAGCTGCAAATTTTGTGCTTCAATTAATATTTTTCAGGTTTCCAACGGGTTAATTTTCTTTTTTTTCTCAACTTATTTACTTTTTTCCTTTATATTTCTTATTGCTGTACAATACTCAATTGGAAGAAATCTGGGAATTTTGTAAACATTCCAATTGGTCTTTTTATAATTCTAGGTCATTGAACTCTAGTTGATTGATCAGCTGATTATATCAATCATGCAATTGAAAGAGTGAAATCATTACTTAACTTTATTTTTTTAAATCTTTTTTTATTGAGTTTTAAGGCCCTACGTCCTTTATTTCATTATAATTTCCGGCTTTTCTAACTATTTGTCGAACGTTAAAAAAAAATCTTTACTATATATATATTATACTTGTTGGGTTTAAAAGTTTTACTATACCTATTTATTATTATCCCTATCGTGTTTCTAATATGTCTTTGGAACACTTTATCCGTTTGGCAGATAGTATAGTGGAATTTGATCTCGATTTAAATGAGAATAAATTTCCAATTGATTCAGTTCATGCAGTAGAGGTTCATAGATTTGAACTTAAGTCAACGTGGACGCGAATAAGAACTGCATATGAAAAATATCTTTTTGATAGAGATGATGAAGAGGAAAGATCAGATAATGACTCTTCAAATGTTGAATCATTCAAACTCAAATATAAGAGCACTTACATAACCTATTGTAAGTGTTTAACAAAATTGGCTGAAATTTCAGATGAACTTCGCCAATTATCTATTCCTAAAAACGATTCTCCCGTCATTTCCAGAGAAACAATCTCTTCCAATGCTTTCGAGAAACATGGATTTCAGCTCCCTCCTTGTGATATCGAGATATTCAATGGGAATTACATGTCATGGCCTACATTTCGAGATTTGTTCACAGCTATGTATATTCAGAATTCGAGACTTAGCCAGGTGGAAAAGTTATTTCATCTTAACCAAAAGACATCAGGTGAGGCAAGGGACATAGTCCGCAAAAGTCCTTTGACCAATCAAGGATTCGACTTAGCATGGTCAAGCCTTTGTGAAAGATTTGAAAATCGCAGAATCCTTGTGAATGGCCAACTCAAACTTTTATTCGGTTTAGAGACAATAACATCTGAATCTGGGAAGGCTATTAAAAAGCTTCAAAGAGATATTAGCTCGTGTATCTCAAATCTTCAATTGTACAAAGTAGATGTTAAATCTTGGGATCCTATTTTTATTTACATTTGCTCTAATAAATTGCCTGATTCTACACTAACATTGTGGGAAGAAAGTCTAAAAGATAAATCTTCAATTCCTAAATGGAATGAATTCGATACTTTTTTGACTAACAGATATCGGACGTTAGAATCGGTATCCGAGATTCGACATAAGATCATAGATTCCAAACCGAAAGCATCTAATAGCCAGCCTAGAAAGTTTCAAAGTTTTCAGCAAAATGTCTTTGTTTGTCAATTGTGCCTAAAAGAATCTCACCCTATTCGCAAATGTCAAAAATTTTTGAAAATGATTCAATCACAACGTCTAACTGAAATCAAACGGTTAGGCTTATGCATAAACTGCTTTTCAAAAGCACATACTGTAAAAAATTGTAGCAGTAAAACCAACTGTTACAAGTGTAATAAACGACACAACACTCTACTACATAAAGACTCTGGAAATTTGTCTTTACCAACACCTAATACCAACACTAATTCAAATCTAAATCCACACTCAACTCCATTTTCAAAGTCTAGTTCCACTCCTATACAGTCCATAAATAGTTCAGGAGTTGAAAGTGTTAAATCGTTTTGTAATACTAGTTCTAGGGGTGTTTTATTATTTTATTATTACAGCTCTTGTCGATATTTGTTGTTCTGGTATTAAATATAAAGCAAGGGCATTAATAGATTCTGGGTCTGAAGGTACGTTTATTTCAGAACGTCTATTTCATCGTCTTAAACTTCCTCACACTTCTACAAATGCCAAAATTTCGGGAATTAATAACTCTATATCTGCTCATATTCAAGTAGAATGTTCACTAACTTTGGGATCAATTTTCGATAGTGGCATAAAATTATTTGTAAATGCATTCGTAGTTCCTCACCTCTCCGGGAATCTTCCATCGACTACTATCAACTCGATTTCGATTTCAAATATTGCAATAACACCTTTAGCTGATCCCTATTTTCATAAAAGTTCAAAAATTGATATTTTGATTGGAGCAGATATAATGCCTTCGATTATGCTTACAGGAGTAAAGCATGATGTTTGCGGTTCGCTAATGGCCCAAGAAACCATTTTTGGATGGATTCTAACAGGTCCTATTTCTAATAATTCATCCTCCTTAAGTTCTACTATTGTTTCACATTTTACCGAGATTTCCCTAGATAAAGAGATTTCACGTTTTTGGGAGTTGGAGGACCTCTCTCGGAGTAAAGTGGGCTCCTCATCTGATAAATTTTGTGAAGATTTATTTATTAATACTACTAAGAGGAATGAAGAAGGTAGATATATAGTTTCTCTTCCTTTTAAGGAGAACTATCCCCATCAGCTAAAATTAGGACATTCAAGGACAAGAGCAATGGCTCAATATTTTAGGAATGAGGGCAGATTGCTTCGAAGTCCAATATTTAAGGAAGAATATGATCAAGTTGTGCAAGAGTACAAAGAGCTAGGTCATATGACAAAAGTTTTTCCAGAAATTAATCCAAGTACAATAGATCATTTTTATATGCCACATCATGCGGTTATAAAGCCTGACAGTACAACAACAAAAGTGCGTGTTGTTTTTAACGCATCCTCTCCAACATCCAATGGACATAGCTTAAACGATATGTTGTATACTGGGCCTATTCTTCAACAAGATTTGACTTTTCTTATTTTAAAATGGAGATTATTTAAATTTGTGTTTAACGCAGATATCCAAAAAATGTACAGACAAATTCTAGTAGATCCAAAACATACTCCTTTCCAACGAATCCTATTTCGGAGTTCCACAAACGAATGTATTCAGGATTTTGAGCTTAAAACTGTTACGTTCGGCGTAAATTGTGCTCCGTATTTAGCCATACGTACTATGCTTCAGCTGGCTGATGATAGTCAATCTATTTACCCTAGAGCAAGCTATATTCTTAGAAACTCAATGTATGTAGATGATGTCCTTGCTGGTTCTCATCAAATTTCTGAAGCGTTAGAGTGTCGAAAAGAGCTTATTCTTGCTCTGGAATCAGCTGGATTTTCATTGAGAAAATGGACTGCAAATTCAAAAGAAATACTTTCTGGGATTCCAAACGAACACCTACTTTTTCAGGACTTTCTAGATTTTGAAGATTCTAGTAGAACAAAAACATTAGGAATTCGTTGGAATGCCAAAACTGATTCCTTTTACTTTGCTACAAAACCACTTCCAGAGACATTCAACTGTACAAAACGAGAAGTGCTTTCACAAATAGCTAAATTATTTGATCCGGCAGGTTGGTTAGCACCATGCATTATTCTGGCCAAAATAATAATGCAAAGGATATGGATTGATGGTACAGGATGGGATGAAGTTCTTACCCCAGAATCACTTTCCAAATGGAATACATTTCAAGTCAATTATCACTTCATAAACGATATTCAAGTACCTAGATGGATTCAATATACTCCACATTCTGAAGTTCAATTTCACGGATTTTGCGACGCATCAGAACGTGCCTATGCGGCTGTTCTTTATATCCGAATTGTTCAAGATTCCAACACATTTGTCCATTTAATAACCTCTAAAACTAAGGTAGCACCGGTTAAGACTCTATCAATTCCAAGATTAGAGCTTTGTGGAGCCGTATTACTAGCCGAAATGTTAGATACACTTCTTCCAAAACTCAACGTAAAAACATACTCCACCTACTGCTGGACTGATTCTTCTATAGTTCTTTCCTGGCTTGCAAAGCCTCCTTGTTCATGGATGACATTTGTAGCTAATAGAATCTCTAAAATTATTCAGATAACGGATTCGAGTCTTTGGAAGCATGTTTGTTCAGATTCTAATCCGGCAGATTTAGCAAGTCGTGGATTATATCCTCAGGAGATGAAGGGTAACAATCTTTGGTGGCATGGACCGGAATGGTTAAGAAAATCTCCGGAAAAATGGCCAAAGTCGAACCCTATTTTAAATACCAATTTGGAAAGTAAACAATTTAAGGTTCATTTCACATATTTTTCAAACCATGAGGATATTCTTGAACGTTTTTCATCATTTCCTAAAGCGTTGCGAGTTCTTGCATATGTATACCGATTCTTTTTTAAGACTCACTTCCGATATCGTAATAATTTCCATATAGAGTCCACAATGGTGAAAAATTCTGAAATAGTTTTTGTTCAAAACAAACTTATTTCTATCGTCCAAAAGGTTCATTTCCCCAATGAATACCATGCTCTTTCTTTACAAAAAATATTGAAAGTTCTAGTTCAATCCTAAACTTAAATCCATTTCTTGATTCAGAAGGAATTATACGTTCCTGCGGAAGGCTAGAAGCATCTTTAGGTCTCATGTATAATGAAAGATATCCTGTTATTATTCCATATAATTGTCAGTACTCACGTCTTCTAGTACACTTCATTCACATTATTAGCCTTCACGGAGGAAATCAGTTGGTACTGAGACTTGTTCGTACTCAATACTGGATCCCAAAAGTAAAAAATTTAATCAAAACAACTATAAACAAGTGTAAAGTTTGTATTATATACAAAAGGAAATGTCAACGGCAGCTAATGGGAGCACTTCCCCCAGAGAGAATGGAAATTTCACGGCCTTTCACTCATACAGGATTGGACTTCGCAGGACCATTTGAAATCAAGACATATAGTGGTAGGTCTTTTAAGATAACAAAAGGTTATGTGTGCGTTTTTGTGTGTTTCACTACGAAGGCCATTCACCTTGAGGCTACTTCCGATTTGTCCACACCTGCTTTTCTTGCCGCATTTAGTCGGTTTGTATCACGCCGTGGTTGCCCACTCCATTTACACTCTGACAACGGGAAAACTTTTGTTGGAGCATCTAAAATTCTAGCTCAGGATTTCATTCAAACTTCGCGACAATCCCTAATCGCAAACTATGCACATCAAAATATTACTTGGCATTTTATTCCTCCAGGAGCCCCTCATATGGGAGGTCTATGGGAAGCTGGAGTTAAAAGTTTCAAATACCATTTCCGTCGATTCTCAGGTCAACTTAAATATACATTTGAAGAATTTTCAACCCTTTTGACACGTATTGAAGCTTGTCTTAACTCCAGACCATTATCTCCTATGTCACACGATCCTTCTGACCTCTCTGCATTAACTCCAGGTCATTTTCTAATTGGTTCTCCAATCTTAGTCCCAATTGATCCAAATATAAATGAGTCATCAATTTCTATTGTTAATCGATGGCAGCAAATAAAACTTATCTATAAAAATTTTTGTTCTCGTTGGAAGAACGAATATCTTAGGGAACAACTAAAAAGAACAAAATGGAAAACCTCAGAAGACAATTTAAAGGAAAATACTCTAGTTATTATTTTTGAGGAAAATCTTCCACCTAATTGTTGGCGGCTAGGTAGAATACGCAAGGTCTATTTAGGTTCAAATAATCGTGTGCGTGTAGCAGATGTCTATACACAGAGAGGAATAGTTACTAGACCGATAACAAAACTGATTGCCTTGCCCTTTAACTCGTAGCCTAGTATCCAATAACCTTCTCCAACATTTAGCAATTTTCATCGTTTTCTTTCAGATAAATATGCCTAAAACTAAAACTAGTTCACGTAAAAATTCCTCTGGCTTACCCACTGGCTACCATACCTTTGCTTGCAGATTATGTAAACGCCCACATCCACTTCGTACATGTCGAAAATTTCTAGCAATGAATATGACGGAGCGAATTCATGCTGTCCGCAAACATAAATATTGCTCTAATTGCCTAGCACATGAACATTCTCACGGCAAGTGTTTTTCGAAACATGGATGTAGACACTGCAGCAAATATCACCACACTCTTCTTCATATACATCCACGCATTTTGGAAAATCTTACACCATCATTATCAAGATCTCGTTCACCTTCTCCAAATTCGCATGTTTCTACTTCTACCACGTCTATACGTAGCTCTTTAAAACAGGGTCCTGATACTACGAAAATTGGTCGGAAAGGTTCTTCAATGATATCCAACACATCTAAGTCAACTACGCTATCAGCATTGCTTCGTCAAAATAGTATTATACTTTTGCCAACTGTACTCATAAAAATTGAATCAACTACATCCTATGCTAGGTGTCTGCTTGACTCAGGATCATCAGTCAGCAGGATTTCAAAAAAGATCGTTGACGAACTGAAATTAACCACACTCACCATGGAGAACGAGACCTTGTGTCCCATTGTTATTAAATCGCGATTTGATTCAACTTCAAAAATCGAAGGTATATTTCGGGTAGATAGCAGAATTTCTCTTCGAACTCCTATTCAATCCTTACCCGAAGCTTTTAAAAGAAATTTTCGAGATCTATTTTTGGCTGATCCAAAATTTTATGAATCTGCTGGGGTTGATATAATTCTAGGTGTAGATGTATATCCGAGGGTAATTTGTGAAGGGATTTTTACCAAGCAAGGGTTGCCGACAGCTCAAAGCACTCTTTTCGGTTGGACCATATATGGTCCCTGTTCAATGTAAACTTTTATAAATTGCACTATTAAATTAAATGAATTCAGAAGCAAATAGGCAAATGAATGAAAACTTTACTAATTATAATTATGTATAATCAAAAAACTATTTTTAATCTCTATTTTGAATTTTAATATAACATTATATATTTACACATGTGAAGAAATGAATTAAATTGAATTTATACTTTTTATACTAATTTAAGTATTTCTATTACATTTTATTAGCAAAAACAAGTATCTGTTGTTCCGGCTGACATGCTTAAATCTTATTGCGTATACATCAAGGGGGGCGGCAATGTTAATGTTAAAACGGCCTAATAACATTAAACAAAATTTTAAATCAATGGACTGCCGAATATATTTTCTAAAACCCCTAAAACTATCTCTTTCTTACTTAATTTTCACGAGCGAAAGTGTCAAATAAAATGAAAAATATGACAGATACTTGTTTCCGCTAACAGCTAAAATAAAACCTCCTTCTTGTCTTAACAACCGTCGTACTGGTAAGAACTTACATTTCTCCACTACTTATAATAAATAATATTTCAAATCCTAATTCTTATTGTGTTTCTTTTTTCTTTCATTGTTTTTAACTGGAACACATATATTATTAATGAGAAACCAAATTAATTGGTTTTGGGCTCAATGATAATAAATTCCAATTCCCTAGATTCCATATACTTGTTCAACTCCAAGAGTCTATGAGCTAATCAGTAATAGTTAATGGTTGATATTAATTGAAAAATACTTTTAACTACGATTTTTATTGATTTTGTATCAATTCATATTTGTAAAAAATATCAGTTAATATGTTTAAAGTCAAGCAAACAAAACCCACTTTTCAACAAAACCCACTTTGGTCCTACAAAAAGTACGACAAGCATTCAAGATTTATTGTCAAACTGTTTCCAACGTAATTAAACAGTAGTGGGCTACAGGTAGAAAAAATGGTTCATATGATGTTTCTCAAACAATAAATTAGGAAGAATTTTTAAAAGGTGTCGCAATACATCTGGTGTATTGGGACACATCAGTGCTTGGACTATTTGGTACGAAAATTTAAAGCTTATGCAGATCTAAAAACATGCAAAGTTTAGAATATTCCTGAGAGGAAGGCTGCTTAACATCAATAAATCCGAAATTTAAATAAAGGAAATTTACAAAAAGCTGCTTTTATTCATAAAACTTTATAATGCTTTAACTTATTTTTGGTCTGTCAAGGAATCCTATCATTATGGTAAGCAAGCCCTTGGTATCACGTACCAAGAGAGGTCAATCATCTAATGTGCCGAGAGATAAGGCAAGTGGAAAGATATTGTGCTCTTCTTAAAAGTGTGTTATATTTGTATGGTTTACATGTTCCATACGTTGACGAAGGAATTTCCGAAAAAGGTTCCAAAATGTAATCACTTGTGTTTAAAACTACATATTTTGTTTTAAACTGTAATAAAAAAATGAAATTTTAATTTAAGTGGTTTCGTTTCTATTAACATATTTTTCGATCTCACTCCTTAGATCACTCAAAAATGTATTTAAAGAATATTTTTAACAATATTTAAACAAAGGTAAAGTTCTTAATATGAATTAAAACATAAATTTCATTATAACTATTTTTCAAAGATTAATAGACATTTTTAAGAAATAAATATTAAGTATACGCTTCGTATGCTAATCAATACAAAAGTATTGAAATGGGCCAGTTCGATTTAAATAAAAGTTAGACACTACTTTATGCGATTGAACTATTCCAGTTTGAAGCAACTCTGATAATCTATCCAGTAGTAAAACATATTCTTATATTTAAAACGTTTTATATCGATCAAAATGATCGGTGCAAATTCCTTAATCGATTTCAGCACTTCAAATACACTTCTAATTCTATCACACAAATTATTACCTTGAATAAATTAATATTTATCATCGGACATTATTAAGTTGGAATTATAGTCATTTAATAGATTTCAAAGATGAACAATTTATGAAAAAGTGAAATCTGATTTTAAGTTCCTTATTGATTAAGCACTCTATAATTGGTAGCAAACTAGAAAGTAGGGTGAAAGCATTTTTTTTAAACTGGTACCAATATCAGTCTGTCTTTACATTCTGTGGTAGATGATTTCAATTTTACTATGAAATTAGTGATCTCAATGAACTAATCGTTTGTTCATTTTCAAAACAACTTTCTTCTTGGAAACAAACAAAACTTAAGGTACAAAAGAAATGTTTTTCCGCATTCCTATACACAGAAGTTAACTCAACCTATTTTCGCCTCAAGTAATTTTTAACCAAATAACAATGACGTATACAGCTTAGAACCAACATCTGATTCAATTTTCGTCTGGTCTGACCATGAAGATATCTTGCTAAAGTTGTATACTTATTTTTAATTTGGACCATGAACGAAGCTTATTTAAATTACTCTTTTTCTCTCTAATACTTCCATACGAATATCCTCCCGAACTTAGATTCTCAGTACATAAAACTTACACGTATAAATAAATTTCAATTTATTTTGGTACAAATAAATGTTTGTATTATTACGAAATCACATGCAAATGATCGGTCCAAACGCGACCTTATTTCCCAGAAAACACACTTTAGTTATGAATCTAAATTTAACCATCTTAATTTAGTTGGAGGGTCTCATAAAGAACAAAGTATAGACTGTTATATCCAAGGTCTATTATTGTCAAGAGGGTGGGCGAGTTTTGTATTAAACCTGTTTTTCGGAGCCTCATTCATCAAAGTTATTTCAAGATTAGTTATTGTATAGTGGGATTCAAATTTAGGGTTTTCTACAGTTTCTACAGTTCTAAAATATGACTCCAATAGAAAACCCCTTTATATTTTAAATGGAAAACATTGAGTACAACACTTAAGAGGTAATCTGGAGAGCAGATTCAGTAGCGATGTCTACATATATTTTAAAAATTAATAGACTGTATAAAGCTCATATGAATCTTCTAAATCTATGTACCTTTAATCTTCCAAAAAATTTCATTTTGGTAATAAAAACCCAATTGTGGACCCAACTTATATGCTTTTAACTATTTCACTGTTTGATCAACTTTGATGAAACCTCCGCGCCTTACTGCGGCAAAACATCCATCGAAATATTATTTCTCAACCAATATAATGTAACATATATGGTTCCGAAATATTCCAAATATAATACAGTCCACTTTTGATTGAATTTCTTCTAAAGGACCAACTGCACTATCTGAAAAATAGGTTTTAAAGAAAACATTGATACCACCTTGTGTTTGGTAAGGTTCGAATGCAGTCGCTTAAACTTTGTTCTTTTTACTTGACATACCCCATCAGATTCGAGTTGGTTACATTTAAATTTATAACAAATTAAAATCGTGCATCATATTGATATGGACCAAGTTCTAAATTGTATGTTATTTTTAAATATCTGACATCGAATAATATTCCACTAACTAATCTATATACAAAATTTTAATTATCTCACTTCATAAATGAATTTTAAGAATTGAGCCAAATTTGGAGATTCACCTTCTATGTCCCTGACCAGATTGACTTCTTCACCTTTCCAAGACAACTCGAAAACGCTTTAGCTCTAACTACGTGAAATAATCTTGCAATTTCTCAAACGGATAAAAGTTACAGAATTAAATCCAAAAAAAATCAAAACAAGAACGCTCAGTTCTTGGATGTGACCGCATGCGTATACTTAATATTTTTAAAGCTCCACATTAATCATACGCTTAAGTGAAAAATTAATATGTTTTGTCGTAACTAAAAGAGTTTTTAGATAAACAATTGTTCCTGCCTTTTATATAATAATTTGCAACAATCTATTCCGAACAATATTTTGTCATTTACACTTTAAGTGAAAAAGTTTAATTCATTTTTAATTCGATTTAATTTAATATAACTTTTTTTGTTAAAAGTTTGATTTCTGCATTCGGATTAATAAATTAAAAAAAATATCAAAGATTTCAAACAAATAAAGTTGTTGCAAATATTGTTTTTGTTGTTTTTTGGTTGCATGCAACAAACGAACCAGAAACGTAATTAAAGTTGTCATCCGTTTTACATTGTTGACGGGCTAAACTATTCTTTTGTTGACACTTTCAGTGACAAAAATGCGGAAAAATGTTTATTATATAAGATTTTCTCTCGTTCTCTTGTACTCTTTTTGATCTCATTTTTTCCTTTTTCTTAATTTTTACTTTTTTCTCAAAATTGTGTCTGCTGCAATTTTGAGGAAAAAGTAAAAAGTTTTTTTTTTTTATTTTTGTAAGTTTTTTGTTTTTCTTACATGAAAATTATTCACGTTTGAAAAAGAGTATATTTTTTGTATTTTTTTTTTTCAGATGATGCCAAAAATTGTTGTTTGTATTTGTTTTCTGTTTTTTTGTTATTTTTATTTCTTTATAAAGAGAAAAAGTGAACATTCATGTAGCAAATATTTGTTCATTATTCTGTTTTTTAAAGTTTTGCTGAGTTTTTTTACCCTCCACACCACTAGTGGTAAATAGTGAATTAACTATGTCATTCCATGTGTTACGCTAAGATGGAATCATCTCATACTCCATAATGATAATATATATTCTCACATCAAATGAAAATCTGAGTCGATTAAAGCTATGTCCGTCTGTCTGTTATTTGGACGCTCACATCCGCAATAATTGACAGAGATCAATGAAGTTGGGACTGAGTATTTGCTAAAGTCCGTAGAAGTTTTACGTTTGTGAGTGTATATTGAGTCTGTATGTACAAAAACATACGTAATTATTTCACACACATTTGTGGTGGAGGGTATTGAAGTTTCGGCATACTTTTTTACGGCATTTCTACTTGTTTTGTTTAATCCTTTGCTGTAAACGGATGCATGAGTGTGTTTGTAGTTTAACAGAAATATAAGTTTGTTTTTAAAAATGTATAAAAATAGGAATATATGAATTAAGATATTAGGGTGATAACTTTTATATATATTAAAAATTATAAAAACTATTTAAATCATAATTCTTTTTATTTTTTTCTTCAATAAATAACTTCTTATTACTGTCCTGAATATTCAATATATTTTATCTTGTTTGTCCTCTTATCCATCAGATATGCTAACCACCCTAATACAAATACATTAGTACATTAGCTTTATAAGTTCTCAAGAAGTTCTATGATTTTTTGTTGTCTATCTTCTGGCATATGCTTTAAGACATTCCTTTGAAGGACATGTTAGGATATTTTATTAGTTTTTTGAAAATTCTGAAAATGTAAAATGAGCAAGAGATGTTCGTTTGCATGTTTGTTTGTTTGTTTTTTTGTTGCTCAAACAACATCATTAAACTATTTATTTATATTTGTACAACATTCTAATCAAAAATGTTACAATTTAAAATAAGTTCTTAAAAGTGTAATGTATTTTTTACATAAATTTAGATATTACGGCACAGTACGTATACTTAATGTTTAATTATTTTGTTTAAATATTACTCAAACGTGTTTGGGTTTTATAGACAGGATGAAAGAGAGAGAGAGAGACAACCCCATTCAAAGGAAATATTGATTGCTAAATATCTAAAGAACTGTTAAATCAAGAGTTTTAAAATCAGTTTCTAATCACTTTCTCAATGAAATATTTTACCGGACAAAATGTAGAACGAATAAGATCAGGGGGAGAAAAACCTCATACAAATCAAATGTTCTAAAGAACAATTAATATTAGGAAATTAAGATTTCATTCCATTACCAAAAATTTCAATTTTTAGATTTTATAAAATACCCAAAATTAAGATTTTTTGGATTTTGGTCTAAAGAGTCTTCATATAATAAAAGTCTGGAAAAACAATTAACAAATAATTGCAAACACATTGGGGTTTTCAGAATTATACACTGTGTAAATTTCCAAAGCCTGAATTTTAAGGCTTTGCGATTTTAGAACAAATCTTAAAAATTTATCAAACTTGCTTTTTTTAATTTTTTTAAATAAAAATAGCGTAGACACTACTTTGACAAAAAGGTTTGATATTTTTATTTATTGAATGTACCTTTTTGAGGGCTCACAATAAGAATATATGTACATCATAAAGGCCAAATTTTAATTTTCTTACCTCAAAAAATGTATGAATATGTCATTGAATCTATCTGCACATCCGTTACACGTTTAGCATTTGTACCCTCTGTATTATATCAATACCTCTTTTGCTAGTCGTTTCTTATATTTGGTTACGATATGAAAATTTGTAAAATGGTTTATTCAGGTTGACTTTATTCTCAAAGCTTAACTCCGAATAAGACTGCTGGTTATACCCTACACCACCATTGGTATAATGCGTTTGTGCTTAAGTTTGTAACGTACAGAAAAACTATTGCTACCACCACTTTAAAGTATACCGTTCCTCGTTAACAATGTCCGTCCATCCTTCTGGCTGGCTGCCCATTTGTAAACAAAATTCAGCAATTTTTGAGATACCTCGATGAAACATTTCATTTGTCATTATTTTAGTCCAAGGACGATGTCTTTTGAAATTGGTGATGATGGGTCTATTATCTCACCTAGCCCCCATACAAATGTTCCTCCCGAAATGGGCTTTTAAGGTCATAAAAATTCTGAATATAAAGCGATTTTAACGAAAAAATTCTAATAATATTCTAAATTAACGTGCCAAATTATACGAAGATCGGTCCATCATTTCTTATAGGTCCCATATAATTCCCCTTAAAAATAAGACGATGGGCTTTAATCTCATATATACGCAAGTACTTCGATAAGAAGTGGTGAAATTAGGATAAATATAAGGTCGATACATAGTTTCATCTAGATCCCGTATTACCCCCCTAGAAGAAATCCTTTTAAAGTGCACAAATCATATGTATTACACATTAGTATCATAATATATTGCACTCCTTAGCACAAATACGAGGGTCGATCATTAAGTTTCGATTGCTACCATTAATAACCAATAATGTGAAATAGTCGGGCTTAACTAACTATAACTTTTACTTGCTTTTTTATGGCGATACCTTGCAAACTGATCTTTCCAAATGAATTCTTAGGTATGTAACATAATAACTCTGTGGAATGTAAAGATTTTAGGATAAACTTAAGGACAGTTTTCTCTTCTAAGCGCGAAGTTGACGCGCTAACTTTTTAGTTCAATTACTTTAATTCTAAAATTTTTGTGCCCTTCTATATATTCCATATATAACACTAAGAAAGAATCATATCAGGCCTCACAATGTATACATATTCTTGCATCAAATCAAAATTTGAGTCGTTTTAACTATTCATATCTGTCTGTCTGTTTGTCTGTCTGTCTGTCTGTCTGTCTGAATGTTTGCGTGTTTGTCATTTGCATTGAATATTTGTATTCCTGTCCTGAAAAGTTTTCTAATTAAAAACAGCAAAATCATTTCATTATATTAAAAGATATAGACCGATATATGAGGCAACCTCTAAATTCAAGCAAAAATCTATCGTAAAATTCTCATCGACAAATCGACAAATTATAAAAAAATTTTGTATCAATATAATGCGGTGTGTACTTCATTACCATTCCAAGAATTATCAAAGTCGTTCAGTAGAAAAAAAGTTGTAGAACAAAATATAACTAATTTTATGACTTATTAAACGATCCATGTTATATTTATGAAACACTTTTTTATATTGTATGCGTCTGTGAGTGTATGTGTGAATTTATGGTGCAGGGTATTGAAGATTCGGTATAACAGATTATAGTATTCTTACTTGATTTCAATGAAGTCATATAGAGCAGGTTCTTCATGTGTAAGCTTCGCTAAAATCTTCTCTTCCTTCTAATAAATTGGGAAATACATTAAGAAAATCTGTGTGAAATCTCATTAAGAAATATTTTGTAGTTTTATAGTTATGGAATGACGATTTGGAAACCACTGTGCATTATAAGACACAACTTTTTCCACTTTGTCGGTAGTAAATGAATTTCACACAAAAGAACTGCTTTAGTTTTGAGATAAATATTAATTTCTAACTTTTGTTCCGATATGCTGTTCTGTTAGCATTCAAAAAGAGGAAGTAAAAATATGCATCTACAGTTTCCGATAGTTTCTAACAGTTATTTACCGGATAAATATTCTGGTTATTGCCTCATTGATTTCTCTCATATTTTTATTTTTCTCCAGCTTTCTTATCTTCGGCTGAGTTTCCTATCAAAATAATAACTAATTTATTTTCCTTGCCCTCCCCGTACACTTATCACCACAAAAGCGTCAAAATGTTAATGCCTTTAAAATCCTTTTCAAAAATTTAAACTCAACCATTTCAAAAATTTGTTCCACTTTAATATCCTGTCTAAAATTGCATTATCACATTCAAGAGAAGAAGAATTAGTGGTTTAACACATTTTTAAACAAAACATTTCATTTAAAAGCTCTTAACCACTCTTATGAACAAATTCATAAATTTGGTCAACGAGTGGTAATCCGTTGATAATCAAAACGCCTTAACATTTGTTTATTTGTTTACACTCTTATCTCGTAATTTAGTTCATTGTTAAGTTTATTTTATATAAAAATTTTGAAAAAAAAGGAAATAAAATTAAAGCACACAACACATACTTACACATAAATATTTATATGAAAAAGTAGGAATGATATAATTGGCTACACTGATTCTTAAATACCCTCCACCAAAAATGAGTGTAAAGTAAATACATTAGATTTCATACATGTACACTCACACTTATAGACACAGACGTATCTATATATATAAAATGAATCTGTGTTTGTTTGATTTGACAGCTAAACTACTGGATCGATTTTGATGAAATAGATATATGGAACCGGTAGGACCAGGGGGAGAGAACGCAAATATTGATTATCAAACATCCAAAGAAGTATAACAGAGAGAGTTCTAAATTTTGTCTCAATCACTTTCTCTAGGAACTATTTAGTAAACGAAATTAAGAATCGATAGGACCAGGGGGAGGGATACCCCCATACAAAGGAAATAATGATTATAGAATATGTAAATAACTGTAATAGAGAAAGTTCTAAATTTGGTTTCAAACAGTTATATTGAACAAAATGTAGGACGGTTAGGATCAAGGAAAGGGGTAGCTCCCATGCAATACAAATAAGAAATAAAAATGGACAGGGCCAGGAGCATTTGGCAAAATATCCATTGCATATTTTTTTCCTTTGTAATACACATTGTGATTTTTGAAATTGATTTCGTAATTGTGGACTGACTGGAATGCTTTTCAACAAATTGTGGATGTGAGCATGCCAACAACGGAAAGACAGACAGACGGACATACCTAAGTCGACTCAGATATCGATTTGATGCAATCATATATGTTTACATTTTGGGGAGTGATATGATTCCTTTTTAGTGCTACACACGAAATAACAAAGTTAATATACCCTCTTCACCACTTATGGTGGTGGAGGGTATAAAAAGAAATAAAAATAAAATACATGATACACATACTTACATCATATAAAATATAAATGCATAAATATGTGTAAGTTTACACATAAATATTTATATGGAAAATATTATTTTATAAAGTTTTTTATTCGAACATTTAGAATAATGACAACAACAAAAAAAGAAAATAAAATAAAATTTAACAATTCTAAATATTGTGGTAATAAATTCAGTCGAGAAACAAAACACAAACAAACATATTTTATATAAAATTCACTTTCTATTTAATAAAAATAAAGTTTATTTTACATGAGACCAACAAAATTGTCTTTTTTTCGGTTCTTGCTGATGCAGTAGAAATACGAGATACGATATATACAGAGGAGATACAAGTGTATGTGTATAAACACATGTTCAGATGTATATAAGTATGTGACTAATGTTTTATATACACATACTCATATGCAATAATATAGAAAAATATTTATGTGTTAACCTTGCAATGAGTATATAATGCAAAAATAAATAAATACGAAGGCTGTAGGAAAAGGATTTTAAATTTAAACTTAATTTCTAATGGTTTTTTAAACATTTAATTTTTCAGGATGTAAGTTACTAATGTCGCTTCTGTCCAGTTTTTCATAAATGTTTCATAAACGCACAGTGGTTCAAAGGGTTTTTTATAATAATTATGGTACTTTGAAACTGCTGAACATTTTTTATTAAATTAATTCACTATTTTCCTTATGACAATATTTTTTCTTAATAGTTCTGAAATATTTCTTAACGTAACGCAAACAGAGCAAATATGAGGATATTGGGGGAAATATATTCCCAGCTAGCTCTTTTCGTTAATTTAATGTTTATACTTTTCACCACCACAAGGGGTAATGAGGGTATATTCTTTTTGAGACTTCTTAAACTTTATACATATTTTTACATCAAATCAAAATTTGAATCGATTTAGTTTTATCCGTCTGCCTGTTCACATTCGAAAGAATTGGCAAAGCTCAACAAAATTTCTCCTTAGCATTTGCTGTTATTCTGAGTTGGTTCAGTAGAAAAAGTATAGACCTTCCTTCTCGTATTGGACATCATTGTACCATATCTCTCCCCTTATCATCACATTTTTTAAAACTTTTCAAAATTACTTTGTTGAAATTATTCACACTAGTGCATATTGCTTTAAACGTACTTAAATTTATCAGCATAACTTAAAAGGCATGAACAATACTTTGTTATGAATTTCCTCAAAATATGGTTGGCATTGATTCCACTAACTTTTTTAGAAGCTTTGAATACAGTTCATCCCAAACTTTTTTATTTTTAGTTTTAGCTCCGTTTAAGTCGTTATGCTTTCGTTTGCGCATTATTTGAATAAACTTTTAGATTAATGTAACCCCATAAGCTCACCGCTAGGTTTAGATTCAGACTGTGAGCCGATCAGTCTAATAGATTTATAATGTGTTCGTTAAACCAAAATTGCTTTGAATTCCTATTTTATTTATTCGTGTCCTTTAAAAACTAGTTATGCGCGTTTATAGGTATATATACCAGTGTACAATATGCAATCTTCTTCTTCCATTTAAATTTGTTTAAATCTAAAAAAAATATTAAATAGACTTTTTCGACTGCCTTGTAAATATTTAATACATTATTTTTGTTATGACCATAACCTTTTTTAGATGAAAAATATTATTGAAAGTTTTGAAAATATTGTGACATTTTTAGGAGTTTTGAGGTTAAAAATTAATAGATTATAATGTGGTTCGGTGAGTTTAAAAATACGTATATGATATACAAGTTACATCATATACATATTTGAAAAGATTGACAATATCCGGTAGCATATCAACTTTCATGCCAAAAGAACTGTTCCGGTTTTTGAGGTAAAAGAAAGAATTAAGTTTTATATAAATATCCTGTTCTGAAGTGTAGTTAAAGAAGTGTCATCGAAAAATTCCTTACACATGGTTTTCTTTAAAACTATTAACCGAAGTGTTTTTTTATCAAGTTGTCTTAGTAAAACGCTTACTAAAATTATTAAATATTTTCAAACATACCAAACTTATTTCTACAAAAAGGTCTGGTTCCGGTAGAAAGAAAGACACACCATATGTTTCTAGTGTAAGGAACCTCCGGTTACCCGGGTTTGCAGCTGGGGTATACCCAGTCATGTCCAGAAACCAGATTCTTTTTCAAAGTTTAAATTCAGATAATATTTTTTATTTTTACTTTTAATGTTTCTTATTTAACCACTTTAATTTGATAACTTCTTTATTGAGAAGCTATGCCGTTCTTTGAAGTCTTGCTACTGCACCTCCTATGAAAACTACTGATATATATATAAAATCTTAGATGCAATCCGAGATTTTGTAAACCTTCCTGAAGTGAAACTTACTAGCACTACTCTATTAGTTTTATTGTTTTATTTTTATTTACTGGCTCTTCATCTTCAAAAGGGACTGCTATTACAGCAGTTTTCCTGCAGTTGTTTTAAACCGATAACAATTGCTTGATCAAATATTTCTTAAATGTTCATTGTACTTGTATTTTCCTGTGATCTGATTATACATTGTATCTCTTGTGCTTGTTTATTTTGTTATTGTGATCGCTCTTTTGGTATACACACTCCAGTATATCACTCTCTGTTGCTACTCTTCATGCTCACATACTTCTAAGTTATTCTCCCTGCTGCTGCTCTTCTTTCGCATATAATCCTGTATATCTCTCCCAGCTACTACTTTCTCTGCCTGATTGTTGTTGCTTCTCTGATATACCACTTCTGCTACTTTGGCTATCATTTTCTGAAATATTCATCTTAACTCTTAAATGGCTATCAGGGCCATTAAACGTCTGACCTTCCACCTGCCCCTGCCCTGAGTGCTTTTCCACCTGTGTACCCATTCATCCTAGGAAACTCATAGTTCCATCCTTTACCTCATCGCTTTCCAGCTTTATCTGAAACAAAAGATATTTTTTACTGATATTATCCCTCCCCTGTTTAGATGAATGTAATTTATCTTCCGTCAGCAAAAAGATAATGTAGCATCACCAATTTATTGATGAAGCGCAAAAATAATAAGTTTTATAGGATTAAATTTACTATAAGATTAACTCCTTACAATAGATCCTAAAAATAAAAACAATTTTCAGAAGAGCTCTTAACACATCCGGTAGGATAGCAGCCCGTATTGCTCAGTGCTCGGACTATTTGGTATGAAATGTAAAAATTATACAGGATTCTAAACATGGAAGGCTCAAAAAGTTTAGACCGCAGCAAAAATTTAGATGCAAAAACAGAGCATAAAAATGGATGTCAAGTTTTCTAAAAAATATGTTCTGGCTCAGGATCAGGAAAAGTATGTTCTGGCAAATTTTTCAAAATTTTTGGTTAAAAATTTTATGTTGCTGATACTCGAGGAAATATTTAGTTCCAAAATTTTTAAATTTCCCAAAAAGTTGTTGGTATGGCAAGCAATATGCAGTAAGAGCAAAAGAACCAATTTATGTTGAGGGATCTATAAATGTCGGAATTTACATCAAGGAATTTTTACAAAAAAGGCTGTGTTCACTTATTTTTGGCCTGACCTGGCATTCTGTCACTATGGTAAATAAACCCTTGAGTGTTACAACAACAGTAATGAGCAAAAAAAGGTGCCCAAAAGTGTTATAGATTTTAAACGGAAATGGATCCAATAATGGAAGGGTTTCCGAAAATGGTTCAAATTTTCATTTAAAACCTTAATTTAGCACTTTCGTTTATATTAAAATATGTCTATGTTAAGAATTTTTCGATCTCACTCCTTAATAAAAAAATTTCTTAAGAATTCAAGACTTTAAAAGTTATATACATCTGATCTGAAATTATTTCTTTAACATAAAATCTAGTTACCTCCCTTTAATAAACTCTTTCCATTTACTTTGTTTGTGTTCAATTAATAATTTCAATAAAAACAATTAATCAAATTTCCTGCAACAGGATATTTTTATATTTACAATCAAAATATTATTATATTTACTTTTACTCACACATATACACATATAGGAATTTCCGCTATAAATTTAAATTTCTTCTTTTTATGATTTTTTCATTCAGCGGAAAACTTTTGTCTGAAGTTGTTAAAAATTTATGAAGATAATTTAATTTAAATTAATCTCAATTTTATTAGGCCTAAACACGTGATAATTTTTTTGCATAAACAAACAAACAAACAAACAAACAAAAAATGAAGTTAAAAATTTTTCTTTATTTAATTTTTTTAACAAAATTTAACGCAGGCGTTTTAATGAAATAACTCTTATACTCATTTTAATGCTCTTTCAACATATAACTGTAAACTGTTATACGTTTATAACACAACTATTTATTTTGTTTGTATCATTGTGTATAAAAAGAAATTCGATTTTGTTAACAAATTATTTTGTGAAGGTTTTTATTCAACAAAAAAAAAAGAACATAATTTAAATTTTTTGTTTTTATTATCAAAAATCCAATAAATGTAATGCACAATGGGGCATATTTACAAAAAAGAAGCTCATGTTTACTTCAAAAAATAGAACTGATATTGCAACTGAACCAGAAGCTAAACCGGAAAACGAACTAGAATATGAACTTTAATATGAGTTGAAGGAATATGATCTGAACTAGAATCGGAACAAGAATTAGAACTAAAACTGGACAGAACTGGAACTCAACTAGATTTAAACAAATACTGAAAATCAAATACAATTTGCATTAAATTCTGAACTTTATTTGAAATCTAACTGAAGTCTGACTTATAACTGAATTATAACTTGACTAGAACTGAACTAAAACTGTACTACGACTGAAAAAACTGTACTACGACTGAACAAAAATTGAGCTAAAACTGAAATAAAGCTGAGCTAGAACTGAACTAGAATTGAACAAAAACTGAACTGGAACTTAACTTGAACTGAATAAGAACTGAACTAGAACTGAACTAGAACTGATCTAGAACATAACTAGAACTGAAGTAGAATGAACAATACCGAATATGAACTTAACTAGAACTGATCTAGAACTTAACTAAAACTGAACGAGATCTGGTCTATAATTCTCTATATTCAGAAATATAACTGAACTGTAATCAGAAATAATCTGTGCAAGAATTTGGACAATAATGGGAACATAGTTATAAACTTTTCTCTGAACTGAAATCTGAATTAAGACTTAACCGGCGTCTTATGTCTATGCTGGAACGTAAACAAGTATCTAGACTTTGATCTGTATATGAAATGAGTTATAAATTAAAATCGATTTCAAATTTAATTTTTAATTCATAACTAAGAAGGAATAAATTCTTGTCTCATGGAATTAGGCTATAAAGGCTTAAGCTTTGAAGACTCTACAGTCCACTGACAAACTTAAGGCATAACTTAATGCAAGCTTTTACAATGTGTGCTGAATTGTTGTAGTGCCAAGCTTATCACTTCTAGTGTCACCATTGTTCTTGTTGGTGAAACTACTGCTACATATTATTCTGAAATAATTTCTGGAATAATACTTACACTATTTCGCCAATAATAAATTCATTTCTTTTCCTTGTCTGAATATTAATGATCACACCCAATATCATTTCCCCATAATAGTTATTATCCTGTTTCATTATTTCAATATTGTCTTTACATGGAATTATCTCCAAACACTATCATGTCCACACGAATGCTTCAAATCATAAACAAAACTACGTTTTCACTTATAAAAACGAAAAAAGTATTTAAATTTGATTACAACCAAAATCACAAAATCCATACAAATGCATTCTTGTTACTTTTACTACTTTTACTATTGTTTAGCAGAAAAAAGCTACATAGCAAAAGCTATATACGCCATAAAACAAATTGGTAAAATATCTCTAAAAATCATGATTGAATTTGTTTAGTACCATACAATACATTTTTTGTGCCAATTCAGCTTTTGGAGAGATAAATGATTTTTACATACAACTCACGTTCCCTTTTATCCGTGCAGATGGTAAAATATATTTTCGTTTTCCACCATTGACTGCCAGCCATTCTAGAGCCATTAAGGTCACTATAAACAAATTCAATTCAAAACATTAAAAACGTGCCACATTATTCCCTTTTATTCCTTTTCTGCCCCTCTTGAACTTTACATCCTTTTTTTGTGTTAAGAAATTGTTGTTTGTTTACCTTTCATAAGCGCACTAACGTAGTAACGAATTATTTTCTCTGTGTAAAAAAAAATATATTTGAATTTTGTGCTTTTGTACAACAAAAAGCTCAAGAGGAGGTAGAAAGAGGATTTAATCTTTATTGTAGTAAACTTTACAAAATTGGTAATATTTGTTTGTTTTTATTATTGTTGTTATTATTATAAATGGTTCGTTAGTCTTGGTAAGTGGAAAAAGAAGCAGATGGAAAAAATTACTCATTATTTACACAACTAATGTAATTATGAAAGAAAGCAAAAGCATTGACAGCAACAACAACAATAGCCGCAGCAGCTTTAGCAACAGAAGTACCAACAATGGACCCATTCACAAGTTCATACTAGAATTTATGTAAAAAAGTGCAAAAAATTTAAATTTATTATGGCAATTTACATTGAGAACAAACAGCGGAAATTAAAATGAATTTTATAAAAAAAACTATAATGGAAAATAAACATTTATAATCTTGGTTTTGAAATTGTTGGTTTTATATTTTCAGCTTTTCAGAAAAGCAGAAAGGAATTTAATAATAGTTCGGTTGCAGTTCAGTACTAGTTCAGTTTAAGTTTAGTTCTAGTTCAGTTTTTATTCAGTTCTGATTCAGGGCTGTTTCTGTTCTATTTCAGTTCAAGTTCTTGTTCAGTTCTAGTTCAATTCTAATTCAATTCTAGTTCAATTCTAGTTCGGTTCTAGTTCAGTTCTAGTTCAGCACCAGTTCAGTTCTAGTCAAGTTCTAGTTTAGTTCTAGTTCAGTTCTAGTCAAGTTCTAGTTTAGTTCTAGTTCAATATTAGTTCAGTTCTAGTTCGGTTCTAGTTCAGTTCTAGTTTAGCTCTAGTTCAGTTTAAGTTTAGTTCTGATTCAGGGCTATTTCTGTTCTATTTCATTTCAAGTTCTAGTTCAGTTCTATTTCAGTTCAAGTTCTAGTTTAGATCCAGTTTAGTTCTAGTTTAATTCTAATTCAAATCTAGTTTACTTCTAGATCAGTTCTAGTTCAACACCAGCTCATTTGTAGTTCAGCACCAGTTCAGTTCTAGTCAAGTTCTAGTTTAGTTCTAATTCAGTACCAGTTCAGTTCTAGTTAAATTCTAGTTCAGTTCTAGTTAAGTTTAAGTTTAATTCTAGTTCAGTTTTAATTAGAACTGAATTAGAACAGTTCTAGTTAAGTTCTAGTTCCGATTATAGTTCGTATTATAATTCAGATTTTAGCTCAGATTCCTGTTCAGATTGTAGTTCAGATTCTAGATTAGTTTTTACTTCTGATTCTTGTTCAGATTCTTGTTCAATTTAAATTTTTTCTCAAATTCTGATTCAAATTAGAGTTTAATTCCACTTCAGATTTAAGTTCAGTTTCTTACTTCGTTTCTATTTTAAATTTAATTACCGATAATTGTTAAGATTATGGTTCAGTTTTCTGATTTAAAGTTTAGTTTAGATTTTAGGTCAGCTTTTAGTCCAGATTCTTATACGTATTTGTATTAGATTCCATTTGATATTATAGTTCATATTCTTTTTAAGTTGAAGTTTAGGATTCCAATTCAAAATCTACTTCAGTAACTACTTTAAATTCTAGTTCATATTCCTATTCAGATTCTAGTCTCATTTCCGATTAGGAATATAAATAGTGATTTAGATTCTAATTCAAATTCTTTTCCAGATCTTGTTCAATTCATTGCTTCTTCCCTGCTTATTTTTTTAACTCCTTTTAAATATGATAGCAAATTTAATATTCCCCTTTTTATTTAGTTAAAAACTATTAAAATATTTTTTAAAGATAAAAAACTATGATTAAATATTTCTTTTCAACTAAAATAAGTCTCTTCATAATTAGTTTATTTTCAGGATGTAAATATAAAAAAATAATAAACAAATTAAAAAAAACACAATGAATCCTTAAGTTCTCATGAGTTTACCAGCATCAAACGTTTGTTGTTGTAACAATTTGTTTAACTTATTTTATTTTTGTTTTCATAAAAATTCTAACTAAAAGAGAAATAAAAATAATAATGAAGGATATAAAATTGTTTACAACACTTTATTCTTATTTCCACTTCCTTCACTTTTTCCAAGTAACTGTTTATAAATGTATCTATATCTGTGTTTGTGTGTGTGTGTGAGTATAACTTTTGCATATGAAAAAATGTTTGTTAGTATTATAAATTTCCATGTATATGAGTAATTAAAATTGACAAGAATGATACTTGAACTTTGAGAAACATTATGTCATAATGTGTGTATATATCTATTGAGGTATTTGTAGATGTATTTGTGCTGTATATTTCATTCATCCCCAATTGTCGTTTTGATTTAAACTATTTGAAATTTGTCATTTTGTTAGCAAAAACTTTATTCATTTTCTGTATTTATGTTGAGCCAGAGAACATCAGAGAAAATTATAAAACAAATGTTACAATCATTTTGTTTTAAAAAACTTTTTTATTTGTTCACTCTTTTTTTTTTTTTGTCTAAATGTTGCAAGTTGCCATCGGTTATGTTTTAGATGTCGAGGAAATTAAAATTGTTCTTTTTAATTAAGGGAAATCATATTAATTCCGATTATACATGATATAGAGAAAAGTATCTTTTATCCAGAAGATTAAAATTGTTTTTTTTTTTAATTCATAATTCGTGATCGGTTAATATAACTTGACTTTTGATTTTTATGATTTAATTTTGATTTTAATTAATACAAATTACAAATACACAAATTTTTTACACCCTTTTATCTCATACAAAATAATATCACACTACTCCTCTGTAACCATTCCTCCAGCCCTATCAAGAAGACATTTAAAGAAAGAATGTAGAATTTTAAGTTTTTTTAGCTTATTTCAACTTTATAAGTGATATTTATTTATTGAATCTGCCTCTCTTTTAAGATCTCAAAATAACTACAGAAATCTTTTCTCCTTTCATTGTTCATGTCTTTAATAAATCATTCCCACAGAGTCTTGAACGTCTCAGCATATCTGTTAGACATCTGACAAGCGGATTTGTATGAGACCTTTGCCTTTTACCAATGAAACATCAAAGTCTCTGTGCATGTTGTCATTTCTAATATACCATGGAGCGGCAATTGTAGTCCATAGAATTTAAGATTGTGCCCACTACATTAATACTCGTTCTGCAAGCCCCATAAATGCACACCATATATCCATATTGGTTTTCAAATGGCATTTTAAAAAAATGACTTTATTGCCAATTGATTAATCAATGTAAACTTCATAAAGGGACTCTCGGATTTTATATGGCAGCACCATTTAAGTTGTCTATCCAAATAAATACCGTGGTATATTACACAGTCACTAATGTATTCAAAAATCGAAACCAGAATCCAGTTATCTGTTTTTTTTTAATTTTTCGAAAACCGACTGTTTTCGAATATATAAGTTTTTCGATATTTTCAATTTCAGTTTAATTAATTTTAATTTTAACATCAAACAAAACCCGATAAACCGGTTTTTGGCCTAAATTCGAAAACGGTTTTTTAAAACCCATTTTTCGGATAACTCAAAAACCGGTTTTCTGAAACTTCTGATTTTTTGAATACACCAATAGTTCCTACTTTCGAATCTGAACAAAAAATGGAATTATTTGAAACTTCTTTTATAAAATATTGAGCAATTGAAGATTCATAATTTTTAAAGAACTTGAAATTTTGAATATTTCCGTTCTTTTTAGTAACATTAATTTTAAAAACTTAGAAAAGTATATAAAAACTGATTTTTTTTTAATAAACTTGTATCAGAGAATTGCAAAAAATTCCATAACTCCATGCAGAAATATCCCAATATTACAATCCATATTTAACTATTTGACTTTTTTCACTGATATAATCATTATAAAGACCATCTGGTTGAAAATCCTTTAAAGGTCATTAAAAATGTACTTAATTATATACCAAGGATAACTCAAAGAACCTAAGCAATTTTTGTTTTTTTAATTGACCAATTAAGGATAAGTTTTTGTTCCAAATTATATTGGAAACATTGCAGTTTTTTTATTAAGAACCATATAAATCATTTCAATACACCATCTAAGCAATTCTTGTCAAATTTGTTTGCTTCATACTTTGGACGTATACTTAATAAAATTGGTTAATATAACTAATACGCACTAATGTACTTGATTTATTTTGTTTATGTTTATGTCTGCCCATATAACGTTGTGAATTCCTACAGGAGGCAAATTAATATAATTTGGACTAATTGAAGTCAATTACAATTGATACAAATATCCCAACATATTTTGGTAAAAGAGACAACGCAATTCAGTAAGCTTCCAACCAGTCACTTAAACATGGGCCTGTACTAGGAGGTTACCTATTCTAGTTTACTCAATTAGACTCTTGTCAGTAATAACAGCCTCCTTACATCTAGTGGCGATAAAGTGACTGAGCACATTTTATCTTATCACTTTAATGACAATTTTGTGTCGTAAGTTACGACTGCAAGATTGGATTGTGTGAATTCCTCAAATTTTTTACGTCTCAATATGATGCACTTTAGGGTACAGAATATAAAAAAGTTGATACTGTTTACGCAAATACAAAAATTGATTTTTCTTCATGCCCCAAAATACAACCTTTCATATATCATTGGCAATTGAAGTCCGATCGAAAGAAAGCATATATCGACGATAATGGTTTAAAAAGATCTTCATTTCTTTCTTTGATGATTTTTTAATTCAGACAAAAGTATTTTTTACCGTCGAAGTACCAATACTGATGCAATTTAATCGTCCATTAAGCTCTTTCTAACATTAATATAATTTTTGTAAATTTCAATCGGCCTAAAAGTGGCAACGCTATATATAAAAATGAAAAGGGCTGGATTTTAGGGCGTGGCAAGGAAATAATTTTTTACATTTTCAATTCTTTCTATTCTAGGGAATGACTGTTGTGTCAGTTTTTTTTTTTTTTTGTGTATGGAGATCGATCTTCCTTAATGTACCTGATCATTGCGGTTGGGTAGACAGTGGATGTCTCTACTGTGTATCATTAAGAGAATATAGGAGAGACAATAGTTTATAGACGTTAACTTATTAAAATAAATAATGGAGTCTACCTTTTGACTGCTGGATGACCACTTGGAGACAGGCTTCAATGACTGCTGATACTTAGTCACATAAACACATTAGCAATCGGTTTATTAGAATAATCGTGAAAATGTTTCCATCATACTTTTTGCAATACCACTCTTGGTAACATATGGCTTCCATAAAGCATCTCCATCTTATTCAGTTTGCTGCAGTTGTTTTTCGTTTTTCCACGTAAGGTTACGTCGTCTTAGATGATGGAATATTGAAGGTCTTCAGGTGTTTCCTGGGACTACGATTTCCTAATAATGCAAGCAATAGCGTTGCGTAAAATAAAGTCCTTCTTATATGTAGTGTAGTGGTGAGGAGCCTTGCTAATCGTTGAGATGTTTATATTTTTTCCAGCTTGATTTAGTGGCGGCTTTCCCCTACATATATTTTTTTGCTCCTTTTTCCAGAGAGTGAAGTTATTTCTTGGATAAAGTTTATTGGAATGTGCGAAACTACCATTTTGTCCCCCACTAGAATTCTAAACTGAGATGCTCTTGCTTAATATCATAAAAATATGAGTTGGCACAGATATAAGGAAACTTATAAGGACATTTCTTTACTGGAGTTACACCATGAAATGTAAAAGTTTTACAAAATCTGTTAGAAGAGGGTAGAAAAGATGTATATTTTATATCTCAAAGCGATGGCTTGTATAAGTTCAATGACTCATAAATAAATCTTTAAAAATCGTTCAAAAGGATATATTTCCTTTTAATTATATTTACAAACATCAACATTTTGGAAAATAAAGAAACAAAAAAAAGACAACTTTTAACTGCAACTTGGCAACAATTTTATGTTGTCATAGGAACCGAATGAAAAATTTCCAAATGAAAAATGAGCAAAATGAAAATATTTATAAACTACTGCTGTGTTTTTCTTCTCGATGTTGTTCCTTTTTTTGTATTTTTTGTCCTTTTTATATATTCTGAAAATGTATTGAGCAGTTACAAAGAAATTGTTGTTTGTTTATTGCGATATAAACAGGCACAGTGTAACGAAATGAAAAAAGAAATTTTGAAAAAAATTACACTAACAATGATTTTGATTTTATGTTCAAGTTACATATTTAAATAAAATTGATGTTTTAATAAAAAAAATATTTTAAAAATCTGATTTTATTTCAAAAATATTTTGACATTAAAAATATGATTATAATTTCTGTGAAAAGGGAAAAATTATCCATATTTATAACCTCCACCAGCACAAGTAGTGAACAGGACATATTAACTTTGTCATTCCGTGTATAAAGCTAAAAAGGAATCATCTCAGATTCCTATTTCCGTCTGGTTATCAGTCTGTTGTTGGTCCTGATAAGTTTCGTACTTAAAACTACCAAAATCGTGTTAGTGTATAAAAAGATATAGACCGATATCTAAGACAACCTCTAGGTTTGTATGTTCGTCTGTTTTCAGTGTGTTGTTGGTCCATAATAATTGACAGAGATCAATGAAATTTGGCCTTATTTTGGCAATATTCCTGAGAAGTCTTGTATTTAAAAGTATCAAAATCGGGTTAGTGTATTAAAAGATATAAGACAACCTATAAGTTTGTCTATTCGTCTGCCTTTCACCGTGTTAATGGTCCACAATTATATACAGAGCTCAATTAAATTTGGCCCGAATTTTTGTTATGGACCTGAGAAGTTTCGTGCTTAAAACCAGTCAAATCGGTTCAGTATATTAAAAGATATAGATAAGTATCTAAGGCAACCTCTAAGTTCAAAAAAGAACTTCGTAAAATTGTCATTTATAGAATATCGGTTCAGTAGAAAAAAGTTTTAGCTAAGAGTGTAACTAGTATTACGACCCATTAAGTGTTTTTGCGTTAAATTAAAAAAAACCTTTATAATATATATGCGTTTGTGAATGTATGTGTATATGTGTATGCACTAACATAACGCATTTACTTCACACGAATTTGTGGTGAAGGGTAGGAAGATTCGGCATAGCCGAATATAACATTTTTACTTGCTTTATATTGCATTTATATGTTTATCTGGTAAAATGTGTCTTTATTTTATTATTTTTTTTTTTTGTGTTCAAAATTGTATGTTGATGATGAATGTTGCACTTGTAGTTTGTGGTAAATAAGTGAGTATGTTGAAAAATCACTTGGCGTCATGTAGTCGGTAAATGAAAATCCAGTACTTGTATTTTTTCCCCATTTTTTTACATATTTTATTTTATTTCCATTTCGTTTTTTTTTTTTCTTATTTTTGTGGTACAAGTTATACATATCGGTTCCTGGTATATTTGTAGTCATATAATGACAAATGTTTCAACTGCAGATAATATTAGGGGAGTTTCAATATTATACACAGAGATTTATATTCTACTTATTATTAAAATAAAACAATTAACAGTTATTTTAAAAATAAACTCAAATTTAAAAATATTTTTAACACCTAAAACTATGCTTTATTTTTATAAATTCTCTCCGCCCTAATGCATTCTATAGATTTTAACATAAATGTCTTCTATATAAGTGTTACCGTAAATTCATGTTTTTTATGTTTATTATGTATGTGTTTATTTTTTATGTATAAGTAGCTCTATAATATATCTCACTCATTCATTCATTCAGAGAGTATGAATCCGTCTGTCATTTTGTCTATCTATATATTATTACATATATACATGACAGTTTTTTTTTAATATTCGCATTGCGTTTATTTGGCAAAAGAAAGAAAAATATAAATAAATTGAAATGAAAAACATTTTACCAAATAAATATTTTATAAGTTTCTCATATCAAATTCAAGGAAATGAAATGAAAAAAATGTTTAATTTGATATCACAGAAATTTGTATGTAATTAATTTAGGGAAATAAATATTTTTCTCAATGAGTAAAAAGTAAAATATTTTGTTAATCTATTTTGATAGAAATACAAATTTATTAATACAATTAATTTGTTATTAACATCTATTTTTAAATTATTTTGGTAAAAAAACAGAGACGTATACTTGTTTTATATATATTACTCATTACCGTGTTTTTGGTGTACAGATCGAGTCCTGAGGACAAATAAGCAGATTAATGAAAAATGTCTCTAATATTTATTAAGGAATAAGTTCTAAATATTATTAACATACGTTTTTCATAGTTTTTATTATTGTTATTTTCCAAACAAACCCAACTTAATCCTACTAAAAGTTTTCCAAACATTCATAGGTCTGTCGTCAAACTGTTTCCTATGTTATTGAACAGTACCAGGAGAACTTGTCCGTTGATAAACGATGTAAACAGAATGTTTCGCATGATGTTTCTAAAGCCAAAAAAAGAAAGCATTTCCAAAATAACATCCGATAGGAAAGCAGCCCAGTACCAGTGCCGAAACTGTTTGGTACGAAACGTAAAAGCTAATTTTAATAATTTCAAAACAACGATGATTCAAAAATTCCAAACAGAAATTTAAAATCCAAAAACAAAGCACGGAAATTAAAGTCAAGTTTTTCAAGAAATTAAACAAAGACAAAGCGTATCTTTGGGTATATTTTTCGCAATTTTCTGGTCAAAATTTTATGATGGTAGTGCTCGATGGAATGTTGAAGAAAATTTTAGCATCTAAAAACAGTCAACATTTTCCAAAAAGACATTATTTGTTACAAAGGGTTCTATAAATGTCAAAATTTACATTAGAAAAAGGTTCACAAAAAAGGCTTCTTCATTCATTATACTTCATAATGAGTTAATTAATTTTTGTCCTGATTTTGCATTGTGTCACTAAGGTAAACAAGCCCTTGGTAGTTACATTAAGAGAGGCAAATACCCCAAACTGTCCACAAATAAGGCAGTGAAGAGATATTGGATTCTGGTTTAAAGAGAATTGAAGAGCATATGAAAGGTATCCAAAAGAGTGGTAGATTTTAAACGAAGATGGACTACCTGTTTTAGCAAAATGACAGAAAGCACTATAAAAAAATGTTAATGTAGGCTTTCGCTGTATGTATGCATGTTCAGAATTTTTTCGATCTCAGACCTTGTATAAAGCCTACTAACAAGGAAAGGAAAACAAGGGTAAAATAGTTTAAAAATGTATATCAACTTGAATATTTCTAAAACTAGAAGAGATAATCTAAAAATGTATTAATATACAAAAGTTCTTTCCTCTTAATGTGTAAATGTTACATTGATGAATTTTTAAAAATTCAACATACCCCGAGGTGGCCAATTTTGAAGGATCACCACTACACCCATGACCAGGTATGAGTTTGTACACTACTTATTTCAAAAATATTCCGTCACTAACAATATAAAGTTTCATTTATATTGTCCAACATTACAGAAGTTACAAAATTATTACCCAAATCCAAAATAATCAAAGTTTACTTTTAAGGGTCACCGAATACGTCCCTCACCAAAACAAATCGAAAATACCCCTGCCACTTACCCCACTTACGATCTAGAAAATTGTAATCTTCCAAATTAATTCTTAAACACCTCAGCTTAAACATTTTATACCCTACACTACCATAGTATTGGTTATTATGCGTTTGTACAGATGTTTGCAACGGTCAGAAAATAAGGACCTACCACCAATTTCAAATTTACCATTCTACTCAGAATCACTTCCTGAGTCGTTTTTTCATATCCGTCCATTCTGGCTTACTGTCCATGTTAAGATTGTTCACAAAGTAAAGTGTCGCATTTTTTCAGATGAAATTTGGTACGATTCCTATTGAAATTGGTTATTTTATAACGATCCCATACAAATGTCCCACCGGACTAGGTTTGGTCCATAAAATTCTGAAATATAAAGCGACTTTTAAAATGGTGGCAAATTTTGCCAAAAAGGTGTTATGATATTGTAAAATGGTTTGCTTTATTATATGAGGATCGGTTAATTATTTCCCATGAGTCCCATACAACCCTCCTCTCCCAAAAATGACTTTAAAACGCATATAATAATATCTGGTCTAATTAAGATAAATATAAGCAAAAACCGATGTGCGATGTTTTTGGAGGTTCTGTCCATTATTTTGTCCAGTTGTCATAAAACACACCAAAAAAACCATTTAAAATGCATAAACTTCACAAAAAATTTTAGCATGAAAATAATCTACTGCAGACGGGTTAATTCAAACGGAGGTCTTTCAGAGATTTTTCGTATCAGTCATCTACAACCAACGATGTCGTGTAGGGTAATACAAAGTCGAACTTTAGCGAATATAAAAATTTGCTTATTTTAATTTTATTTAAATATCAAAGTTTTCCGAAATATTGTGGTGTCAAAATTGTTTTGGAACCACTGTAGGAAGTCTGCTTTTATCTTCATGGCTTAGATATTATGTAGGGTATTATATAGTAAACCATTACACTCTCATTTGTTTCTTTCTTATTCTGCCTTCTCATTACATCTTTTTATTTATTTTCCTCCTTTTCATTATTCTCTGACCTTTTTATTTCATTTATCATTTTTCGTATACAAAAAATTATGATCCCATAATTACATTCTTATTCTCTCATCTGACTGAACTCAATCAATATTAATAATTTTAATGAAAAAAAAGAAAAAAAAACTTCATTAATTATGAAAATTATAATACAAAATTAAGTTTTCCTTTAATAAAATTCTTTTAAAAGAAAAACTGTTGCATTTTTCATTTAATACAAAAACAAAGACCTTTGAGAATCTTGCAACATAAATACAACTGATATAAATCATTGAAAAATCTTTTTCTTCTTTCAGACATCAATTTTTTTTTTTGGTTGATAAATTGATTTATATATATTTTCCATAAATATTCAATATTTTTCTGGAGAAACTTAATTTCATCCATACAAAATGATGAGAATGAAACTAAAAGAATTTGTTGTAAAACAGTGAGGATATATTGGATTTAATTTCCATTTGAAAGCAATGAGTCGAGAAAAAATATATTTTTTATTTCTAAAGTAAATTTACATAAAAGTTTTATAATTTTGAAAACCATCGCTGGGTTAAGTGGTGTATGAGAGGTATATTAAGTTTGTCGTGTTACTGGTGACACTTTCACCGAATGAAAAACTTAATAAACTTAGCTTAATGGGTCTTCGACTGTTTTTAGGACTTATGTTTTTTGAAAAACTTGCAACTTATTATTTTGATTATATATAAAATGGTTGACAAACTCCCAGATCTTCGAATTGCATTCGATTGTAGTTCCAATACAGAGCTGCCTCCCAGTTTGATAAAATTTCAATGAATTCAGACAAAATTTCTAGGCGTGAGAATGTTTCCAATAGATAGTAAGACAAACGGTTACAGCTAAATCGACTAATTTGATATACTTTATGAGGTCTTAGATGATCCCTTCTTGGTGTTATACACCAATTTGGGGATCATCTAAATTTTGATGGAGATAAAATTTCCATTCTGATTCGATTTAGAATAATCGTTTGCTATCCTGTATATATAAATTCGAACTAGAAGTTATAGACCAAAATCTGGATTAATCATATCAAATATAATATGATTAATCCATTTTTTATTTGATCAGTGTTTAGTCCATAATCAAAAAAGTCAAATAATTAAAAATGCGATTTTTCCCCCGATGAGTTAATATCAGTCTGATACCGTTTGACAATAGAGAAAAGTTTGTTGGATCCAAATAAACTAAACTTGTCTCTAATCAATCATAATCAAATTCCTACAATGAGCGTTCGAAACAAAGTGCTTGGATCAGTAGAAAGATCAAAGACGAAAGCTCTACAATTAAGGTACATTTTAAACTTCTTTCCAAATATCTCTTAGGTTTCTAACATTTTCAATCAGTTTGGAAAGAATACGCATTAAACTGCTTTACCTCCTATATGACTCCAAAAAATCTTTCCTCATCATATGATAGCTGGCACCGTGCACAAAATGTTCGGAGGTAGAAACAAACATGCCAAAGGAGCAAAATTCAAGTGACAAAGGCTTGACTAACAGTCCCTTTATAACACAAATTCATCAAATTCTTATACCAACTTTAGTAATTGGCAAAGAAGCCTGAGAGCTCCCGAAATTCTCTAGGTAAACATAACAGGCAGAATTTGGAGCGCAACAATAAGGACTTTGCTTTCCTTAAAATAAATTCAAAATAACTGAAAACATTCAATGTAAATTTCCCATCAAAAAAATTCTATTCGTTTAAGTTACAGAATTATTCACAAAAGGCAACGTTAATTAAATGATCGATGCCTCATATTTACTGAGTAATCTGACCTTGTGACTAAACAAAATCACTCACATCAAAAAAATATATCTGATCTCCACTTTTTGAAAACGATTCCTAAAAAATAGTTTAAGACACATATAAATCGCTCTTTAAATTAACTTAATCCACCTTCTTTATTATGTAGAGCATTTTCAGGTCGTCCTGGACCAGTTTTTAATTTTATTACTTTATTTTCCTTTGGGTTTTAGTTTTGCTCAAACAATAAAACATATTGTTTCAGATATTTCCTTTGAAATCCTGCATAAATTTTTTATAGTCATTGAGTTCGAACTTCTCTCAGTAAACTTCTATAAGCTACAAAAAGAACGTGCGCTCTTTTTTCGAGGGAAGTAAATATTATTGTAAAGGAAATCCTGTATGTAGAAGTTAAGTAGTTTTGTTAAAAATGTTCGTAACAAAATTGTTGGTTTTGAAAATGAAAATACACTGAAGATATATCAAGGTTAGAAATGACGTCACAAAGTTATAGGATAAAAAACGCAGTATCTCAAAGATTATAATTTTCGACAAAATCCAATATTTTTAAACAAATAAAAATGCAAATTTTTTGAATTGAAATTTCTGTTTGAATATTTTGTGTGATCGTGAGAATGTTTCTAGCAGACAGACAAACTGACGAACATAGCTAAATCGACATAAAGTTTGATTTAATGCAAGAATATATATACTCTATGGAGCCTTAATGTTCGCTCTAAAAATATTTGTATACAAATTAAGAATTTTTGTATTTTTTATTCCCTGCACCATAAGTGTTGAAGCGTGGAATCAACTAAGACCTCGTAACGTATACATATTTGCACAATATCAAAATCTCACTCGATTTAGCTTTGTCCGGCTGTTAGTTGGAAACATTCTCACACACTGAATAATTGTCTCAATTCAATCAAATTTGGCCAGTTATATCGGAAACAACCTCAAAAACTCCAAAAGAAGATTTTTTTAATTGGATTTGTACATAATTTGAGCATAACATATAGCTATATATACTTCATCATCATTAAAAATTATCTAATTTTGATACTCCCCAAAATCGTTGAGTCATATGCCTCACATATTTATGCTGATATTTTTATATCAAATAAAAAAAAAAAGTAAAAAGTAAATTCATTCAAACCCCGACTATTTAATACTTCTGCACTTTGTCAGTTATAAGTCTTAGTTACCAAAAATAAATAAACGTTCCTCGTATAAACATTCTTTCTACTTTATACTAAAGAGTGCAGTATATTAATGCGGTACTCAAATTCATGAGGGTTTTGCAAGTTTATAGAGGATTTTTCTGGGGGAGATTATACGGGTGCTTCAGGAATTTATAGACCGAATCTCGCAAATTTCGCACATTATATTTTTGTTAATTATAATTTGACAAATTGTTTTAACTATACCAACATACATTCAAAGTGATATTTGGAGTGGACAATTGACCTTAAAACCCTATTCCGGGAGGAACACTTGCATGGGGACTGGATGAAAAAATGGACTTTTGGGGCAAAATAGTTTTATTAAAAATATCATTAGAATTTAGATCTCAGTCACCCAGGGTTATGTAGAGTATACAAATTAGATTGTGCTGGGGCCATTATTTGACCTAGGCCCCTTCCCGGAATATGGTTTAAAATTTATAAAAGTGGACCATATACAAACAAATATCCAGGCAAAGATCATGAACGACATATATCTGAGCAATAGAAAATATTTTTAACTAAATAAAAACAAGATCGGGGCTAATACTTTCGGATAATTACAAAGAAAACTGACTCAAGATCTTGCAAAAGTTTTTAATGGTCTTATCAGGGCCTATAAGATGGTGCAAAATTTTGAAAAAAGAGAGAGGAACATAAATTTGGTATGCAGTTTAACAAATTGAATGTTCGAGGTACAACCCCGCACCATGCGGGGTGCCACAATCCTCTGCATCATTATAGCTAAACATATAAATTCAATGCAAACGTATCAAGTCTAACAAAAGTTACAGATTTCTTTCCCAAAAAATCTCTTCTGCCCCACTGTGTAATGCAAGATCATTAATTCCAGAAATGTTTTCATAATGTAAGCGGAAGGTATTTTCAAATCGGCACAGTAGAAAATACCTTTCTTCTATGTCTCCATAAAAAAGTTACTTTTAAAAATGGACTTTAGTTCTGATAAATGCAGAAAATATGAGATTTCCAGTTCAGCTATTAAATGGCGCCAATTACAGAGATTTCACTATGTGTTTTTCTGCTGCTGAAATAAAACTCATTTTTACGGTTTTTTACCAAACTCCCAGTAATTAGGGAAGAAAACAAAATATAAGATATTATGCGAAAAATTGTTATGTTGTCAATAATATGAGATTTTACTTTTATTACATTTTCGCTTATTTCATATTTTCAACTTTTTTTTGTATTGAGTTGCATTTTATTAAAATAAATATTTGTATCCCCAACTTTTTGGGGAACTTGAATGTAAAAACGCATAAAACAGTTAGTTATAAAAGTTGACTAACATTTGGGAAATTTAAGAAAACATTAAAAGTGTTGTACTACTTTTGTTCCACACTGTAAAGTGAGGAAATTTTTTATCCAGAAAAATATGTTTGCTATTATCTCTTTTTTTTTGGTTTGCGTAAAGGAATTTACTTCCCTTTAAGTCAAAGACAAACAAATAAAATACCATAAAAGGGGAAAAAGAGGAATTTTTGTAAAAATCCAAATAGTAAATCGCTTGCAAGTATTGCAAAAATAGTTGTGCAAATATGCTTTAATACAAAAATGCATAAATTTGGTTGAATTTTCTATTAAATGTTTTACAAGAATAAGTTTTATTTGAGATCATTCATTTATTCTAACGATGCACTTTGCTGCACAAAAATTCCTCTCTTTCTTTTGACTAACATTTGGGGAAATTAAGAAAACATTAAAATTGTTGTACTATTTTTTGTTCCACACTGTAAAGTGAGGAAAATATATGTTTGCTATTATCTCTCTTTTTTTTTGGTTTGCGTAAAGGAATTCTTCCTTTAAGTCAAAGACAAACAAATAAAATACCATAAAAGGGGAAAAAGAGGAATTTTTGTAAATAATCCAAATAGTAAATCGCTTGCAAGTATTGCAAAAATAGTTGTGCAAATATGCTTTAATACAAAAATGCATAAATTTGGTTGAATTTTTTATTAAATGTTTTACAAAAATAAGTTTTATTTGAGATCATTCATTTATTCTAACGATGCACTTTGCTGCGCAAAAATTCCTCTCCGTCTTCACAATCACAAGATCACAATTCACAATTTGCGCAAATTGGAAGATTTCCACCTTTATAGTACTTCAGATATTCGAGTATTAATATTTGCTTTGAATAGAGGCTTTCCGGTTTCAATTTGGAAACTCTTATATATAAAGGCTTTGCATAGGGGTACCTCCCATTTTGTCCAGTAAAAGTTTCTTAAGAAAGTGAAAATTTTTAAAACTCTCGCTGTAATAGTTCTTAAGATATTCGATAACTAAAATTAGCTTTTCATGGGAGAACCTCTCCTCCTGATCCAACCGAAATTGAATGTTTCATAGCCCATATTATTTTCGGATATATAGAAAATCATTCCGCAAGATTGGTGTATTACATAACTTCACTATCTTTCAATATAAACATTGTATGAGGATCACAGTTATGTTTACTGAACAGCACCATCTATATTTTTCATTATCAACTAATTCTATTCAAAATGTATCCTGGGTTATACATTCTACTACAAGGTTCTGGAAGGTTACAAATCATTGAATTTAAAATCAAATAAAACAAATAAGTGTGAGATATATGGCTGCGCCAAATCCTAAATACACTTCATGACTTTCATTAAGGAAATGCTCAAATACATTTAAGATGCATAAATCACTATTCCGGAAATGGGCCGGAAACTATAGAAAAATATGGTCTCATATTCTTAAAATTCTCTATGAATGTTGGTCCCGAACCAAAGTTTTTATTGGCTGATTTTATTAAAAATTAATGCAAATTAAAGGAAAATTCATGAAATCAGTTACATACACATATTGAAGCCAATTAGATAATTTCCTCAGTTAGTCATTAAGGTTAAAACACTATTCCGGAAAAGGCAATAAAGAATTTTCAGATAAAAAAGAGACAATTTAAAAAGTTATTGTATTAAATTTTTATAAAATAGATTCATCTTTAAAGTCTAATAAGCTTAAAACTCTTAACTGGGAAGGGGTCCAAAAACAGAACTATAGAAAAATATGGATCTACAATCAAATCGACAAAAAAATTAGTAAATACTTAAAAGTTTAATTAGTTTAAAATCCATTTATAGGCACTGATTTTATAAGCTACTAACTAAGACCCGATGTTCTTTGCGCCCTTATAAAGTGGGTGGTACTCCTCCCGTGGTCCAATCCATCCACATTTTGACCAGTAATAAATATCCAATTTGAATGCTCCCGCATTTACAGTTCTTTAGATATTCGATAGTAAATATTTGCTTTGTATAGGTGTACATTTCCCCTTGATCCTAACCGTCCTATATTCTGATCAGTAAAAACGAATTCTTGAGAAAGTGATTGGGGTTGAATTTGAAAAACTATTGCTTTTATAGTTCTTTAGATATTCAATAATCAACATTTTAAAATAATTCATTGATAAAGTAAAATTCAAAAATTCTTGCTGTTGCAGTTCCTAAAGAGCTGCCTCTTCTCCTGCTCCACATTTTCGCCGTAAAAAAGTTCCTTGAAAAAATTTATTTGGATCAAATTTGAAAATTCTAGGTATAGTGGTTCTTTAGATATTGAATAATCAACATTTTCTTGGTATGGAGGCTACCTCTCCCCCTGATCCTATCCGTCCTTCATTTGTCTAGTAAACAGTTCATTGATAAAATGGTTGCAACCAAATTCGAAAATACTCACTGTTGTAGTTCCTTAAATATTCTATGATCAATACTTGGCTTGTTTGAGGGTTAACTCTTCCCTGATCAATCTGTCCCACATTTTGCCTCGTAAAAAGTTTAATGAAAAAGTTATTGGGATCAACGTTGAAAATTCTCGATGAAGTGGTTCTTTAGATATTCGATAAACAATATTTGCTTTGTATGGGGGTACCTGTCCCCTTGTACTACCGAAATTACTTTATATTACTGTGGCAAATTCAGAACATTATTTTCAAAAATTCGATCTATTTGATATACTTTAGTTGAGGTGTATCAAAATTCAGAATATTTTAACCTATAACTTTGATATACTGATTATTTGTATTGAATACACAAAATCTGCGTCTAATGCCGTTAAAATCGATAAATTATTATGGACGTAAAAACGGACGTTAAAGACGGATATAACTTAAGTAACTAATTTTTTTTAAAAACTTGTGATAATGAAGGGTATAATAACAGAATTTTCATCAAAATTTCGAATTTTTTCGGTACTTTAAATTGTGTTCTAAATGGGGTCGGCATTGAATACGCTACCGATCGATGTTCTTTGAACTAATATTGAATTTTTATGGGCTTAAAATCTATTCTAGGAAGACATTTGTATGAAACCTGCCTGAAATATTATATCCATCATAACTAATTTCTATTGACTTCGTCTTCAACTGAAACAGTTGCAGCCTAAAGAGTGTTCAAAATATTCATATGACTAGACGGACATCTCAAGGATTAATTCTGTAACAAGTAATTTGTCCATTTTCTTTTTTTGTTCCAAAACAAGTAAATATGCTATGGTCGGTCAAGTCCGATTATGTAATATCCTTCACAACAATGTTGATTATGAATAGCAATTACGAAAAATTAATGAACGACCCTCTTATAATTTTATTTTTTGATTTATTCTTAAGTGTGCAGTATATTATGGTAAAACTAACATTTATGTGAAATTTAGAAGTTTTAAAATAAATTTTTCTGAGAGGTTAAATGGGACCTAGAAGAAATTATGTACCGACCCTCGTATAGTTTTGCACATCGATTTTTGTTTTTTTTTTAATTTGACCAGTAATTATTGCAATACCAAATTTTATATGAGATTTATGCTCTTCACCGTGACATTTGGAAGGTAGCTTGTGTGGATCCTATGTGAAATAATGTTCTGACCCTCGCATAATTTGGCATATCATTTTAGAATATCATAACATTTATTTTTGCCAATTATTTTTGAATCGCTATATATTAAGGACTTTTATGAGTTTAAAACCTCATTCCGGGAGGACATTTGTATGAGAGGTAACCGAAATATTGGACCAAACATAATAAATTTCAATAGGCTTCGAGCCAAAATAATTACATATACCAAGTATTATGGAGATATGTGAAAAATTGCGACTGCAGAATGTTCACAACATTTACATGGACAACCAGACCTACGAAGGACATAGTTAAATAGACTAAGAAAATGATTCTGAGTCGAACGGTATTCTAAACACCATTTTTTCTATATGTTACAAACATCAGCATAAACAAATAATACCCCAATCACCTACGGTGGTGTAGGGTATAAAAATGTATTATTTCCTTTTCCCTGTTTTATAAAATTATAAAAAAATGAAAATTCATTTAGTCTGCTGCAGTTCAAAAGAAAATTAATTTTTGTACTGAAATTCTATTAAATCTCATTATTTCTTGAAAAAAGTCACAACGTCATCAGCTTTGAGAGTATAAAATAAATAAAATGCATTTGAAAAATTAGGATTACAAAAGAATTCATTAGTAAGCCAAATCTATGCAAAAAAAAGGGAAATAATAGAAAAAGTAGTGAATAAAGGATGATAATAAAAATAGAAATTTAAGGTTATATGATTTTAATATGCTAATTAATCTTAAATATTAAAATATAATTATGTGCAACAAATTTCAGGAAAATTAGACCATATTTTATTACACAACGCATATAAAGCCCCCATCATGAAATAGCTTTTAAGTGAATAAAATTCTAATAAATTTTTAACCCTAATTCGTCACACTTACTTTTTGCAACTGTCATTATTATATGAAACTAATTTCATTAACATCGACTCATATTTTATCATTTTATATAAGGGCCACTCCGAAAGTCCAATAGGAATTATTCCCAGAAGAATGTGTGACACATTCGTATTAAGCCTCTATAGAAAGTGGAGAAATCATAATTATTTCAACATTCATTGTTATCTTCAAAACTCCGATCTGTACTTTGATCACAAACTTTACATGGACAGCCAATCGGTCGAACATGGTTTAATCAAGGCAGGATTCGATTCCGGCTCAAAAGGTATACTTAAAAGTGGTAATTTGACTTTTTTCAGTAACAAATATTTCCACATACACATAATACCCCAAACACTTATGATGGTGTAGAGTATAAAAAGTTAGTATAAGTGCAATTAATCCCATTGACCTGATTCAACCGAAAATTACCTTAAATGGTGTAAAAATACCGACACAACAGTTTATGGTAAGAGTATTTTGCATTTGTGCTGATGTTTGTAACATACAGAAAAAATGGCGTTGTACCCCCTATCTGAATCAAATTAACGATCCGTCCGTCTGTCTGCCCGTCCGGCTGGTTATCCATATAAACGCTCTGAATACTCAAACAAGTCCTTGTTTTTGAAAACAATTCGACTAAATTCGAAATATATTTTTTTGGTCCAAAGGCGAAGCCTATTTAAATTGGCCATGTTCGGTCCAATATGTCAGATACCTTCCATACAAATGTCCTCCCGGAATGAAGTTTAATCTTTCAACCTCATAAGTAATAATATAATAATTATTAAAAAATTAAATTAATTTTTAAGGTTATATGATTTTAATATGCTAATTAATCTTAAATATTAAAATATAATTATGTGCAACAAATTTCAGGAAAATTAGACCATATTTTATTACACAACGCATATAAAGCCCCCATCATGAAATAGCTTTTAAGTGAATAAAATTCTAATAAATTTTTAACCCTAATTCGTCACACTTACTTTTTGCAACTGTCATTATTATATGAAACTAATTTCATTAACATCGACTCATATTTTATCATTTTATATAAGGGCCACTCCGAAAGTCCAATAGGAATTATTCCCAGAAGAATGTGTGACACATTCGTATTAAGCCTCTATAGAAAGTGGAGAAATCATAATTATTTCAACATTCATTGTTATCTTCAAAACTCCGATCTGTACTTTGATCACAAACTTTACATGGACAGCCAATCGGTCGAACATGGTTTAATCAAGGCAGGATTCGATTCCGGCTCAAAAGGTATACTTAAAAGTGGTAATTTGACTTTTTTCAGTAACAAATATTTCCACATACACATAATACCCCAAACACTTATGATGGTGTAGAGTATAAAAAGTTAGTATAAGTGCAATTAATCCCATTGACCTGATTCAACCGAAAATTACCTTAAATGGTGTAAAAATACCGACACAACAGTTTATGGTAAGAGTATTTTGCATTTGTGCTGATGTTTGTAACATACAGAAAAAATGGCGTTGTACCCCCTATCTGAATCAAATTAACGATCCGTCCGTCTGTCTGCCCGTCCGGCTGGTTATCCATATAAACGCTCTGAATACTCAAACAAGTCCTTGTTTTTGAAAACAATTCGACTAAATTCGAAATATATTTTTTTGGTCCAAAGGCGAAGCCTATTTAAATTGGCCATGTTCGGTCCAATATGTCAGATACCTTCCATACAAATGTCCTCCCGGAATGAAGTTTAATCTTTCAACCTCATAAGTCCCATGAAAAACTCCTTTCAAAATATCACTTCGAAGTACATAAATCCCATATACTCGTTGGTATTGTAGTAATAATTTGTTAAATTACGTAAATATAATCAAAAATCGATGTAAAAAAAATTATACGAGGGTTTTCGATCAATAATTTCTTGTAGGTCTTCCCATTTAACCACTCACAAAAAATTCATTTTAAAATGCATAAATTTCACGTTAATGTTAATTTCACAGCAATGAACTGCACGATGTAAAAAATTATACGAGGGTCGATCAATAATTTCTTGTAGGTCCCATTTAACCACTCACAAAAATTCATTTAAAAGGCATAAATTTCACGTTAATGTTAATTTCACAGCAATGAACTGCACACTTGAGAGGGACGTTCTTTACTTTTTCATAACTATAATTTTTAACCAACATTATGGTGTAGGGTATTACTATAACATTCTTACTTGTTCTCTCAAACAGTTGAATATTATGAAAATCTAAATATAAAAAAATTAATCTGCGTTTGTTTGTTTATTTGCGATTTTGCTGAAATTGTCACAGAATGATCATCAAATACCCGAAAGTTACATAGGATATAAAAATGTTCGATAGGACCAGGGGGAGGGATACCCCCCATACAAAGGAAATAATGATTATCAAATATCTAAACAACTATAACAGCGAAAGTTCTAAAATTTGGTTTCAAAGAGATTAACTGGACAAAATGTAGGACGGTTAGGATCAAGGGAAGAGGTAACTCCCATTCAATGCAAATATTACATAAAATTTTAAAATGGACAAGTCCAGAGGCATTTAGCAAAATGTCCACTACATAAATGCTTTTTTAATACACGTTGTGTTTTGTAACTTATTTCGAGATCTTGGACTAAGGAGAATGTTTAAGCAGTAAAGCGCAGACTCCTCAAAGCCATATATACATTCCGATATAAGAAATATTAGGAATATCATTTTATAGTGGGATGAAATTAAAATTCCCTTTCCTAAAAACTCACATAGAAACGCATATTTATAGAAGAGGAAACCCTTTGAATTCCAAGGATGAAAGCTTTCAATAATACATTTTATAGCTTTTTTTAACCTCCATCACCACAAGTGGCACAGTGGATATATTAACTTCGTCATACCGTGTGAGAAATAATCTCAGACCCAACAACATACGTCCTTCTGTCTGTTGTCTGCACGCTCACATCTATAATAACTGACAAAGCTCAATGATATTTGACATGAGAAGTTTCTATTTAATATCAGCTAAATCGGTTCTCTGTACTGAAAATATATAGATCTAAAACAACCCTCTAAACTCAAGAGAATAACATAATTCGACAGATTGGAATAAAATTTGTTTCATACGCATTTATGTTGAATTAATGCGTATGAAAACAATTAAAATTCTTAATTGCTTTTTTACATAATTTTTGTAATCTGCCCCACTGTACTAAATAATAATTTTACATTACAAAGTATTTTTATTTGATTTTATAAATAAAACGAAATTATGAAATTATTGCCATCAATTCAAGTTTCATATCTCCACATTTTTTCTACCTCATTTCCGCAATAATTTCCAAATTTATATCTTAATTTCTTTTACTATTTAATCCTTTGCAAAATCCACCGTTATACTCTTTTTTATTACGTTCTTTTTTCCTCCTTTTGAAAAGTAATGACCCAAATATGCTTTTAATAATAATAAAAATCGATTTAAATATTTTCCATCTTTACTGCAAATCAAAGGACAAAGAAGTGCATAGAAATGAATGGCAAATTGTGATATAACCTAAATTACAGTCATGTGCAAAATAATAGATTCACCTTTGTTAAACTGGGTAAAAAATCATAATACAAAATTTTAACAATCCTTCGTAAAAAGGATAAGAAAAGACATTTATTGTTTGCATTGTTCTAGAGGTGCACATGGCCGTGATCTCGACTATAAACTAGTCTATAGTCTCGACTATAAACTCGTCTATAGTCACGACTATAAACTCGTCTATAGTCACGACTATAAACTCGTCTATAGTCACGACTATAAACTCGTCTATAGTCACGACTATAAACTCGTCTATAGTCACGACTATAAACTCGTCTATAGTCACGACTATAAACTCGTCTATAGTCACGACTATAAACTCGTCTATAGTCACGACTATAAACTCGTCTATAGTCACGACTATAAACTCGTCTATAGTCACGACTATAAACTCGTCTATAGTCACGACTATAAACTCGTCTATAGTCACGACTATAAACTCGTCTATAGTCACGACTATAAACTCGTCTATAGTCACGACTATAAACTCGTCTATAGTCACGACTATAAAATCGTCTATAGTCACGACTATAAACTCGTCTATAGTCACGACTATAAACTCGTCTATAGTCACGACTATAAATCGTCTATAGTCACGACTATAAAATCGTCTATAGTCACGACTATAAACTCGTCTATAGTCACGACTATAAACTCGTCTATAGTCACGACTATAAACTCGTCTATAGTCACGACTATAAACTCGTCTATAGTCACGACTATAAAATCGTCTATAGTCACGACTATAAACTCGTCTATAGTCACGACTATAAACTCGTCTATAGTCACGACTATAAACTCGTCTATAGTCACGACTATAAACTCGTCTATAGTCACGACTATAAACTCGTCTATAGTCACGACTATAAAATCGTCTATAGTCACGACTATAAACTCGTCTATAGTCACGACTATAAACTCGTCTATAGTCACGACTATAAACTCGTCTATAGTCACGACTATAAACTCGTCTATAGTCACGACTATAAACTCGTCTATAGTCACGACTATAAACTCGTCTATAGTCACGACTATAAACTCGTCTATAGTCACGACTATAAACTCGTCTATAGTCACGACTATAAACTCGTCTATAGTCACGACTATAAACTCGTCTATAGTCACGACTATAAACTCGTCTATAGTCACGACTATAAACTCGTCTATAGTCACGACTATAAACTCGTCTATAGTCACGACTATAAACTCGTCTATAGTCACGACTATAAACTCGTCTATAGTCACGACTATAAACTCGTCTATAGTCACGACTATAAACTCGTTATAGTCACGACTATAAACTCGACTATAAACTCGTCTATAGTCTCGACTATTAACTCGTCTATAGTCTCGACTATAAACTCGTCTATAGTCTCGACTATAAACTCGTCTATAGTCACGACTATAAACTCGTCTATAGTCTCGACTATAAACTCGTCTATAGTCTCGACTATAAACTCGTCTATAGTCTCGACTATAAACTCGTCTATAGTCTCGACTATAAACTCGTCTATAGTCTCGACTATAAACTCGTCTATAGTCATCGACTATAAACTCGTTTATAGTCACGACTATAAACTCGACTATAAACTCGTCTATAGTCTCGACTATAAACTCGTCTATAGTCTCGACTATAAACTCGTCTATAGTCTCGACTATAAACTCGTCTATAGTCTCGACTATAAACTCGTCTATAGTCTCGACTATAAACTCGTCTATAGTCTCGACTATAAACTCGTCTATAGTCTCGACTATAAACTCGTCTATAGTCTCGACTATAAACTCGTCTATAGTCACGACTATAAACTCGTCTATAGTCTCGACTATAAACTCGTCTATAGTCACGACTATAAACTCGTCTATAGTCACGACTATAAACTCGTCTATAGTCTCGACTATAAACTCGTCTATAGTCTCGACTATAAACTCGTCTATAGTCTCGACTATAAACTCGTCTATAGTCTCGACTATAAACTCGTCTATAGTCTCGACTATAAACTCGTCTATAGTCTCGACTATAAACTCGTCTATAGTCTCGACTATAAACTCGTCTATAGTCTCGACTATAAACTCGTCTATAGTCTCGACTATAAACTCGTCTATAGTCTCGACTATAAACTCGTCTATAGTCTCGACTATAAACTCGTCTATAGTCTCGACTATAAACTCGTCTATAGTCTCGACTATAAACTCGTCTATAGTCTCGACTATAAACTCGTCTATAGTCTCGACTATAAACTCGTCTATAGTCTCGACTATAAACTCGTCTATAGTCTCGACTATAAACTCGTCTATAGTCTCGACTATAAACTCGTCTATAGTCTCGACTATAAACTCGTCTATAGTCTCGACTATAAACTCGTCTATAGTCTCGACTATAAACTCGTCTATAGTCTCGACTATAAACTCGTCTATAGTCTCGACTATAAACTCGTCTATAGTCTCGACTATAAACTCGTCTATAGTCTCGACTATAAACTCGTCTATAGTCTCGACTATAAACTCGTCTATAGTCTCGACTATAAATATAGTCTCGACTATAAACTCGTCTATAGTCTCGACTATAAACTCGTCTATAGTCTCGACTATAAAACTCGTTATAGTCTCGACTATAAACTCGTCTATAGTCTCGACTATAAACTCGTCTATAGTCTCGACTATAAACTCGTCTATAGTCTCGACTATAAACTCGTCTATAGTCTCGACTATAAACTCGTCTATAGTCTCGACTATAAACTCGTCTATAGTCTCGACTATAAACTCGTCTATAGTCTCGACTATAAACTCGTCTATAGTCTCGACTATAAACTCGTCTATAGTCTCGACTATAAACTCGTCTATAGTCACGACTATAAACTCGTCTATAGTCACGACTATAAACTCGTCTATAGTCTCGACTATAAACTCGTCTATAGTCACGACTATAAACTCGTCTATAGTCACGACTATAAACTCGTCTATAGTCTCGACTATAAACTCGTCTATAGTCTCGACTATAAACTCGTCTATAGTCTCGACTATAAACTCGTCTATAGTCTCGACTATAAACTCGTCTATAGTCACGACTATAAACTCGTCTATAGTCACGACTATAAACTCGTCTATAGTCACGACTATAAACTCGTCTATAGTCACGACTATAAACTCGTCTATAGTCTCGACTATAAACTCGTCTATAGTCACGACTATAAACTCGTCTATAGTCTCGACTATAAACTCGTCTATAGTCACGACTATAAACTCGTCTATAGTCACGACTATAAACTCGTCTATAGTCTCGACTATAAACTCGTCTATAGTCTCGACTATAAACTCGTCTATCGTCTATAGTCTCGACTATAAACTCGTTATAGTCACGACTATAAACTCGTCTATAGTCACGACTATAAACTCGTTTATAGTCACGACTATAAACTCGTCTATAGTCACGACTATAAACTCGTCTATAGTCACGACTATAAACTCGTCTATAGTCACGACTATAAACTCGTCTATAGTCACGACTATAAACTCGTCTATAGTCACGACTATAAACTCGTCTATAGTCACGACTATAAACTCGTCTATAGTCACGACTATAAACTCGTCTATAGTCACGACTATAAACTCGTCTATAGTCACGACTATAAACTCGTCTATAGTCACGACTATAAACTCGTCTATAGTCACGACTATAAACTCGTCTATAGTCACGACTATAAACTCGTCTATAGTCACGACTATAAACTCGTCTATAGTCACGACTATAAACTCGTCTATAGTCACGACTATAAACTCGTCTATAGTCACGACTATAAACTCGTCTATAGTCACGACTATAAACTCGTCTATAGTCACGACTATAAACTCGTCTATAGTCACGACTATAAACTCGTCTATAGTCACGACTATAAACTCGTCTATAGTCACGACTATAAACTCGTCTATAGTCACGACTATAAACTCGTCTATAGTCACGACTATAAACTCGTCTATAGTCACGACTATAAACTCGTCTATAGTCACGACTATAAACTCGTCTATAGTCACGACTATAAACTCGTCTATAGTCACGACTATAAACTCGTCTATAGTCACGACTATAAACTCGTCTATAGTCACGACTATAAACTCGTCTATAGTCACGACTATAAACTCGTCTATAGTCACGACTATAAACTCGTCTATAGTCACGACTATAAACTCGTCTATAGTCACGACTATAAACTCGTCTATAGTCACGACTATAAACTCGTCTATAGTCACGACTATAAACTCGTCTATAGTCACGACTATAAACTCGTCTATAGTCACGACTATAAACTCGTCTATAGTCACGACTATAAACTCGTCTATAGTCACGACTATAAACTCGTCTATAGTCACGACTATAAACTCGTCTATAGTCTCGACTATAAACTCGTCTATAGTCACGACTATAAACTCGTCTATAGTCACGACTATAAACTCGTCTATAGTCACGACTATAAACTCGTCTATAGTCACGACTATAAACTCGTCTATAGTCTCGACTATAAACTCGTCTATAGTCACGACTATAAACTCGTCTATAGTCACGACTATAAACTCGTCTATAGTCACGACTATAAACTCGTCTATAGTCACGACTATAAACTCGTCTATAGTCTCGACTATAAACTCGTCTATAGTCACGACTATAAACTCGTCTATAGTCTCGACTATAAACTCGTCTATAGTCACGACTATAAACTCGTCTATAGTCACGACTATAAACTCGTCTATAGTCACGACTATAAACTCGTCTATAGTCACGACTATAAACTCGTCTATAGTCTCGACTATAAACTCGTCTATAGTCACGACTATAAACTCGTCTATAGTCTCGACTATAAACTCGTCTATAGTCTCGACTATAAACTCGTCTATAGTCTCGACTATAAACTCGTCTATAGTCTCGACTATAAACTCGTCTATAGTCTCGACTATAAACTCGTCTATAGTCTCGACTATAAACTCGTCTATAGTCACGACTATAAACTCGTCTATAGTCTCGACTATAAACTCGTCTATAGTCTCGACTATAAACTCGTCTATAGTCTCGACTATAAACTCGTCTATAGTCACGACTATAAACTCGTCTATAGTCTCGACTATAAACTCGTCTATAGTCTCGACTATAAACTCGTCTATAGTCTCGACTATAAACTCGTCTATAGTCTCGACTATAAACTCGTCTATAGTCTCGACTATAAACTCGTCTATAGTACGACTATAAACTCGACTATAAACTCGTCTATAGTCTCGACTATAAACTCGTCTATAGTCTCGACTATAAACTCGTCTATAGTCTCGACTATAAACTCGTCTATAGTCTCGACTATAAACTCGTCTATAGTCTCGACTATAAACTCGTCTATAGTCTCGACTATAAACTCGTCTATAGTCTCGACTATAAACTCGTCTATAGTCTCGACTATAAACTCGTCTATAGTCTCGACTATAAACTCGTCTATAGTCTCGACTATAAACTCGTCTATAGTCTCGACTATAAACTCGTCTATAGTCTCGACTATAAACTCGTCTATAGTCTCGACTATAAACTCGTCTATAGTCTCGACTATAAACTCGTCTATAGTCTCGACTATAAACTCGTCTATAGTCTCGACTATAAACTCGTCTATAGTCTCGACTATAAACTCGTCTATAGTCTCGACTATAAACTCGTCTATAGTCTCGACTATAAACTCGTCTATAGTCTCGACTATAAACTCGTCTATAGTCTCGACTATAAACTCGTCTATAGTCTCGACTATAAACTCGTCTATAGTCTCGACTATAAACTCGTCTATAGTCTCGACTATAAACTCGTCTATAGTCTCGACTATAAACTCGTCTATAGTCTCGACTATAAACTCGTCTATAGTCTCGACTATAAACTCGTCTATAGTCTCGACTATAAACTCGTCTATAGTCTCGACTATAAACTCGTCTATAGTCTCGACTATAAACTCGTCTATAGTTTATAGTCTCGACTATAAACTCGTTTATAGTCTCGACTATAAACTCGTTTATAGTCTCGACTATAAACTCGTCTATAGTCTCGACTATAAACTCGTTTATAGTCTCGACTATAAACTCGTCTATAGTCTCGACTATAAAACTCGTCTATAGTCTCGGACTATAAACGCGTCTATAGTCTCGACTATAAACTCGATCTATAGTCTCGACTATAAACTCGTCTATAGTCTCGACTATAAACTCGTCTATAGTATCGACTATAACTCGTTTATAGTCTCGACTATAATCTCGGTCTATAGTCTCGACTATAAACTCGTCTATGTCTCGACTTAAACTCGTCTATAGTCCGACTATAAACTCGTCTATAGTCTCGACTATAAACTCGTCTATAGTCTCGACTATAAACTCGTCTATAGTCTCGACTATAAACTCGTCTATAGTCTCGACTATAAACTCGTCTATAGTCTCGACTATAAACTCGTCTATAGTCTCGACTATAAAACTCGTCTATAGTCTCGACTATAAACTCGTCTATAGTCACTACTATAACTCGTCTATAGTCACGACTATAAACTCATCTATAGTCACGACTATAAACTCGTCTATAGTCACGACTATAACTCGTCTATAGTCACGACTATAAACGTAGTCGATATACTAATTTAGTGTCGACTTAAATTATAATTACCTTAAATTAATATGCTTTTAATAATTCCTGACGAAACTTATTATGTAAGTAATTCATCCTTAATACTTTACCCAGGAAAAATTCCTTTGTGAAAACAAGATTTTGCCAAAAATCTCTTGTAAATCCCTCTAACAAAATATTTTTTATTCAAATAATTTAACATAAAAAATTCCTCTTTCTAACTTATTTTCTTGGACTTTTTTCTACTTGCAGACACAAACTTTCAATTTAAGCAGAAGAGGAAATAAGAACCAAAAATTTATAATAAACATAAACTGAAGCCGAGAAAAAGGACACAAAGGTATAAGGTTGAAAATAGGAACCAAAAAAAAAAAAAAATGAACTATAAATCTGCATAATTTGCATTTAATAGTTTTAACCTCAACACATGAGTCCAAGTAAACGCCAACAAAACTTTTAAAGTCAAAGGAATATATTAAAAGGAAAAAATACCACGAAAGAAGGAAAGAAAAAAGATTTTTATTCCTTTATGGAGGAAATGAGCATAAAGGGAAACAAAGAATAGAAAAAAAATAGAAATGAAATAAATTTTCTAAAAATTTTTCTAGACTTTGAAGGTTAAATTAAATTTATAAACTTAAACACGTAGATTTTGCTTATTTTTCTAACTACAGTTTTAACCTCAAAAATTTGCTTGGAAATGGGTATATGAGAACTCAAGGCTTGTCAGTGTATGAAGTTGGTAAAAGAAAACAAGAAGAAACAACTTTCAGATCATCAAAAACCTCAACGTGCTGGAAGAGTTTCAGTTAAATAAAAATAGAAACAAGAAAAGAAAAAATTTAGTGAAAAAACACATCAACAATAACTTAGAGCTACACAGAACGTGCTACAAAAGCCAAAACAATATTCCCCCTGGAGTATTAGCCAACTTTTACTACTACACAGCAGCTTTTATTCCCAGCTCTAGGCAACAACGTTACCACTACTACAACTTTAACTCTCTGACACAGCATAGATTTATTTCCTTTTCCTCATTTTCATACACACTCACTCACACAACTGCAGTGAGATTTTGGCAATATTTCAAGTTGCAGCCAACAACAACAACATAACTTTTTTACAACTTGGCTAACGACAACATAAAAATAAAATATAAAAACAAAACTATTTAAATTCTATTAACTGTTACAATATTTTCATAACTACAAAATATTGTAGCGTTATTAGGAAAGAGAGCGAAAAGGTAGCAAGGACTTGCAAACAAGAACTTTAATTGTTCACTACCTTGAAAAAAATATTATCAAATCCATTTGCCAAAAAAAAAAAACGAGAAATAATCAAAAACTTTACATCAAATTGAAATTATCAAGATTCGGCCAGAAATTAAAATACAATAACAAAACAAAAAAACTCTTTAAATAGAAACAACAAAAACTTAACAACAAAAATTCAACATTGTGTTTTGTATTATCACTCTATGAATTTTTCAAATAGACACCAGTAAAAAAACCGAAAAAATCTACCAAAAGTTTTGCCAATTTAAACACCCCTTCTCCCCCATCACAACAACAACAACCTCAACGCCTACTTTACAGACATAAACATTTAAATATTTTCTCACACATACAATATCTCTACAGACACCTTTACCTTTGTCCTTAAACATAAACTCTCACACAACTACCAACACACTTAAATAGCTAAAATTATAACGTTACAGTGTTCAGTGTGTTTGCTAGCTCGACCGTTATATTTTTACTACTATAATTTGAGTGTGTCAGTGTAAACCAACGTGTGTGTGTGTGTGTGAAGAAATAGTTTTTTTTGTTTAAATGTCTGTGGTTGAATTAAAAGCATCTTCTGTTTCCGGTGTGGACTTTCATCAACTTCAGGTAAGTTTTTTTCATTATATTTTGCACATTAAACGATTTTCTTTACAAACCACAGTGGGGTAGAATCGATTTTAATGCTAATTGGATTTATATAAAAATTATTACGGTAGCAATAGAATGTAACTTAATACCCTTGAAAGTTAAGCTCCATACGTGATCGATAGGCCAAGTTCTTTTGAGCCAAATAAAAATTTGTATTTTTTCCAACTTTCTGTAGCCACCGGCAAAGCCTTATAGTTTTGGAGTAAGACCTTGAATATTTTTTTAAATATATATTCAAATATGTTTATCTACGTGTTCTTTATTTAATTATATGTTCTTTATTTAATTATACTGTATATGAAATTTATATTTTTCCGGAAGTCATCTTTACAACGAAAGTTCCAGTTTGAATTTGGTATCTAAAAAGCCACATTCAGCTATGCCGAATCTTTAATACCCAATAACTTTGACAATAATTGTAGGAACTAGAGATGAGTAATACCGTTATTTTTGAATTACGTCGTTTCCAATCAATACCATCTTTAAGTAATTTAAGTAAAAACAAATACAATTGAGTATGCAACAAATAAGGAAGAATGACATTATTAGTAACTGTTATTTCATAACTTCAGTCATTGAAGTTACCAGTGATTTACCAATTACAGTGATTAAATCACAGTCGTGAAAATATCGCTCATCTCTAGTAGTAACGTATAAAAAATTTCGCTAGTAATGGTATACCACTAACCCATGTCCCCATCCAAAATTACATAGTCCATTTCCTGTAAAAATTTCCGTGGATACCAAGTTCCCTTGCTCTATCCAAAAAATTTATAGTCTGCAACAATGTGTTGTCAAATCACTATTTATGTGTATGTGAAATTTCCTAAAATTCCTTATCTTAATTACAGAGTTATGCATTATTAAGAGTTTCGTTGTAATAGGGGATGGTACCCTACAACATCCTTTCCGAATATTTTTAAGTGCATAACATTTCTCACTAAAGGTAACTTCCGCAAGCCAAATATCATAAAAATGGAATAAGTTGTAAATTTTTTCAATATTTTCAGTTTTATGATGTTGTCTCAGATATCGGTCTTAAACTTTTTTCTAATGAACCCATTTTCCGGTTTTTAACAAGAAACTTCTTAAGACAACAACAAATACTTTAGCAAAATTTCATTGAATTCAGTTCTTTCGAAGTGATTGTCCATTAACATAAAAAAGCAAAAGTTTTTATCAGAGCCTGGGGAAGAGGGTAGATCTTCATAAATGGTCATCTCGGGTAATTTGTTTTTATGATGTCAATGAAAAACCATATGAGTTTTTTTTTTTTTTTTTTTTTTTTTTTTTAACTTGTTGGGCTCAAATTGGGTCTAATTTTTTCTGAATTATTATCGGTATTCTGACAAATTCTAAAAAGCTTTTTGTATAAATCATATATCTATATGGATCCACAAAAAGATATGTAAATTCGAAATAGAAATTTAAGTCTTACTTTCCTCTGGACTATAAGTTCTAAAGTGGGTACATTAACTTTATCATTCCTTGTGTAATGTTAGTAAGAAATCTTCTAGGATCCTATAAAGTATATATATAACAAAATCTGAGTCGATTTAGCTATGCCCATCTGTCTGTCTCTCTGTACGTTGTTGTTACTGGGAGAGCTCAATGAAAATTGACATGCATATATTTTTTATGCTCAGAAGATAAGAACCTGCAAAATTGGTTAAGTATATTAAAATACATGGACCGATATCTGAAACAGCCTCTAAATTCAAAGTAGAACATATGTTAAAAGCAATTGTAAGTCGGAATATTATAATGAATTGTGAATATATATAATACTGAATATACATCACATATACACTCACATGAGCGGAACTATAGGTGCGTAAAATGGGAACCAAAAATTTTTATAATTTAATTAAAATCTGCTTTTATAGCCCTTGACGAGTCCTTACACGAGTTATTTATCCCTTATAGTATTCGAGTTATTTGCATTTTAAAATTTTCAACTTTAGAAATTTCCACAAACTTGTTGAAATTTTCTCATTTAATTTAAAACCAAATATATTCACCGATAGCCAAATGGACATCAGGGCCCTTTCATCTAAGAATAGCAAGTTTAAGACTGTGGTGCAGTGTAAAGTTGCTAAAAACGAATATTTAAGGTTTGAATGTTTAAACACCTGAACACCAGGTAGTTGTTGAAAATGAGAACACAAATAATAGCAATCACTGCTAGAGGTCTCCAAGACAAAAGCCTGCCTAATAATATACCTTTTAACGCATTAAATGGAAACTCTATGGGCCAAAATATCATATTTTTGGGATTTTTCACCATTTTTGGGAATTTAGAGAAAACTTTTTAATAATTTAAACAGTTTTTCCCACACTTTAATTTATCCTCACTAATAATCACAAGGTCGATATTTTAGACAGATTTATATCTTTTAACGCATTAAATGAAGACTCTATATATCATATTTTTGGGATTTTTCACCATTTTTGGGAATTTAGAGAAAACTTTTTAATAATTTAAACAGTTTTCCCCACACTTTAATTTATCCTCACTATAATCGCAAGGTCGACATTTTAGACAGATTTATTTCCAAACAACTATATTCTGCCCACTGTGCAATATCTCTGTTAGCACTATCAGAATGTTTAGGTTATTTTAATAGATAAAAATTGAAAATTTAAAAATTTAGGGAAACATACTTCAATTTTATATTTATATAAGTTTACTTTATATTCTTAAAATCTCTAATGAACAAAAAAATTATCTAATAATGACAGAATGACAAAATTACTGAAAATAGTAAAATTTTGCAATGAGTATCCCGGAATTGTAATTTTGGGTATTTTAAAACAAAAAGTGGGAATTTTCTTTAAAGTTCTATAAAGAGGACATATATTTTTATATAATACTCCAATTTCATGATTATAGCTTAATTTATATAGATTTTATTGAAGATCAAATATAAAGAAAAATTTCACCAAATTAAACCCAAAATTAAAAATTTAGGTTTTTTTGAAGAATTTATTAAAGGAACTTCCTTAAATTACCTCATTATGTATTCCTAGTAATTACCTCTCCGAAGACACCAAATACTTATATAAAAACTATATTTAATCAGTTGAACATTAACTGGAACTTGGTTCTCTCCAGTAAAATTTAATAATTTTTTTGAATTTAATTCATCAAATTTTACACTCGGCACCATCACTTTCGACAGATAACTCCAAATTCTGAAAAAAATTTACGAGGGTCGCTCCATAATTTATCAGTTACGCCATGGTTAAGTGTCTTATATATGTAGTCGATTTTAACTGACTTTTACATCCAAACTGCTCCACTGTTTTTCACTATTATTCTCTCGCTCTCTCAGACAAACTACTTATACATCTGCAATCATGCAATAAAAATGTGTTCATATAAACATGTATGTTGTTGTACATTTGTATGTGTAAATATATTTTATATGCATTTAGTCTTCTTCATTCAGTTCATTTTCATTTTGTGTGCGAAATTTCATTTTAGTCTCGTCATTTTTTAACGTATTTTTGGTAACAATTTCATTAATAATAAAAATTCTTTAAGGAAAATTGAAATATAAAATTAAATAGAATTTTCTATAAAGAAAATATGTAATGGTATTTTGTTAAGCGCTTTTCTTGTGATTTTAGTGAAAATTTTAAAGTAATTAAATATCAATTAAGTAAAATGTAGTTTAATAAAATATGGGTTACATTTCCCATCACATTTCCTTTACTAGGAAATGATGTTCCAGTTTAGGTGAAATGAAAGAAAACATGAAAAAATTACTAATATAAAATAAATTTATAGAAATATTCGGCTATGCCGAATCTTCAATACCCTTCACCACAATGCGAGTAAAGGAACGAAGCACTTAATGAGTAATAAAATCCATATACATATAAAAATGAATCTGTGTTTGTTTGGGACTTAAGTAACATAGACTATAAAAAATTTCGATAGGACCAGGTGGGGAGGTACTCCGATACAAATCAAATATTGATCATCGAATATCTAAAGAATCACTTCATCGAGAATTTTTGAATTTGGTCCCAACCACTTTATCAAGGAACTGTTTTACTGGACAAAAAGAAAGAGGGATAGGATTAGGGGAAGTTGTCCCCATACAAAAAAAATTGATTATCGAACATCTTAAGAACCATAACAGTAATAGTTCGATCCCAATCACTTTCATAAGAATTTGTTTTACTGATCAAAACATAGGACGGGTAGGATCAAGGGGAAAGGTACTCCCATAAAAAGCAAATATAAATTATTAAATATCTGTAGAACTGTAAAATCGGGTGTATTCAAAGTAACAATTATTTTCCAAATGATCTTTTTTACTGGCCAAAATGTAGGTCATATAGGACAATGGGGAGGGGTATCAGCCACTTTATAAATTTGGCAAATCGCACCTAGTCTTAACTAGTTAGTTATACATTTGGCTAAAATATGTTTTCCACTGAGCCGATTTTAATAATTTTTGGAATGGTAATAAAGTACATGCAACCCAAATTTGTGACAAAATTTTATTCTAATTTGTCGGTTTATAATTGACAATTTAAAGAAATTTAAAAATGCCTTAGATATCGGTCTAGATATATTAATATAATAAACCGATTTTACTGGTTTGGTTTAAAATAAAAAACTTCTCAGGAATATAGTGAATACTAAGGCCAAATATCATTGAGCTCTGTCAATCTTTGTGGATGTGAGAGTGCCAACAACAGACAGACAAATGGACATAGCTTAAGCGACTTAGATTTTGATTTGATACAAAAATATATATAAAAAGTTAATATACCCTCATCACCACTTATGCTGGTGGTATTTTTTAGTCCTAAGAAGTTTCCTATTTTAAACCAGTAAAATAGTTCGGTATATTGAAAGATATAGACCGATATTTGAGACAACCTCTTAGTTTAAGTAAAAACTTTCGTAAAATTTTCAATTATAATTCGACAATCATAATGAATGAACATAATGAAAAATTATAATGGAATGTATGAGTGTATATGTTCGAAATTGTTTCACTTGCATTTGTGATGAAGGGTATTGAAGATTCGTCACAGTCGAATATAGAATTCTTACTTTTTTATTTCTTGGATCAACTTGCCTTTGTAAAACATGTCTGTTATTATGTTTAATGTCTTACGAATTAATATATTTTTAATTTGATAAAATATTTTCAACAAAACCCAACATGGTCCTACAAAAAGTAGAATAAGCATTCAAAGGTCAGCCGTCAAACTGTTTCCAATGTTATTGAACAGTATCGGGACAACTTGTAGAAGGAATGGTCCACATAATGTTTCTAAAGACAAAAAAGCAGTCCGGTTACCTCAATACTTCGACTATTTGCTACGAAAAGTTAAAACTAATGAAGGTTTAAACATTACAAGGTTTAAAAGTTCCTGACAAAAAACGTAGCTAAAAATCCAGAGGCCAAATTAAAGTCAAGTTTTCTAAAATCAAATATTTTTGCTGTATAATGGAGAACCTAACGTGTGTGCTGTCAGTTGAAGAAAAGTTTTAAGACCAAAGGCAGTCAAAATTTCTCAAAATTTTCTTGGAATGACAAGCAATATGCAGTTGCGACAAACGAATCCAATCATATATACTTTTAATAAATACCAAAATTTACAAGAATGGCTGCTTCCATTCATAAGACTTCATAATGTCTCCATTTACTTTTGTCTGACTTGTTATCCTGTCATTATGCTAAACCAGCCCTTAAGTGGTAGAATTAATGTAGTATTTTTATCAAGAAAGACAAATTCTACAAACTGCCCAAATCTAAGGACAGTGGAGAGATATTAGACACTTTTTAAAAGAGAAATGAAGATCACAAAAAAAGGTTTTAAAAAGGGAGGTAGATTTTAAACGGATTTGGACTCCCTGTTTGAACAAAGTGGCACAAAGCACTTAAAAAAAGTTAATGGAAGGGATTCCGAAAAAGGCTTCATATTTCGTCACTAGTGATGAAAAAAATTATACAATAAATGCAAAAAATAAACCTGTAGAATTAAGGGTTTCGTTTTTAATGACATATGTGTATGTAAGGAGTTCTTAGGTTTCAAACATCAAGTATTAAAATTAATTTGGTTTTTGTTTTATTACCATTCTCAAGATAATAGATAGAATTCTAATTTTATTATTTTAAAAATATGGACTAAGTACGTTTTAAAAAGTGAGGAGACTATAAGCACTTACTGGTAAATAGTAGACAAATAATAAACACCGTTGGCAACACTTTATTTTTATAACTAAAAGCTTTTAGCATAGATATAAACCCATAAGAGAGAAATCTTAGTGTTGTTCACAAAATAAACGCATCTTTAAAAAATGGCGCTGCAATAGAATTATCTTGCGAATTATTTGCAATTTGTTTGGATAATTAAATCAAAAAATTGTCTAAAAACTTAACACTTTTTAACAGGTTCAGAAAAAACACTAGTTGATTTTGCTATTTCGTCTGTATAAATCAGTTCTTAGATGAGTGTGAATGTTTTAAGCTTAATTTATTTAATTATTCTTATTATTTGGTGATTTTTGAAAGCTTTTTTAATTATATAAATTTAAAGTTTCTCTTTTTCTGGTTTTCATGTTCCCGGGATTTAAGAACAAAAAGATCTGTCATTCCCGGAAATAAATTAGAATGTCATATATTTTTATAAAATTAATGTTTTAATAATTTTCTAATGAAATAATTATACTTAAAGTGAATAGGAATTATGTATTCGACTCTGCCGAATCTTAAATATCCTTCAGTCAAATGTGATTTGGCTTTAAAAATCAGAGTCAAAGGTATTACTTTCTGATTTTATTGAAATTCTTTAATTTTAAGTATTTTCTTTAAAATCAACAGACATACTTGCACCAAGTCCAAATTTTTTATTTAGCCGAATTAAAATACGTATTTTAAAGAATTTGATAAGCTAAAATTCTAATCTGGAAAAAGGGAATGTAATAAATAAGCTATAGTGTAATAAAAGCCGATATCGCTTAATTAATAGCCAATTTTAAAAATATGCCAAAAAGAACTATTCCACATTTAAGAGGTTTACATTACATACTGATATTCAATTAAACCGATTTAGATGAGTTTCTGTATGATAATGTAGTACATCTGAATTCTGTTTCAAATATCAGTCTATAACTATTTTCCGATTAGAGAAATATAGAATGTTTTAAATATAACACAATAACAAACAATCTGGTAAAATTTTTTTGATTTCGTGCTGAATTTACACGCGATGGCAATTAACCTTCTTCACATAAATTACTTCCCGAAAATGCCCGATAGAAATTTGCCGGGATTTACAAAAATTAATTTCCCGAGAATATCCCGGCAATGTTTTCGGGTGGAATTAAGCTATATAAAGCTCAACTAACAAAAATCATAAATACTAGTTTTTTCGTAATTTGAGCTTAAAGATAATGAAGAGATTTCTTAGATTTTTTAAGCATCATTTCTTAAAAAGGATATTAAGCAAAGTACAACTTTTAACTCTTTTTTTTATTCTTCAAACAATTGGATCTTTCGAAGAGTTTAATTTTAATTTTTAAACAAGAGTTTTATTTTTTATCGCTCCTTGAACAAGAGTTTAATTCTAAAAAATTATGAAAATCAAAAGGAGCAAAATCCGAAAAAGAATTTTATAATGAATAATTCGCACAAATTGTCTTGAAGTCATGTGTAGCAGTTGAAAATGTTTTTTTTTAAGCTAAAAAGGGAATTTTTGTATGAATACACAAACGTACTCACATATTTAAACGTGTTTACTTTTGTTCTATGAATTTTTAGTTGCATTTTTTAGTATAAAAACGTAGCTGTAAATTTTATTGCGGAAAAAATATTTTTATAGGCTTTTGTATGAACATTTTTACTTTTTGATCTATTCTTTTCAAACATTTCGAAATTTTGAGGAATAAAAAAATAAACATCTTTTCTTTCTCACTAAACAAGATTTTGTAGAGAGCAAAATCGAAAAAAAATAATTTAAAAATAATTTTAAAATTTTAATCGGAAGAAAAGAGTTTTATTTTATTTTACTTTTTATTCCTCAAAAGAGTAAAAATAAAGATCGTTTGAAATAGGAATTTTTCTCCGAGTTCTGTACTCTGATATTTAGGAAATTTGGTTTATCTACAGAAATATGCAAAAACTTCTACTGAGAAGTGCCACAAATTGCAGGGTGTTACATTTGAATCTTTGCTAAAAGCTTTAAAGGTTTTTAAATTGGCTAAAAAGTTTATGTCATCGAGTAAAATTGGAAATTATGTATCAAACAATTTGACAGCAAATTTCAAATTTATTATTGTGTAAAAAATCTGCCAGAAAATTAACAGACATGTGTAATGGCAGGGCTTTAATTCCATTTGCATCTGTCAATAACATTTAATAAGCGAAAGTGTTTGATATATCACTGCGCATGTCTGCGAACATTTTGACAAGTTTTCTCTTGGTTTCTGATTTCCCACTAAAAATTTAGTACAAATCAAAGAAAACCTCTTTATGTACTAAAAAGTAAAATAAAAACAAACACAAAATGCAACAACAATTCTACATACAAAGAAGATATAAGAACAAGTAAAACTGTTATAGTCGATCAAGTCCGACCATGTAATAACCTACACCACATTGTTGGTTGTAAATAACTGCTACGAAAAATTAATGAATGGCCCTCGTATAATTATCTTTTTTATGTTATTAACATTCATGTAAAATTCAGGCGTTTAAAAATTAAATTTACTGGAGGGTTATATCGGACTTAGAAAAAATTATAGACCGATCCTTGTATGATTTTGCACAGCAGTTTTTGGTTATACTTATCTTAATTTAACCAAATATTATTACATACTCACATATATGTGCGATTTATAAGTTTCAAAGTGATAGTGATAGAAGGGTGGTATGATATGAACCAAACCTCGTGAAATTTGCCACATCGTTTTGGAATATCATAAGACTTATTTCCACTAAATATGGTTAAAATCGAAATGTGCTCAAACACCTTATTTTGTATGGGGTCTATATGTAATAATGGACTGATCATAACCAATATCAAGGTACCTCCAAGATATTAGAACGTGTCAAATATCATTAAGATATCTTCAAAAGTGCAAACTATACTTTGGCAACAAGCTTTACATGGACACCCGAACAGATGAACGGATGGACATGGTTAAAGTCGACTCTGAGTAAACTATATATATAAAAGTGGATTTTTTCCGAACGTAACAAACATCTGCGCAAACGCATTATAAACCAAGTGGGGTAGAGTATAAATACTTAATAGAAACTAAAATTAAAATAATGAAAACGAACAAAAGACATACCCAAATTTCGTAAATCAATTCCTCCGCTTCAGTATTCAATTAATCATTTTAAGTGAAATGATGGCAAAAGGAACTCTAGTAGGCGTGAAAGCTCATTAGCTTTAGTATTTTATGGTCAATAAACAACTGAAGTTATTGGACAAAGATGACCATTACACCAGGTAATTTTCCTGAATTTAAGCTTAAAGCTTAAAAGGCCTCTTATGAAAGTATTAGGAAGTAGGAAATATGCAAAACTTCCCACTTAATACCGCCACCTGAAAGAAGCGTAAAATGACAGCAATTTATAATTTGCAAAGGTTTCGAACTCGGCTAAATATTAGTTGTTAATAACAACACAAAAGGGAAATTAAGAATTTCCTTCTTTACATGTTTCCTATGCGATTAAAAAACAACACTTTTCTTTAGAAAAAATTTTTCTATTTTCCAAAGAAAATTTCCTATATCGAGAAAACAGAAATATTTTCCTATAGAAAATTTTCCATTTCGAGAGAGAGAAAGATACAGTGGAATCGGGTTAGAGTGAACACTTTTTAAGATGAACTATTGTATGCTACGAACGCATTGGAGACTCTTAAGAATGAACATCGCCAACCTCTTTAAAGTGAACTCGGAGTTTTTTGCATGAAAAATATAAAATCGAAAGTTTTTGTTTGTTATTCTTTGGTCTAATGACAGTTATAACTTTATTTCTTTGTTGCTTTTAAACACACATTTTTACAATACCGTTATTTTTGTTTTTTTACTGAGATCTCTTATAATTGTATTTCTATTTGAATAAAGTCTCAGTATTGTTTATGTGATCTTGTGGTGTGAATTAATATTATTAAAATGAGTTTAAATAAACTAAAAAAGTTTCTTTCTCAAAAAGTTAAGCAAGAAATTATTAAAAAAAAATTGGAGAGCAGAGAAGGAGTTACAGTTTTTTTTTTAATAAATTTGATTTAGCCAAGTCCACTATATGTGGCATAAATAATTCTTAACAGAGTTCTATAATAATTCTCTAAATAAAAGCTTTTCGAAAAGCCGAATATCCTCGGAAAAAAGGTCGTAATTACTGCATAGAACATCAGATAATGAAACAATATTGAAACTGTTATTCCCGTTACAGATAAAGACAATCGTAGTATTCGTAGAGATAACAAATATAATGATATTAAGGTTTCATTTGAAAACAAATATACTTCAGGAATTCAAGCCGTGAAAATTTTTAAAAAAGCCAATTAATGACCTGAGAACAATACTACTGATATAGTAGCAAATTTCCAAATTTTACATAAATTTGGTGATTTGGCTGTAAAAATCTTAAAAGTTCCTGTAAAAAAAAACAAACAAGACTTAATGATTTCTTTTTTAAATTTGTATTTTTAATAAAAATTTCATGAATTTTTTATTCATTTTTTAATCTTGAATTCAATTAAGTGAATTCAAGGGAAAAAGTGAACAGCTCTTAAACTAATTATTTCACTTTATCCCGATTCTACTGTATTTTTATATAGAAAATTTAATATTTCAAGAAAAAATAAGCATTTTTCTATAAAAAGTTTTATATTTCAGGAAAATAGAAATATTTTTCTGTAACATTTTTCTATTTTGAGAAAAATTTTTCTTTCGGAGAAATATACATGTTTTCCATAGTAAAATGTTTCGATGTAAATGAGTTGGAAACATGCATAGAAGGTTTGTTAACTTACCTCCTTTTTTGTTAATTAAACTTCAACTTTAGTCGAGTTCCAAACCTCGAAGCAACATACTTTTTTGGTATTTACCACTTCCAACAAATGGCGCCATTTAATGGGAAGTTTTACATATTTCCTTACTTATTTATACTTTCAAAAGGGTGCAAAAGCTTCTACTAAATTATAAACCCTTTCAAAGCTTTTATCTTAAACCTGTTGTCTTTTTTGTGCAACAACTTTAGTTGTTCATTGACCGTGAAAGAGTTTAAGTCGTTTTTAGTTTTTTCTTTTATTAATTTGTTTTTAATAATTTTTTATTTTAATTAAATTATTCAAAAATTTTTTGTTTTAATCAAAATTATTTCCTAAATTTTGTGTTGTGTTCTGTTTCTGGGTTAATTTTCTTGATTTCCCTTAAATTCATTTGATCATGTCTCATGGTTTATTTGGCCAATTAACGAGCATTCGTGGCTATTGGAGCTCTTTTTATCGTCGCTCCACATTAAATGAGGAGCTGAATGCTGAATGGGAAGAATTGAATTATGAAATTTGGGTATGTTTTTTGTTGCTTTTTTATTATTTAATTATTTTGTTTTTAGAATTTTAATTTTTAACAAAATTTCAATTATTTGTTTAAAACTTTTTTGTTTTTGCAAATATGTCCAGCTTGTTGTTGTAATTGGTCATAGTTTATTTCACTATTTAGTACTTCAACAGGTTTTTTTTATTTTGTACTAAATTTTTGGTGGGAAATGCATTTGCAGCAATAACAAAATGACAGTTTCTGTCATTTTTCACTGACATGCGCAGAAGGTTAAACAACAATTGGCGCAATTTTTCTTTTTATCAATAAATAAAGTTGCGAACATTGTTGCCATATTAAGTGTTTTTTTTTTCCAGATTTTGGTTATGATCTGGGCAGTTAAAGTTTAAATGTATATAATTGTATTTATGTGTATGTGTGTGTGACAACCTTTATTATTAATTGTTGGTAGTTTAGAAACATATACCATAACATAATTCAACAGAGTAAACATGTGAAATTTTGGCATAGAGAATATTTAAACTTATTTCTTATAGAAATATTGAACAAATTTAATATTTTTTTTTATTATTGAAAAATATCGAAGAATTTTTTTCTTGCAGAAAAATGTCCAAAATTTTTTTTCTTATAAAAACTTGAAGATTTTTTTCTTTTAAAAAAAATTGAAGATTTTTTTCTTACAGAAAATTTTCAGGAAAATTTAGGTTTTTTAAAAATTTAAAGTATTTTTTTTTATAAAAAATTTATTTTTTTTTTCCTCCAGAAAAAAATTTTGATTTCTTTACAGAAATCCAAAAATTTAAACATAGAAACTGTAAAAAAATTTTAACATTTAAAAACTGCAGAAAAAATTTAAACATTTTCTCTACAGGAAAAATTAAGAATTTTTCTTATAGAACAAATTGAAGACTTTTTTCTTATAGAAAAAAATTTAAAAATTTTTCCGTATAGAAAAAATTTTAAAACTTTTTCCTTTAGAAAAAATTTAAGTCTTTTTTCTTATAGAAAAAATTTAAGACTTTTTTCTTATAGAAAAAATTTAAGACTTTTTTCTTATAGAAAAAATTTAAGACTTTTTTCTTATAGAAAATATTTAAGACTTTTTCTTTTAGAAAAAATTTAAGACTTTTTTCTTATAGAAAAAATTTAAGACTTTTTTCTTATAGAAAAAATTTAAGACTTTTTTCTTATAGAAAAAATTTAAGACTTTTTTCTTATAGAAAAAATTTAAGACTTTTTTCTTATAGAAAAAATTTAAGACTTTTTTCTTAAATAAAAAAATTTAAGACTTTTTTCTTATAGAAAAAATTTAAGACTTTTTTCTTATAGAAAAAATTTAAGACTTTTTCTTATAGAAAAAATTTAAGACCTTTTTCTTATAGAAAAAATTTTAAGACTTTTTTCTTATAGAAAAAATTTAAGACTTTTTCTTATAGACAAAATTTAAGACTTTTTCTTATAGACAAAATTTAAGACTTTTTTCTAATAGAAAAATTTAAGACTTTTTTCTTATAGAAAAAATTTAAGACTTTTTTCTTATAGAAAAAATTTAAGACTTTTTTCTTATAGAAAAAATTTAAGACTTTTTTATTATAGAAAAAATTTAAGATTTTTTTTCTTATAGAAAAAATTTAAGACTTTTTTCTTATAGAAAAAATTTAAGACTTTTTTCTTTTAGAAAAAAATTTAAGACTTTTTTCTTATAGAAAAAAATTTAAGAGTTTTTCTTATAGAAAAAAATTTAAGACTTTTTTCTTATAGAAAAAAATTTAAGACTTTTTTCTTATAGAAAAAAATTTAAGACTTTTTTTCTTATAGAAAAAAATTTAAGATTTTTTTCTTATAGAAAAAATTTAAGACTTTTTTCTTATAGAAAAAATTTAAGACTTTTTTCTTATAGAAAAAAATTAAGACTTTTTTCTTATAGAAAAAAATTAAGACTTTTTTCTTATAGAAAAAATTTAAGACTTTTTTCTTATAGAAAAAAATTTAAGACTTTTTTTCTTTTAGAAAAAAATTTAAGACCTTTTTTCTTATAGAAAAAATTTAAGACCTTTTTTCTTATAGAAAAAATTTAAGACTTTTTTCTTATAGAAAAAATTTAAGACTTTTTTCTTATAGAAAAAATTTAAGACTTTTTTCTTATAGAAAAAATTTAAGACTTTTTTCTTATAGAAAAGATTTAAGACTTTTTTCTTATAGAAAAAATTTAAGACTTTTTTCTTTTAGAAAAAAATTTAAGACTTTTTTTCTTTTAGAAAAAAAATTAAGATCTTTTTTCTTATAGAAAAAATAATTGAGATTTTTTCTTTAAAGAGAAAACTGAAGATGTTTTCTATATAGAAAAAATAAAATTTTTCTTTATGGGAAATAAAATTAAGTAAAATAAATTACAAAAATTGGAATTTTTTTCTTTAGAAAAAACTTAAGATTTTTCCTTTAGAAAAAAATAAAAAAATTTTTCTTTTCTTTAAGTAAAAAATAAAGATTTTTTCCATATAGAAAAAAATAAAAAAATGTTCCATTTAGAAAAAAATAAATATTTTTCCATGTAGAAAAAAAATTAATATTTTTTGTATATGGAAAAAATTTATTTTTTCTATATAGAAAAAATTGAAGATTTTTTCCCCTATAGAAAAAATTAAAGATTTTCTCCATATAGAAAAAATTAAAGATTTTTTCCTATATAGAAAAAATTAAAGATTTTTTCCTATATAGAAAAAATTAAAGATTTTTTCCCATATAGAAAAAATTGAAGTTTTTTCCCATATAGAAAAAATTAAAGATTTTTTCCCATATAGAAAAAATTAAAGATTTTTTCCCATATAGAAAAAATTAAAGATTTTTTCCCATATAGAAAAAATTAAAGATTTTTTTCCCATATAGAAAAAATTAAAGATTTTTGCCCATATAGAAAAAATTGAAGTTTTTTCCCATATAGAAAAAATTAAAGATTTTTTCCCATATAGAAAAAATTAAAGATTTTTTTCCCATATAGAAAAAATTAAAGATTTTTGCCCATATAGAAAAATTAAAGATTTTTCCCATATAGAAAAAATTAAAGATTTTTTCCCATATAGAAAAAATTAAAGATTTTTTCCCATATAGAAAAAATTAAAGATTTTTCCCATATAAAAAAATTTCAGATTTTTTTCCCATATAGGAAAAATTAAAGATTTTTTCCCATATAGAAAAAATTAAAGATTGTTTCCCATATAGAAAAAATTAAAGATTTTTTCCCATATAGAAAAAATTAAAGATTTTTCCCATATAAAAAAATTTCAGATTTTTTTCCCATATAGGAAAAATTAAAGATTTTTTCCTATATAGAAAAAATTAAAGATTTTTTCCTATATAGAAAAAATTAAAGATTGTTTCCCATATAGAAAAAATTAAAGATTTTTTCCCATATAGAAAAAATTAAAGATTTTTTCCCATATAGAAAAAATTAAAGATTTTTTCCCATATGGAAAAAAATTTTTTTCTATATAAAAAATGTTTTTTTTTTTCATAAAAAAATTAAATTTTTTCCCAATAGAAAAAAAATTGAAGATTTTCCTTCCATATAGACAAAAATGTAAGATTATTTTCCATATAGATAATTTTTTATTTATTTTTTTTTCATATAGAAAAATTTAAATTTTTTTCATTTAGAAAAAAAATTTATATATATTTTTTTTTTTATAAAAGCAAATTGAAGATTCTTTCCAAAGAGAAAAACATTGAAGATTTTTTGGAAAGAAAAAAAATAATATTTTTTCTAATTTGAAAAAATATTCAATGGAACAATCTGAAGATTCTTTGGAGAATTTCTTTAAGAAAAGTATATCTTTTTTTTTTTTTTTTTTTTTTTGTAGAAAAAGTTAATAAACCTAAAAATTAAATTTTTAATATTCTATTATTAAAATATTATAGATAAAAGGAAGTGCTTCTTTTAGTTTTTTTCTTCATACCGACAGCAAACCATTAGCTAAGTTCAAAACCTTTAAATTGTATAAAAATTCCCGCTTTTTACTTGTGGCGCCTCCATACGCAACATTTTATATTTTGCTTAAAATATCTAAAGCTTTCAAGAGGCAACGGAAGTTTTTATTATAAAACCCCTTTTTGGACTTTAAATTATCTTAAACAACTTGTTGCATTCATCATTTCCGCGCAATAATTTTAGTTGTTTGTTGACCGTCAAAGACTTAAAATCATTTTTAGTTCATTTAGCTTTTGTTTGTGTGTGTTTTGTTTTGTTTTTTTTTTATTTTTTAATTTTTATTTAATACGAGTTTAATAAGTTTTTGTGCTATAATTTCAAGAATTTTTTTCTACTATTTTTTTACATGAAAACTTTCCTCTAATTTGTACCAAAGTTTTCAGTGATCTAATTATGGTTTATTATCAAATGCAAATGTAATTGGCGCCAATGGTTAAGTAAAGCTACTGCGCGTGTAAATATTCCCATTTCTTGCTGTATTTGAACAGAGAATTTTTATAGAATTTTGCACATAAAAAATTATGTTGTAATTTGTACTAAAATTTTGGTTGGGAAAATATTTGTCAACATGTTGATAGACATGCGCAGTAATTTATCAAATAATGGCGCAAATTATATTTTATTACCAGATTAAGTTGTAATGTACGTTAAAGTTTGACATAATCTTTGCTCATGTCTGCCACTATTTTAACCGACAGATAAATTCTTATGTAAAAGGTAAACAAGAGTTATAAATATCCTTAACAGGTGCTACTTTATCAAAGTTCCAAACCTTGAACAAAAACTTCTATTAGCAATGTTTCCAATATTGCCACTTTCAAACTGTGGCATTCTTAAGGTTTTGCATTATTTCGTAAATAAGGTAAATGAAATATCCCAAATCACTCTTTTTAAGTAATTTTGAACTTGAATTTTAAAGCTTTGGAAATTTCTATAACGAAAATCCCTTTTTAAACTTTTATCTTAAAATGTTTTAAACAACTTGTTGCATTCGTCATTTCCGTTCAACAATTTAGTTTTTAGTTGACCATCGAAGAGTTCAAATCATTTTTAGTTTCTTTTAAGTTTTGTGTTTGTTTGTGTGTGTTTTTAATTTGTTGCTTTTTTATATTTAGTTAATGTTTAATGAGTTTTTGTGTTTTAATTTCAATAATTTATTTAATTTTGCATTAAAACCTCCAAATTCATTTGATCATGTCTCATGGTTTATTTGGCCAATTAACGAGCATTCGTGGCTATTGGAGCTCCTTCTATCGTCGTTCCACTTTAAATGAAGAGCTGAATGCAGAATGGGAAGAACTGAATTATGAAATTTGGGTATGATTTTTTTGTTGCTTTTTTATTTAATTATTTTGTTTTTAGAATTTTAATTTTTAACAAAATTTCAATAACTTATTTTGTTGTTGTAATTGGTCATAGTTTATTTCACTATTTAGTACTTCAACAGGTTTTTTTATTTTGTACTAAATTTTTGGTGGGAAATGCATTTGCGGCAATAACAAAATGACAGTTTCTGTCATTTTTCACTGACATGCGCAGAAGGTTAAACAACAATTGGCGCAATTTTTCTTTTTATCAATAAATGAAGTTTAGTGAAACAAAGTTGCGAACATTGTTGCCATATTAAGTGTTTCTTTACATTTTGGTTATGATTTTGGTTATGATCTGGGCAGTTAATGTTTAAATGTATATAATTGTATTTATGTGTATGTGTGTGTGTGACAACTTTTACTATTAATTGTTGGTAGTTTAGAAAACATATACCATAACATATTTCAATATATACAGATGTATTGAACAAATTTAATATTTTTCATTATTGAAAAATATGGAGGAATTTTTTTCTTATAGAAAAATGTTCGGAAATTTTTTTCTTATAAAAACTTGAAGATTTTTTTTCTTATAAAAATTTTAAGATTTTTTTTCATTTAAATTTCAATAGGTATTTAAAATTTAAGGTATTTCCTTATAAAAAATTTAATTTTTTTCTTCCAGAAAAAATTTTGGATTTCTTTACAGAAAAAATATTAGATTTTTTATAGAAAAAATTAAAACATTTTCCCTACAGAAAATTTAAGAATTTTTCTTATAGAAAAAATTAAAGACATTTTTCTTATAGAAAAAAATTAAAACTTTTTTCTTATAGAAAAAAATTTTAAACTTTTTCTTTATAGAAAAAATTAAAGACTTTTTTCTTATAGAAAAAATTAAAGACTTTTTTCTTATAGAAAAAATTAAAGACTTTTTTCTTATAGAAAAAATAAAAAACTTTTTTCTTATGGAATTCTTCTTATAGAAAAAAATTAAGACTTTTTTTCTTTTAGAAAAAATTAAAGACATTTTTCTTTTAGAAAAAAATGAAAACTTTTTTTATGAAAAAATAAAAAACTTTTTTCTTATAGAAAAAATTTAAGACTTTTTTCTTATAGAAAAAATTTAAGACTTTTTTCTTATAGAAAAATTTAAGACTTTTTTCTTATAGAAAAAATTTAAGACTTTTTTCTTATAGAAAAAATTTAAGACTTTTTTCTTATAGAAAAATTTAAGACTTTTTTCTTATAGAAAAATTTTAAGACTTTTTTCTTATAGAAAGAATTAAAGACTTTTTTCTTATAGAAAGAATTAAAGACTTTTTTCTTATAGAAAGAATTAAAGACTTTTTTCTTATAGAAAAAATTTAAGACTTTTTCTTATAGAAAAATTTAAGACTTTTTCTTATAGAAAAAATTTAAGACTTTTTCTTATAGAAAAAATTTAAGACTTTTTCTTATAGAAAAAATTTAAGACTTTTTCTTATAGAAAAAATTTAAGACTTTTTCTTATAGAAAAAATTTAAGACTTTTTCTTATAGAAAAAATTTAAGACTTTTTCTTATAGAAAAATTTAAGACTTTTCTTATAGAAAAATTTAGATTTTTCCTAAAAAAATAAAATTTTTTTCAAAGAAATAATTTTAGAAAAAATTAAAAAAAATATTGAATTTAAAAAGGAATCTTAAAAATATTATTTTTGTTTTGAAAATTAGCAAACATTTTTTATAGAAAAATTTTTATAAAATATTTATTCAGGAAAAAATATTATTTAAATAAAAAATTTTATTCTTTATAGAAAATTTTAAATTCTTCATTAAAATTTTGAATTTAAAGTCTTTTATAAAAAAACATTCCATACATTGACAATTTTTTTATAGAAAAAATAGAAATAATAAATTCAGAAAACGTTTAAGGTCAACTTTATCTCTGTTATATAGATTTTCCGAAAAAATATACAAAATTACGAAAATAGAAATTGTTGCAATTAATTTTGGGAATCTACATTTAACATTTACATTGTAAAATATTTTTTTTTCGATATTATTATTTCAAGTAAAATTTATAAAACTTTTTTTTCAACATTTTTATTAAATAGACGAATTTTCATCAATTTATTTTCCTTTAAACCTTCTTACGATAATACTACCAACTTGTCGTAAGAACTTATTATCATTAAACATAATTCTCTCCTTTTCTATAACATTTCATCGTACTGATGACCTAAAAAATACCAATGATTTTATGTGATAAACATTTCGTCAAAATTCAGAACAGATTTGCATTTTCCATATGATTTTTTTTTTCTTTCTCAACTTAAACCAAAAACAACTTTGTCTTTTATATTCCATTCAATGTCTTTGTCATCAATTCAAATAAGTATCTATGAGTGTGTGAGAATTATCATTTATCAACACTTTAACAGAAAAACACATTTACACACATACACAATGTCAACAATGTTTTGCAAGAATTGTATGAGTGTGTTTTAAGTTCCTTTTCCAACTACTTTTTTTGTTGCAAACACTTGTTTGTAACAATGTTTTGTTCTTGTTGTTGTTGTTGTTGGAGCAAAAAAACAAGTGGAACTTTAATGAGTTTCCATTTCTAACAATTGTTTAATTTTTGATAGAATTCTAGGATTCTACAAAGAAAACAAAAACAAAACATTTTGTCTGATTTTCTTTATTTCGTTTGACTTTGATTGAAGAGTTAATGAAAATGGAAAATTCTTTAATGTTAATTTTCAACTTAACACAGTGTTTTAAATGAAAATAAATCTGTTCGACTAATCTGATTCAAGGAGATATCACTTAGTAATTGTAGAAGTGTAGGTTAGTTAAAGTGTTCAGTTTGGACGGTCCACAGTGACCCAAAATTGATCACATCGGGTCATAAAAATATTGAACATGATTTAGATTTTTTATATCAGAACCAGTAATTAAGATTTTTATATGAGTGGATTCTGGTGCCGTCTCTTATAGTTTAAAAGATATTAAGCTTCATAAGTTAAAAATTTTACCTTCTGACCGATCTTGGCAAAGTTTTAATGATTAAGCGGTTTCAAATTTTAAAAAAATTTTGACAAAATTTTGCGAAGAAAAAGTTTTAAAAATATCTTCATGGATTTAAAAGTTACAAGTATAGAAATTTTAATTTTTTTAAAATTTCAATTTTTCGACGATTTTTTGAAAAAAAATTAGTTTCACTTCTTTTAAGTTATAGAAACTTTTCTTAATAACTTATACCGTATTTAACTTTTCTAAAAGACTACTAAACTTAAATTTCGGGGCAACCAGAGTTTCTAAAATACAACCTTTTTCATAACCTCCTAATTTCGGGCTTAATTTTTCAAGTCACAAAGCGGAAATTTTAAAAAGACTTTTTTTATATTTTAAAGTTCTGGTAATAGAATTTCGCCTTCCGATATCAATTGGAAAATATAGCAAAAATAAAAAAAACATTTTGGGGAATTTTTTAAAGTTTTTTTAGGAATAACGGGAATTGTATTAAGAAAAACAAAATAATCTTAATAGTTTTCCATTAAGTATCTAAAAATCTATTTAAATATGCAAAATTTCATTAAGATACAAATTTATTTAAAGATCAAAATTTAATAATTTGCGAAAAAAAACGAATTCATCTGTTTATGGCACTTTCCGCAAAAAGCGTGCAACTAATTAATGAATTTCTTTAATGTTATACATTTCTTGAAAAATATACATAATTTCCTATACATTGATATATAATTTGTCTACCATTACCTTTCCATGTATTATAAATAGTGGTCGAAACTTTACAGGTCTTAGTAAATCATATTTGTATACGTTACCTGATCATCATGAAGAACTCAATAAATATAATTATGGATTTCTAATTAAAGCTTTATTTCCATTTAATTTTTCGTTCGAAACACTGTACTTTGTGGCAAATTGTTATCTTTAACTTAAGAAGTGAATTGAGAGTTGAAGTCTGCTTATTGAATGAAAAAGATTTAATCAGATCCAGATAATGATTATTAGTTTGTTTTTTAATTGATGAAATTATAATAAAGTTATTAAGGTGCAAGTTTTTACCTGGTATTCGTTGCTGCACAAGAATTCTCCTCAATTAAATTATGTTCGCCGTAAGAGTTCTTCGCTTACTAATAATTGCTTTGTATAGAGGATCTTCAATTCACCTTTTGGGACTAAATATTAGAAATCTCTTGGTAAGAGTTCTTCAAATATTCGATGATTACAATTTTTTTATATGGGTGCTACCTCAACTCCTGATTCTATACGTCCTACATTTTTACAGTAAAACAGTTCCTTAAGAGAGTGAATTGGACGGAATTTTAAAGCTTTCACTGTAATAGTTCTTAAGATATAAGATAATAAAAAATTATACTTTTACGGAGGCTACCTCTCCCCCTAATCCCCTAGTCCTATATCATTTCCAGTGAAGCTGTGTCATAACATCATGATGCTCAAATTAGACTCACGTTTTAATAGTTCATTAGATGTTTAGTAATCAATATTTGGTTTGTATGGGAACTACCTCTTCTCCTGATCCTATCCATAGTGTAAAGCTACCTCACAGTAGCTTGATTGCGACAAAATTTTAAGAACATCGCTGTTATAGTTCTTTATATATTCAATAATTTATATTTTCTGTGTATGAAAGTACCTCTTCTCTTGGACTTATCCAAAAAAATGTAGCCTCCCTGTCATACAGGAAAACTCAGAAAATTTCGGTGCAGCCGTTTAGCCGTCTACAGGGTACAAACAATATACATACAAACACACATTGATTAATATATTTAAGATATTTTCAATAAACTTTTAAAAATGTCAACTTTTCTTCTTCAATTTGTTTTATCTCTGAGAAATATCATCTGGATTTAATTTAAATCGTTTTTTTATTTTCTTATTAATATAAATTTCCATATTTTTTTTTGTATTTTATTGAAATTGTTAACCTATAAATCGTAATTCAGGAAAATCATCCATTTCATTCTTATTTTAAATAAAGAAATGAAAGAAAGAATCACAATAATGAAATTACAATCAGTTAAATGCTTTAATAACGAATTTTCGATTTGCACATCTTGAATGTTAAAATATTAACCCATTAAGGGATTTTTGCAAAATACGATATTTTTAAAGTTTTAAAACTTTGGAAGTTGGATGGAGGTTAAAGATCTCAGAAAAGGGTATCCAAACATTAACAATTTCTTTAGCACATGCTAAATATTTGATTTGTGTTTAATTCTGAATAGACGAAATTTTAACTCCTTTTTACGAATTATGGAAAAACTTGAATTTTTTGTGTTTTAATATATTTTTTAT
>PYHX02000413.1:44818220-44834483 GCA_004302925.2 Cochliomyia hominivorax | reverse complement strand
TAGAGGGTAGAAAGATGTATATTTTATGCCTCAAAGCGATGCCTTTATAAGTTCAATGACTCATAAATAAATCTTTAAAAATCATTCAAAAGGGTATATTTCCTTTTAATTATATTTACAAACATCAACATTTTGGAAAATAAAGAAACAAAAAAAGACAACTTTTAACTGCAACTTGGCAACAATTTTATGTGTGATAGGAACCAAATGAAAAATTTCCAAATAAAAAATGAGCAAAATGAAAATATTATTAAACTACTGCTGTGTTTCTTCTCGATGTTGTTCCTTTTTTTGTATTTTTTGTCCTTTTTATATATTCTGAAAATGTATGAGCAGTTACAAAGAAATTGTTGTTTGTTTATTGCGATATAAATAGGCACAGTGTAACGAAATAAAAAACATAAATTTTGAAAAAAATTACACAAACAATAATTTTGATTTTATGTTCAAGTTACATATTTAAATAAAATTGATGTTTTAATAAAAAAATGTTTTAAAAGTCAGATTTTTATTTTAAAAATATTTTGACATTAAAAATATGATTGTAATTTCTGTGAAAATGGAAAAATTATCCATATTTATAACCTCCACCAGCACAAGTAGTGAACAGGCATATTAACTTTGTCATTCCGTGTATAAAGCTAAAAAGGAATCATCTCATATCCACATTTACATCTGTTTATCAGTTTGTTGTGGTCCTGAGAAGTTTCTTACTAAAAACCACCAAAAATCGTGTTAATGTATAAAAAGATATAGACCGATATTTAAGACAACCTATAAGTTTGCCTATTCGTGTGCCTTTGAACGTGTTGTTGGTCCACAATAATTGATAGAGCTCAATAAAATTTGGTCCGAATTTTTGTTATGGACCTGAGAAGTTTCGTGTTTAAAACAGTAAAATCGGTTCAGTATATTGAAAAGATATAGATCAATATCTAAGGCAACCTCTAAGTTCAAAAGAAGAACTTTCTTAAAATTATCAATTATAGATGAGAATGAAATCAGAATAAAGATTTCCCATATTATTAAGTTATGTGAACTTCATCACCATTTCAGAAACATCAATATATCGGTTCAGTAGAAAAAAATGTTATAGCTAAAAAGTGTAACTAGTATTACGACCCATTAAGTGTTTTTGCTTTAAAATTAAGAAAAACCTTTATAATATATATGCGTTTGTAAATGTATGTGTATATGTGTATGCATTAAACATAACGCATTTACTTCACACGAATTTGTGGTGAAGGGTAGGGAAGATTCGGCATAGCCGAATATAACATTTTTACTTGTTTTATATTGTATTTATATGTTTATCTGGTAAAATGTGTCTTTATTTTTTTTTTGTCAAAATTGTATGTTGATGATGAATGTTGCACTTGTAGTTTGTGGTAAATAAGTGAGTATGTTGAAAAATCACTTGGCGTCATGTAGTCGGTAAATGAAAATCCAGTACTTGTATTTTTCTCCATTTTTTTTCATATTTTATTTTATTTTATTATTTTATTTTATTTATTTTATTTTATTTCCATTTCGTTTTTTTTCTTATTTTTGTGGTACAAGTTATACATATCGGTTCCTGGTATATTTGTAGTCATATAATGACAAATGTTTCAACTGCAGATAATATTAGGGAGTTCAATATTATACACAGATATTTATATTCTACTTATTATTAAAATAAAACAATTAACAGTTATTTTTAAAAAAAATCAAAATTTAAAAATATTTTAACACCTAAAACTATACTTTATTTTATAAATTCTCTCCGCCCTAATGCATTCTATAGATTTTAACATAAATGTCTTCTATATAAGTGTTACCGTAAATTCATGTTTTTTATATTTATATGTATGTATGTGTTTATATTTTATGTATAAGTAGCTTTATAATATATCTCACTCATTCTTTCATTCATTCAGAGAGTATGAATCCGTCTGTCATTTTGTCTATCTATATATTATTACATATATACATGACAGTTTTTTTTTTATATTCGCATTGCGTTTATTGGGCAAAGAAAGAAAATATAAATAAATTGAAATGAAATACATTTTACCAAATAAATATTTTATAAGTTTCTCATATCAAATTCAAGGAAATGAATGAAAAAATGTTTAATTTGATATCACAGAAATTTGTATGTAATTAATTTAGGGAAATAAATATTTTTCTCAATGAGTAAAAAGTAAAATATTTTTGTTAATCTATTTTGATTAGAAATACAAATTTATTAATACAATTAATTTGTTATTAACATCTATTTAAATTATTTTGGTAAAAAAACAGAGACGTATACTTGTTTATATATATTACTCATACGTGTTTTTGGTGTACAGATCGAGTCTGAGGGACAAATAAGCAGATTAATGAAAAATGTCTTAATATTTATTAAGGAATAAGTTCTAAATATTATTAACATACATTTTTCATTGTTTTTATTATTGTTATTTTCCAAACAAACCCAACTTAATCCTACAAAAAAGTTTTCCAAACATTCATAGGTCTGTCGTCAAACTGTTTCCTATGTTATTAAACAGTACCAGGAGAACTTGTCCGTTGATAAAACGATGTAAACAGAATGTTTCGGCATGATGTTTCTAAAGCCAAAAAAAGAAAGCATTTCCAAAATAACATCCGATAGGAAAGCAGCCCAGTACGGGAATTAAAGTCAAGTTTTCCAAGAAAATAATATTTTTGCTGCATAATGCATGACGAAGCGGCATGTTTATGGCATATTTTTCGCAATTTTCTGGTCAAAAATTTTATGATGGTAGTGCTCGATGGAATGTTGAAGAAAATTTTAGCATCTAAAAACAGTCAAAATTTTCCAAAAAGTTTTTGGTATAGCTCGCAGTTGCGACAAAAGGAGACAATCATTTGTTACAAATATACATTTAGAAAATGTTTACAAAAAAGGCTTCTTCCATTCATTAGACTTCATAATGATTAAATTAATTTTTGTCCTGATTTTGCGTCGAGTCACTAAGATAGACAAGTCCTTAGTGGTAGTTACATTAAGAGAGGCAAATACTACAAACTGTCCGGAAATAAGGCCAGTGAAGAGATATTGGATTCTCGTTTAAAGAGAACTTGAAGAGCATATGAAAGGTGTCCAAAAGAGTGGTAGATTTTAAACGGAGATGGACTACCTGTTTCAGCAAAATGACAGAAAGCACTATAAAGAATGTTAAATGTAGGCTTTCACTTTGAATAGTATGTATAAATGTTCAGAATTTTTCGATCTCAGCCTACTAACAAGGAAAGGAAAACAAGGGTAAAATAGTTTAAAAATGTATATCAACTTGAATATTTCTAAAACTAGAAGATATAACCTACAAATGTTTCTATATACAAATGTTCTTTCCTCTCAATTTGTAAATGTTGTATTGATGAATTTTTCAAAAATCGGCATACCCGAGGTGGCCAATTTTTCAAGGATCACCAACTACGTCCATGACCAGATATTAGTTTGTACGCCGCTGAATTCTAAAATATTCCATCACTAACAATATAAAATTTCATTTATATTGTCCAACATTACAGAAGTTACAAAATTTATTACTAAATCCAAATAATCAAAGTTTACTTTGAGGGTCACCGAATACGTCCTCACCAAAACAAATTGAAAATACCCCTGCTCTAGTCAGTTTAATTGCAATATCTCTAACCAGCCACTTACCCCAGATTACGATCTAGAAGCTTGTAATCTTCCAAATTAATTCTTAAAAACCTCAGCTTAACATTTTATACCCTACACTACCATAATTTTGGGGTTATTATAAAAAAATAAAACCTACCACCAATTTCAAATTTACCATTCTATTTCAGGAATAAAACTTCCTGAGTCGATTTTTCCATATCCGTTCATCTGGCTTAGTGTCCATGTTATGATTGCTCACAAAGTACAGGACGGACTGGGGTTTTGGTCCATAAAATTCTGAAATATAAAGGGACTTTTACAAAATTTTTTACAAAATGGTGCCAAATTTTTGCCAAAAGGTGTTATGATATTGTAAAATGGGTTGGCTTAATTATATGAGGATCGGTTAATTATTTCCCATAAGTCCCATACAACCCTCCTCTCCAAAAATGACTTTAAAATTCATTAATATTTGGTCTAATTAAGAATAAATTTAAGCAAAAACCGATGTGTGATTTTTTCATTCGGTCCATAATTGTGTCCAGTTGCCATAAAACACACCAAAAAATCCATTTAAAATGCATAAACTTTACCAAAAATTTTAGCATGAAAATAATATACTGCAGAGGGGTTAATTTAAACGGAGATCTTTCATTAATTTTTTGTATCAGCCATCTACAACCAACGATGTCGTGTAGGGTAATACAAAGTCGAACTTTAGCGAATATAAAAATTTTGCTTGTTTTAATTTTATTTAAATATCAAAGTTTTCCGAAATATTGTGGTGTCAAAATTGTTTTGGAACCACTCTAGGAAGTCTGCTTTTATCTTTCATGGCTTAGATATGATGTAGGGTATTATATAGTAAACCATTACACTCTCATTTGTTTCTTTCTTATTCTGCCTTCTCATTACATCTTTTTATTTATTTTTCCTCCTTTTCATATTCTCTGACCTTTTTATTTCATTTATCATTTTTCGTATACAAAAAATTATGATCCCATAATTACATTCTTATTCTCTCATCTGACTGAACTCAATCAATATTAATAATTTTAATGAAAAAAAGAAAAAAAAACTTCATTAATTATGAAAATTATAATACAAAATTAAGTTTTCCTTTAATAAAATTCTTTTAAAAGAAAAGCTGTTGCATTTTTCATTTAATGCAACAACAACGACCTTTGAGAGTTTTGCAACATAAATACAACTGATATAAATCAATGTAAAATCTTTTTCTTCTTTCAGACATCAATTTTTTTTTTTTTTTGGTTGATAAATTGATTTATATATATTTTCCATAAAATATTCAATATTTTTCTGGAGAAACTTAATTTCATCCATACAAAATGATGAAGAATGAAACTAAAAGAATTTGTTGTAAAACAGTGAGGAATATATTGGATTTAATTTCCATTTGAAAGCAATGAGTCGAGAAAAAATATATTTTTTATTTCTAAAGTAAATTTTACATAAAAGTTTTATAATTTTGAAAACCATCGCTGGGTTAAGTGGTGTATGAGAGGTATATTAAGTTTGTCGTGTTACTGGTGACACTTTCACCGAATGAAAAAACTTAATAAACTTAGCTTAATGGGTCTTCGACTGTTTCTACGACTTATGTTTTAGAAAAACTTGCAACTTATTATTTTTGATTATATATAAAATGGTTGACAAACTCCCAGATCTTCGAATTACATTCGGCTGTAGTTCCAATACAAAGCTGCCTCCCAGAAAATAGTAATTCTGTGTTCTTTAACTTATGTTGCAAAGTTTTTCTAAAATATAAATCGTGAAAACAGTCTAAGATCCATTAAGTTAAATTTATTAAAATGTTGATTCGGTGAAAGTGTCAATAATAGAACGAAATACTTCTCACAAATGTATATTTAGATAAATATCTGCTATCACCAGATATCACTCCCACGTGTTCTGTCTATAATATTTTAAATCATTTTCAGAATTTTATAATTCATTAATAATTTTGTTTGTAAGGAGAATACCACTCTCTCTTAGGATGTCTCAGATATCGGTCTACAAATTTTGTGATATTGAAGGTGACATAAATAGAGAACTGATTAGGGCAGTAACATAATTGATGAAATTTCAATGAATTCAGACAAAATTTCTAGGCATGAGAATATTTCCAATAGACAGAAAGACAAACGGTTACAGCTAAATCGACTAATTTGATATACTTTATGAGGTCTTAGATGAACCCTTCTTGGTGTTATTCACCAAGTTTGGATCATCTAAGTTTTGGTGGAAATAAAATTTCATTCTGATTCGATTTAGAATAATCTGCTACTCCGTATATATATTCGAATTAAAAGTTATAGACCAAATCTGGATAATCATATCAAATATAATATGATTAATCCATTTTTATTTGATCCGTGTTTAATTCATAATTTAAAAACGTCAGATAATTAAAAATGCGATTTTTCCCGATGAGTTAATATCAGTCTGATACCGTTTGACAATAGAGAAAAGTTTGTTGGATCCAAATAAACTAAACTTGTCTCTAATCAATCATAATCAAATTTCCTACAATGAGCGTTCGAACAAAGTGCTTGGACAGATAGAAAGATCAAGACCCGGAAAGCTGTTCAATTAACGGTACATTTTAAACTCTTTTCCAATATCTCTTAGGTTCTAACATTTTTCCAATCAAGTTTGGGGAACATACTATTAAAACTGCTTCACCTCCTATATGACTCCATAAAATCTTCTTCATCATATTAGATAGCTGCACCTGAACAAAATTTTCTAGGGAAGAAAACAAGGCATCCAAAGGAGCACAATTTAAGTGACAAAGACTGACCTAACAGTCACCTTATAAACAATCAATTCATCAAATTTATACCAACTTTAGTTTTGCAAAGAAAGGCCTACGAGAGCTCCCCGAAATTCTCTAGGTAAACATCAACAGAGCAGATTTGGAGGCCAACAACATGTAACTTCGATTTACTAAGGACTTGCTTTCCTTAAAATAAATTAAAAAATAACTGAAAAACATTCATGTTAATTTCCATTAAAAACTTCTCTGTTATGCCAAAGTTACAGAATTATTACCAAAAAAGGCAACGTTAATTAAATGAATCGACTGCCTCTATTTCTGAGTAATCTGACCTTTTGTGACTAAACAAAATCACTCACATCAAAAGAAAATATATCTGATCTCACTTTTTTGAAACCGATTCCTAAAAATGAGTTTTAAGACACATATAAATCGCTCTTTAAAATTACTTTATATCCACCTTCTTTATTATGTAGAGCATTTTCAGGTCGTCATGGACCAGTTTTTAACTTTTTATTATTTTCTTTTCCTTTGGGTTTTAGTTTTGCTCAAACAATAAAACATATTGTTTCATATTCTCAGTTATTTCCTTTAAAATCCTGCATAAATGTTTTATAGTCATTGAGTTCGAACTTCTCTCAGTAAACTTCAATAAGCTGCAAAAGAACGTGCGCTCTTTTTTCGAGGGAAGTAAATATTATTGTAAAGGAAATCCTGTATGTAGAAGTTAAGTAGTTTGTTAAAAAATGTTCGTAACAAAAATTGTTGGCTTGTTGAAAATGAAAATACACTGAAAAGATATTCAAGGTTAGAATGTGACGTCACAAAGTTATAGGGATAAAAACGCAGTATCTCAAAAGATTATAATTTCGACAAAATCCAATATTTTTTGAACAGAATCAATAAATGCAAATTTTTGTTCGAATTTGAGATTTATCTTGTGCATCGTGAGAATGTTTCTAAGCAGACAGACAAAACTGACGAACATAGGTTAATCGACATGGAATTTGACTATAATATAAATAATATATATATACTCCATAGGAGCACTTAATGTTCCCTCTAAAAATATTTGTATAAAAATCAAAATATCAAAAATCTCACCTCGATTAGCCTTTATCATCTGTCTGTAATGGAGATGGGGGGCCGATTCTCACACACTGAATAATTGTCCCAATTCAATCAAATTTGGCCAGTTATATCGGAAACAACTCAAAACTCCAAAGAAGATTTTTTTAATTGGATTTGTACATAATTTGAGCATAACATATAGCTATATGTACTTCATCATCATTAAAAATTATCTAATTTTGATACTCCCCAAAATCGTTGAGTCATATGCCTCACATATTTATGCTGATATTTTTATATCAATAAAAAAGTAAAAAGTAAATTCATTCAACCCCGACTATTTAATACCTTCTGCACTTTGTCAGTTATAAGTCTTAGTTACCAAAAATAAATAAACGTTCCTCGTATAAACATTCTTTCTACTTTATACTAAAGAGTGCAGTATATTAATGCGGTACTCAAATTCATGAGGGTTTTGCAAGTTTATAGAGGATTTTTCTGGGGAGATTATACGGGTGCTTCAGGAATTTATAGACCGAATCTCGCAAAATTTCGCACATTTATTTTTGTTAATTATAATTTGACAAATTGTTTTAACTATACCAACATACATTCAAAGTGATATTTGGAGTGGACAATTGACCTTAAAACCCTATTCCGGGAGGAACACTTGCATGGGGACTGGATGAAAAAATGGACTTTTGGGGCCAAATAGTTTTATTAAAAATATCATTAGAATTTAGATCTCAGTCACCCAGGGTTATGTAGAGTATACAAATTAGATTGTGCTGGGGCCATTATTTGACCTAGGCCCCTTCCCGGAATATGGTTTAAAATTTATAAAAGTGGACCATATACAAACAAATATTCCAGGCAATAGAGAAATATTTTTTTAACTAAATAAAAACAAGATCGGGGCAATACTTTCGGATATATATACAAAGAAAACTGACTCAAGATCTTGCAAAAGTTTTTAATGGTCTTATCAGGGCCTATAAGATGGTGCAAAATGTTTTGAAATAAAGAGAGGAACATAAATTTTGGTATGCAGTTTAACAAATTGAATGTTCGAGGTACAACCCCGCCACCATGCGGGGTGCCACAATCCTCTGCTATCATTATGCTAAAATTTCATGCAACCCATCAAGTCTAACAAAAGTTACAGATTTCTTTCCCAAAAATCTCTTCTGCCCCACCGTGTAATGCAAAATCATTAATTCCAGAAAATGTTTTCATAATGCAAATCGGCACAGTCGTATGATCTTTTCTTCTATGGCTCCATAAAAAAGTTAGTTATAAAATGGACTTAGTTCTGATAGCCCAGATAAGAGGGAAGGTATTTCGTCTAAAATGTTTAGATTTGCTCTTCACGGAATCAGGTAAAAATTCGAGGAATTATGTAAAAAAAGTTATAATTCATGAGAAAGTAATGGATCTAAAAATGAAACAATGTTACCACCTTTTTGGAATTATAATTTCAAAGTCATATGGCTTTTAATGGACCCAATTTAAGCCTATTTAGTTTAAGAATCTAAAGAAAATTACTCAGTGTTGTACTCTACTATTCAATCATAAAAATCATATAAGTAACAATTACTGACAATTATCACTATATAATGATTATAGTTTCTATAACATTATGATCACCATAACTTTATATTCCTCCCTAAAAAAATAAAATTGTAATAAAAACAATCAGCGTCATTTCCTGCTCAACAATTTTTACAATTTTTAACACCTTGTTGTTGTGAGATTTTATGTTCTCATAAAACCCTAAAATGCAGAAAATATGAGATTTCCAGTTCAGCTATTAAATGGCGCCAATTACAGAGATTTCACTATGTGTTTTTTCTGCTGCTGAAATAAACTCATTTTTACGGTTTTTACCGGGAAGAAAACAAAATATAAGATATTATGCGAAAAATTGTTATGTTGTCAATAATATGAGATTTTACTTTTATTACATTTTCGCTTATTTCATATTTTCAACTTTTTTTTGTATTGAGTTGCATTTTATTAAAATAAATATTTGTATCCCCAACTTTTTGGGGAACTTGAATATAAAAACGCATAAAACAGTTAGTTATAAAAGTTGACTAACATTTGGGAAATTTAAGAAAACATTAAAAGTGTTGTACTACTTTTGTTCCACACTGTAAAGTGAGGAAATTTTTTATCCAGAAAAATATGTTTGCTATTATCTCTTTTTTTTTTTTGGTTTGCGTAAAGGAATTTAGTTCCCTTTAAGTCAAAGACAAACAAATAAAATACCATAAAAGGGGAAAAAGAGGAATTTTTGTAAATAATCCAAATAGTAAATCGCTTGCAAGTATTGCAAAAATAGTTGTGCAAATATGCTTTAATACAAAAATGCATAAATTTGGTTGAATTTTCTATTAAATGTTTTACAAAAATAAGTTTTATTAGAGATCATTCATTTATTCTAACGATGCACTTTGCTGCGCAAAAATTCCTCTCCGTCTTCACAATCACACGATCACAATTCACAATTTGTGCAAATTCGAAGATTTCCACCCTTATAATTCTTTAGATATTCGAGTATTAATATTTGCTTTGAATAGAGGTTTCATTTTCCCGGTTTCAATTTAGAAACTCTTATATATATAAAGGCTTTGCATAGGGGGTACCTCCCATTTTGTCCAGTAAAACAGTTTCCTAAGAAAGTGAAAATTTTTAAAACTCTCGCCGTAATAGTTCTTAAGATATTCGATAACTAAAATTAGCTTTTCATGGGAGAACCTCTCCTCCTGATCCAACCGAAATTGAATGTTTCATAGCCCATATTATTTTCGGATATATGAAAATCATTCCGCAAGATTGGTGTATTACATAACTTCACTATATTTCAATATAAACATTATATGAGGATCACAGTTATGTTTACTGAACAGCACCATCTATATTTTTCATTATCAACTAATTCTATTCAAAATGTATCCTGGGTTATACATTCTACTACAAGGTTCTGGGTAAATTTAATAAGTCAAATAAAAACAAATAAGTGTGAGATATATGGCTGCGCCGAATCCTAAATACACTTCATGACTTTCATTAAGGAAATGCTCAAATACATTTAAGATGCATAAATCACTATTCCGGAAATGGGCCGGAAACTATAGAAAAATATGGTCTCATATTCTTAAAATTCTCTATGAATGTTGGTCCCGAACCAAAGTTTTTATTGGCTGATTTTATTAAAAAATTAATGCAAATTAAAGGAAAATTCATGAAATCAGTTACATACACATATTGAAGCCAATTAGATAATTCCTCAGTTAGACCACATTCAAAAACCCATTAAGGTTAAAACTCTATTCCGGAAAAGGCAATAAAGAATTTTCAGATAAAAAAGAGACAATTTAAAAAGTTATTGTATTAAATTTTTATAAAATAGATTCATCCTTAAAGTCTAATAAGCATAAAACTCTTAACTGGGAAGGGGTCCAAAAACAGAACTATAGGAAAATATGGATCTACAATCAAATCGACAAAAAAAATTAGTTAATACTTAAAAGTTTTATTAGTTTAAAATCCATTTATAGGCACTGATTTTATAAGCTTCTAACTAAGACCCGATGTTCTTTGCCACCCTTATAAAGTGGGTGGTACTCCTCTCCGTGGTCCAATCCATCCACATTTTGACCAGTAATAAATATCCAATTTGAATGCTCCCGCATTTACAGTTCTTAAGATATTCGATAGTAAATATTTGCTTTGTATAAGTGTACATTTCCCCTTGATCCTAACCGTCCTATATTCTGATAAGTAAAACGAATTCTTGAGAAAGTGATTGGGGTTAAATTTTGGAATTATTGCTGTTATAGTTCTTTAGATATTCAATAATCAACATTTTAAAATAATTCATTGATAAAGTAAAATTCGAAAATTCTTGCAGTTCCTTAAAGAGCTGCCTCTTCTCCTGCTCCACATTTTGCGCCCTAAAAAAGTTCCTTGAAAAAATTTATTTGGACCAAATTTGAAAATTCTTTAGATATAGAATAATCAACATTTTCTTGGTATGGAGGCTACCTCTCCCCCTGATCCTATTCGTCCTTCTGTTTGTCTAGTAAACCAGTTCATTGATAAAGCGGTTGCAGCAAAATTCGAAAATTCTCGCTGTTATAGTTCCTTAAATATTCGATCATCAATACTTGGCTTGTTTGAGGGTTAACTCTTTCCCTGATCAAATCCGTCCTACATTTTGCCTCGTAAAAAGTTTAATGAAAAAATTATTGGGATCAACTTTAAAAGTTCTCGATGAAGTGGTTCTTCAGATATTCGATAAACAATATTTGCTTTGTATGGGGGTACTTGTCCCCCTTGTACTACCGAAATTTTTTATGGCTTATATTACTTTGGCGTATATGCGGATCATTGTTTGCATTTGTTATATCAATAGTATGTGGCAAATTTCAGAATATTATTTTCAAAAATTCGATCTATTTGATTTACTTTAGTTGAGGTGTATCAAAATTCAGAATATTTTAACCTATAACTTTTATATACTGATTATTTGTACGATATTGAAATACACAAAATCTGCGTCTAATGCCGTTATAATCGATTTATTATTATGGACGTAAAAACGGACGTCAAAGACGGATATAACTTAAGTAACTAATTTTTTTTAAAAGACTTGTGATAATGAAGGGTATAATAACAGAATTTTCATCAAAATTTCGAATTTTTTCGGTACTTTAAATTGTGTTCTGAAATGTGGTCGGCATTAAACACGCTACCGATCGATGTTCTTTGAACTAATATAGAATTTTTATGGGCTTAAAATCTCATTCTAGGAAGACATTTGTATGAAACCTGCCTGAAATATTATATCCATCATAACTAATTTCTATTGACTTCGTCTTCAACTGAAACAGTTGCAGCCTAAAGAGTGTTCAAAATATTCATATGACTAGACGGACATCTCAAGGATTAATTCTGTAACAAGTAATTTGTCCATTTTCTTTTTTTGTTCCAAAACAAGTTAATATGCTATGGTCGGTCAAGTCCGATTATGTAATATCCTTCACAACAATGTTGATTATGAATAGCAATTACGAAAAATTAATGAACGACCCTCTTATAATTTTATTTTTTGATTTATTCTTAAGTGTGCAGTATATTATGGTAAAACTAACATTTATGTGAAATTTAGAAGTTTTAAAATTAATTTTTCTGAGAGGTTAAATGGGACCTAGAAGAAATTATGTACCGACCCTCGTATAGTTTTGCACATCGATTTTTGTTTTTTTATTTTAATTTGACCAGTAATTATTGCAATACCAAATTTTATGTGAGATTTATGCTCTTCACCGTGACATCTGGAAGGTAGCTTGTGTGGATCCTATGTGAAATAATGTTCTGACCCTCGTATAATTTGGCATATCATTTTAGAATATCATAACATTTATTTTTGCCAATTATTTTTGAATCGCTATATATTAAGGACTTTTATGAGTTTAAAACCTCATTCCGGGAGGACATTTGTATGAGAGGTAACCGAAATATTGGACCAAACATAATAAATTTCAATAGGCTTCGAGCCAAAATAATTACATATACCAAGTATTATGGAGATATGTGAAAAATTGCGACTGCAGAATGTTCACAACATTTACATGGACAACCAGACCTACGAAGGACATAGTTAAATAGACTAAGAAAATGATTCTGAGTCGAACGGTATTCTAAACACCATTTTTCTATATGTTACAAACATCAGCATAAACAAATAATACCCCAATCACCTACGGCGGTGTAGGGTATAAAAATGTATTATTTCCTTTTCTCCTGTTTTATAAAATTATAAAAAAATGAAAATTCATTTAGTCTGCTGCAGTTCAAAAGAAAATTAATTTTTGTACTGAAATTCTATTAAATCTCATTATTTCTTGAAAAAAAAGTCACAACGTCATCAGCTTTGAGAGTATAAAATAAATAAAATGCATTTGAAAAATTAGGATTACAAAAGAATTCATTAGTAAGCCAAATCTATGCAAAAACAAAGGGAAATAATAGAAAAAGTAGTGAATAAAGGATGATAATAAAAATAGAAAGAATGAAAGGAAATAATTATTGGTAAAATTTTAATTTTTTTCCTATAAATTTGACCCAAATTTATGAAAATCTGTTGTTATTGATATTTCCAAAAATCATGATATCTTGAGCCTTGAAGATCTGGTAAAAGCTTCGTTCGTTTACTTTACTTCTATTACCATTTATCGCCACAAATGGTGAAAGAGGTTTAACTAAGTATGTCATTGCGCTAAGAGAAATTATTTAAGACCCCCTAAAGAATACCTGCTTTGGTGCCCATTATAATTCTGAGTCGACTTTACAGCCAGACGGGTGCCTGTTTAAAATATTCTCACGTCTAGACTAATTAGTTGTTCGAATTCAATGAATTTTATCTGGAACGGGCCTAAATAGTTTTATAACCAAAAAATATAAACCGATATCTTAGACAACTTTATAATTCAGATAAAAATCTTTTCTCAATTTTTAATAAAAAATAATTAAATTTAAAGAAATCACAAAAATTAAAATAATTATAATAATAATAATTAAAAAATTAAATTATTTTTTAATTAATAATATGCTTATAATCTAAAATATTAAAACATGGTTATGTGTGGCAAATTTCAGGAATATTAAACCATATTTTATTACACAACGCATATAAAGCCCCCATCATGAAATAGCTTTTAAGTGAATAAAACTCTAATATTTTTAACCCTAATTCGTCACACTTACTTTTGCAACTGCCGCTAATATATGAAACTAATTTCATTAACATCGACTCATATTTTATCATTCTATATAAAGGCCACTCCGAAAGTCCAATAGGAGTTATTCCCAGAAGAATGTGTGACACATTCGTATAAAGCCTCTATAAAAAGTGGAGAAATCACAACTTATTTCAACATTCATCGTTATCTTCAAAACTTTACATGGACAGCCAATCGGTCGAACATGGTTTAATCAAGGCAGGATTCGATTCCGGCTCAAAAGGTATACTTAAAAGTGGTAATTTGACTTTTTTCAGTAACAAATATTTGCACAAACACATAATACCCAAAACACTTATGATGGTGTAGAGTATAAAAATGTTAGTATAAGTGCAATTAATCCCATTGACCTGATTCAACCGAAAATTACCTTAAATGGTGTAAAAATATTCGACACAACAGTTGGTGGTAAGAGTATTTTGCATTTGTGCTGATGTTTGTAACATACAGAAAAAATGGCGTTGTACCCCCTATCTGAATCAAATTAACGATCCGTCCGTCTGTCTGCCCGTCCGGCTGGTTATCCATATAAACGCTCTGAATACTCAACAAGTCCTTGTTTTTGAAACAATTCGACTAAATTCGAAATATATTTTTTTTTGGTCCAAAGGCGAAGCCTATTTAAATTGGCCATGTTCGGTCCAATATGTCAGATACCTTCCATACAAATGTCCTCCCGGAATGAAGTTTTAATCTTTCAACCTCATAAGTCCCATGAAAAACTCCTTTCAAAATATCACTTCGAAGTACATAAATCCCATATACTCGTTGGTATTGTAGTAATAATTTGTTAAATTACGATAAATATAATCAAAAATCGATGTAAAAAATTATACGAGGGTCGATCAATAATTTCTTGTAGGTCCCATTTAATCACTCACAAAAATTCATTTTAAAATGCATAAATTTCACGTTAATGTTAATTTCACAGCAATGAACTGCACGATGTAAAAAATTATACGAGGGTCGATCAATAATTTCTTGTAGGTCCCATTTAACCACTCACAAAAATTCATTTTAAAATGCATAAATTTCACGTTAATGTTAATTTCACAGCAATGAACTGCACGATGTAAAAAATTATACGAGGGTCGATCAATAATTTCTTGTAGGTCCCATTTAACCACTCACAAAAATTCATTTTAAAAGGCATAAATTTCACGTTAATGTTAATTTCACAGCAATGAACTGCACACTTGAGAGGGACGTTCTTTACTTTTTCATAACTATAATTTTTAACCAACATTATGGTGTAGGGTATTACTATAACATTCTTACTTGTTCTCTCAAACAGTTGAATATTATGAAAATCTAAATATAAAAAAATTAATCTGCGTTTGTTTGTTTATTTGCGATTTTGCTGAAATTGTCACAGAATGATCATCAAATACCCGAAAGTTACATAGGATATAAAAATGTTCGATAGGACCAGGGGGAGGGATACCCCCCATACAAAGGAAATAATGATTATCAAATATCTAAACAACTATAACAGCAAAAGTTCTAAAATTTGGTTTCAAAGAGATTAACTGGACAAAATGTAGGACGGTTAGGATCAAGGGAAGAGGTAACTCCCATTCAATGCAAATATTACATAAAATTTTAAAATGGACAAGTCCAGGGGCATTTAGCAAAATGTCCACTACATAAATGCTTTTTTAATACACGTTGTGTTTTGTAACTTATTTCGAGATCTTGGACTAAGGAGAATGTTTAAGCAGTAAAGCGCAGACTCCTCAAAGCCATATATACATTCCGATATTTAAATTTGAATATTATTCTCTCATAAATCTTGAAATACAAACAGAAAAACTATAAATGCTCCATTTTTTATTATTGCACAAGATCTTGGATTCTATTTGTGTCATTTGTATAAGATAAATATTATTATATTTAAAAATAAATATTACAAACACAATGACAACGTCTTTTAATAAAGTCAT
>PYHX02000413.1:44753286-44818120 GCA_004302925.2 Cochliomyia hominivorax | reverse complement strand
CATAAATAAATGTTCTTTTTTACAATATAAAAGCCAAAGGAAAGATAATTCTAAAAGAATGTCAACAGCAGGCAAAAAGAGAATAAATAGAAATTATAAATGAAATATGAACAAAGAAAAGAAACAGAAAAAGTATAAGAAATATTAGGAAATCATTTTATAGTGGGATGAAATTAAAATTCCCTTTCCTAAAAACTCACATAGAAATGTATATTTTTAGGAGAGGAAACCCTTTGAATTCCAAGGATGAAAGCTTTCAATAATACATTTTACAGCTTTTTAACCTCCATCACCACAAGTGGCAAAGTGGGTATATTAACTTCGTCATACCGTGTGAGAAATAATCTCAGACCCAACAACATACGTCCTTCTGTCTGTTGTCTGCACGCTCACATCTATAATAACTGACAAAGCTCAATGATATTTGACATGAGAAGTTTCCTATTTAATATCAGCTAAATCGGTTCTCTGTACTGAAATATATAGATCTAAAACAACCTCTTAACTCAAGAGAATAACATAATTCTACAGATTGGAATAAAATTTATTTCATCCACATTTGAGTTGGAAGATATGAAGATTCGATACAACCGAATTGCTTTTTTACATAATTTTTGTAATCTGCCCCACTGTACTAAATAATAATTTTACATTACAAAGTATTTTTATTTGATTTTATAAATAAAACGAAATTATGAAAATTATTGCCATCAATTCAAGTTTCATATCTCCACATTTTTTCTTACCTCATCTCCGCAATATTTTCCAAATTTATATCTTAATTTCTTTTAATATTTAATCCTTTGCAAAATCCACCGTTATACTCTTTTTTATTACGTTCTTTTTCCTCCTTTTGAAAAGTAATGACCCAAATATGCTTTTAATAATAATAAAAATCGATTTAATATTTTCCATCTTTACTGCAAATCAAAGGACAAAGAAGTGCATAGAAATGAATGGCAAATTGTGATATAACCTAAATTACAGTCATGTGCAAAATAATAGATTCACCTTTGTTAAACTGGGTAAAAAAATCATAATACAAAATTTTAACAGTCCTTCGTAAAAAGGATAAGAAAAGACATTTATTGTTTGCATTGTTCTAGATGTGCACATGGCCGTGGTCTCGACTATAAACTATAAACTCGTCTATAGTCACGACTATAAACTCGTCTATAGTCACGACTATAAACTCGTCTATAGTCACGACTATAAACTCGTCTATAGTCACGACTATAAACTCGTCTATAGTCACGACTATAAACTCGTCTATAGTCACGACTATAAACTCGTCTATAGTCACGACTATAAACTCGTCTATAGTCACGACTATAAACTCGTCTATAGTCACGACTATAAACTCGTCTATAGTCACGACTATAAACTCGTCTATAGTCACGACTATAAACTCGTCTATAGTCACGACTATAAACTCGTCTATAGTCACGACTATAAACTCGTCTATAGTCACGACTATAAACTCGTCTATAGTCACGACTATAAACTCGTCTATAGTCACGACTATAAACTCGTCTATAGTCACGACTATAAACTCGTCTATAGTCACGACTATAAACTCGTCTATAGTCACGACTATAAACTCGTCTATAGTCACGACTATAAACTCGTCTATAGTCACGACTATAAACTCGTCTATAGTCACGACTATAAACTCGTCTATAGTCACGACTATAAACTCGTCTATAGTCACGACTATAAACTCGTCTATAGTCACGACTATAAACTCGTCTATAGTCACGACTATAAACTCGTCTATAGTCACGACTATAAACTCGTCTATAGTCACGACTATAAACTCGTCTATAGTCACGACTATAAACTCGTCTATAGTCACGACTATAAACTCGTCTATAGTCACGACTATAAACTCGTCTATAGTCACGACTATAAACTCGTCTATAGTCACGACTATAAACTCGTCTATAGTCACGACTATAAACTCGTCTATAGTCACGACTATAAACTCGTCTATAGTCACGACTATAAACTCGTCTATAGTCACGACTATAAACTCGTCTATAGTCACGACTATAAACTCGTCTATAGTCACGACTATAAACTCGTCTATAGTCACGACTATAAACTCGTCTATAGTCACGACTATAAACTCGTCTATAGTCACGACTATAAACTAGACTATAGTCTCGACTATAAATAATACGATTTACCTTAAATTAAATATGCTTTTAATAATTCCTGACGAAAATTATTATGTAAGTAATTCATCCTTAATACTTTACCCAGGAAAAATTCCTTTGTGAAAACAAGATTTTGCCAAAATCTCTTGTAAATCCCTCTAACAAAATATTTTTTATTCAAATAATTTAACATAAAAAATTCTTCTTTCTAACTTATTTTCTTGAACTTTTTTTCTACTTGCAGACACAAACTTTCAATTTAAGCAGAAGAGGAAATAAAAACCAAAATTTATAATAAACATAAACTGAAGCCGAAAAAAGGACACAAAGGTATAAGAAGGAAAATAGGAACCAAAAAAAAAAATGAACTATAAATCTGCATAATTTGCATTTAATAGTTTTAACCTCAACACATGAGTCCAAGTAAACGCCAACAAAACTTTTAAAGTCAAAGGAATATATTAAAAGGAAAAAATACCACGAAAAAGAAAAGAAAAAAGATTTTTATTCCTTTATGGAGGAAATGAGCATAAAGGGAAACAAAGAATAGAAAAAAATATAAATGAAATAAATTTTCTAAAAAATTTTTTAGACTTTGAAGGTTAAATTAAATTTATAAACCTAAACACGTAGATTTTGCTTGTTTTTCTAACTACAGTTTTAACCTCAATATTTGCTTGGAAATGGGTATATGAGAACTCAAGGCTTGTCAGTGTATGAAGTTGGGAAAAGAAAACAAGAAGAAACAACTTTCAGATCATCAAAAACTTCAACGTGCTGGAAGAGTTTCAGTTTAATAAAAATAGAAACAAGAAAAGAAAAAATTTAGTGAAAAAGCACATCAACAATAACTTAGAGCTACACAGAACGTGCTACAAAAGCCAAAACAATATTCCCCCTGGAGTATTAGCCAACTTTTACTACTACACAGCAGCTTTTATTCCCAGCTCTAGGCAACAACGTTACCACTACTACAACTTTAACTCTCTGACACAGCATAGATTTATTTCCTTTTCCTCATTTTCATACACACTCACTCACACAACTGCAGTGAGATTTTGGCAATATTTCAAGTTGCAGCCAACAACAACAACAACATAACTTTTTTACAACTTGGCTAACGACAACATAAAATAAAATATAAAAAAACTATTTAAATTCTATTAACTGTTACAATATTTTCATAACTACAAAATATTGTAGCGTTATTAGGAAAGAGAGCGAAAAGGTAGCAAGGACTTGCAAACAAGGACTTTAATTGTTCACTATCTTGAAAAAAATATTATCAAATCCATTTGCCAAAAAAAAAAAACGAGAAATAATCAAAAACTTTACATCAAATTGAAATTATCAAGATTCGGCCAGAAATTAAAATACAATAACAAATCAAAAAAAACTCTTTAAATAGAAACAACAAAAACTTAACAACAAAAATTCAACATTGTGTTTTGTATTATCACTCTATGAATTTTTCAAATAGACACCAGTAAAAAAACCGAAAAAATCTACCAAAGGTTTTGCCAATTTAAACACCCCTTCTCCCCCATCACAACAACAACAACAGGGGCTTACAACGCCAACAACCTCAACGCCTACTTTACAGACATAAACATTTAAATATTTTCTCACACATACAATATCTCTACAGACACCTTTACCTTTGTCCTTAAACATAAACTCTCATACAACTACCAACACACTTAAATAGCTAAAATTATAACGTTACAGTGTTCTTGTGTTTGCTAACTCGACCGTTATATTTTTACTACTATAATTTGAGTGTGTCAGTGTAGACCAACGTGTGTGTGTGTGTGTGAAGAAATAGTTTTTTTGTTTAAATGTCTGTGGTTGAATTAAAAGCATCTGCTGTTTCCGGTGTGGACTTTCATCAACTTCAGGTAAGTTTTTTTCATTATATTTTGAACATTAAACGATTTTCTTTACAAACCACAGTGGGGTAGAATCGATTTTAATGCTGATTGTATTTATATAAAAATTATTACGGTAGCAATAGAATGTAACTTAATACCCTTGAAAGTTTAGACCCCATACGTGATCGATAGGCGGAGTTATGATCTGTCAAATAAAAAAAAATTTATTTTTTCCAACTTTCTGTAGCCCCGGCAAAGCCTTATAATTTTGGAGTAAGACCTTGAATATTTTTTTTAAATATATATCCAAATATGTTTATCTACGTGTTCTTTATTTAATTACGAAATAAAATTATGTATTAAAAAAATTGAGGTCCATGTCTTTGTGATCTTCAAAACTAAAAAACCTTTAAACTGAAAATCGGAAAATTTTCGAATTTTTAAATAAACTGTATATGAAATTTATATTTTTCCGGAAGTCATCTTTACAACGAAAGTTCCAGTTTGAATTTGGTATCTAAAAAGCCACATTCAGCTATGCCGAATCTTTAATACCCAATAACTTTGACAATAATTGTAGGAACTAGAGATGAGTAATACCGTTATTTTTGAATTACGTCGTTTCCAATCAATACCATCTTTAAGTAATTTAAGTAAAAACAAATACAATTGAGTATGCAACAAATAAGGAAGAATGACATTATTAGTAACTGTTATTTCATAACTTCAATCATTGAAGTTACCAGTGATTTACCAATTACAGTAATTAAATCACAGTCGTGAAAATATCGCTCATCTCTAGTAGTAACGTTTAAAAAATTTCGCTAGTAACGGTATACCACTAACCCATGTCCCCATCCAAAATTACATAGTCCATTTCCTGTAAAAATTTCCGTGGATACCAAGTTCCCTTGCTCTATTCAAATATTTTATAGTCTGCAACAATGTGTTGTCAAATCACTATTTATGTGCATGTGAAATTTCCTAAAATTCTTTATCTTAATTACAGAGTCATGCATTATTAAGAGTTTCGTTGTAAGAGGGGATGCTACCCTACCACATCCTATCCGAAAATTTTTAAGTGCATAACATTTTTCACTAAAGGTAACTTCAGCAAGCCAAATATCATTAAAATCGAATTAGTTGTAATTTTTTTTTTCAATATTTTCAGTTTTATGATGTTGTCTCAGATATCGGTCTAAAACTTTTTCTACTGAACCCATTGTCCAATTTTTAATAAGAAACTTCTTAAGACAACAACGAATACTTTAGCAAAATTTCATTGAACTCAGTTCTTTCCAAGTTTTTATCAGATCCTGGGGAAGAGGGTAGATCTTCATAATTGACCATTCCGGGTAATTTCTTTTTATAATAAACGTGTTGGGCTCAAATCGGATCTAATTTTTTTCTAAATTATTATCAGTATTCTGAACAAATTCCAAACAGCTTTGTGTAAGAATCATATATCTATATGAACCCGCAAAAAAGAAATATTAATTCGAAATAGGAATTTAAGTCTTACTTTCCTCTGGACTATGAGTTCTAAAGTGAATACATTAACTTTATCATTCCTTGTGTAATGTCTGTAAGAAATCTTCTAGGATCCTATAAAGTATATATATTTTTTAATCAAAACAAAATCTGAGTCGATTTAGCTATGCTCATATGTCTGTTTCTCTGTACTTTGTTGTTACCCTCACATCCACCATAATTGGGAGAGCTCAGTGAAAATTGACATGCGTATATATTTTTATGCTCAGAAGTTAAGAACCTACAAAATTAAAATATATGGACCGATATCTGAAACAGCCTCTAAATTCAAAGTAGAACATCCGCTAAATTCAATTGTAAGTCGTCATAATAAAATGAATTGTGAATATATATAATACTGAATATATATCACATATACACTCAGATGAGCGGAAATATAGGTGCGTAAAATGGGAACAAGCAATTTTTATAAATGATTGCTAAATTTTCTAAGTTTCTCATTTGATTAAAAACTACTTTTTATAGCCCTTTACGAGTCCTAACACGTGTATATTTATCCCTTATAGTATTCGAGTTATTTGCATTTTAAAATTTTCAACTTTAGAAATTTCCACAAACTTGTTGAAATTTTCTCATTTAATTTAAAACCAAATATCTTCACCGATAGCCAAATGGACATCAGGGCCCTTCCATCTAAGAATAGCAAGTTTAAGACTGTGGTGCAGTGTAAAGTTGCTAAAAACGAATATTTCAAGGTTTGAACGTTTGAACACCTGAACACCAGGTAGTTGTTGAAAGGACTCCAAGATATAAGATTGCTTAATCATATACCTTTTAACGCATTAAATGGAGACTCTATGGGCCAAAATATCATATTTTTGGGATTTTTCACCATTTTTGGGAATTTAGAGAAAACTTTCTAATACTTTAAACAGATTTTTCCTCAATTTAATTTATCCTCACTAATAATCACAAGGTCGATATTTTAGACAGATTTATTTCCGAATAGCTATATTCGGCCCACTGTGCAATATCTCTGTTAGCACTATCAGAATGTTAAGGTTATTTTAATAGATAAAAATTGAAAAACTAAAAATTTTGGGAAACATACTTCAATTATATATCTCTATAAGTTTACTTTATATTCTTAAAATCTCTAATGAACAAAAAAATTATCTATTAATGACAGAGTGACTAAATTACTAAAAATAGTAAAATTTTGCAATGAGTTTCCCAAAATTAGAATTTTGGGTATTTTAAAACAAAAAGTGGGAATTTTCTTTAAAGTTCTATAAAAAGGACATCAATTTTTATATAATACCCCAATTTCATGATTGTAGCTTAATTCATATAGATTTTATTGAAGATCAAATAAAAAGAAAAAATTCACCAAATTAAACCCAAAATTAAAAATTTAGGTTTTTTTGAAGAATTTATTAAAGAAACTTCCTTAAATTACCTCGTTATGTAAATTATATTATTTTTCTAGTAATTACCTCTCCGAAGACACCAAATACTTATATAAAAACTATATTTAATCAGTTGAACATTAACTGGAACTTGGTTCTCTCCAGTAAAATTTAATAATTTTTTTGAATTTAATTCATCAAATTTTACACTCGGCACCATCACTTTCGACAGATAACTCCAAATTCTGAAAAAAATTTACGAGGGTCGCTCCATAATTTATCAGTTACGCCATGGTTAAGTGTCTTATATATGTAGTCGATTTTAACTGACTTTTACATCCAAACTGCTCCACTGTTTTTCACTATTATTCTCTCGCTCTCTCAGACAAACTACTTATACATCTGCAATCATGCAATAAAAATGTGTTCATATACACATGTATGTTGTTGTACATTTGTATGTGTAAATATATTTTATATGCATTTAGTCTTCTTCATTCAGTTCATTTTCATTTTGTATGCGAAATTTCATTTTAGTCTCGTCATTTTTTTTAACGTATTTTTGGCAAAAATTTCATTAATAATAAAAATTCTTTAAGGAAAATTGAAATATAAAATTAAATAGAATTTTCTATAAAGAAAATATGTAATGGTATTTTGTTAAGCGCTTTTCTTGTGATTTTAGTGAAAATTTTAAAGTAATTAAATATCAATTAAGTAAAATGTAGTTTAATAAAATATGGGTTACATTTTCCATCACATTTCCTTTACTAGGAAATGATGTTCCAGTTTAGGTGAAATGAAAGAAAACATGGAAAAATTACTAAAATAAAATAAATTTATAGAAATACTTTAGTGAATTATTATATAATGTAATAACAAGTAGGAATGATATGCTTGGCTATGCCGAATCTTCAATACCCTTCACCACAATGCGAGTAAAGGAACGAAGCACTAAATGAGTAATAAAATCCATATACATATATAGATGAATCTCTGTTTGTTTGGGACTTAAGTAACATAGACTATAAAAAATTTCGAGAGGACCAGGTGGGGAGGTACCCCGATACAAAGCAAATATTGATCATCGAATATCTAAAGAATCACTTCATCGAGAATTTTTGAATTTGGTCCCAACCACTTTATCTAGGAACTGTTTAACTGGACAAAATGAAAGAGGGATAGGATCAGGGGAAGTTGTCCCCATACAAAAAAAATTGATTATCGAACATCTTAAGAACCATAACAGTAATAGTTGGATCCCAATCACTTTCATAAGAATTTTTTTTACTGATCAAAACATAGGAAGGGTGGGATCAAGGTGAAAGGTACTCCCATACAAAGCAAATATTAATTATTGAATATCTAAAGAACTGTAAAATCGGTTGAATTCAAAGTAACAATTATTTTCCAAATGATCATTTTTACTGGCCAAAATGTAGGTCATATAGGACAATGGGGAGGGATACCAGCCACTATATAAAAGTGGCAAATCGCACCTGTTCTTAACTAGTTAGTTATACATTTGGCTGAAATATGTTTTCCACTGAACCGATAATAATTTTTGGAATGGTAATAAAGTACATGCAACCCAATATTATGACAAAATTTCTTTTTCATCGATTAATAAATGACAATTTATAGAAATATATTTGCTTAAACTTAGAGAATGCCTCAGATATCGGTCTACATCTTTTAATATACTATACCGATTTTACTGGTTTTAAATAGAAAAGTTCTCAGGAATATAGTGAATACTAAGGCCAAATTTCATTGAGCTCTGTCAATCTTTGTGGATGTGAGCTAGCCACAACAGACAAACATAGCTAATTCGACTGAGATTTTGTTTTGATTACACACGAAGAAGAAGTTGAAGAAAAACTTGTGTATATTGTATACGTCTGTGGGCGTATGTGGGAGTGTAAATGTACGAAATTATGTCACTTGAATTTGTGGTGAAGGGTATTGAAGATTCGTCATAGCCGAATATAGAAATCTTACTTTTTTATATTTCTTGAATCAACTTTCCTTTGTAAAACATATCAGTTATTATGTTTAATGTCAAATGAATGAATATATTTTTAATTTGATTAAAATGAGTGACCAAAAAAATGTGCGAACTAAAAAAAATCCCAACACATCTAGTAAAAAACACAGCCCGGTTAGTTCAATAATCTGATTATTTGCTACGAAAAGTTAAAGTTAATGAAGATTTGAATATATACAAGTTTCAAAAAGTTCCCGACAGCACACTGCTAAAAATTAAGAGGCCAAGTTAAAGTCAACTTTTCCAAAAACAAATATAATGGATGATGTATGTCATTATAGATTTCTCGCAATATCGTAGTCAATGTTTTATGTTGCTGATGCTCGAGGGAATGTAGAAACACGGCAAAAGAAGCTAATCATATGTTACAATGGGCACTATATATACCGAAATTTTTAAGAAAGGCTTCATAATGTGGGCACTTACTGTTGGCCTGACTTGGCATAGTAAACAAGACTTTAAGTGGTACAAGAAGAGTAATGTGATATTTGTATCAAGAAAGACAAAAATTAAAATTTGTATGTTAGGAATTTTTCGGTCTTACTCCTTAGCATAATATTGTCAAGAATAGATGTTGGTATAGCTTTCCACTCGGTTCAGTATATTAAAAGATATAAACCTATAACTGAGACAATCTCTTAGTTCAAGTAAAAACTTTCATAAAATTTTCAATTATAAATCGATAATTATGAATTACATTAAGGTATACTTCATTTCATACTTCATTACCATTCCAAAAATATAAAAATCGGTTTAGTAGAAAAAAGTTATAGTCAAAAATATTGCTCTGATTTTTGCAGTTAATTTCTTCCTGCAAGTTGAACAATATTAAAGATGCTTAGGTTTCCAACAACAAGTTTTAGAGGTAATTTTGTTTTTGTTTTATTACTACTTTCAAGATAATAGATAAAATTCTATTTTTATTATTTTACGAATGTGGACTAAGTACGTTTTAAAATGTGAGGAGACTATAAGCACTTACTGGTAAATAGTAGACAAAGGTTCGCACAATACTTTTTGCATTCCTGGGGCCACTTTCGAATTTTAATTTAATAAATATAGTTGGCAACACTTTATTGCAATTAAAGCTTTTTTTTATAACTAAAAGCTTTTAGCATAGATATAAACCCGTATGAGAGAAATCTTAATGTTGTACACAAAATAAACTCATATTTAAAAAATGGCGCTGCAATAGAATTATCTTGCGAATTATTTGCAATTTGTTTGGAGGAATAAAACAAAAAATTATCTAAAAACTTAACGCTTTTTAACAGGTTCAGAAAAAACACTAGTTGATTTCCCTATTTCGTAAATCAGTCCTTGAATGAGTGTGAATGTTTTAAACCTCGTTCTTTTATTTATTCTTATTATTTGCTGATTTTTTAAAGCTTTTTTAATTGTATAATTTAAAGTTTCCCTTTTTCTGGTTTTCATGTTCCCGGGATTTAAGAACAAAAAAATCTGTCATTCCCAGAAATATATTAGAATGTCATATATTTTTATAAAACTAATGTTTTAATAATTTTCTAATGAAATAATTATACTTAAAGTGAATAGGAATTCTGTATTCGGCTCTGCCGAATCTTACATATATCCTTCAGTCAAATGTGATTTAGCAATTTAAAATCAGAGTCAAAGGTATTACTTTCTGATTTTATTAAAATACTTTAATTTTAAGTTACTTCTTTAAAATCAACAGACATACTCACACCAAGTCCAAACTTTTTTAGCCGAATTAAAATACTTATGTTAAAGAATTTGATAAGCTTAAATTCTAATCTGGAAAAAGGGAATATTATTAATAAGCTACAGTGTAATAAAAGCCGATATCGCTTAATTAATAGCCAATTTTAAAAATATGCCAAATAGAACTATTCCACATTTAAGATGTTTACATTACATACTGATATTCAATTAAACCGATTTAGATGAGTTTTGGTATGATAATGTAGTACATTTGAAATCTGTCTCAAATATCAGTCTAAAACTATTTTGCGATTGGAGATATATAGAATGTTTTATATATAACACAATAACAAACAATCTGGTAAAAATTTTTTGATTTCGTGCTGAATTTACAAGCGAAGACAATAAACCTTCTTCACATAAATTTCTTCCCGAAAATGCCCGATAGAAATTTCCTGGGATTTACAGAAATTAATTTCCCGAGAATGTCCCGGCAATGTTTTCGGGTGAAATTACGCTATATAAAGCTCAACTAACAAAAATCATAAATACTAGTTTTTACGTAATTTGAACTTAAAAATAATGAAGAGATTTCTTAGATTTTTAAGCATCATTTCTTAAAAAGGATATCAAGCAAAGTACAGCTTTTGACTCTTTTTTTATTCTTCAAACAATTGGATCTTTCGAAGAGTTTAATTTTAATTTTTAAACAAGAATTTAATTTTTTATCTCTCCTTGAACAAGAGTTTAATTCTAAAAAATGATAAAAATAAAAAAAGCAAAATTCGAAAAAGAATTTTATAATGAATAATTTGCACATTTGTCTTGAAGTCGTGTGTAGCAGTTGAAAATGTTTTTTTTTTTTTTTAAGCTAAAAAGGGAATGTTTGTATATTTGCAAGCTTTATATGAATAACGTACTCACATATTAAAATGTGTTTACTTTTGTTCTATGAATTTTTAGTTGTTATTGTTATTGCATTTTTAGTATAAAAACGCAGCAGTAAATTTTATTGCGGAAAAAATATTTTTATAGGCTTTTGTATGAACATTTTTCCTTTTTGGTCTATTCTTTTCAACCATTTCGAAATTTTAAGGAGTTTAAAAAAAAAACATCTTTTTTACTCTTCGAAAAAAAAAGATTTTGCACAGAGCAAAATCGAAAAAAATAAAAATAATTTTAAAATTTTAATCGGAAAAAAGAGTTTTATTTTATTTTTTATTCTTCATAAGAAGAATAAAAATAAAGATCGTTTGAAAATAGTAATTTTGCTTCGAGTTTTCTATACTCTGATATTTAGGAAATTTGGTTTATCTACAGAAATATGCAAAAACTTTCACTGAGAAGTGCCACAAATTGCAGGGTGCTACATTTGAATCTTTGCTAAAAGGTTTGTAAATTGGCTAAAAGCTTATGTCATCGAGTAAAAATTATGTATAAAACAATTTGACAGCAAATTTCAAATTTTTTATTGTGTAAAAAATCTGCCAGAAAATTAACAGACATGTGTAATGGCAGGGCGTTAATTCCATTTGCATCTGTCAATAACATTTAATAAGCGAAAATTTTTGATATATCACTGCGCATGCCTGTGACCATTTTGAGAGGTTTTCTCTTGGTTTCTAATTTCCCACTAAAAATTTAGTACAAATTAAAGAAAACCTCTTTATGTACTAAAAAGTAAAATAAAAACAAACACAAATTGCAACAACAATTCTACATACAAAAAAGAAATAGAACAAGTAAAAATGTTATAGTCGATCAAGTCCGACTTTATAATAATCTACACCACATTGTTGGTTGTAAATAATTGCTACGAAATGGCCCTCATTAAATTAGCTTTTCTTATTTATGCTTATGTTTGCAATAGATAATTCTGTTATTAACATTCATGTGAAATTCAGGCGTTTAAGAATTAATTTTTCAGGACATTTTAACATTTCGCACATATAATTTAACCAAATATTATTACAATATTCACGTACATGTGCGATTTAGTTTCAAAGTGTTATTTGGAGGGGTGGTATGAGAAATTATGAACCAAACCTCGTGAAATTTGCCACATCGTTTTGGAATATCATAAGACTTATTTCCACTAAATATGGTTAAAATCGAAATGTGCTCAAACACCTTATTTTTTATGGGGTCTATATGTAATAATGAATTGATCATAACCAATATCAAGGTACTTCCAAGATATTAGAACGTGTCAAATATCATTAAGATATTTTCAAAAGTGCAAACTATACTTTGGCAACAAGCTTTACATGGACACCCGAACAGATGAACGGATGGACATGGTTAAAGTCGACTCTGAGTAAACTGTATACATAAAAGTGGATTTTTTTCCGAACGTAACAAACATCTGCGCAAACGCATTATAAACCGAGTGGGGTAGAGTATAAATACTTAATAGAAACTAAAATTAAAATAATGAAAACGAACAAAAGACATACCCAAATTTCGTAAATCAATTCCTCCGGTTCAGTATTCAATTAATCATTTTAAGTGAAATGACGACAAAAGGAGCTCCAGTAGCCATGAAAGCTCATTAACTGACCGATAAACCACAAGACAGGATCAATGACGCAAAATAAAAGAAACTAAAATTATTTTCTACTATTTCGAGGTCAATAAACAACTGAAGTTGTTGAACAAAGATGACCATTACACCAGGTAATTTTCCTGAATTTAAGCTAAAAGCTGTAAAAGCCTCTTATGAAAGTATTAGGAAGTAGGAAATATGCAAAACTTCCCACTTAATACCGCCTCCTAAAAGAAGCGTAAAATGACAACAATTTATAATTTGCAAAGGTTTCGAACTCGGCTAAGTATTAGTTGTTAATAACAAAGCAAGAGGAAAATTTACAATTTCCTTTTTTACATGTTTCCTATGCGATTAAAAAAACAACACTTTTCTTAAGAAACAATTTTTTTCTATTTTCCAAAGAAAATTTTCTATATCGAGAAAACAGAAATATTTTCCTATAGAAAATTTTCCATTTCAAGAGAGAAAAATATTATACATTGGAATCGGGTTAGAATGAACACTTTTTAGGATGAACTATTGGATGCTACGAACGCATTGGAGACTCTTAAGAATGAACATCGCCAACCTCTTTAAAGTGAACTCGGAGTTTTTTGCATGAAAAATATAAAATCGAAAGTTTTTTTTTATAATTTTTTTGTCTAATGGCAGTTATAACTTTATTTCTTTGTTGCTTTTAAACACACATTTTTTACAATATCGTTATTTTTGCTTTTTTACTGAGATCTCTTATAATTGTATTTCTATTTGAATAAAGTTTCAGTATTGTTTATGTGATCTTGTGGTGTGAATAAATATTATTAAAATGGGTTAAAATAAAACACAAAAAGTTTCTTTCTCTAAAAGTTAAGCAAGAAATTATTAAAAAAATTGGAGAGTAGAGAGGGAGTTACAGTTCTTTTTTAAATAAATTTGATTTAGCCAAGTCCACTACATACATGTGGCATAAATAATTCTTAACAGAGTTCTATAATAATGCTCTAAATAAAAGCTTTTCGAAAAGCCGTAATTACTGCATAGAACATCAAAGAATGGAACAATATTAAATCTGTTATTCCCGTTACAGATAAAGACAATCGTAATATTCTTAGAGATAACAAATATAATGATATTAAGGTTTCATTGGAAAACGAATATACTTCAGGAATTCAAGCTGTGAAAATTTTTAAAAAAGCCAATTAATGATCTGAGAACAATACTACTGATATAGTAGCAAATTTCCAAATTTTACATAAATTTGGTGATTTGGCTGTAAAAATCTTAAAAGTTCCTGTAAAAAAAAACAAACAAGACTAAATGATTTCTTCTTTAAATTTGTATTTTTAATAAAAATTTCATGAATTTTTTTTATTCATTTTTCAATCTTGAATTCAATTAAGTGAATTTAAGGGAAAAAGTGAACAGCTCTTAAATTAATTATTTCACTCTATCCCGATTCCCCTGTATGTTTATATAGAAAATTTAATATTTCAAGAAAAAAGAAGCATTTTTCTATAAAAAGTTTTATATTTCAGGAAAATAGAAATATTTTTCTGTAACATTTTTCTATTTTGAGAAAAATTTTTCTTTCGGAAAAATATAGAAGTTTTTCTGTAGTAAAATATTTCTGAGCAGTTGAGTTGGAAACATGCGTAGAAAGTTTCTTAACTTACCTCCTTTTTTGTTAATTAAACTTAAACTTTAGTCGAGTTCCAAACCTCGAAGTAGCATACATTTTTGGTATTTACCACTACCAACAAATGGCGCCATTTAATGGGAAGTTTTACATATTTCCTTACTTATTTATACTTTCATAAGGGTGCAAAAGCTTCTACTAAATTATAAACCCTTTCAAAGCTTTTATCTTAAAATAGAGAAAATTACCTGTTGAATTTGTCTTTTTTATGCAACAACTTCAGTTGTTCATTGACCGTGAAAGAGAGTCGTTTTTAGTTTTTTCTTTTATTTATTTGTTTTTAATAATTTTTTATTTTAATTAATTTATTCAAGTTTAGTTCAAGTTTTTGTTTTAATTAAAATTATTTCCTAAATTCTGTGTTGTGTTCTGTTTTTGAGTTAATTTTCTTGATTTCCCTTAAATTCTCTTAATCATGTCTCATGGTTTATTTGGCCAATTAACGAGCATTCGTGGCTATTGGAGCTCCTTTTATCGTCGCTCCACATTAAATGAGGAGCTGAATGCTGAATGGGAAGAATTGAATTATGAAATTTGGGTATGTTTTTTTTGTTGCTTTTTTCTTAAAATTTTAATTATTTATTGTTTTTGCAAATACACAAATTTTTTTCTATAATTTTGTACATAAAAGGAAAACGTTTCTCTAATTTGTACTAAATTTTTGGTGGGAAAACAGGTGGAGAGTGAGAGTAATTTGACCAATGGATTAGTAAAGCAACTGCGCATGTCCACAAACATTACATTTTGATAGGTTCTTTACTCTCATATTTCCAAAGTTTTCTAGTTTACATGCACATAAGAAATGTTTCTTTAATTTGTACTAAATTTTTGGTGGGAAAATTGAGAGAAAGAAAGTATCTGTCAACATGTTTCTAGACATGCGCAATGATTTTATTACCAGATTAAGTTGTAATGTACGTTAAAGTTTGACATAATCTTTGCTCATGTCTGCCACTATTTTAACCGACAGATAAATTCTTATGTAAAAGGTAAACAAGCGTTAAAAATATCCTTAACAGGTGTTACTTTATCAAAGTTCCGAACCTTGAACAAAACTTCTATTAGCAATGTTTCCAATATTGCCAGTTTCAAACTGTGGCATTCTTAAGGTTTTTGCATTATTTCGTAAATAAGCTAAATGAAATATCCCAAATCACTCTTTTAAGTAATTTTGAACTTGAATTTTAAAGCTTTGGAAATTTCTATAACGAAAATCCCTTTTTCAACTTTTATCTTAAATAGTTTTAAACAACTTGTTGCATTCGTCATTTCCGTGCAACAATTTAGTTTTTAGTTGACCATCGAAGAGTTCTAATCATTTTTAGTTTCTTTAACGTTTTGTGTTTGTGTGTGTGTTTTTTATTTGTTGCTTTTTTATATATCTTTTGTACTCGAATTAAAATAATTTATTTAATTTTGTATTAAATTTGTGTTGCTTTATTTGCGTTAAAACCTCCAAATTCACTGATCATGTCTCATGGTTTATTTGGCCAATTAACGAGCATTCGTGGCTGCTGGAGCTCTTTTTATCGTCGTTCCACATTAAATGAGGAGCTGAATGCAGAATGGGAAGAATTGAATTATGAAATTTGGGTATGTTTTTTTTTTGTTGCTTTTTTATTTAATTATTTTGTTTTTAGAATTTTAATTTTTAACAAAATTTCAATAATTTTTTACAACTTTTTTGTTTTTGCAAATATGTCCAGCTTGTTGTTGTAATTGGTCATAGTTTATTTCACTATTTAGTACTTCAACAGGTTTTTTTTATTTTGTACTAAATTTTTGGTGGGAAATGCATTTGCGGCAATAACAAAATGACAGTTTCTGTCATTTTTCACTGACATGCGCAGAAGGTTAAACAACAATTGGCGCAATTTTTCTTTTTATCAATAAATGAAGTTTAGTGAAACAAAGTTGCGAACATTTTTGTAATTTTAGGGTTTTTTTAGAGGATTTTGGCGACTTTCACTTCAATTAATGTTTAAAAGTATTTATGTATATTTGTGTGTGTGTTAATCTTCGTAAGAAGGCAGATTTAAATTGTTGGTAATTTAGAGAAATATTACTGACAGTTTTTATAGGAAAAAGTTAGATATTTTTGTTAGAAAATGTTGAAAATTGTTTTTTATAGAAAATTCATATTATTTGCATCAAAAACCAACTTCAAGATTCCTTTTTTAACAATTTTTTTTAAAGGAAAATTGAAAATTATCTTCAAATAGAAAAATTAAAATGTTTTTCTAATAAAAAATTAAAATTTTTTAAAAGAAAAAACTTTAGATTTTTGTTGTATGAAAAAAATTTAAGATTTTTACCTAAAAATATACTATTTTTTATATAGAAAAATGAAGATTTTTTAATATAGACAATAAAGATTTTTCTTCATAAAAAATTTAAGATTTTTTCCTTAAAAAAAACACGTTTTATTCGCATAGAAAATAATTGAGATTTTTTCTTTAAAGAGAAAACTGATGATGTTTTCTATATAGAAAAAAATAAAATTTTTCTTTATGGGAAATAAAATTAAGTAAAATAAATTACAAAAAAATTTGAAGATTTTTCTTATAAAAAAATTAGAATTGTTTTCTTTAGAAAAAACTGCAGATTTTTCCTTTAGAAAAAAATAAAAATTTTTCTTTTCTTTAAGTAAAAAATAAAGATTTTTTCCATATAGAAAAAATAAAAAAATGTACCATATAGAAAAAAATAAATATTTTTTCCATGTAGAAAAAATTAAAGATTTTTCCATGTAGAAAAAATTAAAGATTTTTTCCATATAGAAAAAATTAACGATTTTTTAAATAAGGAAAAAATTTAAGATTTTTTCCCATATAGAAAAAATTAAAGTTTTTTTTCCCATATAGAAAAAATTAAAGTTTTTTCCCATATAGAAAAAATTAAAGTTTTTTTTCCATATAGAAAAAATTAAAGATTTTTTACATATAGAAAAAATTAAAGATTTTTTCCATATAGGAAAAATTAAAGACTTTTTCCATATAGAAAAAATTAAAGATTTTTTCCATATAGGAAAAATTAAAGACTTTTTCCATATAGAAAAAATTAAAGATTTTTTCCATATAGAAAAAATTGAAGATTTTTTCCCATATAGGAAAAATTAAAGATTTTTTTCCATATAGAAAAAATTGATGATTTTTTTCCATATAGAAAAAATTGAAGATTTTTTTCCATATAGAAAAAATTGAAGATTTTTTTCCATATAGAAAAATTGAAGATTTTTTTCCATATAGAAAAATTGAAGATTTTTTTCCATATAGAAAAAATTGAAGATTTTTTCCATATAGAAAACATTGAAGATTTTTTCCATATAGAAAACATTGAAGATTTTTTCCATATAGAAAACATTGAAGACTTTTTTCCATATAGAAAAAATTGAAGATTTTTTTCCATATAGAAAAATTGAAGATTTTTTTCATATAGAAAAAATTGAAGATTTTTTTCCATATAGAAAAAATTGAAGATTTTTTTCCATATAGAAAAAATTGAAGATTTTTTTCCATATAGAAAAAATTGAAGATTTTTTTCCATATAGAAAAAATTGAAGATTTTTTTCCATATAGAAAAAATTGAAGATTTTTTTCCATATAGAAAAAATTGAAGATTTTTTTCCATATAGAAAAATTGAAGATTTTTTCCATATAGAAAACATTGAAGATTTTTTCCATATAGAAAACATTGAAGATTTTTCCATATAGAAAACATTGAAGACTTTTTTCCATATAGAAAAAATTGAAGATTTTTTTCCATATAGAAAAATTGAAGATTTTTTTTCATATAGAAAAAATTGAAGATTTTTTCCATATAGAAAAAATTGAAGATTTTTTTCCATATAGAAAAAATTGAAGATTTTTTTCCATATAGAAAAAATTGAAGATTTTTTTCCATATAGAAAAAATTGAAGATTTTTTTCCATATAGAAAAAATTGAAGATTTTTTTCCATATAGAAAAAATTGAAGATTTTTTTCCATATAGAAAAAATTGAAGATTTTTTCCCTTATAGAAAAAATTGAAGATTTTTTTCCATATAGAAAAAATTGAAGATTTTTTTCCATATAGAAAAAATTGAAGATTTTTTTCCATATAGAAAAAAAATAAATTTTTGAGAATTTTTCCATATAATCAAATTAAAGATTTTTACATATAAAAAAATAAAGATTTTTCTTTCATATGGGAAAAAATTGCAGATTTTGCTTCATATAGAAAAAATTGAAGATTTTTTTCTATATAGAAAAAAATAAATTTTTGAGAATTTTTCCATATAATCAAATTAAAGATTTTTACATATAAAAAATAAAGATTTTTTTCCATATAGAAAAAATTGAAGATTTTTTCCATATAGAAAAAATTGAAGATTTTTTTCCATATAGAAAAAATTGAAGATTTTTTTCCATATAGAAAAAATTGAAGATTTTTTTCCATATAGAAAAAATTGAAGATTTTTTTCCATATAGAAAAAATTGAAGATTTTTTTCCATATAGAAAAAATTGAAGATTTTTTTCCATATAGAAAAAATTGAAGATTTTTTCCATATAGAAAAAATTGAAGATTTTTTTCCATATAGAAAAAATTGAAGATTTTTTTCCATATAGAAAAAAAAATAAATTTTTGAGAATTTTTCCATATAATCAAATTAAAGATTTTACATATAAAAAAATAAAGATTTTTCTTTCATATGGGAAAAAATTGCAGATTTTGCTTCATATAGAAAAAATTGAAGATTTTTTTCCATATAGAAAAAAAAATAAATTTTTGAGAATTTTTCCATATAATCAAATTAAAGATTTTTACATATAAAAAAATAAAGATTTTTCTTTCATATGGGAAAAAATTGCAGATTTTGCTTCATATAGAAAGATATTGAAGATTTTCCTTTCATACAGAGATTTTACTTCCATATAGAAAAATAAAGGTTTTTTTCCAAATAGAATTTATATAGAAAAAATTTAACTTTCTTTGATATAGAAAAAATTTAACATTTGTTTTCTGTATAGAAAAAATGTTTGATTTCTTTTTCCATAAAAAATTGAAATTTTTTTTCCAGATAGAAAAAAAATTTAAGATATTTTTACGTGTGGAAAAAAGAAGATTTTCCTTTCATATAAAAAATGAAAATTTTCCTTCCATATAGACAAAAACGTAAGATTATTTTCCATATAGGAAAAATTAATTTTTTCTTATAAGAAAAATTAATTTAATTTTTCTATAAGAAAAATTAATTTTTTTCTTATAGGAAAAATTAATTTAATTTTTCTATAAGAAAAATTAATTTTTTCTTATAGGAAAAATTAATTTTTCTTATAGAAAAAATAATTTTTTCTTAAAAGAAAAATTAATTTAATTTTCCTATAAGAAAAAATTAATTTTTTTCTTATAGGAAAAATTAATTTTTTCTTATAGAAAAAATTTAATAGTTTTTTTTAATAAAAGCAAATTCTTTCCAAAGAGAAAATCATTGAAGATTCTTTCCAAAGAGAAAAAAATTAATATATTTTTTTCTATTTTGAAAAAAAAAATATTCAATGGAATAATCTGATAATTTTTTTGTAGAAAATTTCATTTCTCATAGAAAATATTGGAAAATTTCTTGTAAGAAAAGTATAAATTTTTTTTTTTTTGTAGAAAAAGTTAATAAACTTAGAAATTTAATTTTTAATATTCTATTATTAAAATATTATAGATAAAAGGAAGTGCTTCTTTTAGTTTTTTTCTTCATACCGATAGCAAACGATTAGCTAAGTTCAAAACCTTTAAATTGTGTAAAAATTCCCGGTTTTTACTTGTGGCGCCTCCATACGCAACATTTTATATTTTGCTTAAAATATCTAAAGCTTTCAAAAGGCAACGGAAGTTTTTATTATAAAACCCCTTTTTGAACTTTATCTTAAACAACTTGTTGCATTCATCATTTCCGTGCAACGATTTTAGTTGTTTGTTGACCGTCAAAGACTTAAAATCATTTTTAGTTCATTTAACTTTTGTTTGTGTGTGTGTTTTGTTTTTTTCCATTTTTATTAAATATGAGTTTTATAAATTTTTGTGTTTTAATTTCAAGAATTTTTTTCTACTATTTTTTTTACATGAAAATTTTCCTCTAACTTGTACCAAAGTTTTCAGTGGAAAGAAGAGAAAATAGAAGGAGAGTATCTGTCCAAATGGTTGCAGGCATGCGCAGTGATACGTCAAATAGTGCATCTAATTATGGTTTATTATCAAAAGCAAATGTAATTGGCGCCAATGGTTAAGTAAAGCTACTGCGCGTGTAATATTCCCATTTCTTGTTGTATTTGAACAGAGAATTTTTTATAGAATTTTGCACATAAAAAATTATGTTCTAATTTGTACTAAATTTTTGGTTGGGAAAATAGAGAGAAAAAGAGAGTATCTGTCAACATGTTGATAGACATGCGCAGTGATTTTATTACCAGATTAAGTTGTAATGTACGCTAAAGTTTTATATAATCTATACTCATGTCTGCCACTATTTTAACCGACAGATAAATTCTCATGTAAAAGGTAAACAAGCGTTATAAATATCTTTAACTGGTGCTACTTTATCAAAGTTCCAAACCTTGAACAAAAACTTCTATTAGCAATGTTTTCAATATTGCCACTTTCAAACTGTGGCATTCTTAAGGTTTTTGCATTATTTCGTAAATAAGGTAAATGAAATATCCCAAATCACTTTTTTTAAGTAATTTTGAACTTAAGTGTTAAAGCTTTTAAAAGGCTACGCAAATTTCTATAACGAAAATCCCTTTTTAAACTTTTATCTTAAATAGTTTTAAACAACTTGTTGCATTCGTCATTTCCGTGCAACAATTTAGTTTTTAGTTGACCATCGAAGAGTACAAATCATTTTTAGTTTCTTTTACGTTTTGTGTTTGTGTGTGTGTTTTTAATTTGTTGCTTTTTATATTTAGTTAATGTTTAATGAGTTTTTGTGTTTTAATTTCAATAATTTATTTAATTTTGTGTTAAAACCTCCAAATTCATTTGATTATGTCTCATGGTTTATTTGGCCAATTAACGAGCATTCGTGGCTACTGGAGCTCCTTCTATCGTCGTTCCACATTAAATGAGGAGCTGAATGCAGAATGGGAAGAACTGAATTATGAAATTTGGGTATGATTTTTTTGTTGCTTTTTTATTTAATTATTTTGTTTTTAGAATTTAATTTTTAACAAAATTTCAATAACTTATTTTGTTGTTGTAATTGGTCATAGTTTATTTCACTATTTAGTACTTCAACAGGTTTTTTTATTTTGTACTAAATTTTTGGTGGGAAATGCATTTGCGGCAATAACAAAATGACAGTTTCTGTCATTTTTCACTGACATGCGCAGAAGGTTAAACAACAATTGGCGCAATTTTTCTTTTTATCAATAAATGAAGTTTAGTAAAACAAAGTTGCGAACATTGTTGCCATATTAAGTGTTTTTTTACATTTTGGTTATGATCTGGCCAGTTAATGTTTAAATGTATATAATTGTATTTATGTGTATGTGTGTGTTTGACAACCTTTACTATTAATTGTTGGTAGTTTAGAAACATATACCATAACATATTTCAATATATACAAATTGAACAAATTTAATATTTTTTCATTATTGAAAAATATGGAGGAATTTTTTTCTTATAGAAAAATGTTCGGAAATTTTTTTCTTATAAAAACTTGAAGATTTTTTTTCTTATAAAAATTTTAAGATTTTTTTCTTACAGAAAATTTTCAGAAAAATTTAGGTATTTAAAAATTTAAGGTATTTTCCTTATAAAAAATTTAATTTTTTTCTTCCAGAAAAAAATTTTGGATTTCTTTACAGAAAAAATATTAGATTTTTTATAGAAAAAATCAAAACATTTTCCCTACAGAAAAATTTAAGAATTTTTCTTATAGAAAAAATTAAAGACATTTTTCTTATAGAAAAAATTAAAACTTTTTTCTTATAGAAAAAAATTTTAAACTTTTTCTTTATAGAAAAAATTAAAGACTTTTTTCTTATAGAAAAAATTAAAGACTTTTTTCTTATAGAAAAAATAAAAACTTTTTTCTTATGGAATTCTTCTTATAGAAAAAAATTAAGACTTTTTTTCTTTTAGAAAAATTAAAGACATTTTTCTTTTAGAAAAAAATGAAAACTTTTTTTTATTAAAAAAATAAAAAACTTTTTTCTTATAGAAAAATTTAAGACTTTTTCTTATAGAAAAAATTTAAGACTTTTTCTTATAGAAAAAATTTAAGACTTTTTTCTTATAGAAAAAATTTAAGACTTTTTTCTTATAGAAAAAATTTAAGACTTTTTTCTTATAGAAAAAATTTAAGACTTTTTTCTTATAGAAAAAATTTAAGACTTTTTTCTTATAGAAAAAATTTAAGACTTTTTTCTTATAGAAAAATTTTAAGACTTTTTTCTTATAGAAAGAATTAAAGACTTTTTTCTTATAGAAAGAATTAAAGACTTTTTTCTTTTAGAAAAAATTTAAGACTTTTTTCTTATAGAAAGAATTAAAGACTTTTTTCTTATAGAAAAAATTTAAGACTTTTTTCTTATAGAAAAAATTTAAGACTTTTTTCTTATAGAAAAAATTTAAGACTTTTTTCTTATAGAAAAAATTTAAGACTTTTTTCTTATAGAAAAAATTTAAGACTTTTTTCTTATAGAAAAAATTTAAGACTTTTTTCTTATAGAAAAATTTAAGACTTTTTCTTATAGAAAAAATTTAAGACTTTTTCTTATAGAAAAAATTTAGATTTTTTCCTAAAAAAATAAATTTTTTTTTCATAGAAATAATTTTAGAAAAAATTAAAAAAAATATTGAATTTAAAAAGGAATCTTAAAAATATTATTTTTGTTTTTGAAAATTAGCAAACATTTTTTATAGAAAAATTCAAGACCTTTTATAAAATATTTATTCAGGAAAAATATTATTTAAATAAAAAATTTTATTTTTTATAGAAAAATTTTAAATTCTTCAGTAAAAATTTTGAATTTAAAGTCTTTTATAAAAAAACATTCCATACATTGACAATTTTTTATAGAAAAATAGAAATAATAAATTCAGAAAACGTTTAAGGTCAACTTTATCTCTGTTATATAGATTTTCCGAAAAAATATACAAAATTACGAAAATAGAAATTGTTGCAATTAATTTTGGGAATCTACATTTAACATTTACATTGTAAAATATTTTTTTCGATATTATTATTTTAAGTAAAATTTATAGAACTTTTTTTTCAACATTTTTATTAAATAGTCAATCAATTTATCAATTTATTTTCCTTTAAACCTTCTTACGATAAGACTACCAACTTGTCGTAAGAACTTATTATCATTAAACATAATTCTCTCCTTTTCTATAACATTTCATCGTACTGATGACCTAAAAAAATAATAATGATTTTATGTGATAAACATTTCGTCAAAATTCAGAACAGATTTGCATTTTCCATATGATTTTTTTTCTTTCTCAACTTAAACCAAAAACAACTTTGTCTTTTATATTCCATTCAATGTCTTTGTCATCAATTCAAATAAGTATCTATGAGTGTGTGAGAATTATCATTTATCAACACTTTAACAGAAAAACACATTTACACACATACACAATGTCAACAATGTTTTGCAAGAATGTATGAGTGTGTTTTAAGTTCCTTTTCCAACTACTTTTTTTGTTGGAAACACTTGTTTGTAACAATGTTTTGTTCTTGTTGTTGTTGTTGTTAGAGCAAAAAAACAAGTGGAACTTTAATGAGTTTCCATTTCTAACAATTGTTTAATTTTTGATAGAATTCTAGGATTCTACAAAGAAAACAAAAACAAGCATTTTGTCTGATTTTCTTTATTTCTTTTGACTTTGATTGAAGAGTTAATGAAAATGGAAAATTCTTTAATGTTAATTTTCAACTTAACACAGTGTTTTAAATGAAAATAAATCTGTTCGACTAATCTGATTTCAAGGAGATATCACTTAGTAATTGTAGAAGTGTAGGTTAGTTAAAGTGTTCAGTTTGGACGGTCCACAGTGTTCCAAAATTGGTCACATCGGGTCATAAAAATATTGAAAATGATTTAGATTTTTTATATCTGAAGCAGTAATTAAGATTTTTATATTATTGGATTCTGGTGTTATCTCTTATAGTTTAAAAGATATTTAGCTTCAAAAGTTAAAAATTTTACCTTCTGACCGATCTTGGCAAAGTTTTAATGATTAAGCGGTTTCAAATTTTAATCAATTTCTTTTAAATATTATTTTGTTTTTTTAATTAAGAGCTAATGACAGAATTTTGCAAAGAAAAAGTTTTAAAAATATCTTCATGGATTAAAAGTTACAAGTATAGAAATTTTAATTTTTTAAAAATTTCAATTTTTCGACGATTTTTTGCCAAAAAATTAGTTTCACTTCTTTTGAGTTATAGAAACTTTTCTTCAATAACTTATACCGTATTTAACTTTTCTAAAAGACTACTAAACTTAAATTTCGGGGGAAACAGAGTTTCTCAAACTCAACCTTTTTTCAGAACCTCCTAATTTCGGGTTTAATTTTTCAAGTCACAAAGCGGAAATTTTAAAAAGACTTTTATTTTCTTTAAAGCTTGATATATTTTAAAAGTTCTGGTAATAGAAATTTTCGCCTCCCGATATCAATTGGAAATATATAGCAAAAAATATAAAAAAAAAACATTTTGGGGAATTTTTTAAAGTTTTTAGGAATTACTGGAATTCTTTGAAGAAAAACAAAATAATCTTAATAGTTTTCCATTAAGTGTCTAAAAATCTATTTATATGCAAAATTTCATTAAGATAAAAATTTATTTAAAGATCAAAATTTAATAATTTGCGAAAAAAGCGAATTCAACTGTTTATGAAAAAAGCGAATTCAACTGTTTCTGCAAAAAGTGTGCAACTAATTAATGAATTTATTTAATGTTATAAATTTCTTGAAAAATATACATAATTTCTTATACATTGATATATAATTTGTCTACCATTACCTTTCCATGTATTATAAATAGTGGTCGAAACTTTACAGGTCTTAGTAAATCATATTTGTATACGTTACCTGATCATCATGAAGAACTCAATAAATATAATTATGGATTTCTAATTAAAGCCTTATTTCCATTTAATTTTTCGTTCAAAACACTGTACTTTGTGGCAAATTGTTATCTTTAACTTAAGAAGTGAATTGAGAGTTGAAGTATGTTTATTGGATGAAAAAGATTTAATCAGATCCAGATAATGATCATTAGTTTGTTTTTTAATTGATGAAATTATAATAAAGTTATTAAGGTACAGGTTTTACCTGGTGTTCGTTGCTGCGCAAGAATTCTCCTCAATTAAATGATGTTCGTCGTAATAGTTCTTCAGTTATTCGATTACAAATAATCCCCAATTCCCCCTTAAAGTGTCCGTTATAAATTTATCCTGTAAAATCGCTGCAGATGAAATTTTTGATCTAAGTGGGGGCGGCTTACATTTTTGATTGTCAATCCTTTTTCTCACATAAAACTTTTTCCTATTTTCCCTACAGAGTGTGACCTCTTCATCATTGTGATGAAATCCTTATGCTCTTACTTCAATAGTTTTTTAGATGCCCGATAATCAATTTTTCCGTCCTACAATTTGTCCAGTAAATCTGTGTTTTGAGAAAGTCATTTGAACTAAATTTTCGTGGGAATAGTTCTTCAAATATATGATGATTATAATTTTCTTTGTATGGGTGCTACCTCAACCCCATATTCTATCCGTCCTATATTTTTTCAGCAAAACAGTTCCATAAGAAAGTGAATTGGACGAGATTTTAAATCTTTCACTGTAATTGTTCTTTAGATATTCGATAATTAAAATCATACTTTTATGGAGGTTACCTCTCCCCCTAATCCCTTGTCCTATATCATTTCCAGTGAAGCTGTGTCATAACATCATCATCATAGACTCACGTTTTAATAGTTCATTAGATGTTTAGTAATCAATATTTGGTTTGTATGGGAACTACCTCTTCTCCTGATCCTATCCATAGTGTGAAGCTACCTCACAGTAGCTTGATTGCGACAAAGTTTTAAGATCATCGCTGTTATACTTCTTTATATATTCAATAATTTATATTTTCTGTGTATGAAAGTACCTCTTCTCTTGGACTTAACCAAAAAAATGTAGCCCCCCAGTCATACAGAAAAACTCAGAAAATGTCGGTGCAGCCGTTTAGCCCTCTACAAGGTACAAACAAACATACATACAAACACACATTGATTAATATCTTTAAGATATTTTCAATAAACTTTTAAAATGTCAACTTTTTCTTCTTCAATTTGTTTTATCTCTGAGAAATATCATCTGGATTTAATTTAAATCGTTTTTTATTTTCTTATTAATAAAAATTTCCATATTTTTTGTATTTTATTGAAATTGTTAACCTATAAATCGTAATTCAGGAAAATCATCCATTTCATTCTTATTTTAAATAAAGAAATGAAAGAAAGAATCACAATAATGAAATTACAATCAGTTAAATGCTTTAATAACGAATTTTCGATTTGCACATCTTGAATGTTATAATATTAACCCATTAAGGGGTTTTTGCAAAATACGATCTTTAAACTTTGGAAGTTGGATGGAGGTTAAAGATCTCAGAAAAGGGTATTCGAACATTAAGAATTTCTTTAGCACATGCTAAATATTTGATTTGTGTTCAATTCTGAATAAAATAAATTTTAAATCCTTTTTACGAATTATGGAAAAGAACTTGATTATTTTTTGTTTTAATTAATTTTTATTAATAAAGATATCGGACAAATTTAAATTTCAGAAAGGTGGATTTTATCGGTTTTAATGACAACGTTGAAAAACGTTGAAAAATGTTATTGATATTCTCAACAATGCACAGTGGGGCAGAAATTTTTTTAATAAATCTGTAATTGATTGATCAGCTGAATGAATTTGCATGAAATTTAGCATAACTACTAGTTAAGGAGTGTAGGAGTGTAGTTCCAGGAACGGGGCAAAGTTATAGGAGTGGAAAATGGTAAAGCTTGGACTTTGGTTTTTAATGGCGTGTCGTATTATTGCTTCCCATACAATTGATTTTTTACATTAATTTTTTACCTGATTTATCTTGAATCAGGTTTTTAATATATATATATATCCACATATATTGCTCCGAACTGGTTCAATTTTCTTGAGTTAATTAAAAAAAATATTTATTAAATAAAAAAGGTTGGTTCAGATTCTAAACCAGATTTTTGTTTAGATTCTAGTTAAGATTTTATTTAAGATACTAGTTCTGCTTAAGTTCAGATTCTAATTCAGGTTAAGACTATAGTTAAGATTCAAGTTCTAGTTCAATTCTAGTTCAGTTTTAGTTCAGTTCTAGTTCAGTTCTAATTTAGTTCCACTTCAATTCTAGTTCAGTTTCACTTCATATCTGTTTCAAATCTATTTCAAAAAATATTAAACAAATAAAAAAGGTTGGGGCCAATATCTTTACCCATATTTAAGAAAAAAATTCACTTTTTAACTGTGTACCAAAAAACCTTATAAGACTAAGTCCAGAGCAGTTCAAATTTCACCCAATTTTATCAAAACCTTCACCTTAATATATATGTCATTGAATCCCCAAACCTGAATCTAAAAAAAAAATGCATTTTAAAACCTCCATTATTTTTGCTCCAGTAAATATAAACTCTATAGACCAAAGTCCAAAAATCACAATTTACCCCACATTTTTGAGATTTTTATGAGATATACATTTCCGGAAATTTTCCAAAAGAAATATTTTGTTACGAAGCCACAGATTTTTCATTAAACTTGTCAACTCTAAATTCTGTTGCAACAAATCCTTAATATGTTCCACCGCTCAAAAGTTAGATATCAGTAAAATAATTAATGTTGTATCCATTTAACAGTCGATTCCGAGAAAAGGAAATATTCTCATTATTAATTTTAAAGGGATCTATGAACTTAGGAATACATTATATGTAGGAGTTATAGCCGATGACCCTTAAGTTCGTCAAACTTTTCAAATATAAGCAAATAAGTATTAGTGGCAAGTATTTCTTTGAAATATTATAACATAAAGTAGTTATATACGTTTGAAAATCATGTCCAGGAAATGACGATGAAAGCTTAAGATAAAGATTTAAGGGTTTTATAAGTTAAAACCCTATAACCGTTTCAAAACGTATTAAGAACATAATTGTGCCGAAATTCAACAAAAATCATATTTTAAAGTCTAACTTTAGTAACTTAAATTACTATTCCGATATGAGGCCTTATATAGGAGCTTAAAAAAATTAAAAATAAATATTTAATTTTTTTCTAAATTTAATCTATATTTTAAAGACTTAAAAGCTTTAGAATCGGGAAGTGGACCTAGTTAAATTAATATTCCCAGCTTTTTCAAAGTGTATCCAAATCGATTTAAATACCCTCCACCAAACGCAAAGAGTGAAGAGGGTATATTAAGTTTGCCATTTCGTCTTTAATCACAGCAAAATTTGAGTTGATTTATCTATATCCGTTTGTCCGTCCGTCTGTCTTTTGTCTCTTTTTTTAATGGTCGTAGTTCAATGAAATTTGACAAAAAATATATCACTCTACGCAGATTGTTAATTCAAAACCAGCGAAATAAGTTTATTATAAAAAAGTTATAGATCGATATCTGAGACAACCTCAAAATTTTCGAAAAGAATTTCTGTTTTATTTGAATTTATAGCGAAAAGATTTTATTAATTATTTTTTATTTAATTATCCATGAGAAATAATATATAAATTTATAATTATAATTATCCAATTCGGATCAGTAGACTAGAAGTTTAGATTATATAACCCCTAACATAAGCATGTCTGTCATAGGGAAAGAAATAGTTTCTTATTATTGTATGAATGTACAAGCATTAATACTTGAAGCAAAATCAACGTTGAAAACATAGTTGATTTGGAATTGTTTAATTTTTTTAGTTTTGGAGTGAAATAATTATTACTAAGAGATACAAAGGTGGTCTAATTTAATCACATTATAAGCTGCATTATTAAAAGAATTCTTAGCATCTAGTTAGTTTCAGTTCTGGTGCTCAGAGTCTAGTTCAGAGTCTAATTCAGATTCTAAACCAGATGTTTATTAAGATTCTAGTTAAGATTTAAGGTTAAGACTATAATTCGAGTTCTAGTTCAGTTCTAGTTCAGTTCTAATTCAGTTTCAGTTCAATTCTAGTTCAGTTAAAGTTCAGATAAAAATCAGTTCTAGTTCAGTTCTTGTTCAATTTTAGTTCAGCTCTAGTTTAGGTCTAGTTCGGGCCTATATTATTTAAGATTAAAGTGCAAATAAAGAAAATAAAATTTTCGAAAATCAACTATGGTCAATAGATAAAATTAGAAATGCAAATAACTCGAAAACTATAAGAGACTGTTGTTTGTCTTAAATATAAATCTCCATTTGTTTGTATCATTAAGTAAGAATCATCTAAGATCTCATAAAAATTTACATGTTCTTGCATTAAATCAAAATCTGATTCGATTTAGATTTAGACCGTCTGCTTATTGTTGGCAAGTTCACATCGATACTAATTGAAAAAGCTAAATGAAATTTGGTCTATTTATTTTTTATTAGGAAATTATAGACTTTTTATCAGAGAAGTTTAAATACGATAAGTTTAGATAGGATATGGGATAAGCGTATATTTCTCATAAAAAAAATTTAATATGTATTAAGCGAAGGTCATAAAGGTCAAGAAGAGAAGAATTTTCAAAAAGTGTTGAAAGAACCAAGTTCTCCAGAATTCGATCTACATTTCATGATTTTACAATTTTTCTTAATTCTTTAGATATGAAATAAGAAATAGTTGTTATGGCTTATATGCCTCCTTGTAATAGCCGAGCTATTAAATTTTTCCCCTTATCAGCTCCTATCGGTAAATCCGGTATTGAATTTGTCAATAGTAGGGGAATTTCGGAACTGCCTTATAGAATTAATTAAAACCATTATACCCAAATTCTGTCTTGATCTCCTTAAGGTTTAATAACTTAAGCCCACATATTCTTATTATCTTTTCTTTCTCCACTTTTATTTGCATCGTAAAATATGTCCACATCATTTACCTCCACATAAGAATAAATTCCAGTTCATATCTGTATGTGTGTACACATCTACGACTCATATGTATGCATATGTATTTTTTTTCATTTCAATGATGACGTTTTTATTATTTTTTTATAAAAAAACATAAATTTATATTTCTACATATGAGTGAATATCTTTTAACAATCATACAATCACAATCAAACACACACATACAAAAATAAATCCTTTATATAATTCTTAACATGACTTTAAATAAATTTGTCTTGGTGGTTGTAGTGGTTGTTGGGTTATACTCACTTACATACATACACACATACATAAGTAGTATAAGGATAATAGGAACAACTTGTATACAAGTGAAATGTCTCTTATTCATTTTAACATGTTTATATGTATTTGTGTTTTTGTATGTCTGCATGTTGCAGATTGTGGTGAATAGTTGATGATATTAATGTTATTGTTGTTGTCTTCATGTTGTTATTATTGCTGTTGCTATATGTTGTTGCTGTTGTTGTCGCTCGCTCTTGCTTTAAGTTAACCGAGCAACAAAACAACTCTTGATGTGGATGCTTGATGGCGATAATAATCATATTAATAGTTGTTGTTATTATTTACTCTTATGTGAATATCTTTGTGAAATACACTTAAAGAAAAACAATTAAGAATGCTATATTGAAGACAATTATCCATTTGTCTGAATTTCGATGGTATTGGTTCACATTTTATACCGGCAATTAGGGCTATAACGGAGTTATATCCATATATTAATGTTTAAAAATGTGTATTTATAAACAGTTTTTTAAGTTTTTCGGAAAAGCGTGTTATGTGGGAACTAAAGCAAAATATGGACCGATATTGGTCTGATTAATAACATATATTTAAGACAGTTAGAAAAAATATTTAGCTGAATTTCAACAAAATTTGTTTTCATTTACAAGTTTTATTAGATAAAAAATGGTCTTAATATGGGAGATATAGCAATATATAGACCGATATTTTCCAAATGAGTAGATCAGTAAGGAAAATAATTGTGTCGAATTGCAAAAGAATTGATCTTTATTTACCAGTTTTGTGAGCTCAAAACTGTTTTCACGGAAGGGGCCATATATGGGATCTAAAGCAAAATATGAACACAGATCGTTCATATTAATGATATACATTAAAAATAGTAAGAGAAATAAAAAATGTGCTGGAAATGCTATCTATTTACAAGTGTTTTAAGCTTAAAACCTCTTTTCCGGGAAGGGGTCTTATATGGGAGCTAAATCAATATATGAACCGATATGAATAAAATAAATAACATATATTTAATCAGAAAATTCATTGTCAAATTTCAATAGAATTAGTTCATTTTTAAGTGTTTAATAAGCTAAAACCCATATTCCGGAAAGGGACGTTATATGGGAGCTAAGTAAAGTAATGACACCAGCACAATCTTGTCTCTTTGGGCTTATCATTGTATCAAAATAAATGTTTAACGCAAATTTCACTAAATTATCTTAAAAATTGCGAACCATAACAAACACAGATATTGGGGAGTATCAAAATTTCGCGGATTTCCACCCATAACCTATTTATCTGATTCTGTTGATTCATTGCACGATATTAAAAAGCTTAGAACTGTATGTTGTAGTTAAATTCCTATTCAAATCCATTTATGTTTAATTAAAAAAATTATAAAAGTTCCTTTTCGAAATTTTGAGGTTGTCTCAGATATCTGTCTATAACTTTTTTGTTGATGACCCGATTATACTAAATAATGTGGCCGAATTTTGTTGAATTTGGACAATTATTGTAGGCGTGAGAATGTTTCCAACTGAGAGACAGATGGATGAATGACAAAGTTATTATACCTTCAAAACCATTTGTGGCAGTGGAGGGTATAAAAATTTATAACAGGATTTCAATTAAAGGATTAATTTGAAAATTATTTACTAGAAAAAGGAATGTTATTTTATTATCTTTAGCAGGAACTTGTTAAGATTAATTGAAAAAAATTGATTGAGACCTTTTTTCTCTCAGTGTATATTATTTTTTGTAGAAGAAAGTATAATGTAACAAATTTTTATTTATATAATTTATATGATTGTTGCTCATGTGGAGAAAATGAACTGTTGCTTTTACAAACACATTTATGTATAAAAAGAATTATATACTCTCATATATACAAGAGTTGAAATCATATTCATATTTAAGGAGTGAATCGGAAAAGAAATTATATCTCATTTTGCTTAAAACTCAAATTTAAATAAATAAAAAAATAATTTATTATTAAAATTTTATTTAAAAAAATTTAATTTTTCATTAAAATGTTTGCTAAATATTTTCAAAAATGTTATGTTTTCGCTAAAAATTCAATTTAGCTAAAACCTTCAATTTTCCCTAAAATTCTCAAAAATTCAGAATTCACTAAAAATTCCTAATTTTAATTAAAGTTTAATTTTTATTAAAAATTTCATATACAATTTTTAAAATTCTTGCATCAAATCAAAATCTGAATCGATTTAGCTGTACGTCTGTTTTAAACAGTGTTACCGTTGGTGCAAATTTATTCGCAAATTGCGACTAGATTTTCTTCATAAAACTTCACAAAATGTAATCAATTTAGCTTAAAAAGGACATAAAATAAATTTTATATAAATTATGAATGAATTAGATGCGACTTTATTTTTCGAAATCCCCTGCGACGAAAAATCTCAACGGTCACACTGGTTGAAAACATTCTCAAACTATAACATACATTTATATATATTTCATCATCGTACAAAAAATTATTCAAATCGGATCGATAGAAAAAGAGTTACGGGCTGAAATATGAACAATTTTGATACATAATTTTGATAAGATAATTTTCTGAAATTTACCTTATTTTGATAGAATGTACTGGGGTCATTACTTGATGTAGCTCCCATATAAGGCCTCTTGCCGGAATAGGATTTATAACTTACAAAATTTTTAAATATGAACCGATTCTATTAAAATTTGGCACAATTAATTTCCTTTTCTTCTTGAATTTATGTTGTTAATTTTATTAATATCGATCCATATTATGCTACAGCTCCCATATAACGCACCTTATTCGAAAAACGGGATTGAGCTTATAAAACTATTAAATAAGAACAAATTAAATGTCTATCTCTAATTACCCCTCCTGAATATACGTTAGTAGTTTGAACAACATCGGTCCATATTATGATATAGTTCCAATATAACGCATATTTCCGGAAAACCTATTTGGCTTATAAAATGTTTAAATTCGGCACAGTATTAATATATATTCTTAATTTCAACAGTATCATTCCATATTTTGTTATAGCACCCTTATAGGGTCCCTTTCCGGAAAACAGTTTTGAACTAGTTTATCAAAATCAATTCTATTGAAATTCACAACAGTTATTTTTCTAAGTGACTTCAGTATATGTTATTAATCGGACTAATATCGTTCCATATTTTGCTCTAGATCTCATAAACGTATTTAATTTTATTTCCCTAACATTTTTTTAATAAAATGAGGCATTAAAATCTATATCTCGTTACCAATGTTTGTAGGTAATTTCACGAATATATTGTCATAATTCACTGTAGTTTTTGAAAGGACCTTTTTTCACTAAAATAAAATTTTTCGTTGAAAATTCCAAGTTTTTCTAAAAACTTAAATTTTTACTAAAAACTTGATTTTACTTAAAATACTTTAGTTGCTTTTTCTGGTATTGTTGTTGTAAAAGATCATTTATATCTGGTTGTTCTTTCTTGGTGAAAAATCTTCCGATTGATGCATCCATTGACGCTGGGTTGAAAATTTTGGCCGAATGTGACACGTATCTTTCTGGAACGGAGATTCAATTATCGTGCGAACAATATGTTGGCCTTTCGATTGGTGTTTTCCCAAAGAGTTATTATTTTTTCTTAAAAAGGATAGTTTAGGATGCCAAATGCGCTGAGTTTACTAAACGATTTGCACTTCCTGCTGATTTAAACTTCATCAACACCTTTATTGAACTCATAGTTCGTTATTTCTACAGGAATATGATCCACTTATTTTAACTCGTTAAGCATAAATTGGATATCTTTTTCCTCTTTTTTATCGGTATATATAGGTGAGATTCGACTTGTGACAATTCTGAAAAATAATCCTCCCTATTAAAATTTATGCATGAGTCTACTGTATGGATTCAGTTTCCAGTGCCAGGAAACTGATATTCCTGAGTTGTAAAATGATAGTGCTATCATTTGATTCTGATTAATCGGAATCGGCTGTCCTTGTAAACGTTGTAAACAGATCGCAATTTTTAATATAACTCGATAGAATTCGGTACATATTATATATCTCATTTCAGGTACATCCCATACAAATGTTCCTAACGAAATGAAATTTGCCGAAATTTGGCAAATATAAGCAGTATAATGTTTTAAAATGATGCCAAAAATATCCGAGGATCGGTTCATTATTTCTCATATGTCCCATACAAACCGCATTTGAAGGGATATTTCAAAGACAGTTTGTATGAGACATACTAAAGGGCATATGTTGGTATTGTAATAATAAGAGATCAAATTTGGATAAATATAATAAAAAACCTATGTGTAAAATTATACGAGGGTTGGTCCATAATTTCTTCTAGTTCCAAATTTATTTTAAATCGCAAAAAATTTCACATAATTGTTAGTGTCACAATAATATAACAGTTAAGAATAAATCAGAAAAGATAATTTTTTATAACTACGTAAACAAAAAAGTTATAGACCGATATCTGGGACAACCTTTTAAAACTGAAGCATTTAAACAATGATTATGACAGGACTTATTTGTCATGAACTTTGGCACGAAAATATTGTTTTCTGTGGATATTGGACACATTCTAGGTTGGGTATCTGCAATAGATTTGTGGTATGACATAGCGAATATAGCATTCCTACTCTAAGCTCGTTGCTCCAATTCCTCCTTTCCTTCCTTTTCATTGATTTGTCCATTTATGGTTTTAAACATTTTACATTACTCACTCCTCACGCATGATTGTCTGGTTTAATAGAAGTAAAAATTATTTTTATTTTCAAAATAAAATTATCATAATAACCGCAGCATAAAACTTCTCGTACGATTATATATACCACAGGATATTAAAAGTTCATGTTGAGGTTTATTCGCCTGTTTTTCTTTAAATGCAAAAAAAAAGTGAAAAAGAAAAACTTTCATAGACAATTTTTTGTCACGGCGCCTACAAAATGAAAATAAATATAATTTAAAATTAAACTAAATTAAATGAAATATTAATTCATAAGATTTTATTAAGTAACATTTTTATAATGGAACTCTGAAATTCCCGAATTATTAAAATGCGAATAAGAAAAGTTTAAGAAAAATATTCAGTCTGTTGGCTGTTTGTTTGGGACTCATAGATAACCTAACTACTGTACCGATTTTCCCAAATGTTCACATAATGATCCTAATGTATCCGAAAGTAATAAAGGCCAAATATATTTTGATTGGACCTGGGGGAAGGATACCCCCATACAATGTAAATATTTATTACGGAATATCTAAAAAACTATATTTGCAAGAGTTCCTAAGTGTCCAGTAAAATATAACCTTAATTCACTTTTCCAATGGTCTTTTCACTGGACAATCGTAGGATGGATAGCACCAGAGGCAGGAGTACCTTCCATACAAAGCAAATATTTATTATCGAATATCTAATGAACTTTTTCAAATATGGTCCCAAACACTTTTTCAAGAAACTGTTTTACTGCACAAAATGTAGGATAAATAGGATCAGAGGGAGGAGTACCTCCCATACAAAGCAAAAAATTTATTATGAAATATGTAAAGATATTTTTCTTAAGAAACTATTTTACTAAATAAAATGGACGGATAACACCAGAGAGGAAGGGGTAGCTCTCATACAAAACAAATATTTATTATTGAATATCTAAAGAACTACTACAGCAAAAATTGTGAAATTTGGTCCCAAACACTTCTTCAAACAAGTGTTTTACTGGACAAAATGAAGAATAAATAGGAGCAGAGGGAGGACTACCCCCCCCCCATACAAGGCAAATATTGATTGTCAAATATCTCAAGAACTACTACAGCAAGAATTGTCAAATTTGGTTTCAATCACTTACTTAAAAAAACTGTTTTAGAGGACTTTCTCTGGGCTTTTTTTGAAAAATTGGTGTAAAGAAAAAATATAGGACTGATAGGACCATCCTTAGCCCCAAGAGAAGTCATAAGTTTATCTGCAATAATTTTCCTGTAAAACAATTTTACATGAGAAAACAAGCCCGTCTATTTAATACCAATGATCAACCCTCGTATAAATATATTTTCTAATAAGTACTGAAGAGTGGAATATATTTTGGTACTAATAAAAATGTAGGATTTGTGCGCTTTTAAAGGATTTTTTCTGGGGGGATAATAAGGGATTTAATTCTCTTATTATGGACCGATATTCGTACAATTTCGTACATCGCTTTTTGCTTATATTTATCTTAATTTGACAAATTATTGTCACAATACCAATGTTTATGTCCGATTTAAGCCCTGTGAGAAACAATGAAGCTTATTTGTGCCTAATTTCGTTGAATATAAAATTCAGGACTTTTGTAACCTTAAACCCCCATTACGTGAGGAACATTTGTATGGAGTACAGGTGAAATAATGTACTCTTCATCACCAATTTCAACAGCCATCATCCTTGGGTCAAAATAATGACACGTGTCAAGTTTAATCAAAATAAATCTAAAATTGCGAACTACATTTTGTTTATATGAATAGCCAGCCAGACGGACGGACAGTCGGAACTATGATGGTGTAGGGTATAATAAATTTCGAAACCTGGGATTAAGAAGAATTTTTCTGCAGCAAAGTGCACCAGGTAAAAGCTTATTAAAAATTCATTTAAGAAATTTCTTTTACAAAAATTTTGCACTAAAAATAAACCAGAGAGATAAATTATTATTATACCCTCCACCACCACAAGTGGTGAGGGTATATTAAGTTTGTCATTCTGTATGTAACGCCAAGAAGGAATCATCTCAGACCCAACAATGTATATATATTATTGCATCAAATCAAAAACTGAGTCGATTTAGCTATGTCCGTCTGTCCGTCTGTCCGTCTGTCCGTCTGTCCGTCTGTCTGTCTGTTGGAAACATTCTCACGCCTAGAATAATTGACCGAATTCAATAAAACTTGGCCACATTATTTGTTATTGTCCTAAGCAGTTTGCTATTTAAAACCAGCTATATCGGTTTATAAGCAAGGAAGTTATAGACCGATATCTGAAACAACCTCAAAATTTCAAAAATGAACTCTTATAATTTCTTCTAAAAATGTAATTGGACTAAAACAAAAAATTAATTTTAGCATACAATTACACGTGCTTCATCATCGTGCCAAAAATTATCAAAATCTGATTAACCGGAAAAAAGTTATAGGCTATAATATGCAAAATTTTGATACACCCCAAACTCTTTGTGTCATATGGACCGCAATTTTTAAGATAATTTACTGAAATTTGTCACAACTAATTTTTAAACCATTCTTAATATATGTTATAAATTTTATTAACATTGGTCCATATTTTGATATAGCTCCCATATAACGCCATTTCCCGGAATATGATTTATAGCTCATAAAACTCTTAAATTGGAACCAATTCTATTGAAATTTGGCACAAATAATTGTTTAACTATTTTAAATATATACTATAAATTTTATTTACATGGGTCCGTATTTTGATATAGCTCCCATATAAGGCCCCTTCCCGGAATGTGATTTATAGCTCATAAAACTCTTAAATTTGAACCAATTCTATTGAAATTTGGCACAACTTATTTCCTAGCCATTTTAAATATATGTTATAAATTATATTAAGATGGGTCCATATTTTGATATAGCTCCCATATAAGGACTTTCCCGGAATATGATTTATAGCTTATAAAACTTTTAAATTTGAACTAATTCTTATGAAATTTGGCACAATTATTGTTTCAACTATTTTAAATATATATTGTGAATTTTATTAATATGGACCCATATTTTGATATAGCTCCCATATAAGGCCCCTTCCCGGAATTTGATTTATAGCTCATAAAACTCTTAAATTGGAACCAATTCTATTGAAATTTGGCACAAATAATTGTTTAACTATTTTAAATATATACTATAAATTTTATACACATGGGTCCGTATTTTGATATAGCTCCCATATAAGGCCCCTTCCCGGAATTTGATTTATAGCTCATAAAACTCTTAAATTTGAACCAATTCTATTGAAATTTGGCACAACTGGTTTTCTAGCTATTTTAAATATATGTTATAAAATTTATTAACATGGGTCCATATTTTGATATAGCTCCCATATAAGGCCCCTTCCAGGAATATGATTTACAGCTTATAACACTTTTAAATTTGAACCAATTCTTTTGAAATTTGGCACAACTGATTTTCTAGCTATTTTAAATATATGTTATAAATTATATTAACATGGGTCCATATTTTGATATAGCTCCCATATAAGGACTTTCCCGGAATATGATTTATAGCTTATAAAACTTTTAAATTTGAACTAATTCTTTTGAAATTTGGCACAATTATTGTTTCAGCTATTTTAAATATATATTGTGAATTTTATTAATATGGATCCATATTTTGATATAGCTCCCATATAAGGCCCCTTCCCGGAATTTGATTTATAGCTCATAAAACACTTAAATTGGAACCAATTCTATTGAAATTTGGCACAAATAATTTTTTAACTATTTTAAATATATACTATAAATTTTATTCACATGGGTCCGTATTTTGATATAGCTCCCATATAAGGCCCCTTCCCGGAATGTGATTTATAGCTCATAAAACTCTTTAATTTGAACCAATTCTTTTGAAATTTGGCACAATTAATCTCTTAATTATTTTAAATATATACTATAAATTTTATTCATATGGGTCCGTATTTTGATATGGCTCCCATATAAGGCCCCTTCCCGGAATGTGATTTATAGCTCATAAAACTCTTAAATTTGAAGCAATTCTTTTGAAATTTGGCACAATTATTGTTTTAACTATTTTAAATATATACTATAAATTTTATTTACATGGGTCCATATTTTGATATAGCTCCCATATAAGGCCTCTTCCCGGAATATGATTTATAGCTTATAAAACTCTTAAATTTGAACCAATTCTATTGAAATTTGGCACAACTAATTTTCTAGCTATTTTAAATATATGTTATAAAATTTATTAACATGGGTCCATATTTTGATATAGCTCCCATATAAGGCCCCTTCCCGGAATATGATTTACAGCTTATAACACTTTTAAATTTGAACCAATTCTTTTGAAATTTAGCACAATTGATTTTCTAGCTATTTTAAATATAAGTATTAAGTTTTATTTACATGGGTCCATATTTTGATATAGCTCCCATATAAGGCCCCTTCCCGGAATATGATTTACAGCTTATAATACTTTTGTCATTCTGTGTGTAACGCTAAGAATGAATTATTTCAGACCCCATAATGTATATATTCTTGCATCAAGTCAAAATCTCAATCGATTTTCGTCAATCTCTTTGTCTGCTCACATCCGCAAAAATTAACAGAGCTCAATGAAAATTGGTAGAAAAAAGGCAGTTAATAGAAAAATTTTATAGCTTAAATTGTAGCTAATTTTATGACTAATTAAGTATTTCTGTGTTATATACATTTGTGAGTATATGTGTGTCTATGGAACCTAACGTGTTAACTTTACACGAATTTGTGGTGGAGGGTATTTAAGATTCGGCATAGCCGAATATAGCATTCTTACTTGTTTTTTCTTTAATTTATTTTCCATCTGAGAATTTCATTTCCAAATTTATCTACTGAATGCATTTTCAATGTAAAATTATTTCATGTTTTAATTTTTCATCTGAAGATTTTTTAATCAGTTTTGATTTTTTATTTAGTAATAAAATTGCATTTGCACAATCCATTATTGAATTGAATTTCCTTGAGAGAAAAAGTAATAAAAATAATTAAATTCTTAAAATTTTAACAAAATTTTGGAAAATAATTTATATCTGTTTTGGTTTTTGAATAAAATTATCGTTAAAAGATACAGACATTAAAATTTACTTTGAAAACTAGAAGATTAGAAATTTTAAGACTAAATTTATTGACATGACAAAAAATAGGAATTTAAATTATAATCTGGACTATTTATTAATCTATATTTTACCCATTGCGCTTGTCATAAACATCCTCCTCAGTCCAAGATCTCGAAAGAAATCTCACAAATCACAACGTGTATTAAAATGATTTTATACAATAGACATATTGCCAAATGCCCTCGGCCTTATCCGTTCTAAAATTTTATTTAATATTTGGATTGCATGGGAGCTAACTCATCCCTTGATCCTAATCGTCCTATATTTTGTTCAGTAAAACTATTTGGAACCTTATTTAAGAACTTTCGCTGTTACAGTTGTTTAGATATTCGATTATCATGATTTCCTTTATATGGGGGTATCCCTCCCCCTGGTCCTATCGGTTCTACATTTTGTTCACTAAAATAGTTACTTGAGAAAGTGATTGGAACCAAATTTCAGAATTCTCGCTGTTATAGTTTTTTAGATATTCGTTAATTAATATTTGCTTTGTATGGGAGTATCTTTCTCCTTGATCCTAACCGTCCTATATTTTGATCAGTAAAACAAATTCTTGAGAGAGTGAATGGGGGCCGAATTTGAGAACTATTGTTGTTATAGTTCTTTAGATATTAAGTAATCAACATTTTCTTTATATGGGGGACACCTCTCTCCCTGATCCTATCTGCCCAGTAAAACAGTTGCTTGAAAAACTTGTTGGGACCAAGTTTGAAAATGCTCGGTGTAGTGGTTTCTTCATTTTCTTTGTATAGAGGCTACCTCTCTCCCTGATCCTAACCATCTTTCATTTTGTCTAGTAAAACAGTTCCTTGATAAAGTGGTTGGACACAAAGTTATATCCACAATGGCTCGAAAGGAATTTTTTGAGGTAAAAGTTCAGTTCTCCATATTTTCTATTTATCCAATCATTTTTTTTGGAATTAAACTGAAAGTCCATCATCCATTTTGACATGGCTCCCACCAATTCTGCTACTGTTTCACCTAATCGATGTTCTCTCTCCACAGTTTTTCGAGCAAAAGTTTTCATTGCTTCACTTCTGTGTTGAGCAAAGCACTTTACTTCATCAGCCTGATTATAAAGGGGACTTATTCCAGCTATAACGTGGGCTACCTCTTTCGAAGTGATTTGATAAGATTTGTCTTGGCTCAAATAATCTATAAATTGATTTCAATTTCCACGCTAATTTTCATATGGGTGCAGCATAGAGAATGAGAGAAGTGATAACCGTAGGTTTAATCAATCTGCACTTGGCTGTGATATGGCCTTTACGCTGCTTTGTTAGAGAAATATTCAATGTGGGTCTTGAAATTAGGTCTGGCATCAATGATAACTCCAACATATATCTAGTGCGCTTTAGATGTCAACACATGTTTTCCAACTGTTAATCTCATTGTTCTCGTTTACGACTTCTTGAGACTAACACTGTTTCAGTTCTTTTGTCATCCACTGTTTAGCAAAGACTAGAATCTAGTCAAAAATATTAACTAGATTCTTATCTATAATATAGACTATAGACTATATAGACTATGGACTATATAGTATAGAATGAAATCTAGTATATAGCTTTTTATGTATTATGGAATCGGATTCTTAATTCTAGACAAGATTCTAGCCTTTGCTAAAGAGTAGAGTAGATACTATTTTTATTCTTTACGAAAGACTATATTCGAGTCTGTATTTAAAACTATTCTATACAACAGAGACTCTAATCTATAAAACAGGCTTGACTAACCTCTAGTCTATTATACAGTCTATAATCTTGTCTATAGCTTAATATAGTATAATCTAGTATATATCCTACAATAGAACCGAGTCTACAGCATGTATCGGATTTTGTTCTATAGTATGCAGACTAAATGTAGTCTACATCATAAACTGGAATAAAATTTAGTTTATAGCACAGACTAGAACCTAATCTATAGCATACACTGTAAACTAGTATATGGTATAGCCTAGAGTCCAAGTAGCTGAACAACATTGTCTGATTGGGGCTGGTGCAGTATCATACAAATGAAAAAATGTAGCCCTTGAATATGTGCAGAATTTGTCATACCCTATTTACTACTTTTATTAGTTTTATGTGTGCAAATATAGGAAAAATGAACACAAATTTGGGTGAGAAATAGTTTTAATTTTCGACTACAAATGTGAACTATTTACTTTAATTACTCTTTAATTATTGTTACTTAACATTATTTTTCTATAATAATTTTCATTATTTACTTACAAATTGCAAATAATCCTTTAATTTCTTATTGTGAATGATTTTGATGCACTTGTGGTTTAAAAAAAATGCTTATTTACTTGTTATAGATGCTTGTGGCATTTGTCCACGTTTTACCTTCCATTTCCAAGTTTCACTTTTTGTTTAATTTTCTTTGTTCTTCTTTGAAGACTCATTGCAATTGTGTCGTTTCAATGCAACTTGAAGCAGGTGTAAGTGAGAGTTTTCTTGGGATTATATTTAATGAACACCCACAAGTACATCAGATACCTTTTAAAGATGCTCAGTTTGTTGAATTTGAAGAATAAATAAATTTTAGAGGAATTTAATTTGTCAATGAATGAGAAAAAGTCGAAGAGATACTTTTATTGAGTTGCAAGACGAAAAGTGGTAAATGGGAAAATATAACAACAGTTTAAGATGAATAATCGTTTCAGTAAAAAATAAAGTTCTTATAGAAAGATCTGCTTAACGGCTTAAGCGATACTCATCTGCCTAAGTTTATAATTCAAAATCAGTTCAGTAAAAGAAAAGATAAAACTTAAATCACAGACACTTAGAGAAGAAATCTCCTTCACAATATGGCAAGAAGATCACAGGCTACCCAAATTTTCAGTAGGGCAAGGAAAGGCACTATCAGTCCCAAAGATTAAATATTATTTACTGCACATTAACTAAGATTTAACTATAACAGTTAGATATGACTAATTTATTGCATTTAAATATTATTTTTCAATAGAATAGGGTACTGCAAAAATTTGAGTGCTACGTGAAAAGTAAGGAGTAAGATTAAAAAATTCTTAACATACATTAATGTTAATTTTAAACACTATAAACATTAACATTTTTATAGCGTTTGCTGTCACTTTTCTCAAATAGGTTGTACATCTTCGTTCAATATCCCTCCTCTGGCCTTAGCTCCGAGCAGTTTGAAAGATTTGCCTGTTACAAATACCATATTATTGTTCTTGTACCGCTCAAGGGCTTGTTTACCACAGTGACACGATGTTAAGTCAGGCCAAATATAAATGGACCATTTTGAAGTCTTAAGAATGGAAGCCGCCCTTAAATATTCGTTGTTTAAATTTTGGTATTTATGGAACCCGTTGTTACAACTAAATGGCTTTTATACTCTAAACTTTCCTTCAACATTCCCTCGATCATCAGCAATGTAAAATTTTTAGCCAGGAAGTTGTGAACAACTTGAAAGAAAACTTAACTTCAATTTTGTGCTCCGTTTTTGGCCTCAAAATTTTTTGCAGCGTTCCGAATTTTTGCAGTAGTCCGAACACTGGTATAACCATCTACTTTCCTACCGGAAGTGTTGGAAGCTCTTTTAAAAATGCTTTCTAAAAACATATTTTTTTCCTTGGAAATATCATGTGGACCATTCCCTCTAAATGAACCTGACTTTTTATTAACGGACAAATTCTCTCTCGTACTGTTAAATAACATTGGAAACAGTTTGACCGCAGATCTTTGAAAGCTTGGTCAACTTTTTGTAGGACCAAGTTAGGTTTATTGAAAATATTTAATAATCGTAAATGCACTTTTTTCAAGTAAATTTAATTAATTTATCATACAGATATCAGGTGGTTGGACAAATTAGAGACTGAAAATACTCGATAGGGTCAAGAAGTGCGCTAACACCATTTAAAGAATTATTCATGATCGTTTAACTCTGAAACTGTTGGAATAATTTTCATAAGTTTTAAATACACAGACGGTATCCTACAATGGAAAAGATATCGCTTTACAATGTTATTAATTAGAGGCTGAGGAAGCAGTACCCCTTGGAAAATAGGACAGATAGTTTCTATCCAAAATTCTAATATTTATTATCTTCTCTCTTCTTTATTCAATTGCAATAATATAAAAAACTTATTTATAACTTATGAAGAACGTTTTTTTTTCCCCCAAAAAATTTCTACATCCTTGATCTCTTCTCTAATTACTTGAGCAATTATTTTCTTTAATTACTCATTCCTCTTTTCTTTAGTTTTTACACAAAATCTGAACTTAAAATCATAAATAGTTTTCTATTTAAATTCTCATTTTCTAAATAATATTCTCCATTACACTTTCAACTTTGCTCTTTAAGACCGATACTTATATAGAAAATCTTGTTCATTTAATTTTTAAATACTCACACATAAACACACACATATATACACACACATATATATATATATAAAAACAAATAAATATTTAAGATAGTTTGTGGAAAATATATCATTTCTAATATGGTTAACCGAACAAAGAATTTTTGTTGTACATAATAACATATATTCAGACAGACAAGACTACAAGTATTTCGAAATGAAAGTATTATACGTACAGACCACAGACACAAAAACTAATCTCAATATATTAGGAGCATATTTATTACCTTTAAGAGCAGAGTTGTGAAAGAAATTAAACATTAATTAGTGAAAACAAAATCAAGACTTTGAAAATATCGGAATCGAAAAAGGAAACGATTCAATAATTTCAGCTCCATTATTTGCCTTTCTTATTGCAAAGTTGAATATGAGGCTATTGGTCATATTTTCTATAGGACCGATCAAGAAATATAGAGCAAGAGATTTGAACGCCAATTTTATCCATTTCTGAAAATCATGTTTGAAGTTACCGCGATAAAGTTTTTATTGCCAGAATCATTTTCTGTCGATGTCTGAATAATACTTAAAGGTAATACATAAAGGGATTATATCACAATTTCACATTATTTTTCAATATCGAATCTCTCACTTGATCCTATCCGCCCTATCAAATTTCCAATAAAACAGTTTTATAAAAAGAAATGTTTAGAAAATAGATCCACCCATTACAATACATTTTCAAATTGGTACCTTTAATATTAATTTTCTTTTCATTCTTTATTAAAGCAAAAATTGATCTGGATCATTAAAAATACGAAACCCATTTCGGTCAGTTGAAAACATAACCTCTTTTGGCAGAAATTATGCAATAAAATAAATAAAATAGAATTTGTAATGACAACATCTGTACTGTTTGATATAATTCAGTTAAGAGTAATAATTAGACCACCGATTAATATAACCGATTTCGTGTTTTATCTCTCATTTGAAAATAAATTCAAAGTCTAAATAATATTTTAAAACGGGGCTAAATCAATGACAGACAAATGAACAATCTTTTCAAGAAAAAATAAATAAATAATTTATCAAACTTCCAGAAATTGGAACTACTTTTAGAAGAAAGTGATTCTAATTTCGGAAAGACTATTGTACATATTTAAATGTGTTATAAGTGTTAACATTGTATGGATTCAAACTATTCCAATGAACCTGTGCTCCATGAAACATTCCCCTTTACCACCCCTTTCCTATGGTCATATTCACATTATATTTCTTCCAATGAATCCGTTTCACTACGATAGTTCTTAAGATTAATAATTAATTTCTATTAATTACTAGCTAAGACTTGATGCACTCTGCCGCCATTACAATGTCAGTGGTATCAATTCACATGATCCTATCCGTCCTACATTTTGGCCAGCAAAAACCAATTATAATACTTGAACCAATTTGAATACTCTCGCCTTTACAGTTCTTTAGATATTCGATAATTAACACTTTCTTTGTACGGGGGCACCTCTCCCCATGAACCTATCCGCCCTTCTTTCTGTCCAGTAAAACAGTTTTCAGTGGCGACATTAGAGAAACTCTTGCAAATATCAATTGATTTAGCTTTCTTTAACTTATAAACTAGATTCATTTTTTATCCTCTCCTTTTGACCAAGGAAAAAAGTTATAGTCCGATATCTAAAACAACCTATAATTATAAAAAATTTGAACAACGATTATGATTTTTCGGCTTTTTCAATTTTTATGAACTTTGGTATGTTGTTATTGCTTTAAGTGAAAAATATTACGCATTATACAATTTTTGGATTGGGAATCGGGGAGGGGTACTCCCTGCAAACAAAACAATAAATATCGTATATCTTTATAATCAATACAGGATATTTAGAATTGGGCACGAGGGAGTGGTATCCCCTAACAAATTAAACTTTTTTATGTCACATTTCTCTAATATTGTTACAGGATATTTTATGAAATTTGAGATATGGCACGGAGGAGTAACAAGCGAAATTTTTAAAATCATCGTGCTTGGGGTATTAAGGATTTGGAATAGCCGAATGTAGCATTCTTAAATCCAAACCCAAAAAATTTGGCTGCATCTACCAAAGGGAATTTATTAAAAAGTTAATAGGGAAATAATTTAGATTATGTTTTGGGAGAACCATTTGTCCTGACCCCAGTAGTTCTTTTAAAACAAATAATTTTTAACGATTTAATGATTCTAAATTGACGCTTTTGGCTTTAATTTTTTTCAAATACAGCTGTTTAATAGAAAAGTCTGTTAAGTATTCGAAAAGTAATATATTTCTTGTTTGGGGAGAATCTCTTGCTACATATGAGTTTCAGATTAATTTAAATTTTGATACAGCTAAAATTATCGAATATATAAAGATGCTTAATGTTCGATTATTTTGATTTATCTTTATACTGAGTACAACCCTATCAGCCGTTTCATTTTCGTTGTAAATGTTCTGTAGATATATGAAAAGTATGTTCTCTAGATATTCGATATGTTTTCTACCAGGCGTACAGGAACATTTTGCTAAAATTTTTAAAAAATCGGTTTATCTATTTTGCCGTCAGACTTTTCAAATTATTTTTAATCAAATTCGGGAAGGAATTATATTTATATTTAAACCAGAGCCAAGTCTGATATTTAAGGAAATCAAAGAATGTCATAAATCATTGTGATTTTAAAATTTTATTATAATTCCAATCAAATGTTGAGGATTTAATTCCTTTACATATCAACCAAATATTTTGGTATATTTTGGAACATTTAAAAATTGCTGAAGCAGAGGAGCACACACGTTCATTTCATTCCATTTCATTCTGTATGTTGTGTGACTGATTCTAAATTATAAGTGAGTTTTTAGTACAATAGAGAACTTTAGACTCGTACTCTCATTTAGGAACTTCTATAAATTTATTTTGAAAAATTTATTTTGAAACTTACGAATTATATAAAATAAAATAGTTTTGGAATTTAATTTAAAAAAACTGAAAACAAATAAATGAAAATGAATAACGAAAAAATAATAAATTTTTGAAAATGAATCGAAAATACGAAATTATTAATAATAAAGTGAAATGAAAAAGTGTGAAGAAAAAAAATGTTATATATTGTTGCATCGAAGCTGTAATACTTTCCACTATTAATATCAAAAACCATTCTTTTTAAGGTTTGTAATACGACCTCTGCTCCACAGTTAATTCAAAACGTTTGTTTTTCAACCGATATCAAGGTGCCAAAAATTCTATTACCCAGAATTTTAGAACAAATGCTGAAAACATAACTTTTTTGCTTTGCGATTTGGAATTGGAGTGTTATGAAAAAATAAGGGGAATTTAATTCTAGTACTACAAAAATTTAGCTTTTTTTGTATTGTTTTTATATTACACAAAAGCCTATAAAGTTGCCTTTCAATAGAAATCCCGTAATGGTTATTAAAGTTCTACATTTTTAGCAAAAATCGAAAATTTTTAAAACTAATAACTTTTAATTCCATGAAAATATTTATAAAATTCGTTTACCCTTCATCACTAAAGGTATTATTACATGTCCATCCTTCTAACTGGCTGTCTGGTCCATGGAAACCTTGTGAACCAAAATATTGATTGCAATTTTGAGAGATATCCAGATGATATTTGGCAGATGTCACTGTTCTAGCTCAAGGACAATGACTGATGTAATTTCTGATGATGATTTCGTTATTTCACCTGCATCCATTCAAATGTTCTTCCCAGAATGGGGTTTTAAAATCATTAAATAAAAATAAGTCTTAAAATATTCTAAAAATGATGTGCCAAATTATGTGAGGATCGGTCCATTATTTCTCATAAGTTCTATACAAAATATCACTTTGAAGGGCTTAAATCTCATTATAAAAAGAATTGTAATAAAAACAATTAAAAATATAACTGAGGTCGGTCCATAATTTCTTCTAGCTCCCATATTACGTCCCCATTTTTAAACGCACAAGTAACACATAAACGTTAGGACCATAACAATATTCTATTAAATCAGAATATTAATTTTAACGAGGATTGTTCTATAATTTCTGGTAGCTACCATAACCAATAATGTAGTGTAGGGTAATAAGTGGTCGGGCTTGACCGACTATAAATTTTTACATTTTTCCTTAAAATATTTTATCATTACGTTATAATACGATAAAAGATTTTCGAAAAATCGGATACAATTTTGACACACTATAGCACGAAAACTTTGAACAGATCGATAAAGGAATAAAATTTAAAATTTTGGATCTAAATATTTCTTAATCTATGAGATTTAAGACTTTTATAGGTACTATACTACCAGAATGCACCCAAATTAGCATCTTTAAAATCGGTTCAGCTATAAGAAATCAGGATCGTTTAAAATAATTTCAAGACTCGAGGTATCCACCTTTTGGATTAGGATTTTTGGCATTTTCCGATTTTTTTTTAATTCCTTTTATACTCATAAAATTGACTGTAACATTCAAAGAGATGAGCGATATTGAAATTGAATTTGTTATTGTACAAATCTTAATATTTCACATAAATTTCTTCAATGACCTTTAAAAATATATATTTAACAAACTCCATTGCCTATCTTTTAGGTGCGCAATTTAAAGCATATCTTTAGGCTAACATAAATACCATCCATTCACCATTAACTAGTCCACTCAATAACAAACTATTTTACATTTCCAATAGTTAGTTTTGCTCTACAAAATCCATCACTTGAATATAAAATTATTTTTTTCATTCCATCAACTTATCGAAAACACGCTTGTATTGTGAATTTTGTAATATGTGCAATATTTAAACCACAATCACACACACACACACACTCTCCCATTCACTTACACACACAAGTGCCGCAAAGTAAGTTGTATGAATATATTTCCAGTTAACAATTTTCTTACAATTGATCTGCAAGTCATGACCCTCTATTTGGAAAGTGTGAATGCTTTTTTTTGCTTCCTATTTATTCCTGTGTATATTTTATGCATCTCAGACATCGTGTCCATCATTCTAATGAAGTACTTACATTCAAAAACATAAATACATTGAAACACAACCGACGTATAAATATTCAGAAAACTGGAAAGTAAACAACAGCTCATCAAGAAAACTATATTCACTCCTTTGGCCAGAACTTGTCTAGTGATTTGTTAGAGAGCTGATTATAAAACTGTTGTTTGGAAGAGGTTTGGGTGAGAGGAAGTAGGCGCAGCTTTTTCGAGAATGAAATTCTTTGTTTTTTAATTAATTTTATTATTTTAATGTTTAAAATTTTGCAAATTACTTTTTTTTAATTTGAAATTTCTTTTGATATTTTCTTGTCCATTATTTAGGTTACCTTCCCCTATTTTTATTTAGACCACAATGTTTGTTATATAAAACTTTTGTTAGTAGCATTGATTTGTTGCCATTGATGCATGCACCTTCATTTTTATTTCTACTTATAGAATTTTTTCCTTTTCATTTTGCCATTTTCTTTTATCTTTTAAATGGCCCTTTTTCTTGGTTAAATATATGTGGAGATAATGGTAAAGGGTGATTCGAAAGGAGGTATAGGGGGACACAGTATTGAATGAGAAAATCAAATGATTTTCATCTAAGAATGTATCGATACAAATGGTACTTCTCACAACCTAATTAATAATCAGAGTCTATATAAGGAGCTAACTGTAACTTATAGGCTCTCAAAAGGAAATATTACATCCGATTTCTCTTATAACATACATATTGATAAACTTTATTGATCTGTAATTCGACTAATACATCCATATCCATACATATATCAGATGAAAGTCAATTAGAGACTTTACTAGAATTAGATTTAAAACTGAATTAGAACTGAACTAGAACTGAACAAGAGCTGAACTGGAACTGAAGTAGAACTGATCAAGAGCTGAACTAAAACTGAACTAGAACTGAACTAGAACTGAACTGGAACTGATCTAAAACTGAACTTGAACTGAACTGGAACTGCACTAGAACTGAACAAGAGCTGAACTAGAGCTGAACTAAAACTGAACTAGAACTGAACTGGAACTGAACTGGAACTGAACTAAAACTGAACTAAAACTGAACTAAAACTGAACTAGAACTGAACTGGAACTGAACTAGAACTGAACTGGAACTGAACTAGAACTGAACTGGAACTGAACTAAAACTGAACTAAAACTGAACTAAAACTGAACTAGAACTGAACTGGAACTGAACTAGAACTGAACTGGAACTGAACTAGAACTGAACTAAAACTGAAGTAGAACTGAACTGGAACTGAACTAGAACTGAACTAGAACTGAACTGGAATTGAACTAGAACTGAACTAGAATTGAACTAGAACTGAAATAGAACTGAACTGGAACTGAACTAGAACTGAACTAGAACTGAACTGGAACTGAACTAGAACTGAACTAGAACTGAACTGGAACTGAACTAGAACTGAACTGGAACTGAACTAGAACTGAACTAGAACTGAACTAAAACTGAACTAGAACTGAACTGGAACTGAACTAAAACTGAACTAAAACTGAACTAAAACTGAACTAGAACTGAACTGGAACTGAACTAATACTGAACTAGAACTGAACTGGAACTGAACTAGAACTGAACTAAAACTGAAGTAGAACTGAACTGGAACTGAACTAGAACTGAACTAGAACTGAACTGGAATTGAACTAGAACTGAACTAGAATTGAACTAGAACTGAAATAGAACTGAACTGGAACTGAACTAGAACTGAACTAGAACTGAACTGGAACTGAACTAGAACTGAACTAGAACTGAACTGGAACTGAACTAGAACTGAACTGGAACTGAACTAGAACTGAACTAGAACTGAACTAAAACTGAACTAGAACTGAACTGGAACTGAACTAAAACTGAACTAAAACTGAACTAAAACTGAACTAGAACTGAACTGGAACTGAACTAATACTGAACTAGAACTGAGCTAAAACTGAACTAAAACTGAACTAGAACTGAACTGAAACTGAACTAAAACTAAACTAGAACTGAACTGGAACTGAACTAGAACTGAACTAGAATTGAACTAGAACTGAACTAGAACTGAACTGAAACTGAACTAAAACTAAACTAGAACTGAACTGGAACTGAACTAGAACTGTACTAGAACTGAAGTAAAACTGAACTAGAACTAAACTAAACTGAACTAGAACTGAACTAGAACTGAACTAGAACTGAACTAGAACTGAACTAGAACTGAAGTAGAACTGAACTAGAACTGAAATAGAACTGAACTAGATCTGAACTAACACTGAATCGCAGCAAAATTAAATTGTTTCTTGGTATTACAAAATCGGTTCAGAAAAAGTCAAGTGGTTATATAACCAAAAAAATGGTTTCCTATTGAAATTAAAATTGTGTAAATAGTTTTGATCTATTTTTAATTTTTCTTTTATGAAATCGATGTAGGGAAAAACGTAAGCGCGAAGACATTTAGAGGAGTGATGCCTTCTTTATAAACGGAAGTCTAAAAATTTTATTATTAAAGGATGGATAGAACCAGAGAGCTCAACATACAAAAGAAAGTTTAAACATTAATTAATTATAATAAAGACCCCAAAGAGATCCCGGATATTTGAATCAACTTTATACACTTCCTTACAAATCACCCTTTCTATTTACACAAGTCAACTTCATGGTGAAAAAAAAAGAAACAACAACCCATATAATAATATAAAATATACTTTGAAACGTTTTTTTACAAACGCCTTAAAATATGCAATACATTTTATTTTTGTATTTACACACGTACATATGCAACATCTACTTCAATAGAAAATGGACATTGATGGGTTGTTTCTATTTCTTTCTAAGTACTGCTTTTTTCTATCGAACTTCTTCATCTTTAATTTTTCTACGTCATGATGCTATTCCAGCTAAATATTGTTCTACTCTACTCTATTCTCAATTGAATTGACATTTTGGCCAATTTCCAAGCATGTGTTAAGATCTTTTCCCATTTATTTCCATAGACTTTAAATAGCTACAACAGCAACAAAATAACGATGTTTTTTTTCTAAGGAAGAGGAAAAAAACAGCATTTAGTGAAACTTTTTTTTAAAAGAATATGAATGCAAGTGAGTTCATTATATGAAAAGGACCCAGGGGTATTTAGAAACTCATATTGAAATTATGATAGAAATTTATATGCGAATATTAAGGAATTTTATGTTTAAATAAGTTCAAGTGTATGTGTATGTGTGTACAAAAGATTTTTATTGCAAATTGTAAATTTTTATTGGCCAAAAATTGTAATCATAATATTTTCCCTATAAAAAAATGAGATAAGATATTTATTTAAATTTTTCAGATACAAAATGAAAGCCATTGAGAGTAATTTCTTTTTGTAATGAAGGAAAGAAGGAATAATAAAATCTTAAAATGAAAAATTGATTTTTAAAAAAATTTCCTCTATGTGATTGATTTGTATTAAGGACAGAGTTGGGAATGTTATGAATTTTCCTATTTTAAACAATTTTTTTTATAATTTTATTATTAGTTTTCACTACTTATTTTAGTTTTGTATAATTATTTATTTTTAGTTTCCTTTGTACAGGCGTTTCCGGTTGAATTTGGCTCCATTTTATTTTTTAAAGTTTGCTTATTCTTTGTTTATTTTTATTTTCTCTATTAGAAATTTGTTATTCTGTTAAGATAAACTTAAATGTAAATATAAACTATAAACTTAAAAAAATATTATTTTAAATGTTACACTTTATTAAATTACCCTACAACCGGATGTCCAGTCCTTAGTTAGGATTTTTGGAAATTCATAAGATGAAATTATTCGAAATTTCCATGTAAAGTGAAGACATAACGATAATTTTTTAGGCTTCAAAATTTATGAGAAATTTGTATAAACTCCACTTATTATAAATTTCCTATATATAGAAACTCCCCTTATGTATTCAGAAAAGGTAAAGCTTTCGAGAATTATAACAGTAAACTTAAGGGTTTCAAAATAGTTTTTTTTTTGGAAATTCTGTAACTTTTGAATCGTTTTGAAATATCTTAATTCTATTTCACATGGTCAGTTAAGATTGATTTCATTACGAGGAGTAAATGCCACCAAATTTTCAGGGAAGTATCTGGTTAACCTCCAAATTTTACCACCTCCCAAATGAACTCGGAAATACCCCTTCACTAATCGCATTAAAACATCTCTTACGGTTCAAACGTTAAAAAATTATTTGCAAAACTCATTTTGGAACTCATCAATCTCTAAGAGATTGAGTTTTATAAAAATTATATGAAAGCCTCCCATCATCATCTCCAGTTTTTGTTATTTCGTTTGGTTCTTATGATTAATCGGATGATATTTTAATCTAAAAACTGCAGTCTAACTGTCAACAATCAGATCAAATGATTAAATATCACTTCTTTGTTTTATCTGGAAGATCTTGCGAAGTCTACAAAACATTCCACGAGACTGAACGTTCCACGTTTTAAAAACAGATTTTATAGATACAAATTTTGAAAGTCTTTTTAATTCGTTCACACCACCCTTCTATCAGAATTGCTTTATGCTCCAACTCTTTGTGACATGTTTTGGGAAAAGGTGAGATATACGATGGATCGGTGGATTTAGCCTTCCACGGCTTGAGGATAAACATGACAGGTATTGACATAGAAAATTAGATTTTATATTCGTAATAAAAACTATAAGTTCTAAATGCTAAATTTTCTACAAAACAAATATTACACACATCCTACAGTTCGAATCCAACATCAGCAAAACTTGTCCACGTTATCCTTCAAAAATTAAAAAATGTGGGTTATTTCATCCCTCCTCCAAAATTGGTGTATATGCAGAACCTCTAAGTATTTATTTTTCTGGGAAAATTGAGGGAAATAATAAGCTTGCTAAACTGCATCACACATAGAGGGCGATGTTCAAGGTAATGATAGATAACCTCATTATGTCCCTAACCCAACTTTGTTGTGGCTCTATGCTTCAAATAACAACGAGAAAATATGTTTCTTAAAACTACAAATATCAAACAAGTTTTCTCTGAATGATTAAGAGATTTTTGTACAATTTATTTAATCTAAATTAGACCAGATTTAAAAAGAGATGATTAAACAAATAGTTAAATGTAGAAGCCAAGCAAGGGATAACTGTTTGTGTTTATAGGAAGCAATTTTTGTTAAACCTCCCGATATCAGTTGTTAAAAAAAAGTCTTTTTAAACCGCGTTAGAATCTTCTTCGTATCGGCAAATGTGCAGCCTTCAAGTTTGCCATTATATTGTCTATAAATTGACTACTAAATATACATAAATCTGAAATTCTGAAGGAATTTCTACTCAGTTGTGTCAAAACAACTCTTGCAGACCGCAAGGAAATCTTAAGTCATATTGAGAGGTTTTCCTTGTGCATTTTATAATTCTGATCTAATTTCATTCATATCTGGAGAGTTTGTCGATTTTACTTGCCATTTCTTCCCTTTCTATCATCATAACGTAAATTGGAGTTTAGGAAATATTCAAAAGCCTGAATGATAAATCCAAAATACAACTTGCGGTTCTCTCTGCAACATTTAAGACCTTTAAGAAACCTTTCACCGAATTAATGGCTCTTTACTGCTAATTTGTAAGATCCTGCTGATATTGACGTTCCAGAACAATCTGTTCTTATAACCATGTGGATAACTCTCCGTATTTTTCTCTAAATCGCTTATATGAGCCTGCTGTCTTCTTGGTTACAATACTGGTTTTAATTATATTGCAAATCTCATTCAAGATTTGACTGTCAAGATCTCGATTTAATGTTGAAATTGTGGATATTTTGTGTCATCTTATTTATTTAAGGCTATAGCCTCTATCCAATTTGATCGCGGTAAAATTGGTTACAGTTCCATCTACCAATTCTTAGTTTGATTCCCTCCATCTTCAATTTTATGTTAAAATCAAGAAATCGTATAACAGTTTCCCGAATTTCAAGTCGTTTCCCACCAACTAGTAAAACAGATTTTTTAGAAATAATTTTGTAACTTTTAAACCGTTTGAGATATCTTTATTGAATTTCACATGGTTAGAGTTGAGATATTTTGGTAGAGGTTATGTTTTTTTTAATTTCAAACAGTTCAAAAGTACAAAATTTTTCCCAAAAACATCGATTGACTCGTGCAGGTACTGCACTTTTCATCGTACAACTGGCAGATATTTGAGAGCTGCCAAGCAAATCACCACAGGGAAATATGTGAACCGAATTGTTATAAGATCATTTTAAAGTTAAACCGTTTAGAAACTTTGTTCTATAACTTATGAAAAAATAGCGCATTTCAATTGTCTCCGAAATCCCATGTATTTTTATATAACCCCCCCTTCCCTCAGAAAAAAAGAACTTAATTTAAGTTCTTTTCCTCTTATGTGTTTCTTTTCAATTCCACATGTGTTTACCTTCATGACTTTTTGGTAAAAGATTTTTATTTCATGTTTTTATTTTTTAACTTCCAACAAATTTTTTCCCTCATTTTGCCGCCACAAAACTTGGCTACAAAAGTCTTAAAATGTTTTTTTTTTTTGTATCTTTTTCATGTTTATACCTTGTTTAGGGGTTTTAGTTTTTGCGAGATTTTTAGTTTTTCAATTCTCATTCTGCTATTAAGTCTTGGAGTTTCAGTTTGGATCTTTACAATTGAATTTCTTGTCTGTAAATGCTTATCATCTTAAGAGTTACAGATACATAAACATAAAATAGTTTGTAAGGGAGTTTAAATAACCCAGTGAAGAGGTAATGGAATGGTTGTTACAAACTAATTATAGTTAGATCAACTAGAATTTAAGTCCCTCAGTAATACATTTCAATGGAGTAAAACTTTTTTAAATTGTGATATTTTTCGCTTCAAATATATTTTTCATAATTTTCCAAATATAAAAATAATTTCAGAACATTTTCCTAAAATACATATTCGCTGGGTTATTCGTTCATATAATAAAATTTTTGGCGTCCTTCATACTGTCAATTACTTAAAGTTTTCTTTCTTTTCTTGTAATTTTTTTTATACTTTAGTTTTTTTCGCTGACTTAAAGCTAAGTCTGGCCATACACCATGGTCTTTAATTACGGATGCTATGGACTTTTATACACTAAACTTAATAAGTCCTTATGTTGTAGTTTTCATTTATTAGCTTTGCTCATATAAAATGTTCTTTTTAAATCGTATTAACTAATTTTGATTACTTCCCACCGTTTAAGGAGTTATTAATGTCTACTTCCTCACATGATGTTAAAGTGCATCAATTTTACTTAGTTTTTGTTTGTTTTTCTTTTCTTTTCTTTTCCTTTTCTTTAATATTTTTTCTTGTAAAAACATTCGCCAGAAACTGAAAACAAAACTAAAGTTTTGCTAAATTGTTTCTTAGTATTTCACCCCTTTTCCCCATATTTTTTCCATATATGTTTTGTGAAGGTATTTGTGTTGGTTTGGTGTTTTGAAAATATGTAATAATTTGGGTTTCTTTTTTCCTTTTTGGAATTTTCAATTGTTGTGTGTTAGTTCTCTTTTATTTTATATAGTTTTTTTATTGTTATCTTGTTAGAAAATTGCCTTGGACCTTGGTTGAGATAGTGGAACAGAAGCTGAAATTAGTTGATTTTCTTCATAGGCCACGAGTTCAATACAATTTCTCGCAGTTATTTACTTCATCTTTAGTCAGTATTATTAGAAGTGAAGAGAAGAGAAGATAAGAGAAGAAGAGGATTCAAAATATATATTTTTTGAGGATTCCATGACCACCGATCTTCTCCTATTTATTTAATTCAATATACAATGCAGGTTTTCCATTTCCTAAACATGCGATTGCATAAATTATCGGTAAGAATATACAGAGGATTTCCCTCAACTAAGAATATGAACACCTTAAAAGTTCTTAACTATATTTTTACTTTCCAATCGCCTCACTTTATTGTTTATAATGCCTATATAACTATGAAAACTTTCGTTCTCCTGAAATTATAGCAGCTGTACAGTGCTCTACAATGCCATCAATGAGTTGACGGGTCGTTTTCATACTATTTTTACTGCTGTTCCTAAAAAATATTATAAAGGTTGCGGTTGGCGTTTAAAGGTCAATCCAGTTTCTTTATTCATTTTTAATACCAGCAAAATAGATTCTTGATCTGCGCTACTCAATTTTAGTATCTATCATTGCCTCGAAACAGCGCCCTCTTTGTGTAAAATAATGGTGAAGAACTTTGCTAATTTTTCATTTCTCTATTTTCCCAGCATATTTAGGGTGACTGCAGTAACTGATCATAATTTTCTGGCGTTTCTTAAGGTTCGGCGTATACATCCAAAGTCGGGATTATCGGGGGTTTCTTCGATGTTCACGTTTTTTGGATGGTATAAACAGGAAACCACATTTTTTATATTAAAATGTTACCAATATACTTAGGCTTGTTCCCCTATCAATATTTAGCTTCGGAAATTCGAAAGTTTTTTGTTTCTTACTTCGGCTACAATCTGTCATTTCCATACTCGAACTGGTCGAATTTTCTCATGTTCTCTTACAGTTCTTACTCCTCTATGTCATTGTCAATGACAATTTTCCACGAGTTCACACTGTTAACGCTAATTCTTCGAAAACTTAGCAGAACTTTTCATAGCTCTGCTGAAATTCCATCAGTATCCGAGGATGCCTCTTGGTTACATATGTATTTTCTTTCTATAACAAAGACAAGAAGACAAAAATTATATAAAATCTGTGATCTCCCCCTATAAGAAGGATCATTGTATTTAGAAATAGAGTTTAGGAACTAAGATTCCTCTAAGCCGATCAAGTCTTCTAAACACTTCAACAATCTTCACCGAAATAATATCATTGAGAGATTTTTTATTTGTTTAAAATGAGCTTCGGAAATGTATGCCTTCACATTTCCAATGGAAACTTTTAAGGGTCCTCGTATTCAGAAATAGGTTTTATGAGCTTTAAGAGAGTGAAAATTCGATTTTTTTCGTGATTAATATTTCACGTGGTTCAGTTTATCAGGTATTGGAAGGTATGAAACCAAACGACATGTTCGAAAACATTTGGAGTAGATTTATGTGAAGACAGTCATTCTATCTTGATTCCAGCGACAACAAATTGGACTCGGCAATTTGCTTTCCTAACTTGTAGTCCATTGATTCTTCATTATTTGGTCTATTGCTTCGCAAATTATTATGAGACGAACTGTAGTTGATTAAGATACTAATAAACCAAGTTTATAGAGGGTGCTGGTCGAGGATTTGGAAAATTATTTATGTTTGTAAACAATCATTTTTCCAAAAATTTCGCTTTCAACCCACTGTCTTTAACAACAGCAACAAATTGTTGGAATTTTTATATAAAATATTTTTTTATTTTCCAAATTCCAAATAATGTCAGTTTGTATTTAAGTTTCTGTACTTCATATTATGGTTGCAGTCTTGCAAAAATTGAAAAAACCATAATTTGATGAACTAAATGACTTTTGTCTAATTTTATTAAAACAAACGAGTACTTTTAAGCTTGAAAAAGTAATGTGTATTAAAAGGATGTTTTCGGAAAAGAAAATATTTTGCTGATTGTACGGAAAATTCATATGTAATAGATTGACCTACAAATACTAACGAAGAGTACAGTATTTAAGACTTTAAGTTGTAAACTTAAAGAATGAAGTAAGTTCCAGTAAGTTAAGTCTTCTTAAAATTTAAAATTTTATTATTTGAATTTGGCAAAATATTAAATAAAAATTTACTTAACATTTCAAAAATGTTGAACAAAATCAGAATTTCATTTAAGTTAGAAAATTTGCCACGAAATAGTTCAAAACGATCTCTTTTGAATTCTCTCATATCTACTTATTTCAATAAACCTTAAGAGAAACAATTTGAATGTTTTGCACAAATTTCCTTTCTAATGATTTGAATAGTGAATTAGCAATGGGAGTTGTAAAACACTTAGTTTAATAGAACAACACACATATAAAACATATATTAATTGCTAAACAACTGATATGTAGCTGTTTTAATCCCTGCCTAATTAGGGTTCTACATCTGAAATCTGGAGTCGTATTTTTCCGAGCTTAAGGAATCCATATAATTGATCAGTAATTCACTATTCTCTGCTTTTGCCTTCAGTTCAACTCACTTAATACTTTCAATATCTCTTTCTCAATTTCTCTATGTAAGCATGTGCTGAGAGTGCCTTCCTTCTATTTCCCTGTGGAAATTTAAGTAATGTTGGTGTTGTGCGAATTAAGTGCTATTTCAGCCTCTTTATTAAAACTACTAGGATTTTTCAGCCAATACTTTTTCATAGTGTTATATATAGTTCTAGGACCGAATATCCTACTTGTAGGATATTGGAAAGACATCCATATTTGTATTAAAGACTATTGTCACCTTTGTGCGTAAACGACCAACAGTTTGGCGTTTTTTCCTTTTTTTTTTGTAAACGAAAGTCAATATCCCTTTCGATCCCCGATTTCTTGTATTGATACGTAAAGTGTTTTTCTTCTCCACATTAAACTCCAAAAAAGGGAGGCGTTATCAGAGTAGTTGTTACCGCTTAGGTTCTATCGCTCTACTATTTCCGAAGCTAAAATTGTTTTCAAAACTACATAAAATTAAAGTGATTATTGGGCGCCATCCTGACGCATATCTTTCCAACTTCTACTTTAGCACTCAATAAATGTTCGTGTTTTATCCTAAAGGAAGCATTTCATAAGTCTAATAAGTTTTGTGAGAAATTTTTCCAACTTCTCAATTCTCTTCAAATCACATTGTATCTGAGGTTTGTGTCAAAGGTTTTCTCGCAGCATAAGAAGCATCCTAAAATCCTTTAGTATATCAATTCCAAATTACAATTTACCACTCAATAATTTTTCGTGTTTAATTCATTAGATATTACGTTATATGATTTTCATAAAGCGAATAAGCTTAAAGGGAGATATTCAACATCTTAATTCGCTTCAAATAACATTTTGTATGAGTTTGAATCATGCTATTTTGAAGTCTTTAAAGTATAAAATGTCTCTCTAAAAATTGTTTCATTATGACATGAAGGCTAAAGCCAACCCTTTCCTCTCTTTCAAAGATATAGGGAGGTACCCTATTGTTTATCAAATTATCTGGAATAATGCTAAATACACGCACTAATGTTGGGCAAGTTTTAAGTGCGCCTTTTTTTAAGTTTCATGTAATGTGTATGGGTCACATTTCAATAGCTAAGCGGAGTCTCAGAAAACAGAAGATTTGTTTTAAATCGAATTCTGAATCCATCATTATGTTGGAATAAGTTGATTCGATGAATGTGTGTGTGTGTATTCACATAGGAATATCACAACTAGGAGTTCAAAACTAACGAATTGTCAAGTTGAGACAGAATGACACCATTTTGACATGACGTAAGATAATAAGTGTCTAGTGTACGTCTGTACTAGATCCATCCTGACTTTGTAAAGTATTTTAAGTAATTCATTTAGTTAGACTTGTGATACTTCACTAACAGAGTCTAGTATGTGACTAAGAATCTGTTCCTTGGCCGGACATTCCCACAGAAGTTAAAAAAAACACTTTTCTCCATTTCCAAATTATTAATGGTCATTTAAGGGTCATCCAAATTTTCCAAACACGCAGTAATCCGTGATTACTGAGAGCAACCTAGATACATCCCTTCGACTATGGTTCAAGTGTTGTCCCATACGTCACAGGTCTCTCACATCTCTTTGGTGACTTTGCATGTACCTAATTGATATTGTAGAAGACAATAATTTCCCAATATCATACGATTTTTTCAACTTCAACTTTGTCATTCTCATTTCTGAAAGGCCTTTGAGATGAAAAGTAATCACTGATTAATTTCCTTTTTAGTCTACTCTTAAGTTCCAGCTTTTGTGTGGGTCATATTTCAATGTATCCACCACATTATGTCAGAATAAGTTGATTCGATGAGTGTGTCCTCCTCCATATGGGTTATATTTCTTTGGTACCTCAAAATATCATGAACTGTCAAGTAGAGTCTGAATGACCCCGTTATGGCATGACCATATAATTCGTAAGATACTAAGTGTCTGTCACTGGTCGGAAGTACTAGATCCAACCTGTCTCTGTAAGGTATTTAAATAGGTCATTTAGTTTGACCTATAATACTTCACAAAGGTAATCCAGTATGTAGTTGACTAAGAATCTGTACCTTTTGATTACCAAGGTGATGCCAAAGGTGAGAACCCTTTCCTCCATCTCCAAATTATCGCATCTGTCACAATGTTCATTAATCGAAGTCTGCTTTCATGCCTTCCAAACACGCAGTAACCCCTGATTACTAAGAGCAACCTAGATACATCCCTACGACTATGTTTCAGGAGTTGGCTTGAATGTCTCCTTTGTGACTCTTCATGTATCTAGTTGAGAACGTCTATCTTGACACATTCACTTAATTCTTAGCAGACAATTATTACCCGATATCATACGTATTTTCCACTACAAGTTTGTCATACTTATTTCTGACCTTTTGAGAGGGCAAGTGACTCCTAATTAGTTTTCTCAAAGTCTTATACATATGACTAGTATAAGATTTTCTGCAACGTTAGCCGCTCATACTGGTGTACTGAAAGAATTTACCTGTCGATGTACACCAACTATCGGCCTAAATTAATGTCATTCTGAGAACTAAAGAGGGAAAAAGTAATAGTTTTGGAATTATTGAAATATAAAAAAATATAAATTGCAAAATCGTGTCGAAAAGCTCTAAGTATAAACGCCGGATCTACGAGTAACATGTTCGATAAAATTTTCAAAAAAATTCAAGTTAAAGGAACACTGCATCTGGTCGAATTTTAACCTATTGAACTATGGATTTTTCAATCCCTTCCTTCAAATAAATAGGGAACTTCATGAATCTCCCATTTCTTTCCAATATGATAATGGAATTTTAAAACGAATTGATGTACTTTTCCAATAAATTACAAATCTAAGTAAATTATATATATTTGTACGTTTTAACACAATTATAATTTTAATGACATATTTTTTACATTCTAAATATTTTTTAAAAATTTATTTCCCTTTTTACCACCTGCTGATCCTTTTTAGTTAACAACTTTCTTTCTTTCTTTCTTGTTGCTCAGATGCTAATTTATGTTCATTTTAAAGAATAAAGAAAATGAGAAATAAATCTGTTTTTCTTTTTATTTTCTTGTACATCATTTTCTTCGTTTACGACTTTAATTCTATTTCCATTTAAGCTTAAAGCACTCAAAAGGAAATGATTTATATACGACGACTTCAACTAACACACACACACACACATAGAAAACACACACAGTTACAACTTAAAACTCTTTTTTATTCTTTAATAAATATGTTTCTTCATCGTCTTTCTATTTTAATAGTTTAGCAAAACTTATGAAAGTGTTTTGTAATATATACATACATACACATACATACTTACATATATATATATATTTTTATATAGAAAAGGATTTCAAAGGAAAAGCTAAAGAAAACATAAATACAAAACACAACGACAACATCAAAATTTGTAATAGAAAACTTTAAAAAAAGACGATTTAAATTTTACATAAATATAAATATATTTTCCATAAAATACAATGGGGCAAAATAAAGCAAATAACTTATAAATATTGGCATTAACGGTCCAAAATAATATGTTGTATAAAACATAAACCAAAACCTAGAAAAATAATTCTAAACACTTGAAATCACTTTAAGCGATTATTTGCATTATTCCTGAAAGGATTCCTCGCTTGGCCTATAAGCCGTGCTTGTTTCACTTGGTTCCTCCTCATTAAGCGAAGAATGTTTGTTTCGAAATACGATGTGCTGTTCAGTGTATAAAATTTCCAAATGTTCGGCAATCTTTTATGGCAAAAGGATAATAATGTTGATTTTCGACACGTTCGTGTGGACAGTAACCGATGTCTCAGATAAATAATGAAGTTGTAAAGACTGTTAGATGAAAAATTATGGTTAACATTTCTAAACTTCAAAATTTATTCTCACCCACCTTGGAAAAGACCCTTGTAAATTTTCTTTTCGGTCTTTTGTAATTGTACCTCTAAACTTATTTGACGAACCATGGTTATTTTTTCTTCAAGCGATAGAACCTCTTCGCATAGTAAATTGCGCTGAAATGAAATCAAATATAGAAATTTATTGTAAATAATTTTCCTTAATACACCGATTTTAATTTCTCTTAGAGATAATAAAAACACCATCCAGTCTTAGTCTTAATTTTGGACTTTATGTGCAAAATTAAGGTCCACGAGGTTTTGATTTTAAAAGTGAGAAAAAAACTTAACTCTTCCGCAAAGTATCCTCGTTATATCTTCATATCTTTGACACATTTCA
>PYHX02000413.1:44710028-44753186 GCA_004302925.2 Cochliomyia hominivorax | reverse complement strand
TAATAAAGATATCGGACAAATTTAAATTTCAGGTGAATTTTATCGGTTTTAATGAAAACGTTGAAAAACCTTGAAAAATGTTAGTGATTTGATGTATTCTCAAAAATGCACAGTGGGGCAAAAACATTTTTTTAATAAATCTGTAATTGATTGATCAGCTGAATGAATTTGCATGAAATTTAGCATAATTTCATGGGGCAAAGTTATAGAATGGAAAATGGTATAACATGGACTTTGTTCTTTAATGGCGTGTCGTATTATTGCTTCCCATACAATTGATTTTTTACATTAATTTTTTACCTGATTTATCTTGAATCAGGTTTTTAATATATATATCCACATATATTGCTCCGAACTGGTTCAATTTTCTTGAGTTAATTAAAAAAAAATATTTATTAAATAAAAAAGGTTGGTTCAGATTCTAAACCAGATTTTTGTTTAGATTCTAGTTAAGATTTTATTTAAGATACTAGTTCTGCTTAAGTTCAGATTCTAATTCAGGTTAAGACTATAGTTAAGATTCAAGTTCTAGTTCAATTCTAGTTCAGTTTTAGTTCAGTTCTAGTTCAGTTCTAATTTAGTTCCACTTCAATTCTAGTTCAGTTTCACTTCATATCTGTTTCAAATCTATTTCAAAAAATATTAAACAAATAAAAAAGGTTGGGGCCAATATCTTTACCCATATTTAAGAAAAAAATTCACTTTTTAACTGTGTACCAAAAAACCTTATAAGACTAAGTCCAGAGCAGTTCAAATTTCACCCAATTTTATCAAAACCTTCACCTTAATATATATGTCATTGAATCCCCAAACCTGAATCTAAAAAAAAATGCATTTTAAAACCTCCATTATTTTTGCTCCAGTAAATATAAACTCTATAGACCAAAGTCCAAAAATCACAATTTTACCCCACATTTTTGAGATTTTTATGAGATATACATTTCCGGAAATTTTCCAAAAGAAATATTTTGTTACGAAGCCACAGATTTTTCATTAAACTTGTCAACTCTAAATTCTGTTGCAACAAATCCTTAATATGTTCCACCGCTCAAAAGTTAGATATCAGTAAAATAATTAATGTTGTATCCATTTAACAGTCGATTCCGAGAAAAGGAAATATTCTCATTATTAATATTAAAGGGATCTATGAACTTAGGAATACATTATATGTAGGAGTTATAGCCGATGACCCTTAAGTTCGTCAAACTTTTCAAATATAAGGAAATAAGTATTAGTGGCAAGTATTTCTTTGAAATATTATAACATAAAGTAGTTACATACGTTTGAAAATCATGTCCAGGAAATGACGATAGATGAAAGCTAAGATAAAGATTTAAGGGTTTTATAAGTTAAACCCTATAACCGTTCAAAACGTATTAAGAAACATTAATTGTGCCGAAATTCAACAAAATTCATATTTAAAGTCTAACTTTAGTAACTTAAATTACTATTCCGATATGAGGCCTTATATAGGAGCTTAGAAAAAATAAAAATAAATGTTTAATTTTTTTCTAAATTCATTCTATATTTAAAGTCTTAAAAGCTTAAGACTCGGGAAATGGATCTAGTTAAATTAATATTCCCCGCTTTTTCAAAGTGTATCCAAATCGATTTAAATACCCTCCACCAAACGCAAAGAGTGAAGAGGGTATATTAAGTTTGCCATTTCGTCTTTTATCGCAGCAAAGTTTGAGTTGATTTATCTATATCCGTTAGTCCGTCCGTCTGTCTGTCTTTTGTCATCGTAGGTCAATGAAATTTGACAAAAATATATCACTCTACGCAGATTGCTAATTCAAAGCCAGCGAAATAAGTTCATTATAAAAAAAGTTATAGATCGATATCTGAGACAACCTCAAAATTCCCAAAAGAATTTTGTTTTATTTGAATTTATACCGAAAAAATATTATTTTATTAATTATTTTTTATTTTATTATACATAAGAATTTATATATAAATTTATAATTATAATTATCCAATTCGGATCAGTAGACTAAAAGTTATAGATTATATAACATAAGCATATCTGTCATAGGAAAGAAATAGTTTTTTATTATTGTATGAATGTACAAGAGTAAATACTTGAAGCAAAATCAACGTTGAAAACATAGTTGATTTGGAATTGCTTAAAGTTTTTTTAGTTTTGGAGGTGAAATAATTTTTACTAAGAGATACAAAGGTGGTCTAATTTAATCACACTATAAGCTGCATTATTAAAAGAATTCTTAGCATCTTGTTAGTTTCAGTTCTGATGTATTCAGATTCTAGTTCAGAGTCTAGTTCAGATTCTAAACCAGATGTTTGTTTAGATTCTTGCTAAGATTTTAGTTAAGATACTAGTTCTGCTTAAGTTCAGATTCTAATTCAGGTTAAGATTATAATTCGAGTTCTAGTTCAGTTCTAATTCAGTTTCAGTTCAATTCTAGTTCAGTTATAGTTTAGATCAAGTTCAGTTCTAGTTCAGTTCTTTTCAGTTCTAGTTCAGTTCTTTTTCAGTTCTTGTTCAGTTCTGGTTCAACTCTAGTTTAGGTCTAGTTCGGTTTTAAATCGTATATTATTTAAGATGAAAGTGCAGATTCTGCAGAAAATAACATTGTTGAAAATCAACTATGGTCAATAGATAAAATTAGAAATGCAAATAACTCGAAAACTATAAGAGACTGTTGTTTGTCTTAAATATAAATCTCCATTTGTTTGTATCATTAAGTAAGAATCATCTAAGATCTCATAAAATTACATGTTCTTGCATTAAATCAAAATCTGATTCGATTTAGATTTAGACCGTCTGCTTATTGTTGGCAAGTTCACATCGATACTAATTGAAAAAGCTAAATGAAATTTGGTCTATTTATTTTTATTAGGAAATTATAGACTTTTTATCAGAGAAGTTTAAATACGATAAGTTTAGATAGGATATGGAATAAGCGTATATTTCTCATAAATAAAAAAAATTAATATGTATTAAGCGAAGGTCATGAAAAGTTCAAAAAGTGTTGAAAGAACCAAGTTCTCCAGAATTCGATCTACATTTCATGATTTTACAATTTTTCTTAATTCTTTAGATATGAAATAAGAAATACTTGTTATGGCTAATATGCCTCCTTGTATTAGCCGAGCTATTAAATTTTTCCCTTATCAGCTCCTATCGGCAAATCCGGTATTGAATTGTCAATAGTAGAGGAATTTCGGAACCGCCTTATAGAATTCATTAAAACCACTGTACCCAAATTCTGTCTTGATCTCCTTAAGGTTTAATAACTTTAGCCCACATATTCTTATTATCTTTTCTTTCTCCACTTTTATTTGCATCGTAAAATATGTCCACATCATTTACCTCCACATAAGAATAAATTCCAGTTCATATCTGTATGTGTGTACACATCTACGACTCATATGTATGCATATGTATTTTTTTTCATTTCAATGATGACGTTTTTATTATTTTTTTTATAAAAAAACATAAATTTATATTTCTATATATGAGTGAATATCTTTTAACAATCATACAATCACAATCAAACACACACATACATAAATGAATCCTTTATATAATTCTTAACATGACTTTAAATAAATTTGTCTTGGTGGTTGTAGTGGTTGTTGGGTTATACTCACTTACATACATACACACATACATAAGTAGTATAAGGATAATAAGAACAACTTGTATACAAGTGAAATGTCTCTTATTCATTTTAACATGTTTATATGTATTTGTGTTTTTGTATGTCTGCATGTTGCAGATTGTGGTGAATAGTTGATGATATTAATGTTATTGTTGTTGTCTTCATGTTGTTATTATTGCTGTTGCTATATGTTGTTGCTGTTGTTGTCGCTCTTGCTTTAAGTTAACCGAGCAACAAAACAACTCTTGATGTGGATGCTTGATGGCGATAATAATCATATTAATAGTTGTTGTTATTATTTACTCTTATGTGAATATCTTTGTGAAATACACTTAAAGAAATACAATTAAGAATGCTATATTGAAGACAATTATCTATTTGTCTGAATTTCGATGGTCTTGGTTCACATTTTATACCGGCCGAGGATTGTCTTATATTAAAAATAGTTTAAAAATTATTTATTTATTTAAAAGTTTTATAAGCTCAAACCTGTTTTCCGGTAAAGTGTGTTATGTGGGAACTATAGCAAATATGGACCGATCTTGGTCAGATTAGTAACATATATTCAAGACAGTTAGAAAAATTATTTAGCTGAATTTCAACAAAATTTGTTTTCATTTACAAGTTTTATTAGATAAAAAATGGTCTTAATATGGGAGATATAGCAATATATAGACCGATATTTTCCAAATGAGTAGATCATGTTACAGTAAGGAAAATAATTGTGTCGAATTGCAAAAGAATTGATCTTTATTTACCAGTTTTGTGAGCTCAAAACTGTTTTCACGGAAGGGGCCATATATGGGATCTAAAGCAAAATATGAACACAGATCGTTCATATTAATGATATACATTAAAAATAGTAAGAGAAATAAAAAATGTGCTGGAAATGCTATCTATTTACAAGTGTTTTAAGCTTAAAACCTCTTTTCCGGGAAGGGGTCTTATATGGGAGCTAAATCAATATATGAACCGATATGAATAAAATAAATAACATATATTTAATCAGAAAATTCATTGTCAAATTTCAATAGAATTAGTTCATTTTTAAGTGTTTAATAAGCTAAAACCCATATTCCGGAAAGGGACGTTATATGGGAGCTAAGTAAAGTAATGACACCAGCACAATCTTGTCTCTTTGGGCTTATCATTGTATCAAAATAAATGTTTAACGCAAATTTCACTAAATTATCTTAAAAATTGCGAACCATAACAAACACAGATATTGGGGAGTATCAAAATTTCGCGGATTTCCACCCATAACCTATTTATCTGATTCTGTTGATTCATTGCACGATATTAAAAAGCTTAGAACTGTATGTTGTAGTTAAATTCCTATTCAAATCCATTTATGTTTAATTAAAAAAATTATAAAAGTTCCTTTTCGAAATTTTGAGGTTGCCTCAGATATCTGTCTATAACTTTTTTGTTGATGACCCGATTATACTAAATAATGTGGCCGAATTTTGTTGAATTTGGACAATTGTTGTAGGCGTGAGAATGTTTCCAACTGAGAACAGATGGAGGAATGACAAAGTTATTATACCTTCAAAACCATTTGTGGCAGTGGAGGGTATAAAAATTTATAACAGGATTTCAATTAAAGGATTAATTTGAAAATTATTTACTAGAAAAAGGAATGTTATTTTTTATTATCTTTAGCAGGAACTTGTTAAGATTAATTGAAATAAATTGATTGAGACCTTTTTTCTCTCAGTGTATATTATTTTTTTGTAGAAGAAAGTATAATGTAACAAATTTTTATTTATATAATTTATATGATTGTTGCTCATGTGGAGAAAATGAACTGTTGCTTTTACAAACACACTTATGTATAAAAAGAATTATATACTCTCATATATACAAGAGTTGAAATCATATTCATATTTAAGGAGTGAATCGGAAAAGAAATGATATCTCATTTTGCTTAAAACTCAAATTTAAATAAATAAAAAATAATTTATTATTGAAAATTTTATTTAAAAAAATTTAATTTTCATTAAAATGTTTGCTAAATATTTTCAAAAATGTTATGTTTTCGCTAAAAATTCAATTTAGCTAAAACCTCCAATTTTCCCTAAAATTCTCAAAAATTCAGAATTCACTAAAAATTCCTAATTTTAGTTAAAGTTTAATTTTTATTAAAAATTTCATATACAATTTTTAAAATTCTTGCATCAAATCAAAATCTGAATCGATTTAGCTGTGCGTCTGTTTTAAACAGTGTTACCGTTGGTGCAAATTTATTCGCAAATTGCGACTAGATTTTCTTCATAAAACTTCACAAAATGTAATCAATTTAGCTTAAAAAAGGACATAAAATAAATTTTATATAAATTATGAATGAATTAGATGCGACTTTATTTTTCGAAATCCCCTGCGACGAAAAATCTCAACGGTCACACTGGTTGAAAACATTCTCAAACTATAACATACATTTATATATATTTCATCATCGTACAAAAAATTATTCAAATCGGATCGATAGAAAAAGAGTTACGGGCTGAAATATGAACAATTTTGATACATAATTTTGATAAGATAATTTTCTGAAATTTACCTTATTTTGATAGAATGTACTGGGGTCATTACTTGATGTAGCTCCCATATAAGGCCTCTTGCCGGAATAGGATTTATAACTTACAAAATTTTTAAATATGAACCGATTCTATTAAAATTTGGCACAATTAATTTCCTTTTCTTCTTGAATTTATGTTGTTAATTTTATTAATATCGATCCATATTATGCTACAGCTCCCATATAACGCACCTTATTCCGAAAAACGGGATTGAGCTTATAAAACTATTAAATAAGAACAAATTAAATGTCTATCTCTAATTACCCCTCCTGAATATACGTTAGTAGTTTGAACAACATCGGTCCATATTATGATATAGTTCCAATATAACGCATATTTCCGGAAAACCTATTTGGCTTATAAAATGTTTAAATTCGGCACAGTATTAATATATATTCTTAATTTCAACAGTATCATTCCATATTTTGTTATAGCACCCTTATAGGGTCCCTTTCCGGAAAACAGTTTTGAACTAGTTTATCAAAATCAATTCTATTGAAATTCACAACAGTTATTTTTCTAAGTGACTTCAGTATATGTTATTAATCGGACTAATATCGTTCCATATTTTGCTCTAGATCTCATAAACGTATTTAATTTTATTTCCCTAACATTTTTTTAATAAAATGAGGCATTAAAATCTATATCTCGTTACCAATGTTTGTAGGTAATTTCACGAATATATTGTCATAATTCACTGTAGTTTTTGAAAGGACCTTTTTTCACTAAAATAAAATTTTTCGTTGAAAATTCCAAGTTTTTCTAAAAACTTAAATTTTTACTAAAAACTTGATTTTACTTAAAATACTTTAGTTGCTTTTTCTGGTATTGTTGTTGTAAAAGATCATTTATATCTGGTTGTTCTTTCTTGGTGAAAAATCTTCCGATTGATGCATCCATTGACGCTGGGTTGAAAATTTTGGCCGAATGTGACACGTATCTTTCTGGAACGGAGATTCAATTATCGTGCGAACAATATGTTGGCCTTTCGATTGGTGTTTTCCCAAAGAGTTATTATTTTTTCTTAAAAAGGATAGTTTAGGATGCCAAATGCGCTGAGTTTACTAAACGATTTGCACTTCCTGCTGATTCAAACTTCATCAACACCTTTATTGAACTCATAGTTCGTTATTTCTACAGGAATATGATCCACTTATTTTAACTCGTTAAGCATAAATTGGATATCTTTTCCTCTTTTTTATCGGTATATATAGGTGAGATTCGACTTGTGACAATTCTGAAAAAATATCCTCCCTACTAAAATTTATGCATGCAGTCTACTGGTATGGATTCAGTATATACCGAAGTGCCAGGAAAAACGTGATATTCCTGAGATTGTAAAAATAGATTAGTGGCTATCATTTGATTCTGACGTTAATCGGAATCGCTGTCCTTTAAACCGTTGTAAACAGATCGCACATATTTTTAATATATACTCGATAGAATTCGGATGGGTACAATATTATATATCTCATTTCAGGTACATCCCATACAATGTTCCTAACGAAATGAAATTTGCCGAAATTTGGCAAATATAAGCAGTTATATGTTTTAAAATGATGCCAAAAATATCCGAGGATCGGTTCATTATTTCTCATATGTCCCATACAAACCGGCATTTGAAGGGATATTTCAAAAGACAGTTGTATGAGACATACTAAAGGCATATGTTGGTATTGTAATAATAAGAGATCAAATTTGGATAAATATAATAAAAAACCTATGTGTAAAAATTATACGAGGGTTGGTCCATAATTTCTTCAAGTTCCAAATTTATTTTAAATCGCAAAAATTTCACATAATTGTTAGTGTCACAATAATATAACAGTTAAGAATAAATCAGAAAAGATAATTTTTATAACTACGTAAACAAAAAAGTTATAGACCGATATCTGGGACAACCTTTTAAAACTGAAGCATTTAAACAATGATTATGACAGGACTTATTTGTCATGAACTTTGGCACGAAAATATTGTTTTCTGTGGATATTGGACACATTCTAGGTTGGGTATCTGCAATAGATTTGTGGTATGACATAGCGAATATAGCATTCCTACTCTAAGCTCGTTGCTCCAATGCCTCTATTTTTTAATTGATTTGTCCATTTTTGGTTTTAAACATTTTACATTACTCATTCCTCACGCATGATTGTCTGGTTTAATAGAAGTAAAAATTATTTTTATTTTCAAAAATAAAATTATCATAATAACCGCAGCATAAAACTTCTCGTACGATTATATATACCACAGGATATTAAAAGTTCATGTTGAGGTTTATTCGCCTGTTTTTCTTTAAATGCAAAAAAAAAGTGAAAAAGAAAAACTTTCATAGACAATTTTTTGTCACGGCGCCTACAAAATGAAAATAAATAAAATTTAAAATTAAACTAAATTAAATGAAATATTAAATCATAAGATTTTATTCAGTTACATTTTTAAAATGGAACTCTGAAATTCCTGAATTATTAAAATGCGAATAATAAAAGATTTAGGAGAAATATTCAATCTGTTGGCTGTTTGTTTGGAATTTATAGACGGCTTAACTACTGTACCGATTTTTCTAAAATTTTCACAAAATGATCCTAATGTACCCGAAAGTAATAAGGGCCAAATATATTTTGATTGGACCTGGGGGAAGGATACCCCCATACAATGTAAATATTTATTACGGAATATATAAAGAACCATATTTGCATAACTATTTCTTAAGGATCTATTTTACTGAACAATCGTAAGATATATAGGACCAGAAGGAGGAGTACCCCCCATACACAGCAAAAAATTTATTATGAAATATGTAAAAATATCTTTCTTAAGAAACTATTTTACTAAATAAAATGGACGGATATTACTAGAGGGATGGGGTAGCTCTCATATAAAGCAAATATTGGTTATTAAATATCAAAAGAACTACTATAGCAAAAATTGTCAAATTTGGTCCCAAACACTTCTTCAAACAAGTGTTTTACTGTACAAAATGAAGAACAAATAGGACCAGAGGGAGTAGTACCCCCCCCATACAATGCAAATATTGATTGTCAAATATATCAAGAACTACTACAGCAAGAATTGTCAAATTTGGTTTCAATCACTTACTTAAAACAACTGTTTTAGAGGACTTTCTACGGGCTTTTTTAAAAATTTGATACAGTGAAAAAATATAGGACAGATGGGACCATCCTTAGCCCCAAGATAATTCATAAGTTTATCTGCAATAATTTTCCTGTTAAACAATTTTACATGAGAAAACACGTAAAAGCTATAATTGGTCAAGCAGGACTATTTAATACCGATGATCAACCCTCGTATAAATATATTTTCTAATAAGTGCCTAAGAGTGGAATATATTTTGGTACTAATAAAAATGTAGGATTTGTGCGCTTTTAAAGGATTTTTTCTGGGGGGATAATAAGGGATTTAACTCTCTTATTATGGACCGATATTCGTACAATTTCGTACATCGCTTTTTGCTTATATTTATCTTAATTTGACAAATTATTGTCACAATACCAATGTATATGTCCGATTTAAGCCCTGTGAGAAACAATGAAGCTTATTTGTGCCTAATTTCGTTGAATATAAAATTCAGGACTTTTGTGACCTTAAACCCCCATTCCGTGAGGAACATTTGTATGGGGGCCAGGTGAAATAATGTACTCTTCATCACCAATTTCAACAGCCATCATCCTTGGGTCAAAATAATGATACGTGTCAAGTTTAATCAAGATAAATCTAAAATTGCGAACTACATTTTGTTCACAAGGTTTATATGAATAGCCAGACGGACGGACAGTCGGAACTATGATGGTGTAGGGTATAATAAATTTCGAAACCTGGGATTTAGAACAATTTTTCTGCAGCAAAGTGCACCAGGTAAAAGCTTATTAAAAATTCATTTAAGAAATTTCTTTTACAAAAATTTTGCACTAAAAATAAACCAGAGAGATAAATTATTATTTTTTCTTTAATTTATTTTCCATCTGAGAATTTCATTTCCAAATTTATCTACTGAATGCATTTTCAATGTAAAATTATTTCATGTTTTAATTTTTCATCTGAAGATTTTTTAATCAGTTTTGATTTTTTATTTAGTAATAAAATTGCATTTCCACAATCCATTATTGAATTGAATTTCCTTGAGAGAAAAAGTAATAAAAATAATTAAATTCTTAAAATTTTAACAAAATTTTGGAAAATAATTAATATTCGTTTTGATTTTTTAATAAAATTGTCGTTAAAAGATACAGACATTAAAATTTACTTTGAAAACTAGAAGATTAGAGATTTTAAGACTAAATTTGTTAACATGACAAAAAATAGGAATTTAAATTATAATCTGGACTATTTATTAATCTATATTTTACCCATTGCGCTTGTCATAAACATCCTCCTCAGTCCAAGATCTCGAAAGAAATCTCACAAATCACAACGTGTATTAAAATGATTTTATACAATAGACATATTGCCAAATGCCCTCGGCCTTATCCGTTCTAAAATTTTATTTAATATTTGGATTGCATGGGAGCTAACTCATCCCTTGATCCTAATCGTCCTATATTTTGTTCAGTAAAACTATTTGGAACCTTATTTAAGAACTTTCGCTGTTACAGTTGTTTAGATATTCGATTATCATGATTTCCTTTATATGGGGGTATCCCTCCCCCTGGTCCTATCGGTTCTACATTTTGTTCACTAAAATAGTTACTTGAGAAAGTGATTGGAACCAAATTTCAGAATTCTCGCTGTTATAGTTTTTTAGATATTCGTTAATTAATATTTGCTTTGTATGGGAGTATCTTTCTCCTTGATCCTAACCGTCCTATATTTTGATCAGTAAAACAAATTCTTGAGAGAGTGAATGGGGGCCGAATTTGAGAACTATTGTTGTTATAGTTCTTTAGATATTAAGTAATCAACATTTTCTTTATATGGGGGACACCTCTCTCCCTGATCCTATCTGCCCAGTAAAACAGTTGCTTGAAAAACTTGTTGAGACCAAGTTTGAAAATGCTCGGTGTAGTGGTTTCTACATTTTCTTTGTATTGAGGCTACCTCTCTCCCTGATCCTAACCATCTTTCATTTTGTCTAATAAAACAGTTCCTTGATAAAGTGGTTGGAAACAAATTTATATCCACAATGGCTCGAAAGGAATTTTTCGAGGTAATACTTCCGTTCTCCATGTTTTCTATTTATCCAATCATTTTTTTTGGAATTAAACTGAAGGTCCATCATTTATTTTGGCATTGCTCCCACCAATTCTGCTACTGTTTCACCTAATCGATGTTCTCTCTCCACAGTTTTTCGAGCAAAAGTTTTCATTGCTTCACTTCTGTGTTGAGCAAAGCACTTTACTTCATCAGCCTGATTATAAAGGGGACTTATTCCAGCTATAACGTGGGCTACCTCTTTCGAAGTGATTTGATAAGATTTGTCTTGGCTCAAATAATCTATAAATTGATTTCAATTTCCACGCTAATTTTCATATGGGTGCAGCATAGAGAATGAGAGAAGTGATAACCGTAGGTTTAATCAATCTGCACTTGGCTGTGATATGGCCTTTACGCTGCTTTGTTAGAGAAATATTCAATGTGGGTCTTGAAATTAGGTCTGGCATCAATGATAACTCCAACATATATCTAGTGCGCTTTAGATGTCAACACATGTTTTCCAACTGTTAATCTCATTGTTCTCGTTTACGACTTCTTGAGACTAACACTGTTTCAGTTCTTTTGTCATCCACTGTTTAGCAAAGACTAGAATCTAGTCAAAAATATTAACTAGATTCTTATCTATAATATAGACTATAGACTATATAGACTATGGACTATATAGTATAGAATGAAATCTAGTATATAGCTTTTTATGTATTATGGAATCGGATTCTTAATTCTAGACAAGATTCTAGCCTTTGCTAAAGAGTAGAGTAGATACTATTTTTATTCTTTACGAAAGACTATATTCGAGTCTGTATTTAAAACTATTCTATACAACAGAGACTCTAATCTATAAAACAGGCTTGACTAACCTCTAGTCTATTATACAGTCTATAATCTTGTCTATAGCTTAATATAGTATAATCTAGTATATATCCTACAATAGAACCGAGTCTACAGCATGTATCGGATTTTGTTCTATAGTATGCAGACTAAATGTAGTCTACATCATAAACTGGAATAAAATTTAGTTTATAGCACAGACTAGAACCTAATCTATAGCATACACTGTAAACTAGTATATGGTATAGCCTAGAGTCCAAGTAGCTGAACAACATTGTCTGATTGGGGCTGGTGCAGTATCATACAAATGAAAAAATGTAGCCCCTGAATATGTGCAAAATTTGTCATACCCTATTTACTACTTTTATTAGTTTTATGTGTGCAAATATAGGAAAATGAACACAAATTTGGGTGAGAAATAGTTTTAATTTTCGACTACAAATGTGAACTATTTACTTTAATTACTCTTTAATTCTTGTTACTTAACATTATTTTTCTATAACAATTTTCATTATTTACTTACAAATTGCAAATAATCCTATAATTTCTTATTGTGAATGATTTTGATGTACTTGTGGTTTTAAAAAAAATGCTTATTTACTTGTTATAGATGCTTGTGGCATTTGTCCACGTTTTACCTTCCATTTCGAAGATTCACTTTTTGTTTAATTTTCTTTGTTCTTATTTGAAGACTCATTGCAATTGTGTCGTTTCGATGCAACTTGAAGCAGGTGTTAGTGAGAGTTTTCTTGGGATTATATTTAATGAACACCCACAAGTACATCAGATACCTTTTAAAGATGCTCAGTTTGTTGAATTTGAAGAATAAAAAAATTTTAGAGGAATTTAATTTGTCAATGAATGAGAAAAATTCGAAGAGATACTTTTATTGAGTTGCAACACGAAAAGTGGTAAATGGGAAAATATTACAACAGTTTCAGATTAATAATCGTTTCAGTGAGAAATAAAGTTCTTATAGAAAGATCTGCTTAACGGCTTAAGCGATATTCATCTGCCAAAGTTTATAATTCAAAATCAGTTCAGTAAAAGAAAATATAAAAACTTAAATCACAGACACTTGGAGAAAAAATCTCCTTCACAATATGGCAAGAAGATCACGGGCTACCCGAATTTTCGATAGGTCAAGGAGAGGCACTATTAACCCCAAAGATTAAATATTATTTACTGCACATTAACTAAGATTTAACTATAACAGTTAGATATGACTTATTTATGGCATTTAGAGATTATTTTTCAATAGAACAGGTTACTGCAAAAAGTTGAGAACTAAGTGAAAAGTAAGCAGTAAGATTGAAAAATTCTTAACATACATTAATGTTAATTTTTAAACCCATACATTAACATTTTTATAGTGTTTTCTGTCACTTTTCTGGAAAAGGTTGTACATCTCCGTTCAATTCTCTTTTTACAAGAGTCCAATATACCTCCTATGGCCTTAGCTCCAGGCGGTTTGGAAGATTTGCCTCTCATGATACAAATACCACATTATTGTTTATGTACCACTCAAGGCCTTGTTTACCACAGTGACACGATGTTAAGTCGGGCCAAATACTAATTTGAAGTTTTAAGAATGGAAGCCGCCCTTTTCTTAAACATTCCCTGTTTAAATTTTGATATTTATAGAACACGTTGCTACAACTAATTGGCTTTTTACATAAAAAGTACTTTTTGGGGAATTTTTAGTACTTTTGTGCTCTAAACTTTCCTTCAACATTCCCTCGAGCATCAGCAATGTAAAATTTTTAGCCAGGAAGTTGTGAACAACTTGAAAAAGAACTTAACTTCAATTTTTGTGCTCCGTTTTTGGTCTCAAAATTTTTTGGAACATTTCGATGTTTTTGCAGTAGTCCGAACACTGGTATAACCATCTGCTTTAAATCTAATTAATTTATCATACAGATATCAGGTTGGTTGGACAAAATTAGAGACTGAAATACTCGATAGGGTCAAGAAGAGCGCTCACACCATTTACAGAATTATTCATGATCGTTTAACTCTGAAACTGTTACAATGATTTTTTTAAGTTTTGAATATACAGATGGTACTTACAATGGAAAAGATATCGCTTTACAATGTTTTTAATTAGAGACTGGGGAAGCAGTACCCCTTGGAAAATAGGACAGATAGTTTCTATCCAAAATTTTAATATTTATTATCTTCTCTCTTCTTTATTCAATTGCAATAATACAAAAAACTTATTTATAACTTATGAAGAACGTTTTTTTTTTGGCCCCCAAAAAATTTCTACATCCTTGATCTTTTCTCTAATTACTTGAGCAATTATTTTCTTTAATTACTCATTCCTCTTTTCTTTAGTTTTTACACAAAATCTGAACTTAAAATCATAAATAGTTTTCTATTTAAATTCTCATTTTCTAAATAATATTCTCCATTACACTCTCAACTTTGCTCTTTAAGACTGATACTTATATAGAAAATCTTGTTCATTTAATTTTTAAATACTCACACATAAACACACACACATACACACACATATATATAAAAACAAATAAATATTTAAGATAGTTTGTGGAAAATATATCATTTCTAATATGGTTAACCGAACAAAGAATTTTGTTGTACATAATAACATATATTCAGACAGACAAGACTACAAGTATTTCGAAATGAAAGTATTATACGTACAGACCACAGACACAAAAACTAATCTCAATATATTAAGAGCATATTTATTACCTTTAAAAGCAGACTTGTGAAAGAAATTAAACATTAATTCGTGAAAACAAAATCAAGACTTTGAAAATATCGGATTCGAAAAAGGAATCGATTCAATAATTTCAGCTCCATTATTTGCCTTAATATGTGATAAACTTTCTTATTGCAAAGTTGAATATGAGGCTATTGGTCATATTTTCAAAAGGACCGTTCAAGAAATATAGAGCAAGAGATTTGAACGCCAATTTTAGCCATTTCTGAAAATCATGTTTGAAGTTACCGCGATAAAGTTTTTATTGCCAGAATCATTTTCTGTCGAGGGAGTTTATCATTATTTCACATTATTTTTTCAATATCGGACCTTTCTATTGATCCTATCCGCCCTATCAAATTTCCAATAAAACAGTTTCATAAAAAGAAATGTTTAGAAAATAGAACCACCCATTTCAATACATTTTCAAATTGGTACCTTTAATATTAATTTTCTTTTCATTCTTTACTAAAGCAAAAATTGATCTGGATCATTAAAAATACGAAACCCATTTCGGTCAGTTGAAAACATAACCTCTTTTGGCAGAAATTATGCAATAAAATAAATGAAATAGAATTTGTAATGACAACTTCTGCACTGTTTGATATAATTCAGTAAAGAGTAATAATAAGACCACCGATTAATATAACCGATATTGTGTTTTATCTCTCATTTGAAAATAAATTCAAAGTCAAAATAATATTTTAAAACGGGGCTAAATCAATGATAGACAAATGAACAATCTTTACAAGAATAAATAAATAATCAAACTTCCAAAAATTGGAACCACCTTTAGAAGAATGTGGTTCTAATTTCGGAAAGATTAAGACTGCATATATTTAAATGTGTTATAAGTGTTAACATAGTATGGATTCAAACTATTCCAATGAACCTGTGCTCCATGAAACATTCCCCTTTACCACCCCTTTCCTATGGTCATATTCACATTATATTTCTTCCAATGAATCCGTTTCACTACGATAGTTCTTAAGATTAATAATTAATTTCTATTAATTACTAGCTAAGACTCGGTGCACTCTGCCGCCATTATAAAGTAAGTGGTACCACTTCACATAACCCTATCGGTCCTACATTTTGGCCAGCAAAAACCAATTATAATACTTGAACCAATTTGAATACTCTAGCCTTTACAGTTCTTTAGATATTCGATAATCAACACTTTCTTTGTACGGGGGACACCTCTCCCCATGAACCTATCCGCCCTTCTTTCTGTCCAGTAAAACAGTTTTCAGTGGCGACATTAGAGAAACTCTTGCAAATATCAATTGATTTAGCTTTCTTTAACTTATAAACTAGATTCATTTTTTTATCCTCTACTTTTGACCAAGAAAAAAAGTTATAGTCCGATATCTGAAACAACCTACAATTTTAAAAAAATTTGAACAACGATTATGACTTTACGGCTTTTTCAATATTTATGTCCTTTGGCATGTTGTTATTGCTTTAAGTGAAAAATATTACGCATTATAAATTTTTTTTTTTGGGAATCAGGGAGGGGTACGCCCTGCAAACAAAACAATAAATATCGTATATCTTTAAAATCAATACAGGAAGTTTCAAGAAGTTTGAACATTAACATTATTATGAATGCAGAATTTGCGGATAGGGCACGGGGGATTGGTATCCCCTAACAAATGTAACTCTTTATGTCACATTTCTCTAATATTGTTTCAGGAAATTTTATGAGATTTTAAAATCATCAGCTTGGAGGTATTAAGGATTTGGAATAGCCGAACGTAGCATTCTAACTCGCTTATTAAAAGGACTATCATACATCCAAACCTAAAAGATTTGGCTGCTTCTGCCAAAGCGAATTTATTAAAAAGTAAATAGGAAAATCATTTAGATTAAGTTTTGGAAGAACGATTTGTCCGGAAATAATTTTTAACGATTTCATGATTCTAGATTGACGCTTTTGGCTCTAATTTTTTCAAATACAGCTGTTTAATAGAAAAGTCTGTTAAATATTCGAAAAGTAATATATTTTCTATTTGGGGAGTATCTCCTGCTACATATGAGTTTCAGATTAATTTAAATTTTGATACAGCTAAAATTATCGAATATATAAAGATGCTTAATGTTCGATTATTTTGATTTATTTATATACGGAGTACAACCCTTTCAGCCGTTTCACTTTCGTTGTAAATGTTCTGTAGATATATGAAAAGTATGTTCTCTCGATATTCGATATGTTTTCTACCAGGCGTACAGGAACATTTTGCTAAAATTTTTAAAAAATCGGTTTATCTATTTTGCCGTCAGACTTTTCAAATTATTTTTAATCAAATTCGGGAAGGAATTATATTTATATTTAAACCAGCGCCAAGTCTGATATTTAAGGAAATCTAAGAATGTCATAAATCTTTGTGATCTTAGAATTTTATTATAATTCCAATCAAATGTTGAGGATTTAATTCCTTTACATATCAACCAAATATTTTGGTATATTTTGGAACATTTAAAAATTGCTGAAGCAGAGGAGCACACACGTTCATTTCATTCCATTTCATTCTGTATATTGTGTGACTGATTCTAAATTATAAGTAAGTTTTTAGTACAATAGAAAACTTTAGACTCGTACTCTCATTTAGGAACTTCTATAAATTTATTTTGAAAATTTTATTTTGAAACTTACGAATTATATAAAATAAAATAGTTTTGGAATTTAATTTAAAAAACTGAAAACAAATAAATGAAAATGAATAATGAAAAAATATTAAATTTTTGAAAATGAATCGAAAATACGAAATTATTAATAATAAAGTGAAATGAAAAAGTGTGAAGAAAAAAATGTTATATATTGTTACATCGAAGCTGTAATACTTTCCACTATTGATATCAAAAACCATTCTTTTTAAGGTTTGTAATACGACCTCTGCTCCACAGTTATTTCAAAACGTTTGTTTTTCAACCGATAACGAGTTGGCAAAAATTCTATTACCCAGAATTTTAGAACAAATGCTGAAAACATAACTTTTTTGCTTTGCGATTTGGAATTGGAGTGTTATGAATAAATAAGGGGAATTTTATTCTAGTACTACCAAAATTTAGGTTTTTTGTATTGTTTTTATATTACACAAAAGCCTGTAAAGTTGCCTTTCAATAGGTATCCCGTAAAGATTATTAAGGTTCTACTTTTTTAGCAAAAATCGGCGAAAAATCGAAAATTTTTAAAACTAATAACTTTTAATTCCATGAAAATATTTATAAAATTCGTTTACCCTTCACCACTAAAGGTATTATTACATGTCCATCCTTCTAACTGGCTGTCTGGTCCATGGAAACCTTGTGAACCAAAATGCTGGTTGCAATTTTGAGAGATATCCAGATGATATTTGGCAGATGTCACTGTTCTAGCTCAAGGACAATGCCTGATGTAATTGCTGATAATGGTTCCACTTTTTCTACTGCATCCATTCAAATGTTCTTCCTAGAATGGGGTTTTAAAATCATTAAATAAAAATAAGTCTTAAAATATTCTAAAAAAGATATGCCAAATTGTGTGAGGATCGGTTCATTATTTCTCATAAGTTCTATACAAAATATCACTTCGAAGGGCTTAAATCTCATTAGAATAAGAATTGGTTAACTTAAAACAATTAAAACTATATCTAAAGTCGTCCCTAATTTCTTCTAGGTCCCATATAACGTCCCCATTTTAAAACGCACATGTCCCAAATAAACGTTAGTACGATAACAATATTCTATTAAATCAGAAAATTAATCTGAATAAATCAGAATATTAATTTTTACGGGGATTGTTATATAATTTTTGGTAGCTTCCATAACCAATAATGTAGTGTAGGGTAATAAGTGATCGGGCTTGACCGACTATAAACTTTTAAATTTTTCCTTAAAATATGTTGTCATTACTTTTTAATAAAATAAAAGATTTCTGAAAAATCGGATACAATTTTGACACGCTATAGCACAATAGCTTTGAACAGATCGATAAAGGAGTAAAATTTAAAATTTTGGATCTAAATATTTCTTAATCTATGAGATTTAAGACTTTTATAGGTACTATACTACCAGAATGCACCCAAATTAACATCTTTAAAATCGGTTCAGCTATAGAAATCTGGATCGTATTAAATAATTTTTTTGGTTCGAGGTATCCACCTTTTGGACCCTGTGAACTGAATCCCCTATTTTAAACTCAAACCTGAAACTCACCTACACTTCTTCTATCACTATGAAATGTTATTGAAATCAGGCGGGTCAGAAGTTACGTTTTTGTTTCTATTTTTACTCGATACAAAACACTGTGCGACAGGATGATCATTTTAATGAAAATGATTTTGGATTTTAAGCATTTTCGGAATTTTTTTAATTCCTTTTATACTCATAAAATTGACTGTAACATTCAGAGAGTTGAGCAATATTGACATTGAATTTCTTATTGTACAAATTTAAGTATTTCGCATAATTTTCTTTAATGACCTTTAAAAATATATATTTAACAAACTTCATTGCCTATCTTTTAGGTGCGCAATTTAAAGCATACCTTTAGGCTAACATAAATACCATCCATTTACCATTAACTAGTCCACTCAATAACAAACTATTTTACATTTCCAATAGTTAGTTTTGCTCTAGAAAATCCATCACTTGAATATAAAATGATTTTTTTATTCCATCAACTTATCGAAAACACGCTTGTATTGTGAATTTTGTAATATGTGCAATATTTAAACCACATACACACACACACACCCTCCCATTCACTTACACACACAAGTGCCGCAAAGTAAGTTGTATGAATATATTTCCAGTTAACAATTTTCTTACAATTGATCTGCAAGTCATGACCCTCTATTTGGAAAGTGTGAATGCTTTTTTTTGCTTTCTATTTATTCCTGTGTATATTTTATGCATCTCAGACATCGTGTCCATCATTCTAATGAAGTACTTACATTCAAAACATAAATACATTGAAACACAACCGACGTATAAATATTAATAAAACTGGAAAGTAAACAACAGCTCATCAACAAAACTTCTTTGGCCAGAACTTGTCTAGTGATTTGTTAGAGAGCTGATTATAAAACTGTTGTTTGAAAGAGGTTTGGGTGAGAGGAAGTAGGCGCAGCTTTTTCGAGAATGAAATTCTTTGTTTATTAATTAATTTTATTATTTTAATGTTACAAATTTTGCAAATTATTTCATTTAATTTGAAATTTCTTTTGATATTTTCTTGTCCATTATTTAGGTTACCTTCCCCTATTTTTATTTAGACCACAATGTTTGTTATATAAAACTGTTGTTAGTAGCATTGATTTGTTGCCATTGATGCATGCACCTTCATTTTTATTTCTACTTATAAAATTTTTTCCTTTTCATTTTGCCATTTTCTTTTATCTTTTAAATGGCCCTTTTTCTTGGTTAAATATATGTGGAGATAATGGTAAAGGGTGATTCGAAAGGAGGTACAAGGGGACACAGTATTGAACGAGAAAATCAAATGATTTTCATCTAAGAATGTATCGATACAAATGGTACTTCTCACAACCTAATTAATAATCAGAGCCTTTATAAGGAGCTAACTGTAACTTATAGGCTCTCAAAAGGAAATATTACATCCGATTTCTCTAATAACATACATATTGAAAAACTTTATTGATCTGTAATTCGACTAATACATCCATATCCATACATATATCAGCTGAAAGAACTGAACTAGAACTGAACTCAAACTGAAATAGAACTGAAATAGAACTGAACTAGAACTGAACTAAAACTGAACTAGAACTAGAATAGAACTGGAACTGAACTAAAACTGAACTAGAACTGAGCTAGAACTGGAATAGAACTGAACTAGAACTGAACTAAAACTGAACTAGAACTGAACTGGAACTGAACTAAAACTGAACTAGAACTGAACTGGAACTGAACTAAAACTGAACTAGAACTAGAATAGAACTGGAACTGAACTAAAACTGAACTAGAACTGAGCTAGAACTGGAATAGAACTGAACTAGAACTGAAATAGAACTGAACTAAAACTGAACTAGAACTGAACTGAAACTGAACTAAAGCTGAACTAGAACTGAACTGGAACTGAACTAGAACTGAACTAAAACTGAACTAGAACTGAACTAAAACTGAACTAGAATTGAACTAGATCTGAACTAGAATTGAACTAGAACTGTACTAGAACTGAAGTAGATCTGAACTAACACTGAATCGCAGCAAAATTAAACTGTTTCTTGGTATTACGCTGAGTCATACAAAATCGGTTCAGAAAAAGTCAAGTGGTTCAATAACCAAAAAAATGGTTTCCTATTGAAATTTAAATTGTGTAAATAGTTTTGATCTATTTTTAATTTTCTTCTATGAAATCGATGTAGGGAAAAATATCAAGGGCGAAGAGATTTAGAAGAGTGATGCCTTCTTTACAAACGGAAGTAAAAAAAAAGTTTAAACATTAATTAATTATAATAAAGACCCCAAAGAGATCCCGGATATTTGAATACTCTTTATACACTTCCTTTCAAATCACCCTTTCTTGTTACACAAGACAACTTCATGGTGAAAAAAAAGAAACAACAACCCATATAATAATATAAAATATACTTTCAAACGTTTTCTTCTACAAACGCCTTAAAATATGCAATACATTTAATTTTTGTATTTACACACGTACATATGCAACATCTACTTCAATAGAAAATGGACATTGATGGGTTGTTTCTATTTCTTTCTAAGTACTGTTTTTTTCTATCGAACTTCTTCATCTTTAATTTTTCTACGTCATGATGCTATTCCTGCTAAATATTGTTCTACTCTACTCTATTCTCAATTGAATTGACATTTTGGCCAATTTCCAAGCATGTGTTAAGATCTTCTCCCATTTATTTCCATAGACTTTAAATAGCTACAACAGCAACAAACAACGATGTTTTTTTCTAAGGAAGAGGAAAAAAACAGCATTTAGTGAAACTTTTTTTAAAGAATATGAATGCAAGTGAGTTCATTATATGAAAAGGACTCGGGGGTATTTAGAAACTCATATTGAAATTATGATAGAAATTTATATGCGAATATTAAGGAATTTTATGTTTAAATAAGTTCAAGTGTATGTGTGTGTGTGTACAAAAGATTTTTATTGCAAATTGTAAATTTTTATTGGCCAAAAATTGTAATCATAATATTTTCCCTATAAAAAAATGAGATAAGATATTTATTTAAATTTTTCAGATACAAAATGAAAGCCATTGAGAGTAATTTCTTTTTGTAATGAAGGAAAGAAGGAATAATAAAATCTTAAAATGAAAAATGGATTTTTAAAAAAAATTTCCTCTATGTGATTGATTTGTATTAAGGACAGAGTTGGGAAAGTTATGAATTTTCCTATTTTAAACAATTTTTTTTTATAATTTTATTATTAGTTTTCACTACTTATTTTAGTTTTTGTATAATTATTTATTTTTAGTTTCCTTTGTACAGGCGTTTCCGGTTGAATTTGGCTCCATTTTATTTTTTTAGTTTTCTTATTCTTTGTTTATTTTTATTTTCTCTATTAAAAATTTGTTATTCTGTTAAGATAAATGTAAACATAAACTATAAACTTTAAAAAATATTATTTTAAATGTTACACTTTATTAAATTACCCTACAACCGGATGTCCAGTCTTTGGTTAGAATTTTTGGAAATACATAAGACGAAATTATTTGAGATTTCCTTAAAAAGATATAAAATATAACAATAATTTTTTTAGGCCAAAAAATTTATGAGAAATTTGTGTAAACCCCACTTATTATAAATTTCCTATATATAGAAGCTCCCCTTATGTATTCAGAAAAGGTAAAGCTTTCGAGAATAATAACAGTAAACTTAAGGGTTTCAAAATAGTTTTTTTTGGAAATTCTGTAACTTTTGAATCGTTTTGAAATATCTTAATTCTATTTTGATTTGATTCCGAGGAGTAAAGGCCACCAAATTTTGAAGAAAGTATTTAATTACCCTCCAAATTTTACCATCTCCCAAATGAACTCGGAAATACCCCTACAATAATTGCATTAAAACATCTCTTACGGTTCAAACTTTAAAAAATTATTTGCAAAACTCATTTTGGAACTCTTCAATCTCTAAGAGATTGAGTTTTATAAAAATTATATGAAAGCCTCCCATCATCATCTCCAGTTTTTGTTATTTCGTTTGGTTCTTACGATTAATCGGATGATATTTTAATCTAAAAATTGCAGTCTAACTGTCAACAATCAGATCAAATAGTTCTTTGTTTTATATGGAAGATCTCACGAAATCTACAGAACATTCCACGAGAATGAACGTTCCACGTTTTAAAAACAGATTTTATAGATACTAATTTTGAAAGTCTTTTTAATTCGTTCACACCACCCTTCTATCATAATTGCTCTTTGAAAATTTATGACATGTTTTGGGTAAAAGTGAGATATACGACGGATTTAGCCTTCCACGGCTTGAGGATAAACATGACAGATATTGACATAGAAAATTAGATTTTATATTCGTAATAAAAACTATAAGTTATAAATGCTAAATTTTCTACAAAACAAATATTACACACATCCTACAGTTCGAATCCAACATCAGCAAAACTTGTCCACGTTATCCTTCAAAAATATTAAAAATGTGGGTTATTTCATCCCTCCTCCAAAATTGGTGTATATGCAGAACCTCTAAGTATTTATTTTCCTGGGAAATTGAGGGAAATAATAAGCTTGCTAACCTGCATCACACATAGAGGGCGATGTTCAAAGTAACGATAGATAAGCGCAATATGTCCATAACCGAGCTTTGTTGTGGCCCTATGCTTTTAAGAGCAACAGGAAAATGTGTTTCTTAAAACTGCAAATATCAAACAAGTTTTCTCTGAATGATTAAGAGATCCATGTACAATTTATTAAATCTAAATTAGACCAGATTTAAAAAGAGATGATTAAACAAATAGTTAAATGAAGAAGCCAAACAAGGAATAACTGTTTGTGTTTATAGGAAGCAATTTTTGTTAAACCTTCCCGATATCAGTTGTTAAAAAAAAAAAACTCTTATTAAACCGCGTTAGATTCTTCTTCGTATCGGCAAATGTGCAGCCTACAAGTTTGCCATTATATTGTCTATAAATTGACTACATAAATCCTGAAATTCTGAAGGAATTTCTACTCAGTTGTGCTAAAACAACTCTTGTAGACCGCAAAGAAATCTTAAGTAATATTGAGAGGTTTTCCCTGTTAATTGAAAACAAATTGCATTTTATAATTCTGATGTAATTTCATTCATATCTGGAGGGTTTGTCGATTTGATTTGCAATTTTTTCCCTTTCTATCATCATAACGTAAATTGAATGATAAATCCAAAATACAACATGCGGTTCCCTCTACAACGTTAAAGACCTTTAAGAAACCTTACACCGAATTAATGGCTCTTTACTGCTATTTTTAAGATCCTGCTGATACTGACGCTCCAGAACAATCTGTTTTTATAGCCGTTTGGGTAACTCTCCGCATTTTTCTCTAAATCGCTTATATGAGCCTGCTATTTCCTTGGGTACAATACTGATTTTAATTGTATTCCAAATCTTATTCCAGATTTGAACGTCAAGTTCTCGATTTAATGTTGAAATTGTGGATATTTTGTGTCATCTTAGTAATATTAGGCTATAGCCAATATCCAATTTGATCGCGGTAAAATTGGTAACAGTTCCATCTACCAGTTCTTAGTTTGATTCCCTCCATCTACAATTTTATGTTAAAATCAAGAAATCGTATAACAGTTTCCCCAATTTCAAGTCGTTTCCCACCAACTAGTAAAACAGATTTTTTAGAAATAATTTTGTAACTTTTAAACCGTTTGAAATATCTTTAATAAATTTCACATGCAGAGGAGGTTATGTTGTTTTTTTTAATTTCAAATAGTTCAAAAGTTACAAAACTTTTCCCAAAAACATCGATTTGAACACACTGTTTAGGTACTGCACTCTCATCGTACAACTGGCAGATATTTGAGAGCTGCCAAGCAAATCACCACAGGGAAATATGTAAACCGGATTGTGATAAGATCATTTTAAAGTTAAACCGTTTAGAATTTTGTTCTATAACTTATGAAAAAATAGCGCATTTCAATTGTCTCCGAAATCCCATGTATTTTTATATAACCACCCCTCCCCTCAGAAAAAAAAGAATTAAGATTAATTCTTTTCCTCTTATGTGTTTCTTTTCAATTCCACATGTGTTTACCTTCATGACTTTTTGGTAAAAGATTTTTATTTCATGTTTTTATTTTTTCAACTTCCAACAAATTTTTCCCTCATTTTGCCGCCACAAAACTTGGCTACAAAAGTCTTAAAATGTTTTTTTTTTTTGTATCTTTTTCATGTTTATACCTTGTTTAGGGGTTTTAGTTTTTGTGAGATTTTTAGTTTTTCAATTCTCATTCTGCTATTAAGTCTGGGAGTTTTAGTTTGGATCTTTACAATTGAATTTCTTGTCTGTAAATGCTTATCATCTCATAGTTACAGATACATAAACATAAAATAGTTTGTAAGGGAGTTTAAATAACCCAGTGAAGAGGTAATGGAATGGATGTTCCAAACTAATAATTGCTAAAGAATTTAAGTCCCTCAGAAATACATTTCAATGAAGTAAAACTTTTTTAAATTGTGAAATTTTTTGCTTCAAAATAATTTTCCAATGTAAAAATAATTTCAGAACATTTTCCTAAAATACATATTCGCTGGGTTATTCGCTCATATAATAAAATTTTTGGCGTCCTTCATACTGTCAATTACTTAAAGTTTTCTTTCTTTTCTTGTAATTTTTTTATACTTTAGTTTTTTTCGCTGACTTAAAGCTAAAGTCTGGCCATACACCATGGTCTTTAATTACGGATGCTATGGACTTTTATACACTAAACTTAATAAGTCCTTATGTTGTAGTTTTCATTTATTAGCTTTGCTCATATAAAATGCTCTTCTTAAATCGTATTACCAATTTTGATTACTTCCCACCGTTTATGGAGTTATTAATGTCTACTTCCTCACATGATGTTAAAGTGCATCAATTTTACTTAGTTTTTGTTTGTTTTTCTTTTCTTTTTTTCTTCCTTTTCTTTAATATTTTTTCTTGTAAAAACATTCGCCAGAAACTGAAAACAAAACTAAAGTTTTGCTAAATTGTTTCTTAGTATTTCACCCCTTTTCCCCATATTTTTTCCATATATGTTTTGTGATGGTATTTGTGTTGGTTTGGTGTTTTGAAAATATGTAATAATTTGGGTTTCTTTTTTCCTTTTTGGAATTTTCAATTGTTGTGTGTTGGTTCTCTTTTATTTTATATAGTTTTTTTATTGTTATCTTGTTAGAAAATTGCCTTGGACCTTGTTTGAGATAGTGGTACAGAAGCTGAAATTAGTTTTTCTTCATAGGCCTCGAGTTTAATCCAATTCTTCGCAGTTATTTACTTCATCTTTAGTCAGTATTCTTAGAAGTGAAGAGAAAAAAAGAGAAGAGAAGAAGAGGATTCAAAATATATATTTTTCGAGGATTCCATGACCACCGATCTTCTCCTATTTCTTTAATTTAATATATAATGCAGGTTTGCCATTTCCTAAACATGCGATTGCATAAAATTATCGGTAAGAATATACAGAGGATTTCCCTCAACTAAGAAATATGAACACCTGAAAGTTTTCAACTATATTTTTACCTTTCCAATCACCCCACTTTATTGTTTATAATGCTAAACTATGAAAACTTTCGTTCTCCTGAAATTATAGCAGCTGTACAGTGCTCTACAATGCCATCAATGAGTTGACGGGTCGTTTTTCATACTATTTTTACTCTGTTCCTAAAAAAATATTATAAAGATTGCTGTTAGCGTTTAAAGGTCAATCCAGTTTCTTTATTCATTTTTAATACCAGCAAAATAGATTTTTGATCTGCGCTACTCAATTTTATTATCTATCATTGCCTCGAAACAGCGCCCTCTTTGTGTAAAATAATGGTGAAGAACTTTGCTAATTTTCATTCTCTCTATTTTCCCAGCATATTTTAGGGTGACTGCAGTAACTGATCATCCTTCTCTGGCGTTTCTTAAGGTTCGGGTATACATCAAAGTCGGGATTATCGGGGGGTTTCTTCGATGTTCATGTTTTTGGATGGGTATAAACAGGAAGGCCACATTTTTTATATTAAAACGTTACCAATTTACTTAGGCTTGTTCCCCTATCAATATTTAGCTGCGGAAATTCGAAAGTTTTTTGTTTCTTACTTCGGCTACAATCTGTCATTTCCATACTCGAACTGGTCGAATTTGCTCATGTTCTCTTACAGTTCTTACTCCTCTATGTCATTGTCAATGACAATTTTCCACGAGTTCACACTGTTAACGCTAATTCTTCGAAAACTTAGCAGAACTTTTCATAGCTCTGCTGAAACTCCATCAGTATCCGAGGATGCCTCTTGGTTAAATATGTATTTTCTTTCTATAACAAAGACAAGAAGACAAAAATTATATCAAATCTGTGATCTCCCCCTATAAGAGTTTAGGAACTAAGATTCCTCTAAGCCGATCAAGTCTTCTAAACACTTCAACAATCTTCACCGAAATAATATCATTGAGAGATTTTTTATTTGTTTAAAATGAGCTTCGGAAATGTATGCCTTCACATTTCCAATGGAAACTTTTAAGGGTCCTCGTATTCAGAAATAGGTTTTATGAGCTTTAAGAGAGTGAAAATTCGATTTTTTCGTGATTAATATTTCACGTGGTTCAGTTTATCAGGTATTGGAAGGTATGAAACCAAACGACATGTTCGAAAACATTTGGAGTAGATTTATGTGAAGACAGTCATTCTATCTTGATTCCAGCGACAACAAATTGGACTCGGCAATTTGCTTTCCTAACTTGTAGTCCATTGATTCTTCATTATTTGGTCTATTGCTTCGCAAATTATTATGAGACGAACTGTAGTTGATTAAGATACTAATAAACCAAGTTTATAGAGGGTGCTGGTCGAGGATTTGGAAAATTATTTATGTTTGTAAACAATCATTTTTCCAAAAATTTCGCTTTCAACCCACTGTCTTTAACAACAGCAACAAATTGTTGGAATTTTTAAATAAAATATTTTTTTATTTTCCAAATTCCAAATAATGTCAGTTTGTATTTAAGTTTCTGTACTTCATATTATGGTTGCAGTCTTGCAAAAATTGAAAAACCATAATTTGATGAACTAAATGACTTTTGTCTAATTTTATTAAAACAAACGAGTATTTTTAAGCTTGAAAAAGTAATGTGTATTAAAAGGATGTTTTAGAAAAGAAAATATTTTGCTGATTGTACGGAAAATTCATATGTAATAGATTGACCTACAAATACTAACGAAGTATACAGTATTTAAGACTTTAAGTTGTAAACGTAATAGATGAAGTAAGTTCCAGTTAAAGTCTTCTTAAAATTTAAAATTTTATTATTTGAATTTGGCAAAATATTAAATAAAAATTGACTTAACATTTCAAAAATGTTGAACAAAATCAGAATTTCATTTATGTTAGAAAATTTGCCACGAAATGGTTCAAGACAACCTCTTTCATATTTTCTCTCAGATCTACTTATTTCAATAAACCTTAAGAGAAACAATTTGAATGTTTTGCACAAATTTCCTTTCTAATGATTTGAATAGTGAATTAGCAATGGGAGTTGTAAAACACTTAGTTTAATAGAACAACACACATATAAACATATATTAATTGCTAAACAACTGATATGTAGCTGTTTTAATCCCTGCCTAATTAGGGTTCTACATCTGAAATCTGGAGTCGTATTTTTCCGAGCTTAAGGAATCAATATAATTGATCAGTAATTCACTATTCTCTGCTTTTGCCTTCAATACAACTCACTTAATTCTTTCAATACCTCTTTCACAATTTCTCTATGTAAGTATGTGCTGAGAGTGCCTTCCTTCTATTTCCCTGTGGAAATTTAAGTTATGTTGGTGTTGTGCGAATTAAGCGCTATTTCATCCTCTTTATTAAAACTACTAGGATTTTCAGCCAATACTTTTCAGAGGGTGTTGTTATATATGGTTCTAGGACAGAATATCCTACTTGTAGGATATTGGAAAGACATCCATATTTGTATTAAAGACTATTGTCACCTTTGTGCGTAAACGACCAACAGTTTGGCGTTTTTTCCTTTTTTTTTTTGTAAACGAAAGTCAATATCCCCTTTCGATCCCCGATTTCTTGTATTGATACGTAAAGTGTTTTTCTTCTCCACATTAAACTCCAAAAAAGGGAGGCGTTATCAGAGTAGTTGTTACGCTGGTTTAAGGTTTGCCTTATCGCTCTACTATTTCCGAAAGCTAAAATTGTTTTCAAAACTATATAAAATTAAAGTGATTATTGGGCGCCATCCTGACGCATATCTTTCCAACTTCTACTTTAGCACTCAATAAATGTTCGTGTTTTATCCTAAAGGAAGCATTTCATAAGTCTAATAAGTTTGAGAGAGATTTTTCCAACTTCTCAATTCTCTTCAAATCACATTGTGTCTGAGGTTTGTGTCAAAGGTTTTCTCGCAGCATAAGAAGCATCCTAAAATCCTTTAGTATATCAATTCCAAATTACAATTTACCACTCAATAATTTTTCGTGTTTAATTCATTAGATATTACGTTATATGATTTTCATAAAGCGAATAAGCTTAAAGGGGGATATTCAACATCTTAATTCGCTTCAAATCACATTTTGTATGAGTTTGAATCATATTATTTTGAAGTCTATAAAGTATAAAATGTCTCTCTAAAAATTGTTTCATTGTGACATGAAGGCTAAAGCCAACCCTTTCCTCTCTTTCAAAGATATAGGGAGGTACCCTATTGTTTATCAAATTATCTGGAATAATGCTAAATACACGCACTAATGTTGGGCAAGTTTTAAGTGCGCCTTTTTTTAAGTTTCATGTAATGTGTATGGGTCACATTTCAATAGCTAAGCGGAGTCTCAGAAAACAGAAGATTTGTTTTAAATCGAATTCTGAATCCACCATTATGTTGGAATAAGTTGATTCGATGAATGTGTGTGTGTGTATTCACATAGGAATATCACAACTAGGAGTTCAAAAACTCACGAATTGTCAAGTTCAGACAGAATGACACCATTTTGACATGACGTAAGATAATAAGTGTCTAGTGTACGTCTGTACTAGATCCATCCTGACTTTGTAAGGTATTTTAAGTAATTCATTTAGTTAGACTTGTGATGCTTCACTAACAGAGTCCAATATGTTGATGACTAGGAATCTGTTCCTTGGCCGGACATTCCCACAGAAGTTAAAAAAACACTTTTCTCCATTCCAAATTATTAATGGTCATTTAAGGGTCATCCAAATTTTCCAAACACGCAGTAATCCGTGATTACTGAGAGCAACCTAGATACATCCCTTCGACTATGGTTCAAGTGTTGTCCCGTACGTCTCAGGTCTCTCACATCTCCTTGGTGACTTTGCATGTACCTAATTGATATTGTAGAAGACAATAATTTCCCAATATCATACGATTTTTTCAACTGCAATTTGTCATTCTCATTTCTGAAAGGCCTTTGAGATGAAAAGTAATCACTGATTAATTTCCTTTTTAGTCTACTCTTAAGTTCCAGCTTTTGTGTGGGTCATATTTCAATGTATCCACCACATTATGTCAGAATAAGTTGATTCGATGAGTGTGTCCTCCTCCATATGGGTTATGTTTCTTTGGTACCTCAAAATATCATGAACTGTCAAGTAGAGTCTGAATGACCCCGTTATGGCATGACCATATAATTCGTAAGATACTAAGTGTCTGTCACTGGTCGGAAGTACTAGATCCAACCTGTCTCTGTAAGGTATTTAAATAGGTCATTTAGTTTGACCTGTAATACTTCACAAAGAGAATCCAGTATGTAGTTGACTAAGAATCTGTACCTTTTGATTACCAAGGTAATACCAAAGATGAAAAACTCTATCCTCCATCTCCAAATTATCACATCTGCCAAAATGTTCATTAATCGAAGTCTGCTTTCATGCATTCCAAACAGGCAGTAACCACTGATTACTGAGAGCAACCTAGATACATCCCTACGACTATGGTTCAGGAGTTGGCTCGAATGTCTCCTTTGTGACTCTTCATGTATCTAGTTGAGAACGTCTATCTTCACACACTTACTTAATTCTTAGCAGACAATTATTACCCGATATCATACGTATTTTCCACTACAAGTTTGTCATACTTATTTCTGACCTTTTGAGGGGCAAGTGACCCTAATTAGTTTTCTCAAAGTCTTATACATATGACTAGTATAAGATTTTCTGCAACGTTAGCGCTCATACTGGTGTACTGAAAGAATTTACCTGTCGATGATCACCTATTATCGGCCTGAATTAATGTCATTCTGAGAACTAAAGAGGGAAAAAGTAATAGTTTTGGAATTATTGAAATATAAAAAATATAATTGCAAAATCGTGTCGAAAAGCTCTAAGATAACGCCGGATCTACGAGTAACATGTTCGATAAAATTTTCAAAAAATTCAAGTTAAAGGAACACTGCATCTGGTCGAATTTTAACCTATTGAACTATGGATTTTTCAATCCCTTTCCTTCAAATAAATAGGGAACTTCATGAATCTCCCATTTCTTTCCAATATGATAATGGAATTTTAAAACGAATTGATGTACTTTTCCAATAAATTACAAATCTAAGTAAATTATATACATTTGTACGTTTTAACACAATTATAATTTTAATGACATATTTTTTACATTCTAAATATTTTTAAAAATTTATTTCCCTTTTTACCACCTGCTGATCCTTTTTAGTTAACAACTTTCTTTCTTTCTTGTTGCTCAGATGCTAATTTATGTTCATTTTAAAGAATAAAGAAAATGAGAAATAAATCTGTTTTTCTTTTTATTTTCTTGTACATCATTTTCTTCGTTTACGACTTTAATTCTATTTCCATTTAAGCTTAAAGCACTCAAAAGGAAATGATTTATATACGACGACTTCAACTAACACACACACACACACATAGAAAACACACACAGTTACAACTTAAAACTCTTTCTTTATTCCTTTAATAAATATGTTTTCTTCATCGTCTTTCTATTTTAATAGTTTAGCAAAACTTATGAAAGTGTTTGTAATATATACATACATACACATACATACTTACATATATATATATATTTTTATATAGAAAAGGATTTCAAAGGAAAAGCTAAAGAAAACATAAATACAAAACACAACGACAACAACAAAATTTGTAATAGAAAACCTTTAAAAAAAGACGATTTAAATTTTACATAAATATAAATATATTTTCCATAAAATACAATGGGGCAAAATAAAGCAAATAACTTATAAATATTGGCATTAACGGTCCAAAATAATATGTTGTATAAAACATAAACCAAAACCTAGAAAAATAATTCTAAACACTTGAAATCACTTTAAGCGATTATTTGCATTATTCCTGAAAGGATTCCTCGCTTGGCCTATAAGCCGTGCTTGTTTCACTTGGTTCCTCCTCATTAAGCGAAGAATGTTTGTTTCGAAATACGATGTGCTGTTCAGTGTATAAAATTTCCAAATGTTCGGCAATCTTTTATGGCAAAAGGATAATAATGTTGATTTTCGACACGTTCGTGTGGACAGTAACCGATGTCTCAGATAAATAATGAAGTTGTAAAGACTGTTAGATGAAAAATTATGGTTAACATTTCTAAACTTCAAAATTTATTCTCACCCACCTTGGAAAAGACCCTTGTAAATTTTCTTTTCGGTCTTTTGTAATTGTACCTCTAAACTTATTTGACGAACCATGGTTATTTTTTCTTCAAGCGATAGAACCTCTTCGCATAGTAAATTGCGCTGAAATGAAATCAAATATAGAAATTTATTGTAAATAATTTTCCTTAATACACCGATTTTAATTTCTCTTAGAGATAATAAAAACACCATCCAGTCTTAGTCTTAATTTTGGACTTTATGTGCAAAATTAAGGTCCACGAGGTTTTGATTTTAAAAGTGGAGAAAAACTTAACTCTTCCGCAAAGTATCCTCGTATATCTTCATATCTTTGACACATTTCATTATGGAATAGTTCTACAGCTCACTTAGAGTCATAATCGATCGCATTGTGTTCCCTTAACGGATCATAAATTTTTCTTACATCATTCTTAAAGATCAGTGAGGCCATGCGAAAAGCTATATAAAATGGAGACACTCATAAGAGAAAAAGCAAGTTAATTTTTGGTTTGTGGGAACAAGGAAACTACTTCGCAGTTTACTTACTCCCAGTGCGCATTTGGTTACTTTTGTATTTCTGCTGAAAACAGAGTAATAAAGTTTCGATATCTCAAAAACTGCATTGAGTAAAATTCCAAAGTAACACACAGTCTCTGATTTATATTTTTGACAACACGCTGATTTTAGAAGGTGTCTAATTACAATTAGTTTGCAGATTAACCTTCCCCGGTACCTAAACCTAACTTTGTATAATTTTATTGGCTCTTTTTTGGACACCATCTAATATAGCCGTCGTAAAAAATAATCGCAAATTATGAGGTTTCCTTCCTATTGCACAAGATACTTTTTCTTCTTTGATAATGTATTTTAAAGTTATAGCCAAATTTCTGACAAGGACACCGTTAAGCAAATTTGGGTCCATGTATAGTTGATCCTGTTGTATTATCCATCATATTCGACAGCTATTTAGGGGTCTGTCTGATTACTTTTCCAAACCTTTTAACGATCAACTTGCTCAAATGCATAAGTTTAAATACCGTATTCCAAGATTCATATCCAAAGTTATTGAGTCTTTATTATTCCTAAATTTTTCTCCTCATGCACTAACCCTAAGCTCTATCCGCAAATATTATGGTCTACAGTAATGTATTATCAAATTACTATTCATGTACCAAATTTTGTGAGATTTCCTGTGTTAATTAAAGAGATATATGTTTCGTTTGTAACAGCGGATAACCCTCCCCAATATCCTATCCAAACATTTTATAGGGTTTAACATTCTTTACTAAAGATAATTGACATATGGAAATTAAATAAGCCATTTTGTAATAATCAATATTCCAAGTTTTCAGTTTTAAGAGGTTGTCTCAGATTTCAGGGTTTAATTTTCTGAAACGATTTAGCCGATTTTACTTAGGATTCATCTTAGGACAATTCTCAGCTCAAGTCTCAATGTGCAACAATAAATAGACATACGGACGTATCTAAATCGACATAGATATAGATTTGACGTAAGAATATATATTCTGTATGTTGTTATAGTGGACTCCTTTGTGGTGATGGGAGAAGTATTAAATTGTTTCATACTCTACACTACCATAACATTAATGGTGTAACCCTTTTAAGTATACAGATCGCTGAATAACTTTCTAAGTCGATTATACGATAACCGTCAGTCTATCTGTCTGTTTCAGATTTCAGATATATATTAATGAAATTTTGCACATATAATTATTTTGAGCCAATGACAAAACCTATTGCAATTGATAATATTCGGTTCAATATTTCAGGTATTCCCCATTCAAATCCTCCCGATATTGAATTTTAAGCTCATTAAACCTGCTGACATGAAGAAATTTCAATTGAATTTGACACGAATAGATTTTGCATTATTTCAAATTTTCATGCCAAAATTAAAGAAGATCGATGCTGAAATATCTTTAGCTCTCATACAGATCCACTTTCGAAAATTACTGTAAAGTTCATAAATCTCAAAAAATATTAAGATATATATGGGTAATATTTCGTATGTTAAAGATTAAACGAGAAAACAAGAAAAAACCAAACAAATTTTACGAGGGTCGAATCAAAATTCATTGCCATATGGTATAATTTAAAATGTGAAAAATAAAATTTGAAAAAGCAAAAATTATAAAATCATGTTTTACGAGGGTCGATCCAAAATTGTTCATGCCTGCGTCACGAAAAGTCAGTCTTAATTGTCATTACATTCTTACTTGTTTTATTTTATAAATCTTCCTTCCCCTTAAGCAAATACTTAAAGAATTAAAATCCAAGTCCAAAACTATACACAGACCCTTCCGAATTCAACCTTTATTTTTTAAATTGACTTTTATCTGTTTCTTCTAAAATCTAAAAAACGGTTAACAGAAATTATTTAAATTGGTAGACAAAAGAAACAAAATTGTTTGCATCATATTATTCATATCTCCATTTATCGACAGGAATTTTATAAACTCTTCTGTATAATAACTCTCTTCCTATACAGACTTCGAAATTCTTAATTTTAACATTAATTTTGTTTCTCTAGAATTGTTCAAATCGGATAAAATATGACTTAAAAATTTTCCATAATAAAAATACTCTTTTTTGAACCGCCATAGTTCCAGTTTTCCTAGACATTGTTTTCGTGGAAAAATTGAAGAAAGGATAGAATCAGGAGGTGAAGTACACCCATGCAAACATTTATTGTTTATTCAATATTTAAATAATAATTTTAGACAAATATTTTAAAATGAATTGCAATCACTTTTGCAAGTTGGATAGGACCCGGACGGAATACTATAGAATATCAAAAGAAATGTTGCGGCAAGGGTCTCAGAGATCTGAACCATACTTACTTTAGTTGTATATAAAGAAATGTATTGGACTATCGATATATATGGTTGTAGAGGAGTATACGAGTTTAATTAGTCTAAGTACTAGTTTTAATTAAGGTGTGCTATTTTTGAACCCCATAAGCCCGCTATTAGACAGAAATTAGATCTTCTTTTATTTCTTATAATTTCTTCAAAATAAAATTAAGTTGTTTTATAATTATTTCAAGAATTCGAGAAAATTCTTAATATTTTAAATTAGATCAAAAATTTTCAATATTTCACCTCAATAGATCCCCCTTTTGAAACCCATAGGTCCGTTCCTGAAAAGGAATTGAACTTCTCTTTTCAAAATGTATACTACACACTCTTCTTCAAAATCTTACATGATCAATCTTTCTAACAATAATTACTTTCAGTTGATACTCCAAAATTTATTACTTTCTGCCCCATAGTGCATGTGTTTAAATAAGTGATTTTGTGTGTTAAGTTTACTCTTTTCTAAGATTTTACAAAATTATTATATTTTTTATTTAGAATGAATGAATGAATGAATGAATGAATGAAAGACTTAATATTAAAAAAGAGGGGGGAGAACGAACAAACAACCTGATGCTGCTGGTTTATTGTGTGTTCAACATGAAACAATATTTGTTTAACAAAACTATATATTCCTCAACAACAGAGACGTCTTAAAACTCTGCCACTTTCGATAACCACAATGTTGACAATAATTTCATTTTGAGATTTTTCTTCTTCCTCCCAACAAAATCCTTATAATTTTTATTTTATTTACAACGACGTCCTTGTTGTCATCATTTGAAATATGCCTGTAAATATTTTCTTTAATGTTGGCCTTCATGTTTCTTATCTGGTTACAAAAACAACCATCATCATCCACCCACCAGCAGCAGTAATAACAACAAAAAACTCATAATAAAATGCCATCAACATTTACGCGCCATTTCGTCTTTAGTTTATTTCTAAGGAATTAGTTATGTTCAAGGAAAAGAGAATATTCAAAATTAAACGGGTTTTTTAATATTACAGTCCCATTATAGGTTAAATGTTCCTATACAATTCTATAGAAAGGCATTTAAATTAAATTTCATAAAGAGACTTTTATTCAGGAGGCATAGAATAGACAAATTTTCCGAAAGAAATCTTAGACCGGAAATACTTATATCTTGTGTGCCTTGACTAAGGAAATGCAAGGGGATGAACATTTTGAAATTTATTTTTCCTATTTTGGTCCATGTATTTTTTAAAGGAATTTTAAATAGTTACTAAAGATATCAGCCTAAAGTTTTCAGAAAATTCAGCATTAAATCGAATGTCTTGCTTTAATTCCCAAAAATATTAAAATATTAGACAAATCGCAACAAAAAGGTCTTCTTGGATTTTGGTCTGTAGAACCCATATTTATTGAAGGTCTTTCAAATCAGCATTCAGATAAAATGGATTAAATTTGGAAGGGTCTCTTAGGAAACTCTTAGTTTGAATATATACCTTATTGACCTTATACCAACCGTTTCTATTGGTACTAAACAGCGCCATCTATATTTTCTTCATTTCCATGATATATTTTTAAAACATAATGTATGTAAATGTTTAAGCAAAAGTTCCTTAATCCTTTCATGTAAATAAATTTTAATTAAATGTGTTCGGATCCACCTATTACTTATTACCATTCGATAGTTTGATTAAATCCACAGTGAAATATTATCGATTGCATTTCATTTTAATTTTGTAACTTTTAATCAACTGCATTGATTCACATAAAAGTTCTCAGTTCTGGGAGAGGAGTATAAACTCTTAGTCCCAAATTCTTACAGTGTAGCTATGGGCTCTGTTATATTAATTGAATGCAGGGATGTCGGATATATAAAATAATTACCTCTATAAGAAATTTTGTTCTTATTCAATTTCAATAACTTTTCAGCTTAAACTTAACTCAACTCAATTCCCATAGATTCGCCCATGAGCGCTCTATAAGATCATTACAAACCCCACAAATACACTTCTTTTATTTCAGTATTGAGATCTTCAAATTTGAAGTCAATTTTGGAGTTGATCTTGATCGTTTAAATCAAAATGCATTAAAATAGGCCGATATTAGCAAGATCCTATCACTCTATAGTGTTACCAGTTTCTTTCGAAAGAAACCCAGACAAAATTGTCATGATTCCTCTGATATTTGCCAATTCACAATAATCTGTTGCCGAATTTGTGCTGAAAGTTATCGATTGATTATAGAAGAATACACCACTATAGTTCCCATGATTCTAAAGTTGTTATTTCTATACAAAAGATGGTGAAGAGTCTGATAAACCGAAAAAGTTTTGAAAATATGGAATTGGATGTATTGACCGTTGAAGGTGGTTGTCAAAAATTACAAAAGCTTGGATTATTACAGACAGTCATACATCAAGCCATGACCCATATAAATTGAAATAATGAGATGTTGAGAGCAAATATTCGAAAGATATATGAGCACTACAAAAAGTGTCATATATGCATCATATTGTTAATGGTGATGAGAAATGGATTCACTACAATAACCCGAAAGAGTTGTGCATAAAACTTGATGATCCAGATAAAACAAACAAAGCCGAACATTCATGAAGACGAAGTTATGATCACTTTTTTTGTTGAGATTTAAATGATGTTTTGTTTCAGACAACAACCGAAGACAATTGAACTCCTCAAAAACTATTGAGAAAATAGAGAATGGGAATTTCTGACTCATCTGCCTTTTAATCCACCGTGACCCTTCTGAATACCATTAGAGATTATAGAATCGGTTTTGATTATGGCACAGAATCGATCCTCTTCATAAAAGAACGATTATTTTGTAATCGATCTTATAATGGTAACTTAGTGGTCGATTCTTAGTGGTCGATTAATGGAAAAAAGTTTTTTTTAAGATTTAGAAACGATTCTCTACATAACTCGATTTTTACTGGCCGATTTCGTAGAATTTTCGTTTTTTCCGAATAAAAAATTAAGGCGACTTAAAAACTGCATTTTTATTATACAAATTGTGTTACCTTGAGGTCATTTCGAGAGAAAACAACCGATTAAAAATCGATATTTGTGTTCAATTAATCGTCTAAATAATCGAATAAAAATTGATTGAAACATTAAGAATCAGTAACCATTAATTTCAATTGGTGCAGCTCTTGTGGAAATGTTCTTTACTTCAGAACATTAGAAATTGGAATTAATAACGATCGGCGAGGAATGTTAATTTTCAAGCGAAAATAAACGATTAAAAATTCAATGTTTTGTATTCGATTAATCATCTTAAATAATTGGAATATAAATGGCTTAATCTTATCATTAACTTAATCATTAAGTTTGTTTATCATGTACTGACCACCATAATTTCAATCGTTGCAGCCCTTATGGAAATGCACTTTACTTTAGAACAGTGGTATTGGAAATTGTAATTCACAATGATCGGCGAAGATCCTTCTGAATGCCAATAGTGATTAAAGAATCGATTTCCATGATTTTTGAGAATCGAATAAAATAACGACTATTTTGTAATCGATTCTTTAATGCAAAGATTCTGCTGCTTTTCTAAACAAAAAATTGAAATTTAAAAAGGCACATTTTTATTTACTTCAAAAAGAAAAACAATCGATTAAAAAATTATCGATTTCGATTAATCGGAATAAAAATGGTCAATAATACAGCCCTTCACGTTTCACTTCGTAACAGGGAATGAAAATTGGAAATGATTTTTTTTTGCGGTGTAACAAGGAAATGACAAAGTAGAAAATATGGATTATAAAAATTTAACAGGGTCAGTCAGACATCAAAAAAGGCCTGTGGAAAAGAATTATCTGTCAAAAATTTAATATCATCTTTCAAATGAAATATGTCCGATGTATTATGATTTCGTCAAAAAAAAAAAACTATAAAATATTTATGTCCAATAAAATCCCAGGAAGAGTTCTGCGACTGAAGTAGTAAAAAAAATTGATGTCATTGGGTAGGATGAGGTGTGATAAAAAAGAAATATCATTAACAAAAATCCATAAAACATGAATATAAACTTTTTTAAGAAAAAACGTCTAAAATAAAATAAAAAAAGTTCTCTATGGAAATCTCATATTGTCACATATAGAATTAACCCCCTTTTGTCAATATGTTAATAAGACAAACACTATTTTTTCCATACAACCTCCCGCACCTCACCGGGTCATAAGACCCCTAAAGAAAATTGTAAAAATAACCAACTTTAGATGAGACATATAATTTAAACAAAAGTCCAAAATAAACAAAACGACAAAAACTAAGGATGAATGAATGAATGAAAAAAAGCAGAAAACTACGCATAAAGCTTCAATAGAAGATTTCCAACAAAACATTTACAGCGACAAGAACAACAACAACAAACAACAAAACATAAAAATGGGTGACAATGATGATGGTGAAAGCAGAAAAAAATAGCAGCCACGATAAAAAGATTTCGTTGCCATAAATCTATTTTAAAATCCATGAATACAAATAACCTACGTTCACATATAAACGTATATGTGGGTTAGAGCTTCATTCTATATGTGTATGTGTGTAGGCAAAAGGATAACAAAAGCCTTCTTCTTAAACGCATATATACGGAAATCAGAAATATGGATTTTAAGGATATTTTTTGATGGTCTTAAATATATTTTCCCCACAATTTGCTTAAGTTTGCAATATAAATTTTTGTTATTTAGAGTGAGATCGAAAAATTCTTAACACACATTTTTCATAAAAAATTTTAATGCAAAATGTGCAGACTTAAATTGTTAAATTGCCGTCCAAATGTTTCCAATGTTATTAAACAGAAAACCTGATTCAGGTAGAAGGAATTGTTTCCAAAGCCAAAGCAATAGACAGCATTTTCAGAAGAGCTTCCAACACATCCTGTTAGCTCAGTGCTCGGGCTATTTGTTAGGAAAAGTTATAGCTAATGGAGGTTTAAAAACATACAAGGCTCAATAAGTTACTGACAGGAACGTTGCTAAAATTTTAGGCTCAAAAGCTGAACACCGAAATTAAAGTTAAGTTTTCTTGGAAAATATTCCTGCTGCAAAATGGAGGACGAAACATGTGTTTTGGCAGATTTTTCGCAATTTCATGGCCAAAAGTTTTATGTTGCTGAGGCTTGAGGGAATGTTGAAGGAAAGTTTAGGACCAAAAATCTGCTTCCATTCATAAGACTTCAGCACTTATTTTTGGTCTGACTTGGCAACCCTGTCACTATGGTAAACAAGCCCTTGAGTTGTACGAGAACAATAAAGTTGTATTTGTACCAAGAATATCAAATCCTCCAAACTGCTCGAAGCTAAGGCCAGTCGAGAGATATTGGGCTCTTGCTGAAAGAGATTCAAAGAGCACAACACAAAGTTGTGGTAGATTTTAAACGGAGATGGACTAAATGAAATATAAAATAATGTGAACTGTAAGTTTAGTAGATTCGTTATTATCAACATATTTGCTTTAACTCGTTGAGCTTTGCTGCACAAACATTCTACTCAGTCCAAGATCTCGAAAAAATTTCTACAAATGACAACGTGTATTAAAAAAAAAATTATGTAGTGGACATTTTGCCAAATGCCCCTGGCCCGGTCCGTTCTGAAATTTTATTCAATATTTGCATAGCATGGCAGCTGCCTCTTTCCTTGATCCTATCCATTCTAAATTTTGTCCGGTAAAACTGCTTGGAATCAAATTTTAGAACTTTCGCTTTTACAGTTATTTATATATTCGATAATTATTATTTCCTTTGTTAGGGGGATATCCCTCCCCCTGATCCTATAGGTTCTAAATTTTGTTCACTAAAATAGTTCCTTGAGATAGTGATTGGGACCATTTGAGAACTCTCTCGGTTATAGTTCTTTAGATATTATTCATTATTTACTTTGTATGGTGGATCTCTCCCTCTGGTCCTATCCGTCCTACATTTTCGCCAGTAAAAAATATCCTAAGGAAAGTAATTGGAAGAAATTTGAATACTCTCGCTTTTACAGTTCATTAGATATTTAATAATATATATTTGCTTTGTATGGAAGTATCTTTCCCCTTGATCCTACCCGTCCTATATTTTGATCAGTAAAACAAATTCTTGAGAGAGAGAGTGATTGGGGTCGAATTTGAGAACTATTGTTGTTATAGTTCTTTAGATATTAAGTAATCAACAGTTTTTTTGTATGGGGAACACCTCTCCCCATGATCCTATCAGCCCTTCATTCTGCCCAGTAAAACAGTTGCTTGAAAAACTTGTTGAAACCAAGTTTGAAAACTCTCAGTGTAGTGTTGTTTTTTTATATTCGATGATCAATATTTTCTTTGGATGGGTATTGCCCTCCCCTTGATCCTATCCGTCCTACATTTTGTCAAGTAAAATAGTTTCTTGAAGAACTGATCGAAATAAAATTTGAAAATTCACGCTGTTATATTTCTTTTGATATTCAATATTTGATTATTTGTATGGGAGGTACCTCTGCCCCTGCTCCTATCGAAATTTTTTATCGCCTATGTTACTTTCCGGTATATGGGGATCATTCTGTGAAAATTTCTGCAAATAAGTATGTTAATTTTAATTTGATCTTACTCCTTAGTTGTTGTATTTGCTGTGTGGCCGCCATTTGTAAAAAAAGGTAACAGTTTCGAGATGAGTTTATTTTCCCGCATATTTAAATAATTTCATAAAGCAAAAATAACAGTAACTTGGTAAATCCTCTTACAGTTAAAACAAAAATGCTATAGAAAAAAATTATAAAGAACTTTTATTTCCTTAAATCCTCTTAGTGGAATATTGTCCAGTTTATGGAGTTTATGTGTCTGCATCTTTTGTTAAATAGCAAAAATAGCAAAAAATAGTGGAAAACTAAATATTTTTTTTAAATAATTGTGACCTTTTTTCGGAATTCTAGGTATTCGCAAAAAAAGTTTTAATTTGCAATATTTACTTTTTTCTGGAGGAAACTTTTAATTTAAATTCAATGAAGAGTAATCTCATACAATTAAATGTATATTTTTATTAGCATTTACCCGGTATGCTTTGCTGCACATAAATCACAACATGTATTCAAAAATTTCATGTAACGGGAATTTAACTAAATTAGAAGACTTTCGCTGTAATAGTACCTCAGATATTCGATTAGTTATAGTGGGTACATCCCCCCCTGACACCCTCCATTCAAAATTTTTAAATTTGGAAACTTATCGGTCCCAGATTTTCTACCAGCAAAACATTTCTTCAAGAAAGTAATAAAGATGAAATCTTAATACTCTCGTTGTAATAGTTGTTTAGATATTCCACGATCAATATTTGCGTTGTGTGGGCTAGCTCTCTCCGTCAAACATTTTGTCCAGTAGAAATTGTTCTTAAGAAAGTAATTGAGATGGAATCTATGTTCTCCCACTTCAATAGCTCAAGTAAATTAGTTTCTTGAGTAATTTTAAGATACCAAAATTTAAAAGTCTCGATGTAGTAGTTCTTTACCGATTCGAAAATCAATATTTGCTTTGTATGGGGACAAATTCTCCTCCTGATCCTCTCCGTCCCACAATTGGTTGAGTAAATAAGTTCCTTGAGAAAGTGATTG
>PYHX02000413.1:44675028-44705028 GCA_004302925.2 Cochliomyia hominivorax | reverse complement strand
GTGGTTATGAGGATATATTAACTTTGTCATTCCATGTATGATGAGGAACCATCTAAGACCCCATAATGGACATATATTTTTGCATCTGTTAGTTTGACTGTCTGTCTTTCTGCACGCAGAGAAAATAAATGTTTGCGGTAACTCTAAACTAGAAGCAACATACTATTGTTATGCGATATTGTTACAGTAACTAAAAAATTTATTTATTCGCATTATGATTTTTTGTTAATAACAATAGTTATTGTTATCACCACTAAAAATATTGTTATTTGAATAAAAAATATTTTTTTGTAATCAAAAGTTTGTTTATTCACATTAATAAAAGAAGTTATTGTAACCGCCACCAAAAATACTGTTATCGCCACTAAAAATATTGTTATTGCCACTAGAAATATTGTTATCACCACTAAAGTTATTGTTATCACAACTAAAATATTGTTATCGCCACTAGAAATATTGTTATCACAACTAAAATATTGTTGTTTCAATAAAAAAATCACTTTTTCCACTGCAAACAGTAAAATATACTTTGTTGAAAAACTAGATTAAAAACTAGATAATTAATAATTTATTTTTCAATCAAATAAAAATCAATTTCTGAAAAAAATATAAAATTTTCCAATAAAAAAAATTCGATAAAGAAATTCTTAATACAATTTCTATCCGAAATAATCGTTAAAATTCTTCTTAAATAAATAATTAACACGCGTTCATTGAATGTGAAAATAATGAATAAAATTAAAACCAATTAAAATCGCTTGAACGCGAAACATATGGCAACTCTTTAAATTGGCATGTGCAAAAATCTCTCATTTGACATTCAGCTTGTTTTCCAACGCCATTAACAACACACGGTTGCATACAAAAAGTACTTTGCCCATTAGAGAAAACAACGTGCACAAAACAAAGAGCGCGCGCAAAAAATCTTTGTTCAGTTAAAAGAGCGGGAGAGCAAACATTTTGAAAACTCACTCAAAATGAAGAAATGAAAGTGAAAACAAAAACATAAATAAAACAGAAAACAAAATAATGAATGAATAATAAAAACAAAAACTAAGAATAAACTAAAAACAACAATGAGAGAATGAGAAATTTAACGAGAAAAGAGAGCGGATAAGAAATAAAACAATTGAAAAAATGAGTAGTGAAACAATTGAATGAAAGAGAATACAGGAGAAAGAAACGAATAAAAACTCACTCATTGAAATAAACAAAAACAAAAGCAAAAATAGAATATAATATTTTTGCAGAGAAAATCAGTTGTAATTTTGTCGCAGTGCTGTCAAATTGATACAAAACGGCCGTGAGTTAAAATCGAACGCACAAAAGTTGTAGAATTTTTTAAATAAATAAATTTAGAGAAAAAATATTTAAATTAATTAAAAGAAAATCTGCACAAATTTAATAATAAAAATTCAAATTGAAAAATAGAAATGTTAGAAATAAAAAATTAATTTTGAATAAAAAGTGAAATTAAAAAAAAATTGTTTACTATCGGAAGAAAATCCAATAAGAATCTGTGTGAATATAAATAAATAAAGTTAAAATCGCATAAAGTGAAGCGAATTAAGAAAAGTTTTCCTTTTTTCCCATCAGCAGCAGCATAATTTTCAACAAAAAATAAATAAAACAAGTGAAATTTTTTTAAAATAAATTTAAAGAAAAAAATAAAGAAAATTTTTGCTTCATCTAAGAAAAGTAAGAAAAATTGTGAAAATACAACAAAAATATGCAAAATATACAAGAGAGATAAAAAAATTAAGTGGAAAATGGCTTAAGAAGAAGATGCTGTGAATTGTGAGAAAATTTTTTTGGAACAAAAAATTAAAATCCAAAATAAAGTTTAAAAGATTTCAAAAATTTGTATGCTAAAATTTCAAATCTTCCGAATTTAAGAAAAAATTCAGAATTGAGCTAAAATTTCGTGAAAATATTAAAAATAGATTTTGTCTTCTTTTATTTTTTTGTTATTGTTGCACCTTTTTTCCTCTGTGTTTTATCACATTTTTATACTTCTTGTGTCCCCACGAAGAAGAGCCGCCGCTTTTAGTGATTTTTAGAAATTTGTGCCAGTGTGTGTGTGCGATTTTTTTTGTGAATTTATTTGTCTGTTTTATACCCTCCACCACCGCAATTGGTGAAGAGGTTATATTAACTTCGTTATTGCGTATGTAACGCTAAGAAGGAATCATCTCAGACCATGTATATTTATTCTAGTGAATGATATATAAAAGGAATAATCGTTTCATGAATTTTCGATTGACTATTTTGATTTCAATTATTTTATTCGATTAATTAGTTATCCTATAATCAAATTTTTTAATCGACCTAAATAATCGAAAGAATTAAGAAATTTTTAAAATAAAATTTATTTTTTTTTCATTTCTCAAAATTTTTGATTCGGATAAAGGGAAAGTTCTAAAGAATTTAATTTTCGATTAATCGTCTACCAAGAATTTCAGTATAAAGTTGGCTGAGTAGAATAAATTACAAAATAATCATGGTTTACACTTAAAATGGATTCTGAACAATAATCGAAATCGATTCTTCAATCACAACTTCTCACACTAGATCAAGAGAAAATTCAATTAGTGAATCTTAAATAGAATTAATAATCGATTCACAATATTCCGTTTAACTCTTTTTTGTCGATAAATCCATTCAGAAAAATCTAATATTGCTTAACCGGCCCTTATGAATCGATTTCAGTATAAAGTTGGCAGTGAGGAATCGATCACAAAATAATCGTTTTTTTACACAAAAAGTCGGTTCTCAACCATAATCGAAATCGATTCAGATATAAGGAGAAGTCCAAGGAATTCTTATTTCGATTAGAACCGATTTCAGTATAAAATTGGCAGTGCAGAGTCGAACGCAAAATTATCGTTTTTTTTATAAAAAGTCAACTCTCAGCCATAATCAAAATCGATTCTTCAATCACTATTTCTCACCTCTTTTGATTCAGAAAAGGAGCAAATTTCAAGAAATTCATTTTTCGATTAATCGGCCATTAAAAAACGATTTCAGGATAAAGTTGTCAGTACAGAATCTTTGTGATAGATTTGTTTTACAAAAAATCGATTCTCCAATCACTAATATATTCTTGTTTCTGAACAAAATCTGAGTCGATTTAGCCATGGCCGTCTGTCTGTCTGTTAGCAGACTCTCATCCACAATAATCAACAGAGTTCAATAATTATTTATTTTTATTTCTAGTCCTTAGAAATGTCCAATTTAAATGCAGCTAAATCGGTTAACTATGTTGGAAGATATATACCGATATCTGAGACAACCTCTAAGTTCAAACAAACAACTTTCGGAAAATTTTCAATTCAAAATCAACAAATTAGAAATAAATTGCGCCATAATATTAAACTATATGTACTTCTTTACCATTCCATCGGTTACTCCAATCGGTTCAGTAGAAAAAAAGTTACCGTAAAAAGAAAATAGAAAAATTTTTTGACTCATTAAGGATTCCAGTGTGATATTTAAGAAAAACTATATATATATATATATATATATATATATATATATATATATATATATATATATATATATATATATATATATATATATATATATATATATATATATATATATATATATATATATATATATATATATATATATTGTTCAAGTCTGTGAGTGAATGTGTGAATGTATAAGTACGCAACAAAATGTGGTGAAGGGTATTACAGATTCGGTATAGCCGAATATAACAATCTTACTTATTTGAACTTTTATTTTCTGATATGATTTTATTATTTCTTTTGTCTTGTGTCAGTCTCTTTGTCTGTCCATTTACCGAGCAAATCATTCAAATTAATGTTCCATCATTTTGTTTTTCTTATTCCCTTCATTCATCTTATTTTAATTTTTTGTATACAAAAAAACAAGAATAAAATGATTTTTTGTTTTTTATTCTTTTTATTTAATAAAATTTCATATTTAAATGAATTTTAAAATTTCATCTTTTCTTTTTCCATTTTGTTTTTATTTCTTTCTTATTTTCCCTTTTATTTGTTACATTTATTCGTCTCTGTTTTGTTAACTCATTTTTTTACATCCTTTTACAACATTGTCTGCAACAACAACAACAACAATCAATTCTCATACGCAACAAAAGACATTGATGAAATATTTTTTTACAGTATTTTTCCCCCATATTTTTATCCCCCCCCACTCGCAAGGATGCTTTTATGTATTTTGGTTTTGGTACAAAAGAACATTTTAAATACAAAAGTACTTTTTGTCTAAATATGCCGGTATTTTGGGAATCTAATATAACTTTTTAATGCGGCGACTAGTGATGGGGGAATCGTTTTTGGATTATAGTTGAGAATCGATTCTTTATATAAAAAACTATTATTTTGTCAAAAATTCTTCACTGTCAACTTTATACTGAATCGAATCTTAGTGGTCGATTAATTAAAAAGTGTAATACCCGAATTTTCGGGATATTGAATCAAAAATGTGAAAAAATATATATATTTTACTTTTTTATATTTTTCGATTATTTTAGTCGATTAAAAAATCGTACGATTAATCGACTAAAATAATCGTAATGAAAGAAGTTGATAATAATATCGTGAATTGATTATTTTATTATACTTCAAATATTTACAATTTTCTTTTTTATAACCAACTTTGGCGAAGTTTTTATGTCATAACGGATCTAAATCTTATCCGATTTTCGAAAGTATCTTTCTTTTTATAAAAAACTAATGATAAAATTTTGTAAAATAGAAAAATTAAAACAACTTTATGTTATCAAAATTTATAATTATTAAAAACCTGAAGATTTTTCCAAGATTTATAACCAAAAGTGGATTAAAACTCTTTTGAGTTCTAAGAAGTTTTTTCCTCAGTTGACTCTAATATTTTTATATTCATCTGAAGAACTTCTATATAGGATTTCGTAAAATAAAAAAGAAGCATTGGGAAAACCAGAGTTTCCCCGGTTTCGCCATTTCAAACTATTTTTCACAACAATTATATATTTTGGTAACCCGTGGAGTTATGCTTTGAGACCTTCTGGAGCTTTCCCTATTATGTTCATAGAGTCCTTTTCATTTAAATTGAAATTGTCGTTAAGCATTAACATTTTTCCTCCAGATAGATGTACTTTTCGAAATTATATAATTTCGAAATATTAACATTTGAATATCGTAGCGATTAGTGAATCGATTCTAATTTTGTTTAATTATTTTGCGTCAAATTGATAATCGATTTATACTAAAATCATCTCTTGGTAGACGTTTAATTAAAAATCCTAAACTGACCCGATTTTATTATAATAGAAAACTAGAAAATTTAATTAAATCTGAAATATAAGTTTCGATTAGTGAATCTTAAAAAGTATTAACAATCGATTCACAATATTTCGATCATCTTTTGTTTAGTCGATTTTGTGATTCAGATAAATCTAAAATTGATTTATCGGCAAGTAAGAAACGACTTCAGTATAAAGTTGGTAAAATAATCGTATTTTTCTTTTTTGCATAGTGAATCGATTCTAACTTTAACCGAAATCGATTCCTCAATCACTAGTTTTGATGCAAACAATGCTATAACTGATACATAAAATGATTTATCAACTTAAGCCTCCACTCGAGCTACGAGTCTTAATGAAATCTAATGCACAGATTTATTGAAAACTAAAATTAATTTGCCCAAAATTTTATTGAAATCTTTTTATATTTAACGATTTAATTAACATAAAACTCCTAATCCTCCTAGAAGCCTAATAGGAGCTAAGTAAAGTAAAGGTCCCGACATTATCAACATTTAATTTCAATTGCATTTTGAAATTTTAAATAATTTTTATCTACTTTTGAAGGTCATCTACTCCTCTTCTAGGAACCTACAATTCTACCCATGACGAGGGCCTGCTATATTCAAAAATTTAATTTGCTCTAATATTTCGAACTTGTTATATCGAAAATCGATTTGGAATATCCATTACACAAAAACCAGGATTTTTGGAGTTTCATTCAATGCATTCTGTATTCTAAAAGTGTATTTTTTAATTGATTAAAATTTATTACTCTGAAGGGAATTATTTTGATAAAATCAGAGATAATTTTTCTTAGGACTAAGATCGAAAAAATCTTAACACATGTTTCATTAAAACTTTTAACCCAAGAATTATTTGATTCTTTGTAAAACATGTCAATTTGATTAATAAGATTAACCGGAAAAAGGGGCCAAACTTGGTTCTACAAAAAGTTGGTTTTTAATATTACTAAACAGGTACCGGGAAAATCTAGTCGTTTATAGAAATTCTGGTTCAGGTAGTAGAAATGTTTTTAAACCAAAAATAGAAAGTATTTTCGAAAGAGTTCCCCACACTCCCGGTAGGAAAAAGCTCGTTTTGCTCAGTGCTCAAAAACTACCTGCAAAAAATGCTGCTAAAAAATTTAGAGTCCAAATGTAGAGCACGGAAATTGAATTCAAGTTTTCTAAAAAATATTCTTTCTGCATAATGGATGACAAAATGAATGTTCTATCAATCTTTTTATATTGCTGATACTCGAGGGAATGTTTAGGAAAAGTTTAAGACCCAAAAACAGTCAAAATTACCAAACAGTTTTCGCTTACCATAATATAAAGTTGCGACAAAAGAAGCCTATCACTTTTGGCGAGATATTGGACTCTTTAAAAAAATAATTGAAGTGTGATCGAGTTTAAACGGAGATGGACGACCGGTTCTAGCATTATTAACATACGAGCAGACACGACAAACTTTGTTTTTCTAAAAATGGGCATTGTTGGCCCTAAGCAAACTTTTGGGTTGTATTGTCACACGATTTAAATAAATTATTAGTAATTTAAATTTGCTTTGTTTATGCTCTCTCTTTCTCTCTCCGTTTTCTTATCCGTCCTTCATTTTGTTTGGGGAAAGAGATCACTAAGAAACTGATTGAGGTCAAATTTGAAAACTCTCGCTGTTAGAGTTCTTTAAATATTCGATAATCAATATTTATTTGTATAGACGATACCCCTCCCCCAGGTCGTATGAGGCCTATGTATTGTCCAGTAAAACACTTTCTTTATAAATTAATTGGGACCAAAATTAAGAACTCTTTCTGTTATAGTTCTTTAAGATGTCGTACTAATACTTGCTATTGATAGGGTATATTCCTCCCCCTGTTTCTTTCGGAATGTTTAAGAGCCTTTGTTACTTTCATTAAAATTCGCTTTAGACGCTTTAAAGCGAAAATTAATATGTTTCTGATTATAAAAACCAATAATTTTAACCGACTACATTTTTACTAGTTATTGGAGAATCGATTTCGGTTATGGCTGAGAATCGATTCTTTGTGTAAAAAAAAAGGATAATTTAGTGATCGATTCCACACTGTCAATTTTATACTGAAATACTGATTCTTTGTGGACGATTAATCGAAAATTATAATTTCTTAAAAATTACGCTTTTTCTGAATAAAATATTTAAAACATAAAAATTTTATTCGATTAAAATAATCGAATACAATTTTTATTCGATTAAAATAATCGAAATTAAAATAGTGTAACGAAAAATCGTGAATCCTTTGCTTTACCATTCACCACTTCTTACAATAAATGTCCCATTGAGACTTTAACATAAAAGTACTAAAATCTTTGACACCTTGAAAATTGTCCCTCAACACTCATCACTGTATTGAAAAGTAATTCATTGTAATAATCCTGAAATAATGTTTTATGTAACTCCTTTTTTCTCCATTACCTTTATCTCCATTTACCAAATTCTTGAATTTTATTTAATTGATTTGATTAAATTATTAATTATCCCATTAGATTAAGGATATTTTTCCTTTATTGGAAGATTTATTCCAAACACCTTTTGCCTTAAAGGTGCGTGTGTAGCAAAGCAAAACGATAATAAAAACAACAAAATTGTTTAAATATTTTTCCAATTTATCTTTTCGAACGTTTTTCTTTGTGTTCTTTGTATTTGTGTGTGTTTAATAATGTTATTATTTTCTATTTTGCTCTCACTCTTTTTCTAACTTTCAGCATCTTCATCCCTTACTTTATTAGCATCTTCTTCATCCCCTATAAAACGGATTTGTAATTCTTATTTTTTTGCTAACTTCCTTTTGCTCGTATCTTTATCGGGCTGTGTGTTTTCAAATTTCAAATTTGTTTTTGTTTCCTTACTCTCCCTGTCACTCTCTTTCTCTCTCGCTCTCATTTTGTGAATGAGCATAAATTTCTTTAGAATTTTGTTGTAAATAAAAGAAATTGAAAACAAAACAAATTTCTTTGTGTGTTTTTTGTTTTTGTATTTTCCCTATTTGAGTGTGTTTATTTTTGTGAGTGTATTAATAATGATGATGATGTTGATGATGAGTGTGTTTGTGATGAGTTCTCCTTGTTCTTGTTGTTTATTTTAATCATTTTTTTTCATTGCAAATAAATAAAGTTATTTTTAGTTTTTATGCATTAAATTTTTGTATTTTTTTCCCTCAATTTCTTTGCGAAACACAGGGAAAACTGCACATGTTTTTAATTTCTGATGAAATTGTTGTTGTTATTATTGTTCTGAAATATTAAGACGAAACACTGAAAGATTCAAAATTTAAATTGATAAAGTTGCTTCAGACATTGTTGTTGTTTGTTCTTGTTTATTCATATCGCAAAACACATGTGTTTGATAAGGATTAAAAGTAAACGAAAAATAAGCTCGACTCTCTAATACCCTACACCACATGGTTGGTTGGTTCAAAATGTTAGTTACAAAAATTTAGTGAACTTAAGGGTGCAGTACATTATTGTGACACTGACATTTATATAAAATTTATGAGTTCTTTTTCTAAGGGGTTATATGGGAGCTACAAGAAATTATGAAACGACCCTCGTATAATTCTGCACATGGATTTTTGTTTTAAATTGAATACAATACCAGGTTATATGTGAGACTTATGCCTTCAAAAGTGATATTTGGAAGGGGTTATATGGAACCTATAAGAAATAATGGACCGACCCTCGTATATTTTGGCACATCGTTTTATAATAAAATAAGTTTTACTTGTGCTAAATTTCGTTTAAATGGTTTTTATTTAGGATTATTTAATGATCTCAAAATCCAATTCCGGGTAGAACAATTGTATGGGAGCTGACTGAAATATTTTAGCGAACATGGCTACGTCCTTGGGCTAAAATAATAATATGTGCTAAATTTCATTAAAATATATTACAAAAACCTTGACCTGTAGACTGTTCACAACGCTTACATTAACAGCCAGCCGGACAGACAGGAAGGACGGATGGACATTGTTAAATCGACAGAGAAAGTGATTCTGAGTCGAATGGTATATTTAAAATGAGTGTAACACCATTTTTTTCTGCATGTTACAAACATAAGCACAAATGCATAATACCCCAATCAGCTGCGTGTGGTGTAGGGTATAATGAAACCAAATAAAATAAATAAGAATGAAAGATTCGTCTGTGAAGATTGTGAAATTCCCCCAAATCATCAAAAATTGTTCCATATATTTTTTAAATGGAGTCAACTTATCCCCAACCTTTTTTATTTCTAACAGAAGTTTTTAGGGTCATAATTCGGGGAAAATTTGAGTTGTTCTTTTTTATATCTAAGAAATATATTTGCTTTCTTTGGCTGTCACTCCCTTTAGACCTGGGATCGTCAAATTTTTACCAGACGTTTATCAATAAAACTTTTAAACCAACTATTTGTCTGATTAAGATACTTTTGTTTAACATGTCAGTTGTTGTGTTTAATGTCAAACAAATGTCAAAAAAATAATACATCGTTAATTTGATTAAAATTAATCTCTGTCATACTTCATGTTATATGACAAAAGAAGTTATTAAAAATTATTTGACGAAAAAAATAGTTAAATTAACGAAAATGTTATTCAAATTAACCTCACTTTTAGGCAGTTACACATTGTTTTTATACTTCCAATGTGTAACTGCCGTTTTTATTAAATATATGTTGATTGAACATATTTTAATCGTTAATTTTTTATGAAATTTTATTCAATTTAACATCTTTTACGAAACAAAATATTTTGATTAAGTTTTTTAGTATATTTGAAGAAAATTCTTCAATTTAAAGAAAAATTCCGTTAACAAAAAACCCATTTATTTAACACCTTTTTTTCGTTAAAGTTCTACGAATTAATATTACCTACGACATTTGTTTCAGTGCAGGATTAAAATTTAGTTGATTTCCTCCTCAATCTTGTGTAAATCTATCTGATATTTTCTTTTTCAAAATAATGTTTATATAAAGAAGTAATGGCGCAGTTTTCCCATCCCTGATAAAACTACAATTTCTTATAAGTTCTCCATTGTAAGTCTCTCATTGTTTCTGGAAAATGTGCATCTTTAGGATGTCTACGATTCGGTAACGGAAAATAAAAATGATTTTTGTTGTCAAGTTTCGGCATTTTCTATTTTATCTCTCTTCGATATTTTGGTCAATTTACGGAATTTCTAAATTTTATTTTAATTAATATTTTCTCTCATTTTTTTCAGAATATCTCCATTTAATTATATAATAAAATAAAGTTATTTTAAATAATTGTGTGCCAAAATAATTATTAATTAATAAATTTTAAGTGTAAAAAAGTGTTACTTTTAAGTAAAAAAAAATTATTCTTAATTTAACTAAATTTTCTTTAAGCCAAAAGAAAATAATTTCAGAAAAAATTATAGAAATAAAATTTTAAAACTTAGTTAAAGTAATTAAAAAAACACACATCTTAAGTTGTGTTTTTTGCAACAGAAAAACCAAACCAAAATTAGACAAAAGAAAATCTTGTGTTAAAAATTATCTTCTTCCTTTTTTTTGAAAAGAGATTTTCAATAAAGCCGTCAAACTGTGGGGTTCCGGGGCCTTTTTCCTTCCTCCACAAGGAATGTATTATCCGGTAAGTTTGAGTAAAATAAAAAGGTCTAATTTATATTTTAATTAAAACGAAAATTAAAATTTTATTTATTCCATTTTTGATCAATAAAGTCTTCTTCCAAAAAATTAAAAAATTCTCTAAAATTTCCACATTTTTGATACCCTACACCAACATAGGTGGCTGGAGTATTATGCGTTTGTGCTGATGTTTTTGTAAGTATACCATTCGACTCAGAATCATTTGAGTCGATTTAATGATGTCCGTTCGTCTATCTGTCCGGCTGCCTGTTCATGTAGACGTTGTGAACACTCTACAGATCGCAATTTTGTAAATATCTTAATGAAATTTGGTATATGTTTTTGGCTCGAGAACGAAGCCTATAGAAATTGTTCATATTTGGCTCAATATTTCAGTTAGCTCCCATATAAATGTCCTCCCGGAATGGGGTTTTAAGGTCACGAATCTCCTTATTGTATTGTATTGTGTACAGTATTCTAAATCTATGAGCCAAATTATGTGAGGAGTCGGTCCATTATTTCCCATAGATCCAATACAAGCTCCCTACCAAATATCGTTTTAAAGGGTCTATATCTCGCATAAACGTAATTATTCAAATAACAATTTGTCAAATTAAGATAAATATAATCGAAAATCGATGTTCGAAATTATACGAAGCTCGGCTCATCATTTCTTCTAACTCCGATATAATTCCCCACAAAAACAAAATCCTTTGCAAACGCATAAATTTAACATAAATGTTAGTATCATAATAATGTACTTTTCACTTCGTTATAAATGAGAAAAGTACATAATACGACGGTCGTTCATTAATTTTTCGTAGTTGTCATTTACAACCAACATTGTGGTGTAGAGTATTACAGAGTCGAACTTGATCGACTATAACATTTTAACTTGTTTTTATTTATATTTTAATTTTAACCATAAATAATTTTTATTGAAGTCATTGCCCAGCCGTCCCCTTATTATATCATTTAACTATAATTTTATAACAAAAAAAAAAATAATAAATTCCTAGAAAAAGTCTAAACGTATCAAGAGAAAAAAAAGTATAATTTAAGCAAAAGTTGCCAAACAACATTTTAGGTTTTGAGGCAAGAAAGTGATAGTTGTGAGAATCATTTTTATTCATTATAAAGATCACGTATTTCTATTTATTTTACAACTATTTAAAAATTCTTAAAGCATAAAGTTTATTTTTTATTATTTTTTTGATTTTAAACAAATAAAGAGTTAATAAATTGTGGGAGATAATGAAAAATTACTTAATTTTATTATTTGCGAAAATTTTGCATAACAGTTCTAAGTCCATTAACCCTTGAAACTTTTGAAGGTGCACGCAGAGAAATGTCATTTTGTAATATGTTCGTTGCAAACATTAATTGTTATCGCGAACATTTAAATTGTTGAGTTTATTTTATTTTGATAAAAATTTCGTTGTTGTAATAAAATTAATATTTTTTAAATAAAAAATATTGTGATTGGAAATATGTTTGATTGTTTACAATTTTATTGTTATTGAACAGTCCGTTATGAAAAAACTATTGTTATTAGGACAAAATATTATTTTCAATTTATTGACAACTGAATATGAACAAATATTTTTTTACAATTTATATTAACATGAAAAATAATTCATATTTGAATTAATATTCTCATTATTTAAAAATAAAAATAGGAAATTAAAGTAAATAAAATTATATGCTGAAAAGATTTCAAATAATGTTTACGAATTTTCCAAAGGTAAATATTTATAAAATGCGAAGTATTTTAAAATGATTCATATGAAAATATTTTATTGAACAAATGATGCGAACAAACAAATTTTTTTATTAAACTAACAATAATTTTTATTGGAATAACAAAATTTTTAATGGCGACAAAAATAATTTTAGTGACGATAACAATATTTTTAGTGGCGAAAACAATAAATATTTTTATCAATGCAAAATAACAATGCAAATAATTTTTTTTATTGGAGTAACAATATTTTAGTTGTGATAACAATATTTTTGTGGTGATAACAATAAATATTGTTATCAATGCAAATAAACATTTTTTTATTTGAGTAACAATATTTTTTGTGGTGATAACCATAACTATTGTTATTAATGAAAAATCACATTGCAAATAATAAAATTTTGTAGTAACGGTAACAATATCTAATAACAATAATATGTTGCTTATCGTTTATGGTTACGCAAACATATATTGTCTCTGCGTGATGAAAGCTTCAATGGGATATTTTCACCACAAGTGGTAGAAATGGTATATTAATTTTGTCATTCCGTGTCTAATGCTAAAAATAAATCATCTCAGATCCCGTATTGTATAAAATTCTTTCATTCATCAAATCTGAGTTGAATTAGGTATGTCTGTCTGTCTATTGTTGGCATGTTCACGTCCACAATAATTGACGGAGCACAATGAAAGTTGGCCTGAGTATTTGCTATAGTGCTGAGAAATTTCTCAGTTAAAACCAACTAAATCAGTTCAGTATATTAAACGATTTATACCGATATCTGAAGCCAAACTCTAAACTGGCATGACAATGAACTGAAGGAACAATTAAGAGTAACGATGCGGTAAATGCTAGAGTTTCTCCACGGTAAATTTTTTCGGATTTTCGGGATTTTTTGTAAATTCCAAGAATTTTCTATCGAAAAGTAATTAAAGTTATATTGCCTTCAGAAGGAGAATTCAATAAAATTTGGCCAGATTGTTTGTTATTGTTCTAAGCAGTTTCCTAATTAAAACCTGCCATATCGTTCCACTAGAAAAAAAGTTATTGATTGACCAAATTATCTTAAATATAACAATTTCTTGAATATCGGCTAAAATAAGTTTGAGAACTTTAATTCATATCTTCCAGTTTTAACTTCTACTAAAAATGGAATTATATGTTCATAAAATTACTTAAAATTGAAGTATTTTAGTAAACTCCGAAAATAATTTATTCCACTCGGAATTGTAAAATATCGAATGTGATTTAAGTGGAGGACATTAAAGATTCGACAGAGTCGAATATATACTGAACCAAAAAAGTGTATTAAATGTAGAAAAAAGGGTGTAGAGTTGAAAAAAAGTAGGTTAAATATCAGCCAACGAAACCTTTATTCATCATAATGAAAATGTTCATTAAATTTTCGTAAATTCTTCAAATTGAATAAAAATTGTCAATTTAACTATTTGAATTTGTAACTAAAAGATGGTTAATTTGAATAAAATTATTCAATTTGAATAATTATTTATTCAAAATGATAAAATTAAATTCTTTATATTGATGAATTATTATTCAATTTTATTACGATATTTAAGTTAAATTTATGAAATTTTAGTTGAATTGAGGAAAGAATTATGTTAAATTGTTATAATAAATTCAAAGAAAATATTGAGGACCAAAGTGAGTAGTATTCCCCATACAAAGCAAAGCAATGTCCAATGACTTCCTCAAGGAACTGTTTTACCACACAAAATATAAGACGGACATGATCAAAGTAGAAGAAGCCCACATACAAAGCAAATATTGGTTAGAATATTAGATCTACTACAGCGTCCCAATAAAATTTCTTTTGTTAAATTAACAAAAATTTTATTCAAATTAACTTCATTTTAGTATGTAGAATTGAATAAGTTTGTGTGTTATTTTAGTTACGAAGCGTTACTGCCGTCTTTACTAAATATCTGTTAATATAACATATATTTTTCGTTAATTTTATTCAATTTAATATATTTTATTAAAATAATTTTTTGATTAATTTTCTTCGTATATTTGAAAACCTCTCAAAATCTAGTTTCGTTGCTTGTTCCATTCAAAAACATTTCCCTAATTATGATGACTTGAAATGAATGGAATTTCATAACTTCATAATGTGATGGTAAATCTAAAAAAGATCTATATTTTGGACAATTTATGTGTAACCATTTTTTTCATAAATTAGATTTTCATAAAAATTTCTCAACATCTGGGAAATGTCTAAAATTTATTATCCCAGTGAGCGGAAGTCACGCTTGGGAACAGAGAAAATAAAAAACTTATTTTCCCAAAATTTTCCCCAAAAAAAAATATATAAATAATTTCTTGTCTAATAAAAAAAGTTCGCTGGGAAATAATGACAGCGACAGTTAAAATTCACGTGCTAAATAAGAAACAACAACAACAACAACAACATTGCAAAACCTCTAATCACAACAATAAAATCAAACAAAATATGAAACTATAACATTTTGTTTATTTTATATATATTTTTCATTATTGTTTTTGTTGTAATTCTGATTCTTCTTCATTTTTTCTATGTGAAGAATTAAGCAGCCAAACAAAAACAATAAAAAAAATATTTAAATTTCACAGAAAACTGAGAAAAGAAGAAAAAAAAACGATCTTAAAGGAAATAAAGAAAAACTTAAGTTAAAATAAACAATAAACAAGAAAACCAACCATGAAACAATAAAATAAAACATAAAAAAAGAATGAAAATAAAGAAAAATAAAAGTCCAAAGAAAAAGACGTTTAAGTAAAACACTTTTACACTTTTAAATAAACAAACAATTTGGTTTAGTGATGTTAGTTTCAATGCACAGTGGGACCAAAGCGATTTTTTTGGAAATAATTCTATAATTTTTGAAAGGTTAGATAAAAGATAAAATTTCACATAACCAGAGCTGGGGTCACACAATTGTATGGAAAAGTAGTTAAACATTACTACACTGAACCAAATGTCGTGTGTGATATTAACGAAAAATGTTCGTAGAACTTTAATGAAAAAAGGTGTTAAATAAACAGATTTTCATTTTAATTAATAGAATTTTTCTTCAAATATACTAAAAAAATAATCAACGTTTTTAGTTAAAGTTGTAAAGTTGAATAAAATTTCGTTAAAACATTAACGAATAAAATATGTTCAATCAACTGCTATTTATAATGACAGTAACGCATCATAAATAAAATACAAATTTATTCAATTCTACGTAATAAAATGAAGTTAATTTAAATAATGTTTTTGTTAATTTAACTAGTTTTTTCGTCAAATAATAGAATCAAATATAGAATATTCTAGTTAATACGATTGAAATTAAAGGAATATTTTGCTGATCAGCTGATCAACAAACACGTCAATAATTTTTCACAAGAAATACAAACCGGTCCTGTTGACGTTGCACTATTTTTTAGTTGTCTATTATGTCATCTATCTATTTAATTATTGTCTTAAACTGGCTTTTACACGATGCGTTTTGCTACACAAAAATTCTCTTCAGTCCGAGATCTCGAAAGAAATTTCATAAATCACAAATCGACGTGTATTAAAAAATTTAATTGGGACAAAATTCTCGCTGTATTAAATATATAGATATTCGATAATTAATATTTGCTTTGTATGGGTTGGACTTCTTCCCTTGGTCCTCACTATTTAACGAATATTTTCGTTATAATGAATAAAGGTTACGTTTAAGCTACTTTTTTTCAATTCTACACACGTTTTCATATTCCCAACTTTTTTAGATTGCTTCAGATATCAGTATATATCTTTTGAAATACTCAACAGATTTTGCTGATTTTAAATAGGTAACTCTTCGGATCTGAAACAAACAAATACTCAGGTCAAACTTCATTGAGCTCTGTCAATTATTTTGCAAGCTGATTCCTTTTTAGTGTTATATACGGAATGATCCTCTTCAGTACTTGTGGTAGTGGAGGGTATAAAACGATTTCAGATTTGCTAACATAAGAAACTACTTTTTGAAAAATTTACCAAGTTCGGTTAGAAATTGTGGACATGTATCTGTCTCAATTGCATCCAGATTAAGTTTACACGCATTTCCCTTATGATTTCATTATAAAACAATGAAAAAAATATAAAACAGAATAAAAAATCTTTTTTTAAGTGTATAAATGTTGCCACCATTTTGTAAAAAAAATCCAATAAACTATAATTTTTTTAAGTTCCAACTTCAGATTAATAATATAACTTTTTAACGGAGATTCATACAGTTATTTTTTTTAGAATTTTATAGGGAATCAGGTTCACATTAAAAAACCTTTGAGACCTACTGTAAGTCCGTTATCTTAAAAAAATAAACAAAATTTCCTTTCTCTCAATTTATAAATGGATTTCTGGCAAAACTTTAAAAATTAAACATTACACTGACTACGCCCCTGACCAATTAGAGGCTGAAGTTCCTCCAAATCAACTCAAAAACACCCCAACTCTGTCTATGTGATTTTTAATTTCAATATCTCTAACGGTTCAAAGGTTTCAGAAAAAAAAAACGATTTGGACACACTGTGCAATGTTTGTTCTACTAGTGACACACAAAGTAAACTAACAATCATAAACAAAGAGAGAGAGTGACCATAATAATAGTTGTATTATATGCGAGTAAATAACAGTAGTTGTTTACAGTTGTAAACACTGAAAAAAATGTGAAATCACTAGTAAAATAAATAAATAAATAAATATTTGTTTTAAGGAGTCAATAATAAATTTTGTTTTGTTAACGCCTTCTTGATTGGAATTCGATTGTACGAGATGTAAAATAACATAAATTATTAGGTAAATATGTTTGTAGATTTAATTTATGTTTTGTTTGAGGTAAAAAACTCACATATAGAATAACCATAGTTTTTGTTAAGGTAAACACAATGGACTTAAAACAAACAAATTAATATTGTCAGGCACGCAATCGAGATTGTAGAACAAGAAAATTTATTAATGTTTGATTTACAATTTCAACTTAAAGCCTTTTGAATTCATTGAAATAAATAGTCATTTCAAGGATTTGAAAGCAGCTTGAATTACCATAATATAAAAATGAAATTATCCATGTCGACAATATTGCTAGTAGCCAATACTAGCGATAGAACTGTTTTACTGATTATAACTAGAGATACAACTCTAATATTCCTTCGAGTATTGTAAGCAGTTCAAATTTTGAAACTGAATTATGCTTATGATTGCCATAGTCGGGAAATAACATATTATGATTGTATAACTTGCATACGTGAACTACCTGACCATAATATGTTTGTGTATAATCATATTTTTCTGGTAGTATAACCATAATATTTTTGCTTCTCTATCATATTCATTATTTGCATTCTGTAGATCCTTAAACAATTAAACAGGTGAATGTGTTTCTCACTTCCAGCTATATTTGCAGCCATTTTTGATACAATTTAAATTTTCTTGCCCAATGCCCAGAGCATATTTCCTAACGTTTTTAATTAAATTGAACTGGAAAAGTTCGTTATTTTTATTAATTCCATTTAAATCCACATTGGATTGGGTTTTTAAGAGTTTGGAATTTACTTCATTTAAGTGATGCAATTTGATCAATAGTCCATAGAGACCTTGATTCCTTATACTAGTCCTTCCCACCATCACTGAAACATAGTTTTATATTCCATTTCCATTAAGCTAAGACACCTGAGCTGATGTTATGCTGGTCCTGAAAAGCAAAATTTTACTTGTAATTAAAGTCTTTTTAACATATTTACTATCAATAAAAGGTAATTATGAACATAACACTGAGGACACGCCTTGTTTAGGGGTGATTAAAAATTTCGCAAAATTGTTTCTTCAATTTGTAAAATTTCAAGCAAAATGTTACTACGCTTGCTGCATTAAAAATTAAGCTTTATATCGATTGTTTAATGTTCAAAAAAAAAAAAAATTGACTGGAATAAAACCTGTCATATCGTCTAGGACTAAGACTTGAAAATTTAGTCTGTTACTGGTAAAAATTAGTATGGGTGTTGTTGTCCAATATGTACAGATTTATATCTCAGAGTGAGACTGAGAGAGAGTTTACAAAATGTATTGTACCGTATTGTACAGTTTATTATTGACTACAGTCTGGTCGACACTATAGACTAGACTGCAGCCTATATTCCATAAAATCGACTAGACTACGATCAATTTTATTGTTCTACATTTTCATTACGAACGATTTACCTTCATATCATATGTGGATAATTATCATTGGGGTATGTCGGATTTCTATCAATTTATACGTCTTTCAAGTGCCTTTGCCAGCTGTTTCATGATATTGCATCGTAGATTCAGAAAGCCTCCATTAGCCTATTTGCAATGGAAATTCTTCATCATCTTTCACCTGTGAGTAGTTTGTCCGTTATCGTTTTCACAAGCAGGCGTGTTGAAGCCAAATTATCGTTGCTTTCTAGTATTGCGGAAACTATGATTTGTACATACGGTTGTCGTGTAACTCTTTCTTAGATTTTTTCTTGATCTTGTCTAAATCGTTGCCAGTAGAATACTACGTTTTCAAAGTTTTCATCTTTGGTGAAGCAAAGAGCCCGAAGAGGGAAACTTTCCACTGGCAATTGCAAGAGAGTTCACTTTTCCATTTATCACAACTTCTCTGTTTGGAATTAATCCGAATGTCCATCTTCCTTTGAGTCATTGTCTCAATCTGCCACTGAATTATCGATTCTTCTTTCTCCTAAATTCATTTACCTTGACAACTGTCTATTTTGAGATGCCGAATTTAAATCTACTTCTGATATGTTAGATCATATTTATAATGAATCCTCTGGTGGTTTTCTATTCCATTGATTTCATTGTTAAAATCATAAACTTCCAAACTCTACTTTCTATGTAACGTGTATCACAAAATTACTTTGTCACATGTGAGTATACTATTAGTCTTCTACTGTAATTTCGTGACGTGTATTGTATTGATGTGTTAGTAAAGGAAATAATTCTTTCTAATTGTTTGTTTGTGAAGTTAATATTTCACACATGACTTAACCTCAACTTAAGCCAAATGCATGCAAAGTGTCACTTAGGAACTAAACATGATATAAATGATATTTTTTAATATTTCCCTTGGGATGCCTGTCACTCATTATTGGAGGTAATTACTGGAAGGAGTAATTTTTGGGAGGAAAAAATATTGGGAGGAGTAATTTTTTTGGAAGGCAATTTAACTGGAAGGAATCATCATATTGAATATTATCTTAATACCATCTAATATGGAAATGGTAGAGCTTTTAGGAGCAGGAGCACAATACATCTCTGTGTACCCAGTTAACATTTTATATCTGCCAGTAAATGTGCGTTTTTTTTCCTTCAAAAATTTTTAACCACTTTTTAAAATAATTTATGTCATATCTGCAATACCACATTAATGACCTAAATTTTTTCTTTATCTGATAAATAAAAATCCAGTCTTAATTAAAATAAAAAATATTTTGGAAAAACAGCAGAAATTCAATTCAATATCACATTAATTTTTGTCCTTTCGCGTTACATTTACACTAATGACAATTAATTGCTTCTTTCTCAATAAACAATAAATTTATACGTTTAATTTATTTAATTTTTTTTAATATTTAATTTAAATATTTATGAGACATCTCAAGTGCGTTTTAATAATGAATATTTTATTTTTGTTTTCATTAAAAAATATTTAATTTTACTGATTTTGTCATGATTTTGCAGTTGTAGGAACAAAAGGAATTAAAACCAGTTTGTTATTAATAAAAATCACATATTTATGTCGAAATAAATTTATTGAAAACAAATTTAATTCAAATAAACCCGAAATTATTGTATGAACTGAGGGAGTCTTAAATAATTTCAGTGGCTTAATCGCCTTTAATAAAAACGCTAAAAAATAATTTATGCGTTCGCAAAAAATGGTGATTCTGATAGCCAAGTTTGGGAAATAATGATTAATGGTAAAGTGAACGGTCTTTGACTTTTAAAACAAGTATTAAGTGAAGGAAGTTTTCTGTGCTCTTCAATTCCTCTTCACTGGACTTAGCTCCAGATAGTTGGAAGGATTTTCTTCTCCTGATTCATATACCACATTATTGTTCTTGTACCACTCAAGCGCTTATTAATCACATGGTCAGGATACCAAATCAGGTCAAAATAAGTGGACACATTAGTAATCTGTCCTATAGATCAGACAGTAATCTGTCCTGTAGATCAGACAGTAATCTGTCCTGTAGATCAGACAGTAATCTGTCCTGTAGATCAGACAGTAATCTGTCCTGTAGATCAGACAGTAATCTGTCCTGTGGATCAGACAGTAATCTGTCCTGTAGATCAGACAGTAATCTGTCCTGTAGATCAGACAGTAATCTGTCCTATAGATCAGGCAGTAATCTGTCCTATAGATCAGACAGTAATCTGTCCTATAGATCAGACAGTAATCTGCCCTATAGATCAGGCAGTAATCTGTCGTATAGATCAGGCAGTAATCTGTCCTATAGATCAGACAGTAATCTGTCCTATAGATCAGACAGTAATCTGTCCTGTAGATCAGACAGTAATCTGTCCTGTAGATCAGACAGTAATCTGCCCTATAGATCAGACAGTAATCTGTCCTATGGATCAAGATAGTAATCTGTCCTATAGATCAGACAGTAATCTGTCCTATAGATCAGACAGTAATCTGCCCTATAGATCAGGCAGTAATCTGTCCTATAGATCAGGCAGTAATCTGTCCCTATAGATCAGACAGTAATCTGTCCTATAGATCAGACAGTAATCTATCCTATGGATCAGACAGAAATCTGTCCTATGGATCAGGCAGTAATCTGTCCTATGGATCAAGACGGTAATCTGTCCTGTAGATCAGACAGTAATCTGTCCTGTAGATCAGACAGTAATCTGTCCTGTAGATCAGACAGTAATCTGTCCTATAGATCAGACAGTAATCTGTCCTATAGATCAGACAGTAAACTGTTCTATAGATCAAACAGTAATCTGTCCTATAGATCAGACCGTAATCTGTTCTATAGATCTGACAATAATGTATTCAATATATTAGACAATTATCTCTTTTATAGTTCTGACAATGATCTGCTCTGTTGATCGGACAATAATATCTTCTGTAGTTCAGATAAAAATCTGTTTTATAGACTTCATAATGACGACTAGACTCAAGTCTATAATATCGATTAAACTCTAGACTTTTGTTTATCTTTATTATTTATTTTATTAATATTTCCTTTTATATTCATTAGAATTTTACGTTTCCTTAAACCGCAACATTTGTTTAGTATTTATTTTTCATTTTTTCATTTAATAAAAATTATTTAATTGTTAAAACAATGAAACTAAATTGTGTATGAAGGTTTTATTTGTAATTATTTTTTATTTTTATTGCACACACACACACACACACAAACTTCTATATATGTTTTTGTCATTTTGTCATAAAATATGATGTCTTTGTCATATCTGTTTAGGAGACGTATAGACATACGACTCAGAAAATCCGTAAATTGTGGTTACAATAAATCAACCGCAACAACAACAAACAGCTCTTGAGGTCGTTTAGAAAATTTCATGTTTTTGAAAATGCAAATATTGAATTATTTTTTACTGATTTCTCTCCAGCTGATGATGATGATGATGATCATGTTTTGTTTATTGTTAAAATATATTAATAAATAAACTTTAACTTGAAACTATCAAATGTAATTTTAAACAGATTTTGTTTTTGCTTTTTTCAAATACTAAATAAATTTTCCTTAGTTGTTTTATTTTAAATGATGATTTCATTAACTTTAGTACAACATATTTGCCTTCATATTATTGTTGATTAATATTTTTTAAGAGAGAAAAAAAACCTTTTTTTTCTCGTTGTTCATTAAATTTCATAAAACCATAAAAATTAATTAAAAACAAAAAACATTTAAATAGTTTTAGCTCCCAAGTCTTGTCATGATGTCTTTATGGTGGCATCACAATACAAACCTTTTTTGTTTTTAGCATTTTTTTTGTATTTAATTGTTACTCATTCCTTTTCATCAATTTCAATTATTAGAAGTTGTTTTTGTTTTTTCCAACATTTTTTTATTAATTTAAACATTTAACAAATTTATTTATATACAAAACATAAATCAAGTTTATCAGTAAATGAAATTTATAATTTATTCAAATAAGTGTACAATTTAAATTTTAATTTATGCTAAAATAAGCGTATAATGTTCACTATTATTATTTCATCCTCTTTATTATTATATTGAATAATTATTATTTTTATATTTTTAAAAATATTATTACAACTTATAGGAAATTGTTTAATGTTAAGCAAATAGAAAAATGGTAAATACTTATTGGGTTAGAGAAAAGGCTAGACAGATTATAAGATATTCTATAGATCAGACAATAGTCTGTTCTATAGATCAGACAATAGTCTGTTCTATAGATCAGACAATAGTCTGTTCTATAGATCAGACAATAGTCTGTTCTATAGATCAGACAATAGTCTGTTCTATAGATCAGACAATAGTCTGTTCTATAGATCAGACAATAGTCTGTTCTATAGATCAGACAATAGTCTGTTCTATAGATCAGACAATAGTCTGTTCTATAGATCAGACAATAGTCTGTTCTATAGATCAGACAATAGTCTGTTCTATAGATCAGACAATAGTCTGTTCTATAGATCAGACAATAGTCTGTTCTATAGATCAGACAATAGTCTGTTCTATAGATCAGACAATAGTCTGTTCTATAGATCAGACAATAGTCTGTTCTATAGATCAGACAATAGTCTGTTCTATAGATCAGACAATAGTCTGTTCTATAGATCAGACAATAGTCTGTTCTATAGATCAGACAATAGTCTGTTCTATAGATCAGACAATAGTCTGTTCTATAGATCAGACAATAGTCTGTTCTATAGATCAGACAATAGTCTGTTCTATAGATCAGACAATAGTCTGTTCTATAGATCAGACAATAGTCTGTTCTATAGATCAGACAACGTCCTATTGTACCCCAGACTTCATTTGATTTTAAAATATTAACTAAAATTTTCATTTTATTTTCATTAATTCGTAATTTATTTAATTACCTCTACTTCTATTTCTACTTTCAAATAGTGAAAGTACTTAAGTCATCATCACACTACTACCGGTATTAAGCTGCTGCACCATTAATGCAGCAATAAAAACCAACATTTTTCTTAAGAAAATTTCTTTAAAAAAATTACGAAAGAAAAAAGATGAAGAAACTTTATCTTTTAGTTGGTCTTTTGTTTGGATGTGAACGGTTCAATGAGTGAGAGAGTGAGTGAATGAATGAGTGATTGAATGAATTAGTGAATGAATGAGTGGTTGGATATTTAGCTCTAATGATAGTTTAAGGTTAATTAATACAGTCTGTCTGTTGCATAAATTTTCTATTTTTTAATTCATTTAAAGTTTTTTCTTTTTAATTTTAGAAAAGTTTTTCTGTGAATTTATTTGATTAAATTTACTTTTAATATTTGTTTAAAGTTAGTTTATGTTAATTTGTATTTTTTATATTTGTATTATGTTTATTTAGTATTTTAAATATTAAATTTAGTTGTTTGTTTGTTGTCATTGTTGCGTAAAAATCAAAAACAAATTCGTCTTATGATTTTATGTTGGATTTAATGGTTGTTAATTATACATTTTAAATAAAATAAAAACAAAAGTTTTAAATGCAACGCTGAATAATTAAGTAAATTATTAGTTAGTTTGTTAGTTAGTTTAAGGTGTTAGTTAGTTGAATGTTTTGTTAAAAATTTTTGATGATGTTGAATTTCAACATAAATTCAGTTAAAATTGTTTTATTTGACAGTTGGGAGCTTAAAGTTTTTAAAACAATATAAAATCAGAGAAAGTCTCTCACGACAGTTACTGATAGGCGAGTCCGTAGTTTATAGTATAGACAAGTCTATACTCGATAGTATAGACAAGTCTATACCGATAGTATAGACAAGTCTATACCTCGATAGTATAGACAAGTCTATACTCGATAGTATAGACAAGTCTATACTCGATAGTATAGACAAGTCTATACTCGATAGTATAGACAAGTCTATACTCGATAGTATAGACAAGTCTATACTGCGATAGTATAGACAAGTCTATACTCGATAGTATAGACAAGTCTATACTCGATAGTATAGACAAGTCTATACTCGATAGTATAGACAAGTCTATACTCGATAGTATAGACAAGTCTTACTCGATAGTATAGACAGTCTATACTCGATAGTATGGACAAGTCTATACTGCGATAGTATGGACAAGTCTATACTCGATAGTATGGACAATTCTATACTCGATTAGTATAGACAATTCTATACTCGATAGTATAGACAAGTCTATACTCGATAGTATAGACAAGTCTATACTCGATAGTATAGACAAGTCTATACTCGATAGTATAGACAAGTCTATACTCGATAGTATAGACAAGTCTATACTCGATAGTATAGACAAGTCTATACTCGATAGTATAGACAAGTCTATACTCGATTAAAGTATACTCGGAAGACAAGTCTATACTCGATAGTATATGACAAGTCTATACTCGATAGTATAGACAAGTCTATACTCGATAGTATAGACAAGTCTATACTCGATAGTATAGACAAGTCTATACTCGATAGTATAGACAAGTCTATACTCGATAGTATAGACAAGTCTATACTCGATAGTATAGACAAGTCTATACTCGATAGTATAGACAAGTCTATACTCGATAGTATAGACAAGTCTATACTCGATAGTATAGACAAGTCTATACTCGATAGTATAGACAAGTCTATACTCGATAGTATAGACAAGTCTATACTCGATAGTATAGACAAGTCTATACTCGATAGTATAGACAAGTCTATACTCGATAGTATAGACAAGTCTATACTCGATAGTATAAGTTCGAGTACAAGTCTATACTCGATAGTATAGACAAGTCTATACTCGATAGTATAGACAAGTCTATACTCGATAGTATAGACAAGTCTATACTCGATAGTATAGACAAGTCTATACTCGATAGTATAGACAAGTCTATACTCGATAGTATAGACAAGTCTATACTCGATAGTATAGACAAGTCTATACTCGATAGTATAGACAAGTCTATACTCGATAGTATAGACAAGTCTATACTCGATAGTATAGACAAGTCTATACTCGATAGTATAGACAAGTCTATACTCGATAGTATAGACAAGTCTATACTCGATAGTATATGACAAGTCTATAACTCCCGATAGTATAGACAAGTCTATACTCGATAGTATAGACAAGTCTATACTCGACTCATCTAAAATTAAAATTATGCATTTCCTACGGTACACAGTGCGAATTCTAATAGAGATTCCCATATTCAGAACAATGTCTTCTGTCATCTTTAATTGAAATCTTTTTGTTTATAATAAAAAAGCTTTCTTATATTTTCTTCAGAATTACGATCACTGTCACTATTTAAAAGAACTGTGGTTAAAAAATCACTTTCTCTAACGACGAAAGACTCATTCCACCCCGATGAATGCGAAAGTAGTACCGGGCTGGATAAGGGAAGATATCATTGAAACCATTGATATCTTCCTTTCCCCACGTCTTATATGAAAACTTTATATATAAAGTATGGACAGGAAAACAAATTGCCAAGTTGAGTGGATTGTTTGACGTTGACTACAGATCTTTTGCATTCATTGTCTAGTGTAACACACTTGCATTACATAACACATTCATCTATGTTTCTTTACCTCTGTTTACATTGTTTTCATTTTTAATTAAAAAATAAACTTTAAAGTTTTAGGAAAAAACAATTTTTTTGGCAAAATATTTATAGTACAAAACAAAAGAAAGCAAAACAAAGTGGAGGCGTTAAGGAATTTTTAATTTTTAATGGTTTTATTACTCTCTATCGCTCATATACAGTTTGTCAAATATCTCTTTGCAATTATAAAAAATATAAAATTTTGAACTTCTTTTATAGATTCCAATTGAAAATTCTTTAATTATCCAATTTTCGGTACACATTTCGTTGTTCCAAATCGATGGACAGATTGCATCGACAACAATGAAGGAAGAAATTTGATAATTTTAAAAAAGTGTTTGCCATAATTATAAAAAACATTGGAAATGAGAAATTTCTGGTGGACTTTTTTCGCAGTCCTTCTTCTTTATAGCTGAAATGTTCTTTTTAATGAATAAGGAAGTGTTCCTTGTAAAACACATCTCTTTAAAGTCACTTACTATGAGAAGGTTGGAACGACTTTTTCAGAAAAAAACTTGAAACTTCATCATGGAAGTCAGAATTAATTTTTTTGGAAAATTTTCTTTATAAAAATTAATTTTTTTTAGTGAAATTGTGTCTGTTTGCAAATTTAATATTTTCAATATCTGGATATAAATTTAACCTTGTTCTCCAACACTTAAAATTAGTTTATTGTAAACAGTTAATCTTAAGTCTTTTTTTCGCTGGAAGATATCCTCCTTTCGTTCTTATGATCGCCAGTTTCAGTTCGTACGGTTACCTTCTTAAACCAGTCTGTGTATGGTTTAACCTTGGATTTTTCTTAATTTTTTTTTTACATAATCCTGATTGTGGAATATTACATTGGATCGTGTTCCATAACAGATTTCCCTTTATGATTATTGATATGTTCCGATCCTTTCAGATACAAATTAGACGATACAAGTGACTTTAAAGACATAAGTTTTACAAGGAATACTTTCTTGTTCATTTCAGCTATAAAAGAAAAAGGACTGCAAAAAGGAAGTTCACGAGTAGTTTCACATATTTGACACATTTGATTAGATTTCTTATTTTATTGTTGTTGGAAAATTTTGGACTTATATAATTGTAAACAGGTATAGCAAAGAAATGTGTTTAGAATGGAATAATTAAAGAATTTTTATTTGGAATTTATACATGAAGTTGGAAATTTTCATATTTTTTTACAATTACAAAGTTATAATTGACAGACTGTATATGAGTGATGGGGAGTAATAAAGCCATCAAAAGTTCTAATATGTCATTAAATTCCTTAATGTTTTTTGACATTATAATATTTGAAGTGTTCCAATCCTTTTAAATTTATTGTTTAAGGACTTTTTACATTCAGCTATGAGGAATTCAAATACATTAACTTTATAGGGAATATTTTATTCTGCTTAAAAATCATATTTCATTTACAAAAAAAAATCCTCAAAAAATAAAAATTATTGATGTTTTCATAATTATTGCAAACATTTATTTGACACTTTTCAAAAATGAGTCAATTTCTTCGTTTATTGTTGTTAATGTAATGTGACCGTTTATTTGGAAAATTTTGACTTATTATGGTCGTGAACAGGTATAGCAGTACAGCATTAATGAGGCTGACATTTTTCATAATTTTTATGATTGCAAAGTTTTATTTGACAAACTGTATGTACACTAAATATATAAAAATTTTAATTCTTTTTTTTTATTCGAATAATAATAACAATCCTAAACAACAAAGATAGAATATAAATAGAGACAAGAAATAATAAAAATTAAAAAAAATAATAATAAACATAAAATTGCAACACTTGATGTTTTTATGCACATTAGAGCAAAATACAGAAATAATAAAGGAAAACAAGTGGAAATAATAAAAATATAAATATTTTTTTTAATAAATATGAACACATTATGACTTTTATGATAGACAGACAGACAGACGGACAGACAGACAAAATTTTCATACAAATTAAATAAAACACACTTGGCGGATTTGCTTTTAACGTTTATTTTTTTTGTTTTTGCCTCTTCAAATGTACCACTTGTATTTCAAAACAACAAATATAAAACGTTAGTGAGAGAAAGAGAGAGCGAGTGAAAGAGATAAAATAGACTAAACATAAATTTTATGAATGTTTGTCTGCTTAAAGTCTACTTTATCAACACTCTACTTTTATTTTACAAAAACCAGTTATGATGTCAATTTTAACCATAAAAGCTTTACGATGCACTAATTTAAACCAAAAAAACAAAAAAAATCACCATAAAAATGCAGCTCATAAAACTCAAAAAAAAAAAATCATTTTTATTCACCGATCAAGTTTTTGTTTAGAAAAAACTGAAAAAGATGAAAACTGGTTTAGGAGTCTTAGTAAGTCACACAGATACCTTAGAAGTGAGTAATTTCATGATTAAGCAAATATCAAAAGCATTTAAGCTTCTTTTTGTTTTTGGGGGAACCAATCATAACAATAACTTTATACGTAAAGCCACACGAATCTTACAATGACTCCAACATAAAAGTGCAAGTTTTTTCACCAATTTTTATTGGATTTCGTGTATAAAATGTTGCAGTTATTGTTATTTTTGCGCCTTCACTAACGCTGCTTAAATATGACATAAAAATTTCATACTAAACTGATCGTAGAAAAAGAGCTGAGAACTTGTTAGGTAACTTTTTTATCTGTTTTAAATTTCTGTTCGTTTATTTTGGAAGTAATTTTGAGAAGCGATTTAGAACAGTAAAGAGGCAAAAAATAGCAGTTCTGCTACATCTGAGATTTTACATTAACCAAGGCTCTTTCAGATAGCTTTACACATTCTAAATGTTTTTATGAAGGAAAAAGGATCTATGATCCTGTGACATTACGAATGAAAATACGATCAAATGCTTGAGGACATAGGATCTGATATTGACAAAGCGAAATAAAAACATTTGACGTTTATACGATGATATGGTAATATTTCGATTATTTTCTATATCTAACGGACTTGGATGTAAGTAACAAAAGCTATAACATTTTCCATAGGATCAGGGGCGGAGGTACTCTTATTTAAAGAAAATATAAGTTGGTAAATATCTTAGGAACTATTTAAACGAGTGTTTTTAAGTTTAATTTCCAATTACTTTCTCAAGGATTTGTTTTTCTGGACAAAAGGATCAGGAGAAGGAAACCCCCATGCAAGCAAATATTATTATCTAATGTCTAACAGGTTTACTAGGCAAAATTTAGAGTGGATAGAATTAGTGTTTATACGCTGCCCTCATAAAAAATAAATTTCAACAATTAAGTCCCAATGCATTCTAAAAGAATTGCTGAAGTAAAAATAATAGAACATATTGGATCATGAGGACAGATAACCTCCAAATAAAGCAAATAATACTTTTTTATCTAGAACTATTAGGGCGAAAATCTTCCAATTTGTCAATATCCGAAGCATTAAGTTTTTATAATTCACGTCACAATCTATGATTTTTCGAAATCTAGAAGAACTTTTGCGTAGCAAAGCGCCCTGGTAAACGCTACAAATAAAAGTATTAAAAATAATAGATTTATTCAAATTTAGTTTCT
>PYHX02000413.1:44640044-44674928 GCA_004302925.2 Cochliomyia hominivorax | reverse complement strand
TAGTCTGTTCTATATTATCAGACAATAGTCTGTTCTATATTATCAGACAATAGTCTGTTCTATAGATCAGACAATAGTCTGTTCTATATTATCAGACAATAGTCTGTTCTTATTATCAGACAATAGTCTGTTCTATAGATCAGACAATAGTCTGTTCTATATTATCAGACAATAGTCTGTTCTATATTACAGACAATAGTCTGTTCTATAGATCAGACAATAGTCTGTTCTATATTATCAGACAATAGTCTGTTCTATATTATCAGACAATAGTCTGTTCTATAGATCAGACAATAGTCTGTTCTATATATCAGACAATAGTCTGTTCTATAGATCAGACAATAGTCTGTTCTATAGATCAGACAATAGTCTTTTAGATCAATTTCTATAGATCAGACAATAGTCTGTTCTATATTATCAGACAATAGTCTGTTCTATAGATCAGACAATAGTCTGTTCTATATTATCAGACAATAGTCTGTTCTATATTATCAGACAATAGTCTGTTCTATAGATTCAGACAATAGTCTGTTCTATATTATCAGACAATAGTCTGTTCTATAGATCAGACAATAGTCTGTTCTATAGATCAGACAATAGTCTGTTCTATAGATCAGACAATAGTCTGTTTCTATAGATCAGACAATAGTCTTTCTATAGATCAGACAATAGTCTGTTCTATAGATCAGACAATAGTTGTTCTATAGATCAGACAATAGTCTGTTCTATAGATCAGACAATAGTCTGTTCTATAGATCAGACAATAGTCTGTTCTATAGATCAGACAATAGTCTGTTCTATAGATCAGACAATAGTCTGTTCTATAGATCAGACAATAGTCTGTTCTATAGATCAGACAATCGTCTGTTCTATAGATCAGACAATCGTCTGTTCTATAGATCAGACAATCGTCTGTTCTATAGATCAGACAATCGTCTGTTCTATAGATCAGACAATCGTCTGTTCTATAGATCAGACAATCGTCTGTTCTATAGATCAGACAATCGTCTGTTCTATAGATCAGACAATCGTCTGTTCTATAGATCAGACAATCGTCTGTTCTATAGATCAGACAATCGTCTGTTCTATAGATCAGACAATCGTCTGTTCTATAGATCAGACAATCGTCTGTTCTATAGATCAGACAATCGTCTGTTCTATAGATCAGACAATCGTCTGTTCTATAGATCAGACAATCGTCTGTTCTATAGATCAGACAATCGTCTGTTCTATAGATCAGGACAATCGTCTGTTCTATAGATCAGACAATCGTCTGTTCTATAGATCAACAACGTCCTTGTACCCCAGACTTCATTAGATTTTAAAAATATTAACTAAATATTTTCATTTTAATGCATTTAAAGCAGCGTCATCTTCATTCATCCTGGTTTTTTATTTATTTTCATTAATTCGTAATTTATTTAATTACCTCTACTTCTATTTCTACTTTCAAATAGTGAAAGTACTTAAGTCATCATCACACTACTACCGGTATTAAGCTGCTGCACCATTAATGCAGCAATAAAAACCAACATTTTTTTTAAGAAAATTTCTTTAAAAAAGTTACGAAAGAAAAAAGATGAAGAAACTTTATCTTTTAGTTGGTCTTTTGTTTGGATGTGAACGATTCAATGAGTGAGAGAGTGAGTGAATGAATGAGTGATTGAATGAATTAGTGAATGAATGAGTGGTTGGATATTTAGCTCTAATGATAGTTTAAGGTTAATTAATACAGTCTGTCTGTTGCATAAATTTTCTATTTTTTAATTCATTTAAAGTTTTTCTTTTTAATTTTAGAAAAGTTTTTCTGTGAATTTATTTGATTAAATTTACTTTTAATATTTGTTTTAAAGTTAGTTTATGTTAATTTGTATTTTTATATTTGTATTATGTTTATTTAGTATTTTAAATATTAAATTTAGTTGTTTGTTTGTTGTCATTGTTGCGTAAAAATCAAAAACAAATTCGTCTTATGATTTTATGTTGGATTTAATGGTTGTTAATTATACATTTTAAATAAAATAAAACAAAAGTTTTAAATGCAACGCTGAATAATTAAGTAAATTATTAGTTAGTTTTGTTAGTTAGTTTAAGGTGTTAGTTAGTTGAATGTTTTGTTAAAAATTTTTGATGATGTTGAATTTCAACATAAATTCAGTTAAAATTGTTTTATTTGACAGTTGGGAGCTTAAAGTTTTTAAACAATATAAAATTCAGAGAAAGTCTCTCACGACAGTTACTGATAATTGATATAGGCGAGTCTGTAGTTGATACTCGATAGTACTCGATAATATAAGCAAGTCCATACTCGACTCATCTAGAATTAAAATTATCCATTTCCTACGCTACACAGTTCGAACTCTAATAGAGATTCCCATATTCATAGAGAACAATGTCTTCTGTCGTCTTTAATTGAACCCTTTTTGTTTATAATAAAAAAGCTTTCTTATATTTTCTTTAGAATTACGATCACTGTCACTATTTAAAAGAATTGTGGTTAAAAAATCACTTTCTCTAACGACGAAGACTCATTCCACCCCGATGAAATGCGAAAGTAGTACCGGGCTGGTTAAGGGAAGATATCATTGAACCAATGATATCTTCCTTTCCCCCACGTCTTATATAAAAACTTTATATATAAAGTATGGACAAGCTTATACCTGGTGGTATTGACAGGAAAACAAATTGCCAAGTTGAGTGGATGTTTGACGTTTGACTACAGAACTCTTGCATTCATTGTCTAGTGTAAACACACTTGCATTACATAACACATTCATCTATGTTTTCTTTACCACTGTTTACATTGTTTTCATTTTTAATTAATAATAAACTTTAAAGTTTTAGAAAAAAAACAATTTTTTTGCAAAATATTTATAGTACAAAACAAAAGAAAGCAAAACAAAGTGGAGGCGTTAAGGAATTTTTAATTTTTAATGGTTTTATTACTCTCTATCGCTCATATACAGTTTGTCAAATATCTCTTTGCAATTATAAAAAATATAAAAATTTTGAACTTCTTTTATAGATTTCAATTAAAATTCTTTAATTATCCAATTTTTCGGTATACATTTCGTTGTTCCAAATCGATGGACAATAATTATGAAAACATTGGAAATGAGAAATTTCTGGTGGACTGTTCTTGCAGTCCTTCTTCTTTATAGCTGAAATGTTCGTTTTAAATGAATAAGGAAGTGTTCCTTGTAAAACACATCTCTTTAAAGTCACTTACTATGAGAAGGTTGGAACGACATTTTCAGAAAAAAACATGACATTTTCAGACATTTTCAGAAAACTTCATCGTGGAAGTCAGAATTAATTTTTTTGGAAAATTTTCTTTATAAAAATTAGTTTTTTTTAGTAAAATTGTGTCTGTTTGCAAATTTAATATTTTCAATATCTGGATATAAATTTAACCTTGTTCTCCAACACTTAAAATTAGTTTATTGTAAACAGTTAATTTTAAGTCTTTTTTCGCTGGAAGATATCCTCCTTCCGTTCTTATGATCGCCAGTTTCAGTTCGTACGGTTACTTACTTAAACCAGTCTGTGTTTGGTTTAACCTTGGATTTTTCTTAATTTTTTTTTACATAATCCTGATTGTGGAATATTACATTGGATCGTGTTCCATAACAGATTTCCCTTTATGATTATTGATATGTTCCGATCCTTTTAGATACAAATTAGACGATACTAGTGACTTTAAAGAGATGAGTTTTGCAAGGAATACTTTCTTGTTCATTTCAGCTATAAAGAAAAAGGACTGCAAAAAGGAAGTTCACGAGTAGTTTCACATATTTGACACATTTGATTAGATTTCTTATTTTATTGTTGTTGGAAAATTTTGGACTTATATAATTGTAAACAGGTATAGCAAAGAAATGTGTTTAGAATGGAATAATTAAAGAATTTTTATTTGGAATTTATACATGAAGTTGGAAATTTTCATATTTTTTTACAATTACAAAGTTATAATTGACAGACTGTATATGAGTGATGGGGAGTAAGTTCTAATATGTCATTAAATTCCTTAATGTTTTTTGACATTATAATATTTGAAGTGTTCCAATCCTTTTAAATTTATTGTTTAAGGACTTTTTACATTCAGCTATGAGAAATTCAAATACATTAACTTTATAGGGAATTTTTTCTTCTGCCTTAAAAATCATTTTCATTTATAAAAAAAATCCTCAACAAATCCAAATTATTGATGTTTTCATAATTATTGCAAACATTTATTTGACACTTTTCAAAATGAGTCAATTTCTTCGTTTATTGTTGTTGTTGTAATGTGACCGTTTATTTAGAAAATTTTGACTTATTATGGTCGTGAACAGGTATAGCAGTACAGCATTAATGAGGCTGAAAATTTTCATATTTTTTATGATTGCAAATTTATATTTGACAAACTGTATGTACACTAAATATATAAAAATTTTAATTCCTTTTTTTTATTCGAATAATAATAATAACAATCCTAAACAACAAAGATAGAATATAAATAGAGACAAGAAATAATAAAAATTAAAAATAAAAAAATAAACATAAAATTGCAACACTTGATGTTTTTATGCACATTAGAGCAAATCACAGAAATAATAAAGGAAAACAAGTGGAAATAATAAAAATATAAATATTTTTTTTTTAATAAAATATGAACACATTATGACTTTTATGATAGACAGACAGACGGACAGACAGACAAAATTTTCATACAAATTAAATAAAACACACTTGGCGGATTTGTTTTTAACGTTTATTTTTTTGTTTTTGCCTCTTCAAATGTACCACTTGTATTTCAAAACAACAAATATAAAACGTTAGTGAGAGAAAGAGAGAGCGAGTGAAAGAGATAAAATAGGTTTAACATAAATTTTATGAATGTTTGTCTGCTTAAAGTCTACTTTATCAACACTCTACTTTTATTTTACAAAAACCAGTTATGATGTCAATTTTAACCATAAAAGCTTTACGATGCACTAATTTAAACCAAAAACAAAAAAAATCACCATAAAAATGCAACTCATAAAACTCAAAAAAAAAAATCATTTTTATTCACCGATCAAGTTTTTGTTTAGAAAAAACTGAAAAAGATGAAAACTGGTTTAGGAGTCTTAGTAAGTCACACAGATACCTTAGAAGTGAGTAATTTCATGATTAAGCAAATATCAAAAGCATTTAAGCTTCTTTTTGCTTTTGGGGGGAACCAATCATAACAATAACTTTACAATGACTCCAACATAAAAGTGCACGTTTTTTCACCAATTTTTATTGGATTTCGTGTAGAAAATGTTGTTGTTATTGTTATTTTTGCGCCTTCACTAACGCTGCTTAAATATGACATAAAAATTTCATACTAAACTGATCGTAGAAAAAGATCCCAGAACTTGTTAGGTAACTTTTTTATCTGTTTTAAATTTCTGTTCTTTTATTTTGGAAGTAATTTTGAGAAGCGATTTAGAACAGTAAAGAGGCAAAAAATAGCAGTTCTGCTACATCTGAGATTTGAAAATGTTCACACATTTGAAATGTTTTGGTGATTCCTATATCTATGATCCTGTGACATTACGAATGGAAATGCGATCAAAGGCTTGAGGACATAGGATCTGATATTGACCAAAGCGAAATAAAAACATTTGACGTTTATATGATAGATATGGTAATATTTCGATTATTTCTATATCTAACGGACTTGGATGTAAGTAACAAAAGCTATACAATTTTCCATAGGATCAGGGGCAAATGTACTTCTATATAAAGAAAATATAAGTTGGTAAATATCTTAGGAACTATTTAAACGAGTGTTTTAAGTTTAATTTCCAATTACTTTCTCAAGGATTTGTTTTTCTGGACAAAATTTAGGACGAATAGGATCAGGAGAACAGGAAACCCCCATGCAAAGCAAATATTAATTATCTAATGTCTAACAGATTTACTTGGCAAAATTTTGAGTGGATAGAATTAGGGTTATACGCTGCCCTCATAAAAAGTAAATTTCAACAATTAAGTCCCAATTGCATTCTAAAAGAATTGCTGAAGTAAAAATAATAGAACATATTGGACCATGAGGGTCAGATAACCTCCAAACAAAGCAAATAATACTTTTTTATCTAGAATTATTAGGGCGAAAATTTTCCAATTTGTCAATATCCGAAGCATTAAGTTTTTATAATTCACGTCACAATTTATGAATTTTTCGAAATCCAGGAGAACTTTTGTGTAGCAAAGCGCCCTGGTAAAAGCTATAAATAAAAGTATTAAAAATAATAGATTTATTCAAATATTGGTTTCTATAATAAATAAGAGTCCCTTAAATATGAGTTTTTGGTTTTTGATGTAAAGAGCCAACATTTACATTAAGTTTACCACAACAGTTTTTGAAATGTTTGTAACACAGAGAAAAAATATTGTCACTTCCACCTTAAATTATGGTATAATATTAATTATATAAAATTTTCAAGTCCTACCCTATTGAAATTGGCAATGACTTATCAAAGAACTGGTTATATTTCATATTTCAATTAGTTTCCATAAACATGTCCTACTGGTTTGGGAGTTTAAGCTCATAAAACTTAATTATATGAAAATATTTTAGTTAAATTTAGCTTAAATAAATATATTTGCCCAAATCTACATACGGTCATTTCTGGAATATTGGTGCACAAATGAACGAAGCTCTCATACAGACACTATTCGGAATTTTGCCATAAGTGTGAGAATTATTATGTTGAAACTTCCTTAATTAATTTTCATTAAATTAAAGCTTTTTACTCAAGAAACCCTTTAGCAAAGTAAACATTTCATAAGGTCTTGTTTCGTGGTACTTTCATCACTATCTTGATTCCAACATAAATCAAGTTAGTACATTTAACAGATAACAGTAAAAATTTGATTATGTGAAAGTATATTGTATAAAAGTCTTATTAAACTTTCTAGAAAAAAGCATATTAATCAGAAAAATTTTTCTGAGGAGAGATGCCTTGCAAGTCCCCAGAGTTTTGATTTTTTTTATATGGGATATTCCTAAACGTTCGTATAAATTCTTCGAGAAACGATTGCGTCAGTTAGTTATTCCTTCAGTCATAGAAAGAACACGCAAACACTAATATATTCAAGACAAACATTTATTGTTATTATCATCATGTAAATAGTTGAATTGTTTTTATTTTAATAACAATATCGTTGCTGCAAAAAAATATTTTTATTAAATAAAAAATATTGTGGTCGTAATATATTTGACTGATCACAACAGTCAAACTATTGTTATTTAGGACAAACTATTATTTTCAGTTTATTGACAACTGAATATGAACGAATATTTTTTTACAACTTGTGTTAACATGTATTTTACGTATTTGAACAAATATTTTCTTTATTTAAAAATAAAAATTATTTAAAAATATTTTGATTCAATAACAAAATAATGCGAACAAACAAATTTTTTATTAAACTAACAATATTTTTTTATTGGAATAACAATATTTTTAATGGCGATAACAATATTCTTAGTGACGACAACAATATATTTAGTGGCCATAACAATAAGTTTAGTGGCAATAACAATATCTTTAGCGGCGATATCAATACATTATGACAATGCGAATAAACAAATTTTTATTACAATAACAATCTGTTTTTTTGGAGAAACAATATTTTTAGTAGTGTTAAACAATAACTATTGTTATTAATGCAAAATCAAAATGCGAATAAATAAATTTTATAGTTACGATAACAATTTCTAATGACATGTTACTTCTTGTTTATCGTTACGGCAAACATATTTTTTCTCTGAGTGAAGTAAATTTGAAAAAGAAAAAGAAAATTATGAGATAAAATTCAATAATTTTAGTTTTTGGTTAAAAAAATCAATTTTATTATAAAAAATGTTCTAATGTTATATTTTATATATCACAAATATAATATCTAATTATTTATATATATTTTTTTGTTTTTCTTTCCAGGTATGTTAAAAAAATTGTTGTCAATTTGAAAATAGTTTGTAAGTAAATTTAATGAGATCTACTTTCATATATCCCTGACCTCTTTCAAAATAGTTCCAAACGAATTAACTTTTCAATTATTATCCTCCTTCAGAATTAGACCATTCTGAATGAAGACAATAATCGAATCAAATTGATATTCCCGGAACGATATCTTAAGTTTGCTTACTCGTTTTAATTTATTTACTTGATTTTAAACGTTATTATTTCGTTTTGGAGTTACAAGCTTATACTTATACTTATACTTATACTTATACTTATACTTATACTTATACTTATACTTATACTTATACTTATATTTATATTTATATTTATATTTATATTTATATTTATATTTATATTTATATTTATTTATATTTATATTTATACTTATATTTATACTTATATTTATACTTATATTTATACTTATACTTATACTTATACTTATACTTATACTTATACTTATACTTATACTTATACTTATACTTATACTTATACTTATACTTACTTATACTTATACTTATACTTATACTTATACTTATACTTATACTTATACTTATACTTATACTTATACTTATACTTATACTTATACTTATACTTATACTTATACTTATACTTATACTTATACTTATACTTATACTACTTATACTTATACTTATACTTATACTTATACTATACTTATACTTATACTTATACTTAATTACTTATACTTATACTTATACTTATACTTTATACTTATACTTATACTTATACTTATACTTATACTTATACTTATACTTATACTTATACTTATACTTATACTTATACTTATACTTTATACTTATACTTATACTTATACTTATACTTATACTTATACTTATACTTATACTTATACTTATACTTATACTTATACTTATACTTATACTTATACTTATACTTATACTTATACTTATACTTATACTTATACTTATACTTATACTTATACTTATACTTATACTTATACTTATACTTATATTTATATTTATACTTATACTTATACTTATATGTATACTTATACTTATACTTATACTTATACTTATACTTATACTTATACTATACTTATACTTATACTTATACTTATACTTATACTTACCCTTATACTTATACTTATACTTATACTTATACTTATACTTATACTTATACTTATACTTATACTTATACTTATACTTATACTTATACTTATACTTATCCTTATACTTATACTTATACTTATACTTATACTTATACTTATACTTATACTTATACTTATACTTATACTTATACTTATACTTATACTTATACTTATACTTATACTTATATTATATTTATACTTATACTTATACTTATACTTATACTTATACTTATACTTATACTTATACTTATACTTATATACGATATCTTAAGTTTGATTTAATTTATTTACTTGATTTTAAAACGTTTTTATTTCGTTTTGAAGTTACAAGCTTTTACTTATACTTACTTACTTTTGGATCTTATAAAAAGGTCTTTCTTAAAAAACAATTTAGCAAGTTATAAATCAAAACTGGGATGCTTTTGGAACTTAAAAAATCATTAATAGATGTTGCATAACATTTTGCACAGCTATCACGAAAGAGGTCCGAAAAAAACAATGAGTGAAAAAAATGTTGGGTGTACTCCCATTTCAGATATTCAGCTAATTAATTTAGTTTTTAGTTTACATTAATCCTTTAAATGACAATTGAATTCCTTTTCGTTACTGTCAGATAACACACCCTAATAAGTCCATTTAAAAAAAACTTGCGAGTGTGCCCCGATGATATAGTTTAACGCAATAAATGTATGGTAAGGAGATATGGAAGACTAGGAGTGGGCGAGTAATCGGTTCTTAATTCTTTTAAATGGCTAATTGAGGCATCTTAGAAAACACATTGAAGTTCTATCCAAAAAGTCTTGAGGTAATGAAATGACGCAGTATTGTTCAGAAGATTTCTTTAACTTTAGTCTATTTAATTAACATTGGAGACGTATTGAAGTTATAATTCCAAAATGTATTTATTTTTTATCCTTCTTTGAAAAGTTTGCAGCAACATTCTCTTTGTGTTTTGAAGTATCTGGTGTTTAGATTGTTTTTACTGAACGGATTTTATTAATTTTATAGCAGAGCCTCTATAATAACATCAATATAAATTGGTATTTTTTAAATTAGGGTATTAAAGACGGACAGAAAATTTGATATAGTTTGAGGTTTGGTGATAGACTTTTTAAAAATCTTGGATAACGAATACAAAATTAAAAATGTTATGTTTGATAAAAATCGTCAAAAGTGAATATAAATCGTGAAAAACATGAAATCATCAAAATAATTATAAATCTTCAAATCGACCAACAGTGTCCACAAAGTGTATCGGGAGGGACACAATAAGTGCGCACAATTGTGTCTCTTTTATCTTAGGACATGAAAATATTACAATATCTTGTAGAAAATGTGTAAAAGTGAGTAGTGGTGTCCCTTTTAAGACATCAGCACAAGTAGGTGTCGGTTCAAAAACCGAATCGGAAACCGCTTTTTTCATTTTTAAGACTTTCACTAAAATGTTCAGCTATATTTTTGTGCATTCCGCCATGAATGTTAATATACAAAATTTTTCATTTTCACGAACAAAGTACTGCATGCATTATTAGACCTCATAATCTGAGTAGATTTTGATATTTCCTTCTGTTTTAAAGATAATCACATCCATATTTATAAATAATGAAATTCTACAAGATTTTTGAATACGATACCAAAACCACAGAAAAATCTCTTATACCCCATCCATTTATGGCACTTAACAGTTATTTGGATATGGAAACAAATTATACATATTTTGATGATGAAACCATTATTTCAACTCCATTCCATATAAAGGTTTTTTCACGGTGTAGATTTTTAATTGATTAAACTCCAAATTTCTAATAAATAATATTATTTTATCTAAATTCATGATTATTAAACAAAAACCGCTTAACCGATTTGTTTGACGTATTCGAAAACGTTTTTATTTTCGAAAAGTACATATTTCGAATAACTGGAAAACCGGAAAAAGTTGGGTTTTTGAATACACTATTGTCAAGTGGCTTTTTTTTAAAGTGTCACTTCACCCCCTTATTTTCATTTGCTACATTTTCTATCTCCACTGTAAACGTAATAAAAATACTTCTAACACTAAAAGAGATATTAAAAATTGAATTTACATAAAATGTGGTTTATCTGAATATTTAACGGCAATAAGACACTTTTGCTACAAAGTTCATTAACTTGACCGCTAAATAAAGTTAAACAAGTTTATTATTTTCTCACAAAATCAAAAAAAAAAAAAGGCCGATTAAATTTTGACACTTTTCCATAAATATTTATTTTTGTTTACTTTTGTTTGTTGATTTGTTGGTATCCAAGTGTCAAATTTCATAAATAATAGATGTCATTTAGTGTAATTAAATTGACAGTTAAGTTTGTTGTACCAAAAATTATATTTTAATCAGGTTTTATGCTTTTTTGTTTTTGTTTTAATGGAATAAATTAATAATTATTTTGTGTTTTGTTAGAAATTATTTAATGTTGGTCGTTTCACGCTTCTAACAACAAGACAACAAAACCGCAAAAACAGAGAGCAAAAATAACACAAAAAAAAACGGCAACACATGACACAATTTATTTTTTTGTTTTTGTTATTGTTGTTGAGCTAAAAGTGGCAACGCACGCGAAAAGCACACACCACAGAAAAATAAACTAACAACTAACAGCCGAGAGTTATAACTACACAAATAAAAAGTTCACTAAACTTTTGCAAAACAATAACAAAAACACCAACAAAATTGTTAGACACTTTAACACTCGTTAAAATTATTAATAACTTTTTTTTGTTTGAACAAAAATCGTAGGAAGTTATAAAATGTCACATTCAAAATCTTCATCTCAAATCATAATTATCAATATTTTTAAAAGTGTGTGTGTATGTATGTATGTATGTAACGTATAGATTCTAAAACGGTTTGGCCAAATTTGAAGAATTTTCACAGAACGAATCCTAAAATCCCAAGATCATAAGATAAAATTTCGATAGGACCGGGGGGGAAGGTATCCCCATGTAGAGGAAATATTAATTATCGAATATCTTGAGAACTATAAGCTTTTTCAAGGAACTGTTTTACTAGACAAATCGTAGGACGGATAATTCCAGGGGGAAAGGTATCGCCCAAAGTAACTTTCTTTTTATGGTAACACGAAGTTTGCCGGGTCTGCAAGTTATTTAATAAAAATTCAAAAATTGCATTTTGGTATCGTTAATTTTTTTTATTTCAAATCATCACAAATCAATTTGAAGTACAATTTAACGACAACAATAACAATAACGATGTGAAATAACGATAATTTTTTATTTATTAATAATTTTTAACAATTAAGTTGTTAATTTGAATTAAAAAATAACATTCTACAATTAATATCACACAAAAAAAATATCACCTGGTGTGTGTTACGTGTATGTGAGAGTGTGTGTCAGAGTGTTGAAAAATTAAAATAATAGAAAAAAAATTTTATAATTTTAATATTCAATTTACTGTTTTTAATAAATTCTATATTAATTTATCTGACATATAAGGAGTGAGATTGAAAAATTCTTAACACACATTTTTCATAAATATTTAACTCAATTATTATTTGATTTTTTTCTGCACTTTTTGTAAAACATATTAATCGGTTTAAAATGAGTGACCAGAAAATAAGTGAGTGACCCAATTTGGTATCACAAAATGTCAAACTCTTGTCGCTGTTATCAAACAGTATCGGGCGAACTTTTCCGTTGTTACAAAACCTGGTTAAGGTTAAAGAAATGGGCCACAAGAAACTTCTAAAGCCACAGGAAAAGTAGAAGCATTTTGAAAAGAGTTCCCAATACATACGGTAAGAAGGCAGCCCGGTTCAGGTCAGTGTTCAAATTATTTGGTAGGAAAAGTTAAAGCTAAAACTGGTTTAAAACTACAAGGTTAAAAAAAATTTAGACAGGAACGCTGCTTAAAATTAAGACACGAAAAACAGAACATCGAAATTGATGTCAAGTTTTCCAAAATATATTCTTACTGCACAATGAATGACAAAACGTATGTTCTGGCAGATTTTTTATAATATTCTGATCCAAAAAATTTGTAACAGATGCCTGAGCAAATGCTGAAGAAATGTTTAGGACCCAAAAAACTTTGGTATGACAAGCAATATGCAGAAGTAATTTTTTACAATGCGCTCCCTAAATACCGAAATTTACATCAAGGAATGTTCGCAAAAAAGTCTGTTTGCCTGACTTGACATTATGTCATTGTGGTGAACAAGCCGTGGAGTCGAACAAAAACAATAATAATATTTGTATCAAGAGACGAAGTTACTTCAAACTTCCCAGAGCTAAGACCTGTGGAGGGGTATTGGGTTCTTCTTAAAAGAGAATTGAAAAGCACAAGACAGGTGTGGTGGATATTAAACGTAGATGGATCATCTGTTCGACAAAGTCACAGAAAGCACTATAAAAACTTCAATGGAAGGTTTTCCGAAAAAGGTCAAAATATTTATCACTATAAAAATTAGAAAAAAAAATCTAGTAAGAATGTATAGACCGACAAGTCCGACTTTCTCATAGCCTATAACAAATCGTCGGTTAAAAATGGAAGTTACGAAAAAGTTATGACGGACCCTCGTAAAATTTGTTTTTCTGATTTATTCTTAAGCCTGCAGTACATTATTGTGACACTGAGATTTATTGTAAAATCATGCGCTTTATAATGAATATTTTTTGGAGAGTTTTATGGGAGCTACAAGAAATTGCGAACCGACCCTCGTTAAATTTTGCGCATTGACTTTTGCTTATATTTATCTTAATTTGAGAATTTATTATTACAATCAGATTTTTGTCCATAAAAATGATATTTGATAGGGGTGTTGTATGGGACCTTTGAGAAATAATGGTCTGATGCTCGCATATTTTGACACATTGTTGTAGAATATTATAAAACTAACTTTCGACAAATTTTAAATCGCTTTATATTTAGAACTGAAAATTTGACCGATCATGGCCAATTATATGTACCAAATTCCAAAATAAAATGTACCAAATTCCTTCGATATATTTCAAAAATTGTGACCTGTAAACTGTTCACAACGTCAGACAGCCGGACATACAGACTAACGGACATTATTAAAAATATGTTACACGCATTTGATGTTACATACATCAGCATAAATGCATAACACCCCAACCACCTTCGATTTTGTAGCGTGTAAAAATTAGAAATTAAAACTCTAACTTAAGTGGTTTCGTTTTTTTAACACATATGCATTTTAAGAATTTTTCGATCCCACTCTTAAATTTCATTTATTTTATTTATTTTTCAATATTATTTTTATATTATTTTTTCGAAATTTTCATTAGGTTGTTCCAATTAATAATAAAAGTATTTATTAATTTGAATCCAATAAACTCCACCCACAAAATTATTAAAAATGTTTAATATAAATTCAACTGTTATTTCCGTATTCAAATTTAATATTTGATATTTTTCGATTTTTCCTACTTGGACACCCTAATTTCACACAATGACCAACCTGCTCATTACCCATTTGCTAAAAAAATGAGCACGACTCATAAATTAATAGTTGTTTGTTTTAATTAATAATTAAAATAAAAAATAAATGTTATTTTTAATAAATTGTTGTGGTGTATTTAACACATAATTTCTGTTTATTTATGTTCGGATTTTAATTATGTTGCTTTTTCAAAGGGTGAGATCGCAAAATTCGTAACATACAAAATACTTTTATAGTTTAAATCGCTACAGAGTTTTCGGAAACTCTTCAATTAACGCTTTTAGTTCATCACCGTCTTAAATTAAACACACTTTTGGGCACATTTTCTGTGCTCTTCAGTTCTGTTTTAACAAGAGCCCAATATCTTCCCACTGGTCTTAACTCCGGATACTTTGGAGGATTTGATTCTCTCGGTACAAATATTTGAACCACTCAACGGCTTGTTTATCATAGTGACTGGATGCCAAGTCAGACCAAAAATAAGTGGACGCATTATGAAGTCTTATAAATTGAACCACTCAACGGCTTGTTTATTATAGTCACTTATAAATAGAAGTACTCCTCAATATGTTTATAGATCTCGTTGTAACAATTGATTGCCCCATATTGCAGCAACTGCATACAGCACGCTATACCAAGAACTTTTTGGGAAATTTTGTCTGCATTTAGGTCCTAAACTTTTCTTCAACATTACTTCGAGTATCAGCAAAATAAAATTTTCTACCAGGAAGTTGTGAGAAATCTGCCAGAGCAGACGTTTAGTCATCCATTATGTAGAAGTTAATTATAACTTCAATTTCCTTGTTCTGCTTTTGGAAGCATTTCTGTCTATAACTTTTAACTTTTCGTATCAAATAATCCGACAACTGAGCTAACAGGGCTGCTTACCTAACCGATGTGTGGGGGTCGCTTTTGAAAATGCTTTCTATCTCAATTTCTTTGGGCTTTAGACATTTTTTCAACGGACAAGTGCTCCCGGGTTTGATTGATAATATATAAGAAACTTAAGTTTGCACATTTTCCCGATCACAAAGTCTAATCAGATCAACATTATATTCATTTGTTTACCATTATACATAGTTACATAAAATAATCAAATTATACTCAAATTTAAATTTATAATGAAGAACGTGCGCTAAGAATTTTTCTATCTCAGAAGATATTGATTAAAATAAATATCAAAAATTCAATAAAGGAAAAATATTGCAAAAAAATAATAAAAATTTTCTGTATTTATTAAAAAAAAAAAACATCGAAAATTTTCTATATTAAAAGAAAATATCGAAAATTTTCTATGTTAAAAGAAAATATCGAAAATTTTCTATATTAAAAGAAAATATCGAAAATTTTCTATATTAAAAGAAAATATCGAACATTTTCTATATGTAAAGAAAATATCGAAAATTTTCTATATGTAAAGAAAATATCGAAAATTTTCTATATGTAAAGAAAATATCGAAAATTTTCTATATTTAAAGAAAATACCGAAAATTTTCTATATTAAAAGAAAACATAGAAAATTTTCTATATTAAAAGAAAACATAGAAAATTTTCTATATTAAAAGAAAACATAGAAAATTTTCTATATTAAAAGAAAACATAGAAAATTTTCTATATTAAAAGAAAATATCGAAAATTTTCTATATTAAAAGAAAATATCGAAATTTTTCTATATTAAAAGAAAATATCGAAAGTTTTCTATATTTAAAGAAAATATCGAAAATTTTCGATATTAAAAGAAAATACTGAAAATTTTCTATATTAAAAGAAAATATCGAAAATTTTCTATATTAAAAGAAAATATCGAAAATTTTCTATATTAAAAGAAAATATCGAAATTTTTCTATATTAAAAGAAAATATCGAACATTTTCTATATTAAAAGAAAATATCGAAAATTTTCTATATTAAAAGAAAATATCGATATATATTTGAAAAATATCTAAAATTTTCTTTATTTAAAGAAAATATTGAAAATAAATATCGAATGATTTTATTTTAATAGAGAATACTGAGTTTTCTATACTAAAAAAAGATAATATCGCGAATTTTCTTATGTCAGCATAATTTTCCAAAAAATGTTATTTTTAATAAAAAAAAGAAAACAATTTCATCAACATCAAATTGAAAACTTTCAACTTGTTTTTAATATCCTGCATATTTAAAAACCAAAAACTGTGGCAACGTATTTAAGCAATTAAGTAACAACACACCTCCAGCACTTACAAAAATCAACAACAACAAAACTCCATTTAAATATTTAAAAAACTCATGCTCTGACTGTCAGTTTCGAAACTCTCTGTTTATGTCCTTAGAGATTTTATTTTGTTGTTGTTGTTATTGTTATATCCTACAGCACCGAAAGTGTTTGAGGTTTGAGATTATGCTATTGTGCTGTTGTTTGTAACATACAGAAAAAATGGTGTAATACCCACTTTTAAGTTGACCGTTTGATTAAGAATCGCCTTTTGAGTCGATTAAATGATGCCCGTCGGTCCTTCTGTCTGTCTTTATGTCCGGATGGCTGTTCATGTAAACGTTGTGAACACTCATGATCGAAATCGGTCATATTCGATTCAAAATTTCAGGTACCTCCCATACAAATGTCCTCACGGAATAGGGTTTTTAGGTCATAAAAGACTTAAATATAAAACGATATGAACGAAATTCAACTGACATAAATCTTATAGTATTCTAAATCGAATCGTTCATTACTTCTCATAGGTCCTATGCAAGCCCCCTCCAAATATCACTTTAAGGTGTAAAAGTCTGTAATATACGTTGGTATTGTAATAATAACTGGTCAAATTAAGATAAATATAATCTAAATTGATATTAGAGATTTTTCGTAACTCTCATTTACAATCAACAATGTGCTGTAGGGTATTACATAGTCGGCCTTGACTGACTATAACAATTTGTTATGTTCTGTTTCTCTCTCTAATATTATTTTAGTTATTTTATTCCATATAAATTTTTTGTTTTTATTTTCTTCTCTGACAAATCTCTCTGGAATTATTTGTTAAGCTTCGTCAATGTTGCTGATGGCTGCTGCTTGGTCTCTAGTATTTTTCTCTTTTTAATTTGTGTTTTGTTACGGTTCCTATTACCGCTGCTACACTTAACAACAACAATAACAATAGTAACAGTTACAGTAACAGCAACATCATGAAATCATGTCATGTGTAAAATACAACAAAAACAATGGTGTCACACAAAGGACCCACATGGAAAATGTTTCCCTTTTTAATGATACAACCAACAGCAGCAGCAACAGTAACATCATTTACACACACACATAAACATTTTAATATCACACTCACTCCCTTTGTCCATATGTAAATAGAAGTGGAGACAAACAATTTTTATTGGAAACTTTTTTAATATTTTTCTTTCATACTTCTTCTATCTTTTTGTACTCTACAACACCGAAGGTGGTGCTAGATCCACCTTTAAGGAGACCGGTTGACTTCGACTTCTGAATCGATTTAACGATGTCTGTCCGTTTGTCTGTCTGTCTGTCTGTCTGTCTGTCTGGCTGTCTGTTCATGTAAACGTTGTGAACAGTCTACAGATCGTAATTTTTGAAATATCTCGATGAAACTGGGTACATATTGCTATGGCCTAAGGATAAAGCCCACTGAAACTGGCCATTTTCGGTACATTATTTAAGATACCTCCCATACAAATGATATTCCCGGAATAGGGTTAAAAGGTCATAAGTATGTCTTATAATATTCTAAAACGATGTGCCAAAATTTGTGAGGGTCGGTCCAATATTTCTCATAGGTCGCATACAAACCCCCTTTCCAAATATAATTTTAAGGGGAAAAATCTCACGTGGACATTTTTATAGTAAAAATAATTTTTAAAATTAAGATAAATATAAGCGAACGTCGATGAGCAATATTATACATGGGTCGGTTCATGAAATCTTGTAGCCCCCAGAAAACTCATAAATTTTACCTGAAAACTTTCTGTCACATCAATCAAATTTATACGAGGTTCATTTAAATTTAATTGATTCGTAACTACCACTTTTAACCGACAATGTGGAGTAGTGTATTAAATTATCGGGCTTGACCGTCTCTACATTCTTAATCTTTTATTTTTTGGTTTTCGTCAGGGAAAACAACGCAAAATATATTTAAAACATCAAGAAAAAAAACGTGAAATAAAATCAATAATACATTTTTAAAGTGTGAGTTGAAAAGTGAATTTCATGGAAGCGATTATGACACCCACGCACATCAGCACACACTCTTACACACTCCTCATACAAATATCATATCTGTATTTCTAAATCAGATGTTGGGGTATCAGAGCTCAATGGGGTGGCCGTCAGCATCAGCAGCAGTACAAAAATAATCCTCAAGTGGTTTTTAATAATCATTTTTCATTCGTAATGGCGATGATAATGAGGATTTTGGTGAAAATTATAATATGAAATTGTTGTTTTTGTGTTTGTTGTTTATTTGTTGTTTTGCATTTAGTTTGGCGTTCAGTGATTTGATTAGAATAAAAAAACAGTTTTAGGCTTCAATTGACATGTGCTATTTCGATAATTTCATTTTTTCGATATTTTCTTTAAAGAAAATTTTCGATATTTTCTTTAAATATAGAAAATTTTCGATATTTTCTTTAAATATAGAAAATTTTCGACATTTTCTTTAAATATAGAAAATTTTCGATATTTTCTTTAAATATAGAAAATTTTCGATATTTTCTTTAAATATAGAAAATTTTCGATATTTTCTTTAAATATAGAAAATTTTCGATGTTTTCTTTAAATATAGAAAATTTTCGATGTTTTCTTTATGTAGAAAATTTTCGATTTTTTCTTTTCATATAGAAAATTTTCGTTATTTTCTTTAAATATAGAAAATTTTCGTTATTTTCTTTAAATATAGAAAATTTTCGATATTTTCTTTAAATATAGAAAATTTTCGATTTTTTTGTTTAAATATAGAAACTTTTCGATATTTTATTTAAATTTAGAAAATTTACGATATTTTCTTTAAATATAGAAAATTTTCGATATTTTCTTTAAATATAGAAAATTTTCGATATTTTCTTTAAATATAGAAAATTTTCGATATTTTCTTTAAATGTAGAAAATTTTCGATATTTTCTTTAAATATAGAAAATTTTCGACATTTTCTTTAAATATAGAAAATTTTCGATATTTTCTTTAAATATAGAAAATTTTCGATATTTTCTTTAAATATAGAAAATTTTCGACATTTTCTTTAAATATAGAAAATTTTCGATATTTTCTTTAAATATAGAAAATTTTCGATATTTTCTTTAAATATAGAAAATTTTCGATATTTTCTTTAAATATAGAAAATTTTCGATATTTTCTTTAAATATAGAAAATTTTCGATATTTTCTTTAAATATAGAAAATTTTCGATATTTTCTTTAAATATAGAAAATTTTCGACATTTTCTTTAAATATAGAAAATTTTCGATATTTTCTTTAAATATAGAAAATTTTCGATATTTTCTTTAAATATAGAAAATTTTCGATATTTTCTTTAAATATAGAAAATTTTCGATGTTTTCTTTAAATATAGAAAATTTTCGATGTTTTCTTTATGTAGAAAATTTTCGATTTTTTCTTTTCATATAGAAAATTTTCGTTATTTTCTTTAAATATAGAAAATTTTCGTTATTTTCTTTAAATATAGAAAATTTTCGATATTTTCTTTAAATATAGAAAATTTTCGATTTTTTTGTTTAAATATAGAAACTTTTCGATATTTTATTTAAATTTAGAAAATTTACGATATTTTCTTTAAATATAGAAAATTTTCGATATTTCTTTAAATATAGAAAATTTCGATATTTTCTTTAAATGTAGAAAATTTTCGATATTTTCTTTAAATATAGAAAATTTTCGACATTTTCTTTAAATATAGAAAATTTTCGATATTTTCTTTAAATATAGAAAATTTTCGATATTTTCTTTAAATATAGAAAATTTTCGATATTTTCTTTAAATATAGAAAATTTTCGATATTTTCTTTAAATATAGAAAATTTTCGATATTTTCTTTAAATATAGAAAATTTTCGATATTTTCTTTAAATATAGAAAATTTTCGATATTTTCTTTAAATATAGAAAGTTTTCGATATTTTCTTTAAATATAGAAAATTTTCAATGTTTTCTTTGAATATAGAAAATTATTGATATTTTCTCTAAATATAGAAAATTTTCGATATTTTCTCTAAATATAGAAAATTTTCGATATTTTCTTAAAATATAGAAAATTTTCGATATATTCTTTAAATATAGAATTTTCGATATTTTCTTTAAATATAGAAAATTTTCGATATTTTCTTAAAATATAGAAAATTTTCGATATATTCTTTAAATATAGAATTTTCGATATTTTCTTTAAATATAGAAAATTTTCGATATTTTCTTTAAATATAGAAAATTTTCGATATTTTCTTTAAATATAGAAAATTTTCGATATTTTCTTTAAATATAGAAAATTTTCGATATTTTCTTTAAATATAGATAATTTCGATATTTTCTTTAAATATAGATAAGTTTCGATATTTTCTTTAAATATAGAAAATTTTCGATATTTTCTTTAAATATAGAAAATTTTCGATATTTTCTTTAAATATAGAAAATTTTCGATATTTTCTTTTAATATAGAAAATTTTCGATGTTTTCTTTAAATATAGAAAATTTTCGATATTTATTTTCTTTTAATATAGAAAATTTTCGATATTTTATTTAAATATTGAAATTTTTCAACGTTTTCTTTGAATATAAAAAATTTTCGATATTTTACGAAAATGCCGATATTTTACTTGTAAAAAAGTTCAATGAAATTATAAATTAAATTTATGTTCCATCGAAAATATTTGACTTTAAGTGAACTTTTATTTGATAAAATTTATCACTGATTAATGACCGGTGATAAGTCAGTCACAAAAATTAACATTTAAAAAACATTTATTTATTGATTTATTTCAATATTATTAATACCTTCTTAACACTATTAATAGCTTTTTAATAGTCACTAATCAAAAACACACAACTAATATCTAAATCCAAATAAGTAACTAAATCTGCTGCGACCAACTCTTTATGGGTTTTTAATTAATTCATGAATGAAATAAGTCATTTGGAATGAAATTTATATAAAAATTTATGAAAGAATTTTATCAAACTAAACAAGTATGAATGATATATTCGACAAAGCCGATTAAGCGATACTCTCCACCACAAATGTGTGTGAAGTAAATACGTTATGTTTCGTACATACACCCTTACACATACACTCGATAATGCAAAAAATATGGAAATGTTTTTCTTAAATACACAGAAACACTTAATGTGTCATCAAATTCGTTAACTATAACATTTTTTTCTACTGAACCGATTTTGATAATATTTTACTTGCTTTTAATATCGGTATATATCTTTTAATATTTTTTTGATGGATTTTGATGGTTTTAAAAGAAAACTTCCCAGGACTATATGGAGTACTCAGGCCATATTTTATTGAGCTCTGTAAATGAGACAAACAGACTGACGGATGAAACTTAAGCGACGCAGAATATTCAGAAAGAATATGTATATACTTTATGAGGTCTGAGCTGATTACTCATTAGCGTTACATACGGAATGACAAAGTTGATATGCCCTTTTCAACACTTGTGGCGGTGAAGGGTACAAAAAAGGAAAATAAATTAAAAATGTGAAAAGTATCATTCATTCATTCATTCATTCATTCATTCATTTATTTGACAGGTTTCCTTTAGGTTCAAAAGGGATTAAGGATTTGTAGGTTTTAAAAATTTTGATAATTATTTTTTATTTTATTTCTAAAAAAATTAAAATCCTCAATTTTTCATATTTTTATGTTGAACATTTGTTTTACACGTGTCGTTGTCATTAAACAAAAAAACTTTTAAAATATTTATTGCAATTTTTTCTTAACTTTTGTTGTTTTTAAATAATTTATTTTTTGTATTTTCTAAAACACAAATCCAACAACTTGAGTTGAAATCCTTGCCATTTTTGTTGTTATAGCCTTTTTTGTAATCCTAGTCCACATACTTCTATGAATAAATGCAACACAAAGCAAAAATAACAAAATACAAACGACAACAGTAAATGACAGCAAAAAAACAAATACACTGTATCCAAAAATCACTAAATTTAAGAAAGTTTCAATTTAGAAAATTTTCGATATTTTCCTTAACAAGTGTGATGCTATTTTCGGCTGTGCCGAATCTAAAATACCCTCCATCACCTATATTATGTAAACATTATCATGAGTTGAAGATAATGCTTCAGAAAACTAATTATTCGTTCATAGGAATAAGCCCCAGCTTTCTAGGGATTTTTTAGGGTCATTTTGTTCAATTTCATCAAAATCGGTCCAGTAGCTTAGCTGTCTATACGACCCAAACAAACACACATTCATTTTTAAATTTATATTCATAAGTTATCTAACGATTCTAAAACGTACAATATTATTTCACCACAAACGTAAAAACGTTTAAATAAAGCTTAATGAAAAACAAGCTAAAATTTTAGGTTGGACTGTGCCGAATTTTAAATACCCTCCAACGCTTACATAAAGCAAATTTTCTCGAAATATGGTCACATGTTCTTGTAGTCACTCATAGATATTGTAACCATATATTGAAAATATTCAGATAAATGTTTCAATTTCGATGGAATTGGTACATATTTAAGAACCTCTAAGTTTTAAAACTCTAATCCGGTGAGTGGGATTATAACTGTGTTATAAAGGAATACGGCCCGATAATTCTCAAATTATATTCATTCATATATTTATTATAATTTAAAAAAATATTGTCCAAAATTTCAATTTAAGAGTCTTACAAAAGTATTTTTCGGGAAAGGGCTTTATATCTCTAGCAAACTATGGCCGATATTCCCCAAATTAGTAACATGTATTCAAGACAGTTGTAAAAAATTGTGCTAAATTTTAATAGAATTAGTTTATATTTAAAAAATTTATTACCTCAAACTGTTTCCAGGAACGGACCATGGGGTGCCTTCAAATACACATAATATGAAACGATAATGGAGAAATCAATAAAAAATATTCAAGGCAGTTAGAAAAATAATTGTGCCTAATTTTAAATGAATTGTTTTATAATTTAGACTTTTATAAGCTCAAATTTATTCCAAGGTAGGGACCCTGTATGGGAGCTATACCAATAATATAGTCTGATATTGAATTAAAGTTAATAACATGTATTCAAGATAGATCAACAATTCCTGTGAATTAAAAAAAAAACTGGTCAATATTTGAGAGCTTTATAAAAAAGCTACTCCTGGAAGGGGTCTTATATGGGAACAATAGCAAAATATAGACCGAGGTTGGTCAAATATTCAATATGTGCTGAATTCCAGTGGAAACCGTCCATATTTAAGAGTTTTAATGACATAACACCCTAATCCGGAAAGGAGCGTTATAAGGGAGGTAGTTCCAACACAATCAAGTGAATTCGAATTTATTATTACATTAAACTTAATATGTGTAGCGTATTTTAAAAAATATAATTTTTCAACTGATTCTGGGATGTATAAAAATTTTGCATCATTTTTTTTGTTCTATTTATCCGATTTAATTTATTTTGGTAACTCTGTTTCAATTCAATTATCTTTTAAATTTAGAAGGAATGATTTTCGGAATTTTGAGGTTGTCTCAGATATCGGTTTAAAACTTTTTTGATAATAGACCTCTAAAGTTTAAATAGCAAACTGCCAGGAGCAACAACAAACAATTTGAACAACTTTCATAATATGGACAATTATTTTAGACGTGATTATGTCTCCAACAGATGGGCGGATATAGCTAAATAGTTTTGGTTTTGATAAATATAATTTATATACTTAATAGGGTCTCACATGATTCCTTCTTGGCGCACCACACGGAATGACAAATCAATCAATTGTGGTGGGGGGTATAAAATTTCGATATTTTCTTTAAATAAAAAGACGATACTTTTCTTTTCTACTTTTTAGGAAGATGATCGTAAGCAATCGTTAGTGTATAATGAATGGTACCTCTCCCCTTGATACTATCACTCCAATTTCCCAGTGATGACATCTCACAGTAGCATAACTGCTGCAAATTTTGAAGACTCTCGCTGCAATAGTTCTTTTGATATTTATCAATTTATATTTGCTTTGTATGAGGGTTAACACTTCTCCCGATCTTATCCGTCCTACAATTTTTCAGTAAAACAGTTTATTGAGAAAATCTTCAGATGTTTTATAATTAATATTTGCATTTTGAAAGGGGTACCACTGCGCACGGTACCCCTTTATGACCCATATAACTTTCTGGTGCTTTGGGATTATTAAGTGAAAATTTTATCAAAATTGGCCCAGACGTTTTGGAGTCCACACGTTACATACATTCATACACACATACATACATACATACATACATACATACATACATACATACATACATACATACATGCATCCATACACTTTTAATTTTATATAAATCTTTCCATTTTCCCCCTAAAAACGGTGTATATTATGAAATTCTCTCGCAACGACAACAAATATTTAATTGTTTTAGCCAAATGAGTCTAAACTTGCAACAACAGCTTAATGCAACATACTACCACGAATGCTATTTGATATCATTATTTAGTTAAACGTGTGTGCGTGAATTTAACGACAAAAATTCAAATCTATTGAGACCGAGAAAAAATCCAATTTTATGACAGTTTTTTTTTATTTCTGAACAATTTACATCATGACTTCCCAAGTGGCTAAACGGGATTTATTTTAATTTCGAAATTCATTTTGTATGTTAAAATTTACAATGTTATCGCTTAATAGCAAAAAAGGGCGAAGATTTTAATTGTTAAACAAAAATTGGAATTGAAAGTTTAAGAGTTTTAATTTTAATACCCGCCACTACCACAAGTGGCGAACTTTGTCAGACCCCATAATGTATTTATATTCTTGCATCAAATCAAAATCTGAGTCGATTTAGCTCTATCCCTTTGCTCGTTTGTCCGCCTGCCTGGCTGTTGTTGGCACGCTTACATCGACAGAAGTTGACGGAGCTCATTGAAAATTGGCCGTAGTATTCATTATAATTCTAAAAAATTTCCCATTTAAAAAAAAATTGGTTCAATATTTTAAAAGATATAGAGCGATGTCTGATACAACTTCTAAGTTGAAAGTTATGTGAACCTCATTAACCTTAAGATATTCCAAAAATTATCAATATCGGTTCAGTAGAGGAAGGTTAACAATGTAACTAATGTTATGACTCGTTAATTGTGTCTGTATTAAATTTCAAAGAAGCGTGAGTGTATGTGTGTGTATACACCGAACAGAATGTCTTAAGTAATATTAACGAACAATTTTCGTAGAACTTTAAATAAAAGACGATCAATAAACAGATGTTTATTCTAATTAAATTTTTCTTCAAATTGAAGAATTTGCTTCAAATATACTAAACAAATTTAATCAAAAAAAGTTTTAAGTAAAAGATGTTAAATTGAATAAAATTTAATTAAACAGATAACGAAAAATAAGTTATCTTTTTAATTAAATTTTATTTTTTTAAATCAACACACAAATTTATTCAATTCTACGTTCTAAAATGAAGTTAATTTGAATAAAATTTTTGTAAATTTAACTATTTGTTTCATCAACTAATTTTTAATATTTTCTTTGTCATATAATAAATTAAATATGACAAAGAAAATATTAACTTAATCTAGAATTCTAACGAGAAAAATGTTTTATAAAATATTTTCATCAATACAATTAAAATTAATAGAATATTTTAACGATGAATTTATGAAAATGCAACTTGAAAATCAGCTGATCAACAAACATTTAAGTAACTTTTCATCAGAAATACAAGCCGGTCGGCTCACCACCATCCTTTTGACATTGTGCTATTTTTTTACAACGTTTTCTACACTTTTAAATAAAACTAGCTTCTACCCGGCGTGCTTTGCTGCACAAGAATTCCAAAGGTTTCCGAAAGAAATTTCACAAATCGACGTGTATTAAAAAATGTAATGAGGGACCAAATTCTCGCTGTAGTAGATTTATTAATATTCGATAATCAATATTTTGTATGGGGCTACTTCTTCCCTCATCCTCTCCGTCTTACATTTTGTGTGGTAAACAGTTCCCTGAGGAAGTCATTGGGACCAAATTTGAAAATTTTTCGCTGTTACAGTTCTTAAGATATTCTATAATCAATATTTGCTTTGTATGTGGATTACTCCTTCCCCTGGTCCTATCGGTATCCTTCATGAATATTTTATATTCAAATTTATTTATTATTTAATAAAAACAATTTAATTTAATTTTTCTTCAATTCAATTAAAATCTCGTGAATTTAATTTAAATATCGTATTTTAAATGGAAATAATATTCATCAATATAAAGAATTTATTTGTCAATTCGAAGAATGAATTATTCAATTGAAATATTATTAAAATTAACTGCACTTTCATTAACAAATTCAAATAGTCATGTTGACAATTTTTTGTCAATATGAAGAATTTTACGAAAAATTAACGAAAAGTTTCATTGTGATGAATAAAGGTTTCGTTGGCTGATATTTAACCACTTTTCTTTATATTTCGTTATATTTACTGCCATTTTTGTTTCAGTGTATGTATATCTACTAAATCTAACATTTTAATTTTACGCGAATTTCTGGTGGAGGGTACTAAGATTCGCATAACCGAATACAGCATTCTTACTTGTTTTATATTAAATATTTAGATAACTTTTCTTTCGGAATTAACTTTTGCCCTCAACCAATTTTATGTTCTTCAGATTTCCCGCATATTTTTAACACAAAAACTTATCATTAACTCTGGCAACAACAGCAAAAGTACTTAATTGTTTATATAAATTTTATTTTTTTATTGTTGTAGTGTTGTATTACAATATTTAACATTTAAACTAAATGTCCTCCCTCGTGTGTAGGATAATAAAATTAACTAAATCGTTTTTTGTTGAAAATAATTTACGGAAAAACTTTACTAAAACTTAAATATTTAATAAATTCATTAAATATTAAAATTGACCTTTAACAGCAAAAAAGCGTTATAAACCAAATTAAGTTAATAAAAGTATTTTTTTCAATGGTTTAACAAAGTTTTTTAATTAAATTAGTTGAAATGTGAGGAAATCAATTGAAGTGTTTTTGCTTTTAAGTTTATTTAAAGAATATAATCAGTAAATGACGATTAAATGTCACCTAAGGACATGACCAATTTAGAGTGGTGTAATAGATAAGAGCTCTGCACTCCCTCTTTAAATATAAATATCTTCCACTAATCCCTTTTTAAGTCTCTGATTAAATTGTTTGAAAATCATATGTTTTGTCCAGGATTTTACTTTATCCATTAACTAATTAACCTTTAATATCTCTTAAATAAACGAAAATGTTCGCAACTCTCCCGCATTAAGAAGAGTCTGTTTGGATTCAAGAGCCTCCGAAGTTTAACATAACATTGAATCTTCCCAAGGCACTACTTTTCCCATTACTTTTTTTACAAAAATATTGCTAATATTTTCGGTAATTGAATTTACCAATTTTCCATCATTTGGACAACTTTTGGACTCAGATATATATGAACCTCAGAAGCTTAATTAAACTATGAGCCCACCAAAAGTACTTGCTTTCCTTCTACATATTTTCAAATATTTCTACTTTAATGTTCATTAAAGGGAATTCAAGCTCTATATAGGATCGGAGAAAGCCCCTTCTGTTTTAACTGTCTCTTTACAAAGTCCATTTAAAGCGTGAACGGAGTTATCTGGAAGCGTTAATTATTATATTTTATTAAACAATATAGAAAGGCAGGGGAGGGAGTAAATCATATTTATAATATTAATCAGTAAAACTCATGCTGACTTTACACTTTATGTACTGCTGCCTCGGCGAACAAATTAAATCAAATCTTTATTTACCAATTCGAGATGTGGAAATCTCTGGAGGTTACTTTCAATCTTAATCACTGAATTATCTACTTAATCACGTCTGCTATTCACTATTTCCTAGTTCACCGAGAGGTTAAAAATTCAACTTTTTTGTAAATATCGGAATTCAATACTTCTTTTATAGTTCCGAACATGTAACGGCTTTTGCATCCAAATACTTGAAAAAAATATTTGATCCAAGTTAGAGTTGAAGGAAGGAATAAGTATCGCCTCTCAAAAAACCTACACAAGACCAAAATCATGTAAAAAAATACCCAAATTTCAACTAAAACTTCTATTTTAAGAAAAAAATTAGGGGGATTTGTTTCCCGACGAGTCACTAAGAATTGATCCTAATCAATTAATCAATCTTAATCAATCTGTTCTTACGAAGACCTCTCTGATGCGTAAATACTAATTCCATTTTGAATTTTATATCGTGGTCAGACTTCACCAAGAAATCACATTTTATGTAAAAATGATGTAAATATGATTTCTGTTTAAGTTTACTCCTTGTAATTTCAATTTTTCGATATAATAAAATCTTGACAGTGGCATTCAAATTATTCCATCGTTTATTCACATTTCCTGTATTCACTTTTTTCATTAATATCAATTCTGTTTAAACTGGGGAGGATAAGATCAGGGAAGAGGATGGATTGCAACAGAGAAAATATATCCCCAACGGTACTTTTCTTATACTTCTTTATGGAACTATTTGAATTAGAAAAATATAGGGCCTATAGAAACAGGGTTAAATACAACCCCTGTTTAGGCTCTCACGCGTTAATGGGGCCGATAAAAGATTTTTATCCCCATGTTAATGAATATGAAACTTATTCGCTGGAAGATGATCAGATGACGGAAGAAATATTTAGTTCGTAGGAACAAGGGAAAGATAGCAACCATACAAGTCAAATAATGATTATGGAACAGCTGTCAAAATAATGATACAAGTGATTTTAAAATCAGTTCCAATTACGATTGGAATTCCAATTAATCGAAATGTTCTGAATCAGAAAAATACTAATTTTTGGTTTTGAAAACTTGTTAATTATTTCGATTAAAAATTTGGTTATTTTCTATGTAATAAACGATTTTTTATATTCGATTCTATGCTGTTAACTTTGTACTGAAATAGACAATTACCTGCCGATTTACGAAATATTTAATTTTTGAGGATTTTCGATTTTTCTAAATCAAAATATGTTAAAATTGAATTTTTAGTTTAAAAAATTTTTTAATTGTTTCGATAATATTATTCGATTAAAAATCGATTACGCTCTTTATAAAAAAATATATATTTGTAAACAATTCAACGCTGCTAACTATATACTAATGCCGATTAATCGAGTAAAAAGTCGTAGTAAACAGCTACTTGAAAAATATAGGATCTATTATTAATACAATATGAGATAGATTTATTAAAAAATATACAGGGTGGATAGATTCAAGGGGTGAGGTAGCCCCTTCAAAAAGAATTATTGCAATTATGCTACTAAGTGGCAGGAAGAATACCTTTAGAGAGTAATGAAGTGAATGACTAATTTTTTATATTTATTTTTCAATTACTCATTGATTGAGTTACCAAAGCACACTGGGTATTTGCGGATAATAAACATTTGAATTTATTAAAATTAATTCAGAACATTTCAATAATGTTCACACAATTAAAAATATTTGAAAACATGAAAATAAAATTGAATTTAATAGAAAAACAATTGTTTTTAATTTTACTGATGAACGTGACAGCTAAAATTTTCAGTTTTAATTTTATAATTTTTTTTTCGAAAAAGTTTCAATGAATTTCATATTTAATAATTAAAACAATTTCATTTTATAACGACTAAATAGCAGATAACAACAAAAATACAATTTTTGTTGTCTATAGATAAGAATTTAAACTTGTCATAGATTTGAATGTGCGTATACCATGAGAAGAGTACCTAGAAAGGCAACTCCCTCAAACGTGTTAAAAAACTAAAGAGAAACTGAACTATTTGTTTGAGTTCTGAGATTTATTTTTTTAAATATAGAGAGTAATATTATTCTTCTGAGCGAACGTAAAAGAGTTGTATCTCTAGCTCTATTCTCTCTCTATTTTAAAAAAGTAAAACTTTTTAAAAGGGGTTTGTAGTTGTGAATTCAATTCTTAAGATTTCAAATGAACTAAATTTGATTTGAAAAGAATTCGTGGTTACAAAACATTTGATAGGTTGAAATGAACACAATAAAGATAATTGACATTATCTTTGAAATGGAAGTTGTCAAGATAAAAATGGAATAAATATGATTGGTGGAACAATTTTGGAGATAACAGAAAAGGTTTTTTATAATGGAGGTTCCAATTTAAATCAGATTTTATATTATTAATTTAAATAGAATTTATTAAAAAATTTATTATAAAAGTTTCTTCCAATTAAGGGGTGAGATCGAAAAACTCTTAACATACATATATGTTAATAAAAACAAAACCACTGTACTTACGATTTTATTTCTTTCTAAATTTTCTTACAATTTACCATAATTTTTTTAGTGAAAATCACTAGTGATGAAATTTTGAACCTTATTTGGAAACCCTTTAACGTCTATATAGTGGTTACTGTCACTTTGTTCGAACAGGAAGTCCTTGTTTGTGTTCTTCAGTTCTCTTTGAATAAGTGCCAGATATCTTTCTGACTTTAGCTCCGGGAAGTTTTGAGAACTTAGTACAAATGTCACATTTTGTTCATGTACCACTCAAGGGCTAGTTGACTATAGTGACCACATCAGGCCAAAATTAGTGGACACATGAAGCCTTACAAGTGGAAGCAGCATTTTTTAAACATTCCTTGATGCAATTTCGGTATTTATAGAGTCCGTTGTTACAAATAATTGGCTTCTTTTGCATCAACTGCCTGTTACTTGTCATACCAAGAACTGTTTGGTAAATTTTGACTGCTTTTGGGGTCCTAAATTTTTCTCAATATACCCTCTGGCATCAGTAACATAAAGTGTGTCCATTATGCATAAGCATTTTTTAGAAAACTTGAAACTTCAGTTTCCGTGCTCGGTTTTTAGCCTCTAAATTTTTAACAGCGTTCCTGTCAGGAACTTGTTGAGTTTGTATGCTTTAAAACCAGCATTAGCTTAAACTTTTCATACCAAATAGTCCGAGCAATAAATTAACTGGGCTGCTTTCTTACCGGATGTTTTGTGAGCTTTTTTCTATTTTTGGCTTTAGAAACATCCTGCAGATCATTCTTTCTACCTGAATTCGTTTTTTTAAATCAACTTGCAAGATCTCCTGGTATAAAATTGGAAACAGTTGACGTAACATTTAAATGCTTGTCCTACACTGAACTAAAAAAAGGGTGTAAAATTGAATAAAATTAGGTAAATATCAGCCAACAATTTTTATTCATCATAATGAAATTTTCGTTAGTTTTTCGTAAATTCTTCAAATTGACAAAAAATCGTAAATATAACTTTGAATTTGTTAATAAAAATGCGGTTAATTTGAATAAAACATTATTCAATTTGATAATAAATTATTCAAATTGACAAATAATTTTATATTTTGGATATTTATTAAATTAAAATACCATATTTAAGATAATTTAATTTACGTTAAACTATTGTAATAAATTAGTACATACATTTTTAATATAAAAATTTCATGAAAAGTACCGATAAGACCAGGGAAGGAGTACTACCCATACAAGTAAATATTGATTATAGAAAATCTGACTTCCTCAAGGAACAGTTTAAGTGAACGACATGTAAGACGCAGTATCAGGGGAGACGTAGGGCCCATACAAAAACAATATGATTATCGAATATGTATAGATCTACTACAACGAGAATTTGTCCATATTACATTTTTAATACACTTCGATTTGTGAAATTCGACTAAGGAAAATTTTTGTGCAGTAAAGCGCACCGGGTAAAGCTAGTTTTAGTTAATAATTAAATAGTTTAGAAAATGTAATAGACAACTAAAAATAGTGTAATGTCAAAAGACGATGGTGACCCGATCGGTTTGTATTTCTGATGAAAAGTTTTATTTTGATGAATGAATTTATCGTAAAATATTCTATCAATTTTAATCGTATTGATAAAAATATTGTATAAAACAGTTTTTTCGTTAGATTTCTATATTCAGTTTAAAATTTCTTTGTCATAAAAAGAAAAATATTTGACGAAAAAAATTGTTAAATTAACAAAATTTTTTATTCAAATAACTTCATTTTAGTACGTAGAATTGAATAAATTTGTGTGTTATTTTACTTACGATACGTTACTGCCATTTTTACTTAATATCTGTTGATTTAACATTTTAATCGTTAATATTTTAACGAAATTTATTCAATTTAACAACTTTTACTAAATAATTTTTTGATTAAATTTTTTAGTACGTTTGAAGAAAATTCTTTAATTGAAGAAAAATTTTTGTTAATAAGAATAAAAATCTGTTTATTTAACACCTTTTTTCATTAAAGTTCTACGAAAATTTTGTTACAAAAGTAACTTGATAAATTGTAATGAAAACCTTATGTTAAGGATTTTTCGATCACACTTCTTACCCCTCTGAATCATCAAATCTCATCTATTTTTTTCAATTTCTATTTAATTAATTTTACACATTCTTAAACATTTTTTTTTTTGAAATTTTATTTCCCTCTTTTTTTCAGAACAAATTTCAATTATTTTCTTTCTATTTGTTACAATTCGTTAAAGTCTTGACATAAGAAAACAAAAATAAATTTCATTAAAATTCGAATTTCGAATAAACACAAAGTTAATCAAATATAATTTATATTATTTTCATTATGTCAAACAATAAAATGTTGTTTTCTTTTTTCTTAGTATTTCTCTCTCTCTCTTAGCAGTTTGTTCACTTTTTCATTCAATTTATTTATTAAATCACTCATAACAGAAAACATTAGATTTCACGTAGATTTTCGGAAAATGAAAATTGAAAAAAAATAAGAGGAAAACAAATTTTAAACAAGAAACTGCCAAAAAAAAATTAAATATACAGCTGACAAGTGTTAAGTGGCACAGTGGGTTAAAGAAATAGAAAATTTTGCACAAAATGTTAGAATTTCAAATGAATTCAAACTTTTGGCGATAGTTTCTTTTGATAGGACCTGGTGACGTAGAACCTCTACACAAAGCAAATATTTCTTTTCAAAATAGAAATAACAATTTTCCTAAATATTTTTAGTGAAAGTGATAAGTAGTGGAGAAAATGTAGATCAAATAGAGTCAAGGGAAAAGGTGTTTCCCTTACTAAATATCGAATATCTGCGATGCAGCTAGAGTTTTAATTAGATCGTTATTGGAAAAAATGTAGGATCAAAAGGGGAGGTATACTCAAATTATAATTCTTTTCGAATATTTATGGCTCAAATACCATGTTACCAACCATATTGCAAATAGAACTAAATTAGTTGTAAAAACGTAGGACGGATAGGGCCAAGAGGAGAATTACTCCCTGAAGAATGCCTAAAGACGTAATGCAGCTAGAATGTTACAGTTGCCACACTTCACTTCTTATGAAGATAATTTACTTGAAAATTATAGGACGGATATGATCGGGGGTCGATTCTATCCCAGAAGTACATTTACAGCGAGAGAATCAAAAATTTATACAATGAAATTAATTTAGAGAATAATATGAGAGGCTCATAGAACTATTGCCATTTCGGTCTTTAACCCTGGTGAGTTCAAAGCGTAAGCAAACGACCTCATATCCTTTTAATGGATACAGGATACAGCAATTTGAATGTTACATTATTTGGATATAAAAACACCTCTTGTTTAGGAGTGGAAGCAATATATTTTTCTACAAATGGTTGATGAGTTCTGTTGTTGTGACTTTCTCTCAGAGATAAACCACAGCCACCATGAAACTCTTCGCAGGGACTCACCGACAACCGTCTAATATAACAATAATGTGTAAGTCCTACCATATCAGGGGCTAAACCGACTTAAGTCTCTGGTAAAAACTTCAAAGGTTTTTATTTTTCAGTTTTCTCTCCCGACTGTACTGGGTATTGGTTCACCCTCAGCTGTACCTCTTTTATTTCGACAGTAAGGCCACAATGGAAATTAAAAGAACTAGAAGATCCCATTGTAGAGGCCTCATGCTCCACCATGTACAAATATTGTCCAAGGAGAGAATATTTTCCAAGTAGTCAAGCGCCGTAAAGAATATCCCTGAATAATGTTCATGTAAATTTACCAAATATCTGTGATCGATTTTAGCGAAGGTGTCAATCAATATCTGATTCGATTTAACCACGTTTGTCTGCCTGTTTGTTGACACATTCACATTTCACAA
>PYHX02000413.1:44607000-44639944 GCA_004302925.2 Cochliomyia hominivorax | reverse complement strand
AGTATTTTAAATATTAAATTTAGTTGTTTGTTTGTTGTCATTGTTGCGTAAAATCAAAAACAAATTCGTCTTATGATTTTATGTTGGATTTAATGGTTGTTAATTATACATTTAAATAAAATAAAACAAAAGTTTTAAATGCAACGCTGAATAATTAAGTAAATTATTAGTTAGTTTTGTTAGTTAGTTTAAGGTGTTAGTTAGTTGAATGTTTTGTTAAAAATTTTTGATGATGTTGAATTTCAACATAAATTCAGTTAAAATTGTTTTTATTTGACAGTTGGGAGCTTAAAGTTTTTAAACAATATAAAATCCAGAGAGAGTCTCTCACGACAGTTACTGAATATTGATATAGGCGAGTCTGTAGTTGATACTCGATAGTACTCGATAATATAAGCAAGTCCATACTCGACTCATCTAGAATTAAAATTATCCATTTCCTACGCTACACAGTTCGAACTCTAATAGAGATTCCCATATTCATAGAGAACAATGTCTTCTGTCGTCTTTAATTGAACCCTTTTTGTTTATAATAAAAAAGCTTTCTTATATTTTCTTTAGAATTACGATCACTGTCACTATTTAAAAGAATTGTGGTTAAAAAATCACTTTCTCTAACGACGAAGACTCATTCCACCCCGATGAAATGCGAAAGTAGTACCGGGCTGGTTAAGGGAAGATATCATTGAACCAATTGATATCTTCCTTTCCCCACGTCTTATATGAAAACTTTATATATAAAGTATGGACAGGAACAACAAATTGCCAAGTTGAGTGGATGTTTGACGTTTGACTACAGATCTTTTGCATTCATTGTCTAGTGTAAACACACTTGCATTACATAACACATTCATCTATGTTTTCTTTACCACTGTTTACATTGTTTTCATTTTTAATTAATAATAAACTTTAAAGTTTTAGAAAAAAAAAAACAATTTTTTTGCAAAATATTTATAGTACAAAACAAAAGAAAGCAAAACAAAGTGGAGGCGTTAAGGAATTTTTAATTTTTAATGGTTTTTATTACTCTCTATCGCTCATATACAGTTTGTCAAATATCTCTTTGCAATTATAAAAATATAAAAATTTTGAACTTCTTTTATAGATTTCAATTAAAAATTCTTTAATTATCCAATTTTTCGGTATACATTTCGTTGTTCCAAATCGATGGACAATAATTATGAAAACATTGGAATGAGAAATTTCTGGTGGACTGTTCTTGCAGTCCTTCTTCTTTATAGCTGAAATGTTCGTTTTAAATGAATAAGGAAGTGTTTCTTGTAAAATCTTCTCTTTAAAGTCACTTACTATGAGAAAGGTTGGAACGACATTTTCAGAAAAAAACATGACATTTTCAGACATTTTCAGAAAAAAAACATCTTGGAAGTCAGAATTAATTTTTTTTGAAAATTTTCTTTATAAAAATTAGTTTTTTTTAGTGAAATTGTGTCTGTTTGCAAATTTAATATTTTTCATATCTGGATATAAATTTAACCTTGTTCTCCAACACTTAAAATTAGTTTATTGTAAACAGTTAATCTTAAGTCTTTTTTTCGCTGGAAGATATCCTCCTTTCGATCGCCAGTTTCAGTTCGTACGGTTACTCTTACTTAAACCAGTCTGTGTTGGTTTAACCTTGGATTTTTCTTAATTTTTTTTTTACATAATCCTGATTGTGGAATATTACATTGGATCGTGTTCCATAACAGATTTCCCTTTATGATTATTGATATGTTCCGATCCTTTTAGATACAAATTAGACGATACTAGTGACTTTAAAGAGATGAGTTTTACAAGGAATACTTTCTTGTTCATTTCAGCTATAAAAGAAAAAGGACTGCAAAAAGGAAGTTCACGAGTAGTTTCACATATTTGACACATTTGATTAATTTATTATATTATTGTTGGAAATTTTGGACTTATATAATTGTAAACAGGTATAGCAAAGAAATGTGTTTAGAATGGAATAATTAAAGAATTTTTATTTGGAATTTATACATGAAGTTGGAAATTTTCATATTTTTTTACAATTACAAAGTTATAATTGACAGACTGTATATGAGTGATGGGGAGTAATAAAGCCATCAAAAGTTCTAATATGTCATTAAATTCCTTAATGTTTTTTGACATTATAATATTTGAAGTGTTCCAATCCTTTTAAATTTATTGTTTAAGGACTTTTTACATTCAGCTATGAGGAATTCAAATACATTAACTTTATAGGGAATATTTTCTTCTGCCTTAAAAATCATATTTTCATTTATAAAAAAATCCTCAAAAATCCAAATTATTGATGTTTTCATATTTTTGCAAACATTTATTTGACACTTTTCAAAAATGAGTCAATTTCTTCGTTTATTGTTGTTGTTGTAATGTGACCGTTTATTTAGAAAATTTTGACTTATTATGGTCGTGAACAGGTATAGCAGTACAGCATTAATGAGGCTGAAAATTTTCATATTTTTATGATTGCAAAGTTATATTTGACAAACTGTATGTACACTAAATATTATAAAAATTTTAATTCTTTTTTTTTATTCGAATAATAATAACAATCCTAAACAACAAAGATAGAATATAGAGACAAGAAATAATAAAATTAAAAAAAAAATAATAATAAACATAAAATTGCAACACTTGATGTTTTTATGCACATTAGAGCAAAATACAGAAATAATAAAGGAAAAAAAGTGGAAATAATAAAAATATAAATATATTTTTTTTAATAAAATATGAACACATTATGACTTTTATGATAGACAGACAGACAGACGGACAGACAAAATTTTCATACAAATTAAATAAAACACACTTGGCGGATTTGCTTTTAACGTTTATTTTATTTTTGCCTCTTCAAATGTACCACTTGTATTTCAAAACAACAAATTCAAAACATTAGTGAGGAAGAGAAAGAGAAAGAGAGAGAGCGAGTGAAAGAGATAAAATAGGTTTAACATAAATTATATGAATGTTTGTCTGCTTAAAGTCTACTTTATCAACACTCTACTTTTATTTTACAAAAACCAGTTATGATGTCAATTTTAACTATAAAAGCTTTACGATGCACTAATTTAAACCAAAAACAAAAAAAAAATCACCATAAAAATGCAGCTCATAAAACTTAAAAAAAAAATCATTTTTATTCACCGATCAAGTTTTTGTTTAGAAAAAACTGAAAAAGATGAAAACTGGTTTAGGAGTCTTAGTAAGTCACACAGATACCTTAGAAGTGAGTAATTTCTATGATTAAGCAAATATCAAAAGCATTTAAGCTTCTTTTTGCTTTTGGGGGGAACCAATCATAACAATAACTTTATAAACGTAAAGCCACACGAATCTTACAATGACTCCAACATTAAAAGTGCACGTTTTTTTCACCAATTTTGTTGGATTTCAAGTGGTATAAAATGTTGTTGTTATTGTTATTTTTGCGCCTTCACTAACGCTGCTTAAATATGACATAAAAATTTCATACTAAACTGATCGTAGAAAAAGAGCTGAGAACTTGTTAGGTAACTTTTTTGTCTGTTTTAAATTTCTGTTCGTATATTTTGGAAGTAATGTTTGACAAGCGATTTAGAACAGTAAAGAGGCAAAAAAAAGTAGCAGCTCTGCTACATCTGAGATTTTACATTAACCAAGGCTCTTTCAGATAGCTTTACACATTCTAAATGTTTTTATGAAGGAAAAAGGATCTATGATCCTGTGACATTACGAATGAAAATACGATCAAATGCTTGAGGACATAGGATCTGATATTGACCAAAGCGAAATAAAAAACATTTGACGTTTATACGATGGATATGGTAATATTTCGATTATTTCTATATCTAACGGACTTGGATGTAAGTAACAAAAGCTATACAATTTTCCATAGGATCAGGGGCGGAGGTACTCTTATTTAAAGAAAATATAAGTTTGGTAAATATCTTAGGAACTATTTAAACGAAGTGTTTTAAGTTTAATTTCCAATACTTTCTCAAGGATTTGTTTTTCTGGACAAAAGGATCAGGAGAACAGGAAACCCCATGCAAAGCAAATATTAATTATCTAAATGTCTAACAGATTTACTAGGCAAAATTTAGAGTGGATAGAATTAGGGTTATACGCTGCCCTCATAAAAAATAAATTTCAACAATTTAAGTCCCAATTGCATTCTAAAAAATTGCTGAAGTAGAAATAATAGAACATATTGGGCCATGAGGGTCAGATAACCTCCAAATAAAGCAAATAATACTTTTTTTATCTAGAACTATTAGGGCGAAAAATCTTCCAATTTGTCAATATCCGAAGCATTAAGTTTTTATAATTCACGACACAATTTATGATTTTTTCGAAATCTAGAAGAACGTTTGTGTAGCAAAGCGCCCTGGTAAAAGATATAAATAAAAGTATTAAAAATAATAGATTTATTAAAATGTTTCTTTCTAAAATAAATAAGAGTCCTTAAATATGAGTTATTGGTTTTTGATGTTAAGAACCAACATTTACATTAAGTTTATCACAACTGTTTTTGAAATGTTTGTAACCCACAGAAAAAATATTGTCACTTCCACCTTAAATTATGGATATAATATTAATTATATAAAAATTTACAAGTCCTACCATATCGAAATTGGCAGTAATTCATCAAAGAACTGGTTATATTTCATATTTAAATAAGTTTCCATAAACATGTCCTAATGGTTTGGGAGTTTAAGCTCATAAAATTTAATTATATGAAAATGTTTTAGGTAAATTTAGCTTAAATAAATATATTTGCCCAAATCTACATACGGTCATTTCTGGAAGATTGGTGCACAAATGAATGAAACTCTCATACAGACACTATTCGGAATTTTGCCCAATAAGTGTGAGAATTATTATGTTGAAACTTCCTTAATTTAATCTTCATTAAATTAAAACTTTTTACTCAATAAAACCTTTAGCAAAGTAAGCATTTCATAAGGTCTTGTTTCGTGGTACTTTCATCACTATCTTCATTCCAACATAAATCAAGTTAGTACATTTAACAGATAACAGTAAAGATTTGATCATGTCTAAGTATATTGTATAAAAGTCTTATTGCACAATTAAAGAAATAAACTTTCTAGAAAAAAGCATATTAATCAGAAAAATTTTTCTGAGGAGAGATGCCTTGCAAGTCTCCAGAATTTTGATTTTTTTTTATATGGGGATATTCCTAAACGTTCGTATAAACGCTTCGAGAAACGATTGCGTCCGTTAGTTATCCCTTCAGTCACAGAAAGAATACGCAAACACTAATATATTCGCGATAAACATTTATTGTTATTATCAACATATAAATAGTTGAATTGTTTTATTTTAATAACAATATCGTTGCTGCCAAAAAAAAAATATTTTATTAAATAAAAAAATATTGTGGTTGCAATATATTTGACTGATCACAACAGTCCGTTATAAAAAACTATTGTTATTTAGGACAAACTATTATTTTCAGTTTATTGACAACTGAATATGAACAAATATTTTTTACAACTTGTGTTAACATGTATTATACGTATTTGAACAAATATTCTCTTTATTTAAAAATAAAAATTATTTAAAAATAAAATTATAATTATTATATTGTTAACATACTTTCCAAAGGCATATAAATGAAATGAGAAGTTGATTAAAATATTTCATAAGAAAATATTTTGATTCAATAACAAAATAATGCAAACAAAAAAAATTTTTATTAAACTAACAATATTTTTTATTGGAATAACAATATTTTTAACGGTCGTTAACAATAATTTTTAGTGGCAATACCAATATTTTTTGGACTTATATAATCGTAAACAGGTTATAGCAACGAAATGTGTTTAGAATTGAATAATTAAAGAATTTTTTGTTGGAATTTATAAACGAAGTTGGAAATTTTCATATTTTTTTACAATTGCAAAGTTATAATTGACAAACTGTAATTAGAGTGATGGGGAGTAATAAAGCCGTCAAAAGTTCTAATGTATCATTTATTTCCCTAATGTATTTTGGCCCTATAATATATGGAATAACAATTTTAGTGGCGAGAACAATATCCTTAGTGACGATAACAATATATTTAGTGGCCATAACAATAAGTTTAGTGGGCAATAACAATATCTTTAGTGGCGACATCAATACATTATGACAATGCGAATAAACAAATTTTTATTACAGTAACAATCTGTTTTTTTTTGGGAGTAACAATCCTTTTTAGTGGTGCTAAACAATATCTATTGCTATTAATGCAAAATCAAAATGCGAACAAACATATTTTTTAGTTACGTTAACAATATCTAAAAACATGTTACTTCTTGTTTATCGTTACGGCAAACATATTTTTTCTCTGTGTGAAGTAAATTTGAAAAAGAAAAAGAAAATTATGAGAAAAAATTCAATAATTTTAGTTTTTGGTTTAAAAAAATCAATTTTATTATAAAAAATGTTCTAATGTTATATTTTTATATATCACAAATATAATATTTAATTATTTATATATATTTTTTGTTTTTCTTTCCAGGTATGTTAAAAAAATTGTAGTCAAGTTGAAAATAGTTCGTAAGTAAATTTAATGAGATCTATTTTCATATATCCCTGACCTCTTTCAAAATAGTTCCAAACGAATTAACTTTTCAATTATTATCCTCCTTCAGAATTAGACCATTCTGAATGAAGACATAATCGAATCAAATTGATATTCACGGAACGATATCTTAAGTTTCGTTTTAATTTATTTACTTGATTTTAAACGTTATTATTTCGTTTTGGAGTTACAAGCTTATACTTATACTTATACTTATACTTATATTTATACTTATACTTATACTTATACTTATACTTATACTTATACTTATACTTATACTTATACTTATACTTATACTTATACTTATACTTATACTCATACTTATACTTATACTTATACTTATACTTATACTTATACTTATACTTATACTTATACTTATATTTATACTTATATTTATATTATTTATATTTATACTATACTTATACTTATACTTATACTTATACTTATATTTATATTTATATTTATATTTATATTTATATTTATATTTATATTTATATTTATATTTATATTTATATTTTATATTTATATTTATATTTATATTTATATTTATATTTATATTTATATTTATACTTATACTTATACTTATATACTTATACTTTATACTTATACTTATACTTATACTTATACTTATACTTATACTTATACTTATATTATACTTATATTTATACTTATACTTATATTTATACTTATATTTATATTTATATTTATATTATACTTATACTTATACTTATACTTATACTTATATTTATATTTATATTTATATTTATATTTATACTTATACTTAACTTATACTTATACTTATACTTATACTTATACTTATACTTATACTTATACTTATACTTATACTTATACTTATATTTATACTTATATTTATATTTATATTTATACTTATACTTATACTTATACTTATACTTATATTTATATTTATATTTATATTTATATTTATATTTATATTTATATTTATATTTATATTTATATTTATATTTATATTTATATTTATATTTATATTTATATTTATATTTATATTTATATTTATATTTATATTTATATTTATATTTATATTTATATTTATATTTATATTATACTATACTTATACTTATACTTATACTTATACTTTATACTTATACTTATACTTATACTTATACTTATACTTATACTTATACTTATACTTATACTTATACTTATACTTATACTTATACTCATACTTATACTTATACTTATACTTATATTTATATTTATATTTATTTATATTTATACTTATACTTATACTTATACTTATACTTATACTTATACTTATATTTATATTTATATTTATATTTATATTTATATTTATATTTATATTTATATTTATATTTATATTTATATTTATATTTATATTTATATTTATATTTATATTTATATTTATATTTATATTTATATTTATATTTATATTTATATTTATATTTATATTTGTATTTGTATTTATATTTGTATTTATATTTATATTTATATTTATATTTATATTTATATTATATTTATATTTATATTTATATTTATATTTTATATTTATATTTATATTTATATTATATTTATATTTATATTTATACTTATACTTATACTTATACTTATACTTACTACTTATACTTATACTTATACTTATACTTATACTTATACTTATACTTATATACTTATACTTATACTTATACTTTATAACTTATACTTATACTTATACTTATACTTATACTTATACTTATACTTTTTATACTTATACTTTATACTTATACTTATACTTTATACTTATACTTATACGATATCTTAAGTTTGCTTACTCGTTTTAATTTATTTACTTGATTTAAAAACGTTATTATTTCGTTTTGGAGTTACAAGCTATATACTTATAACTACTACTTTTGGATCCTATTAAAAAGGTCTTTCTTAAAAAACAATTTAGCAAGTTATAAATCAAAACTGGGATGCTTTTGGAACTTAAAAAATCATTAATAGATTTTGCATAACATTTTGCACAGCTATCACGAAAGAGGTCCGAAAAAAACAATGAGTGAAAAAAATGTTGGGTATACTCCCATTTCAGATATTCAGCTAATTTATTCCAGTTTTAAGTTTACATTAATCCTTTAAATGTTAATTGAATTCCTTTTTGTTACTGTCAGATAACACACCCTAATAAGTCCATTAAAAAAAACTTGCGAGTGTGCCCCAATGATATAGTTTAACGTAATAAATATATCGTAAGGAGATATGGAAGACTTGGAGTGCGCGAGTAATCGGTTCTTAATTCTTTTAAATGGCTAATTGAGGCATCTTAGTAAACACATTGAAGTTCTATCCAAAAAGTCTTGAGGTAATGAAATGACGCAGTATTGTTCAGAAGATTTCTTTAACTTTAGTCTATTAAATTAACATTGGAGACGTATTGAAGTTATAATTCCAAAATGTATTTATTTTTTATCCTTCTTTGAAAAGTTTGCAGCAACATTCTCTTTGTGTTGTGAAGTACCTGCAGATACTGGTGTTTAGATTGTTTTTATTGAACGGATTTTATTAATTTTATAGCAGAGCCTATATAATAATATAAATATATATTGGTACTTTTTTAATTTAGAAAATTTGATATAGTTTGAGGTTTGATAGACTTAAAAAAATCTTAGATTACGAATACAAAATTAAAAATGTAATATTTTGATAAAAATCGTCAAAATTGAACATAAATCGTCAAAAACATGAAATCATCAAAATGATTATAAATCTTCAAATCGGCCAACAGTGTCCACAAAGTGTATCGGGAGGGACACAATAAGTGCGCAAAATTGTGTCTCTTTTATCTTAGGACAAGAAAATATTAAAACGTCTTGTAGAGAATTTGTAAAAGTGAGTAGTGGTGTCCCTTTTAAGACATCAACACAAGTAGGTGTCGGTTCAAAAACCGAATCGGAAACCGGGTTTTTTCATTTTTAACACTTTCACTAAAATGTTCAGCTATATTTTTGTGTATTCCGCCATGACTGTTAATATATAAAATTTTTCATTCTGCGCGTAACACGAAACAAAGAACTGCATGCATTATTAGACCTCATATTCTGAGTAGATTTTGATATTTCCTTCCGTTTTAAAGATAATCACATCCATATTTATAAATAATGAAATTCTACAAGATTTTTTATCCATTAATATAGACAAATTCAGGAACTTAAGAAGATGTTCTGCGAATTTAAAGGGAAAGTAATGGACTTAAATAAACCCATAGTATCTAGACATGTTATTTTGAATACGATACCAAACCACAGAAAAATCTCTTTATACCCCATCCATTTATGGCACTTAGCAGTTATTTGGATATGGAAACAAATTATACATATTTTGATGATGAAACCATTATTTCAACTCCATTCCATATAAAGGTTTTTTCACGGTGTAGATTTTTAATTGATTAAACTCCAAATTTCTAATAAATAATATTATTTTATCTAAATTCATGATTATTAAACAAAAACTGGTTAAACAATTTTTTGGCGTATTCGAAAACGTCACTGCTGTCAAGTGGCTTTTTTTAAAGTGTCACTTCACCCCCTTATTTTCATTTGCTACATTTTCTATCTCCACTGTAAACGTAATAAAAATACTTCTAACACTAAAAAAAGATATTAAAAATTGAATTTACATAAAATGTGGTTTATCTGAATATTTAACGGCAATAAGACACTTTTGCTACAAAGTTCATTAACTTGACCGCTAAATAAAGTTAAACAAGTTTATTATTTTCTCACAAAATCAAAATCAAAAAAAAGGCCGATTAAATTTTGACACTTTTCCATAAATATTTATTTTTGTTTACTTTTATTTGTTGATTTGTTGGTATCCAAGTGTCAAATTTCATAAATAATAGATGTCATTTAGTGTAATTAAATTGACAGTTAAGTTTGTTGTACCAAAAATTATATTTTAATCAGGTTTTATGTTTTTTTTTGTTTTTGTTTTTGTTTTAATGGAATAAATTAATAATTATTTTGTGTTTTGTTAGAAATTATTTAATGTTGGTCGTTTCACGCTTCTAACAACGAGACAACAAAACCGCAAAAACAGAGAGCGAAAATAACACACAAAAAAAAACGGCAACACATGACACAATTTATTTTTTGTTTTTGTTATTGTTGTTGAGCTAAAAGTGGCAACGCACGCGAAAAGCACACACCACAGAAAAAAAAACTAACAACTAACAGCTGAGAGTTATAACTACACAAATAAAAAGTTCACTAAACTTTTGCAAAACAATAACAAAAACACCAACAAAATTGTTAGACACTTTAACACTCGTTAAAATTATTAATAATTTTTTTTTGTTTGAACAAAAATCGTAGGAAGTTATAAAAAATGTCACATTCAAAATCTTCATCTCAAATCATAATTATCAATATTTTTAAAAGTGTGTATGTATGTTTGTATGTATGTGTGTATGTATGTATGTATGTATGTATGTATGTATGTATGTATGTAACGTATAGATTCTAAAACGGTTTGGCCAAATTTGAAGAATTTTCACAGAACGATCCTAAAATACCAGAAAGATTATAAGATAAAATTTCGATAGGACCGGGGGGGAAGGTATCCCCATATAGAGGAAATATTAATTATCGAATATCTTGAGAACTATAAACTTTTTTAAGGAACTGTTTTACTAGACAAATCGTAGGACGGACAATTCCAGGGGGAGGGACATCGCCCATACAAATTAACTTTCCTTTTATGGCAACACGAAGTTTGCCGGGTCTGCAAGTTATTTAATAAAAATTCAAAAATTGCATTTTGGTATCGTTAATTTTTTTATTGCAAATCGTCACAAATCAATTTGAAGTACAATTTAACGACAATAATAACAATAACGATGTGAAATAACGATAATTTTTTATTTATTAATAATTTTTAACAATTAAGTTGTTAATTTGAATTAAAAAATAACATTCAACAATTAAAATCACACAAAAAAAAAATATCACCTGGTGTGTGTTACGTATGTTACGTGTATGTGAGAGTGTGTGTCAGAGTGTTGAAAAATTAAAATAATAGAAAAAAATTGTATAATTTTAATATTCAATTTACTGTTTTTAATGAATTCTATATTAATTTATCTGACATATAAGGAGTGAGATTGAAAAATTCTTAACACACATTTTTCATAAATATTTAACCTCAAGTATTATTTGATTTTTTTTCTGCACTTTTTGTAAAACATGTCCGTATTAATCGGATTAAAATGAGTGACCAGAAAATAAGTGAGTGACCCAATTTGGTACCACAAAATGTCAAACTCTTGTCGCTGTTATCAAACAGTACCGGGCGAAATTTTCCGTTGTTAGAAAACCTGGTTAAGGTTAAAGAAATGGGCCACAAGAAACTTCTAAAGCCACAGGAAAAGTAGAAGCATTTTGAAAAGAGTTCCCAATACATACGGTAAGAAGGCAGCCCGGTTTGGTCACTGTTCAAATTATTTGGTAGGAAAAGTTAAAACTAAAACTGGTTTAAAACTACAAGGTTGAAAAAATTTCAGACAGGAACGTTGCTAAAAATTAAGACACCAAAAGCAGAGCATCGAAATTGATGTCAAGTGTTCCTACTGCATAATGACAAACGTATGTTCTGGGTATGTTCTGCGCTCCTTAAATACAGAAATTTACATCAAGAAATGTTCGCAAAAAAGTCTGTTTCCATTCATAAGACTTCATAATGTGTCCATTTATTTTTTTGCCTGACTTGAAACTTCCCGGAGCTAAGGCCTGTGGAGAGATATTGGGTTCTTGTTAAAAGAGAATTGAAGACCACGAGACAGGTGTGGTGGATATTAAACGTAGATGGATCATCTGTTCGAACAAAGTCACAGAAAGCACTATAAAAACTTCAATGGAAGGTTTTCCGAAAAAGGTCAAAATATTTATCACTATAAAAATTAGAAAAAAAATCTAGTAAGAATGTATAGACCAACAAGCCCGACTCATAGCCTATAACAAATCGTCGGTTAAAAATGGAAGTTACGAAAAAGTTATGACGGACCCTCGTAAAATTTGATTTTCTGATTTATTCTTAAGCCTGCAGTACATTATTGTGACACTGAGATTTATTGTAAAATTATGCGCTTTATAATGAACATTTCTTGGAGAGTTTTATGGGAGCTACAAGAAATTATGAACCGACCCTCGTAAAATTTTGCGGATTGACTTTTGCTTATATTTATCTTAATTTGAGCATTTATTATTACAATTAGATTTTTGTCCTTAAAAGTAATATTTGGTACGGGTGTTGTATGGGACCTTTGAGAAATAATGGACTGATCCTCGCATATTTTGACACATTGTTGTAGAATATTATAAAACTAATTTTCGCCAAATTTTAAAACGCTTTATATTTAGAACTTGAATGGCCTGAAAATTTAACCGATCATGGCCAATTTCAATAAGGGTGGTCCTTAAGCCAAAACAATATGTACCAAATTCCTTCGATATATTTCAAAAATTGTGACCTGCAAACTGTTCACAACGTCAGACAGCCGGACATACAGACTAACAGACATTATTAAAAATGTGTTATACGCATTTGATGTTACATATATCAGCATAAATGCATAATACCCCAACCACCTTCGATGGTGTAGCGTGTAAAAACTAGAAATTAAAACTCTAACTTAAGTGGTTTCATTTTTTTTAACGCATATGCATTTTAAGAATTTTTCGATCCCACTCTTTATTTTCATTTATTTTATTTATTTTTCAATATTATTTTCATATTAATTTTTTCGAAACTTTCATTAGGTTGTTCCAATTAATAATAAAAATATTTTTTGATTTGAATCCAATAAACTCAACCCGCAACAATATTAAAAATTTTTAATATAAATTTTGACGTTATTTTCGTCCTCAAATTTTATATTCGATTTTTCTTACTTGGACACCCTAATTTCACACAATGACCAACCTGCTCATTACCCATTTGCTAAAAAAATGAGCACGACTCATAAATTAATAGTTGTTTGTTTTAATTAATAATTAAAATAAAAAATAAATAAATATTATTTTTAATAAATTGTTGTGGTGCATTTAACACATAATTTCTGTTTATTTATGTTCTGATTTTAATTATGTTACTTTTTCAAAGAGTGAAATCGTAAAATTCTTAACATACAAAATATTTTTATAATTTTAATCGCTACTGATGAAATATTGAACCTTTTGCGGAAACTCTTCAATTAACGCTTTTAGTTCATCACCGTCTTAAATTAAACAAACTTTTGGGCACATTGTGCTCTTCAGTTTTCTTTTAACAAGAGCGCAATATCTTCCCACTGGTCTTAACTCCGGCTACTTTGGAGGATTTGCTTCTCTTAATACAAATACTTGAACCACTCAACGGCTTCTTTATCATAATGACTTATAAATAGAAGTACTCCTCAATGTGTTTACAGATCTCGTTGTAACAATTGATTGCCCCATATTGCAGCAACTGCATACAGCACGCTATACCAAGAACTTTTTGGGAATTTTGTCTGCTTTTGAGTCCTAAACTTTTCTTCAACATTACTTCCAGTATCAGCAACATAAAATTTTCAACCAGGAAGTTGTGAGAAATCAGCCAAAGCAGATGCTTCTTCGTCCATTATGTAGAAGTTAATTATAACTTCAATTTCCTTGCTCTGCTTTTGGCAGCGTTTCTGTCTATAACTTTTAACTTTTCGTATCAAATAATCCGACAACTGAGCTAACTGGGCTGCTTACCTAACCGATGTGTGGGGGTCGCTTTTGAAAATGCTTTCTATCTCAATTTCTTTGGGCTTTAGACATTTTTTCAACGGACAAGTGCTCCCGGGTTTGATTGATAATATATAAAAAAACTTAAGTTTGCACATTTTCCCGATCACAAAATTTAATCAGATCAACATTATATTCACTTGTTTACCATTATACATAGTTACATAAAATAATCAAATGATACTTCAGAAGATATTGATTAAAATAAATATCAAAAATTCAATAAAGGAAAAATATTACAAAAAAATAATAAAAATTTTCTGAATTTATTTTAAAAAAACATCGAAAATTTTCTATATTAAAAGAAAATATCGAAAATTTTCTATATTAAAAGAAAATATCGAAAATTTTCTATATTAAGAGAAAATATCGAAAATTTGCTATATTTAAAGAAAATATCGAAAATTTCTATGTTTAAAAAAATATCGAAAATTTTCTATATTAAAACAAAACATCGAAAATTTTCTATATTAGAAGAAAACATCGAAAATTTTCTATATTTAAAGAAAATATCGAAAATTTTCTATATTTAAAGAAAATATCGAAAATTTTTTATATTTAAAGAAAATATCGAAAATTTCTATATTTAAAGAAAATATCGAAAATTTTCTATATTTAAAGAAAATGTCGAAAATTTTCTACATTTAAAGAAAATATCGAAAATTTTCTATATTTAAAGAAAATATCGAAAATTTTCTATATTTAAAGAAAATATCGAAAATTTTCTATATTAAAAGAAAATATCGAAAATTTTCTATATTAAAAGAAAATATCGAAAATTTTCTATATTAAAAGAAAATATCGAAAATTTTCTATATTAAAAGAAAATATCGAAAATTTTCTATATTAAAAGAAAATATCGAAAAATTTCTATATTTAAAGAAAATATCGAAAATTTTCTATATTAAAGAAAATATCGGAAATTTTCTATATTTAAAGAAAATATCGAAAATTTTCTATATGTAAAGAAAATATCGGAAATTTTCTATATTTAAAGAAAATATCGAAAATTTTCTATATTAAATTTCTAAAATTTTGTATTGGTGTATAAATGATACTATGGATCAAAAAAAATCTTTTGTGTTTTCAATTTATTTTAATAGAAAATATCGAAATGAAAATTTTCTATATTAAAAAATAATATCGCGAATTTTCTTATGTCAGCATAATTTTCAAAAAATGTTATTTTTAATAAAAAAAAAACAATTTCATCAACATCAAATTGAAAACTTTCAACTTGTTTTTAATATCCTGCATATTTAAAAACCAAAAACTGTGGCAACGTATTTAAGCAATTAAGTAACAACACACCTCCAGCACTTACAAAAAATCAACAACAACAACAAAACTCCATTTAAATATTTAAAAAACTCATGCTCTGACTGTCAGTTTCGAAACTCTCTGTTTATGTCCTTAGAGATTTTATTTTGTTGTTGTTGTTGTTATTGTTATATCCTACAGCACCGAAAGTGTTTGAGGTTTGAGATTATGCTATTTTGCTGTTGTTTGTAACATACAGAAAAAATGGTGTAATACCCACTTTTAAGTTGACCGTTTGATTAAGAATCACTTTTTAAGTCCATAAAATGATGTCCGTCGGTCTTTCTGTCTATCTTTATGTCAGGATGGCTGTTCATGTAAAAGTTGTGAACACTCATGATCGAAATCGGTCATATTCGAATTAAAATTTCAGGTACCTCCCATACGAATGTCCTCACGGAATAAGGTTTTTAGGTCATAAAAGACTTAAATATAAAGCGATATGAACGAAATTCAACTAATGTAAATCTTATAGTATTCTAAGTCCATTACTTCTCATAGGTTCTATACAAGCCCCCTCCAAATATCACTTTAAGGTGTAAAAGTCTTTAATATACGTTGGTATTGTAATAATAACTGGCCAAATTAAGATAAATAGAATCTAAATTGATGTTAGAGATTTAACGAGGGTCGGTCCATGATTTCCTCCAGCTCCGATATAAGCCACCACGAATAAATTTCACATAAATGTTAATGTCATAATAAAATATCTCACACTTAATCGTAAATCGGAGAAAAATTTTATACAAGGATCCTCCATAAATTTTTCGTAACTCTCATTTACAATCAACAATGTGCTGTACGGTATTACATAGTCGGGCTTGACTGACTATAACATTTTGTTATGTTCTGTTTCTCTCTCTAATATTATTTTAGTTATTTTATTCCATATAATTTTTTGTTTTTATTTTCTTCTCTGACAAATCTCTCTGGAATTATTTGTTAATCTTCGTCAATGTTGCTGATGGCTGCTGCTTGGTCTCTAGTATTTTTCTCTTTTTAATTTGTGTTTTGTTACGGTTCCTATTACCGCTGCTACACTTAACAACAACAATAACAATAGTAACAGTTACAGTAACAGCAACATCATGAAATCATGTCATGTGTAAAATACAACAAAAACAATGGTGTCACACAAAGGACCCACATGGAAAATGTTTCCCTTTTTAATGATACAACCAACAGCAGCAGTAACAGTAACATCATTTACACACACACACATAAACATGTTAATATCACACTCACTCCCTTTGTCCATATGTAAATAGAAGTGGAGACAAACAATTTTTTATTGGAAACTTTTTTAATATTATTGTTTCATACTTCTTCTATCTTTTTGTACTCTACACCACCGAAGGTGGTGCTAGATTCACCTTTAAGTAGACCGTTTAACTTCGATTTCTAAATCGATTTAACGATGTCTGTCCGTTTGTCTGTCTGTCTGTCTGTCTGACCGGCTGTCTGTTCATGTAAACGTTGTTAACAGTCTACAGGTCGTAATTTTTGAAATATCTCGATGAAACTGGGTACATATTTGCTATGGCCTAAGGATAAAGCCCACTTAAACTGGCCATGATCGGTACATTATTTAAGGTACTTTCCATACCAATGATATTCCCCGCGAATAGGGTTAAAGGTCATAGTATGTCTTATAATATTCTAAAACGATGTGCCAAAATTTGTGAGGGTCGGTCCAATATTTTCTCATAGGTCGCATACAAACCCCCTTTCCAAATATGATTTTAAGGGGAAAAATCTCAACGTGACATTTTTATAGTAAAATAATTTTTTTAAAATTAAGATAAATATAATGCGAACGTCGTTATGAGCAATATTATACATGGGTCGTGCTTCATGAAATCTTGTGGCCCCCAGAAAACTCAATAAATTTAACCTGAAAACTTTCTGTCACACTCAATCAAATTATACGAGGTTCATGTTAAATTTAATTGATTCGTAAACTACCTGGACTTTTAAACCGACAATGTGGGAGTTAAAGTGTATTAAATTATCGGGCTTGACCTGTCTGCTACATTCTTACTCCTTTTATTTTTGGTTTTCATCAGGGAAAACAACGGCAAAACTATATTTAAAAAATCCAAGAAAAAAAAAACGTTTAAATATGAAAATCGATATTTTTTTAAATATAGAAAATTTTGAATTTCATAGAATTTCAATTTCTTTATAGTTTCATATTTTCTTTAATATATCGATGTTTTTTAAATATAGATTTTCGATTTTTCTTTATGTAGAAAATTTTCGATTTTTTTTTCATATAGAAAATTTTCGTTATTTTCTTTAAAATAATTTTCATTTTCTTTAAATATGAAAATTTTCGATATTTTCTTTAAATATAGAAATTTTCGTTTTTTTGTTTAAATATAGTTTCGATATTTTTTAAATTAGAAAATTTCGATATTTTCTTTAAATATAGAAAATTTCGATATTTTCTTTAAATATAGAAAATTTTCGATATTTCTTTAAATTAGAAAATTTTCGATATTTTCTTTAAATATAGAAAATTTTCGATATTTTCTTTAAATATAGAAAATTTTCGATATTTTCTTTAAATATAGAAAATTTTCGATATTTTCTTTAAATATAGAAAATTTTCGATATTTCTTTAAATATAGAAAATTTTCGATATTTTCTTTAAATATAGAAAATTTGATATTTTCTTATAAAATTGTTTCTTTAAATATAGAAAATTTTCGGGATATTTTCTTTAAATATAGAAAATTTTCGATTTTTTTGTTTAAATATAGAAACTTTTCGATATTTTATTTTAAATTTAGAAAATTTACGATATTTTCTTTAAATATAGAAAATTTTCGAATATTTTCTTTAAATATAGAAAATTTTCGATATTTTCTTTAAATATAGAAAATTTTCGATATTTTCTTTAAATATAGAAAATTTTCGATTATTTTCTTTAAATATAGAAAATTTTCGATATTTTCTTTAAATAAGAAAATTTTCGATATTTTCTTTAAATATAGAAAATTTTCGATATTTTCTTTAAATATAGAAATATTTCGATATTTTCTTTAATATAGAAAATTTTCGATATTTTCTTTAAATATAGAAATTTTCGATATTTTCTTTAAATATAGAAAATTTTCGATTTTTTCTTTGAATATAGAAAATTTTCGATATTTTCTTTAAATATAGAAAATTTTTCGATATTTTCTTTAAATATAGAAAATTTTCGATATTTTCTTCAAATATAGAAAATTTTCGATATTTTCCTTAAATATAGAAAATTTTCGATATTTTCCTTAAATATAGAAAATTTTCGACATTTTATTTAAATATAGAACATTTTCGATATTTTCTTTTAACAAAGAAAATTTTTAATATTCTTTTAATATAAAAACAATTTTCGATATTTTACTTGTAAAAAAGTTCAATGAAATAATATATTAAATTTATGTTCCATCGAAAATATTTGACTTTAAGTGAACTTTTATTTGACAAAATTTATCACTGATTAATGACCGAAGATAAGTCAGTCATAAAAATTAACATTTAAAAAACATTTATTTATTGATTTATTTCAATATTATTAATACCTTCTTAACACTATTAATAGCTTTTTAATAGTCACTAATCAAAAACACACAACTAATATCTAAATCCAAATAAGTAACTAAATCTGCTGCGACCAACTCTTTATGGGTTTTTAATTAATTCATGAATGAAATAAGTCATTTGGAATGAAATTTATATAAAAATTTATGAAAGAATTTTTTTTAAACTTAACAAGTATGAATGATATATTCGACAAAGCCGATTAAGCGATACTCTCCACCACAAATGTGTGTGAAGTAAATACGTTATGTTTCGTACATACACCCTTACACATACACTCGATAATGCAAAAAATATGGAAATGTTTTTCTTAAATACACAGAAACACTTAATGTGTCATCAAATTCGTTAACTATAACATTTTTTTCTACTGAACCGATTTTGATAATATTTGGAATGGAATATTATGGCAAAATATCATTCTTGTTTGTCTATTTTTACTTGCTTTTAATATCGGTATATATCTTTTAATATTTTTTTGATGGATTTTGATGGCTTTAAAAGAAACTTCCCAGGACTATACGGAGTACTCAGGCCATATTTTATTGAGCTCTGTACATGATTGTGGATAAGAGACAAACAGACTGACGGACGAAACTGAAGCGACTCAGAATATTCAGAAAGAATATGTGTATATTTTATGAGATCTGAGCTGATTCCTCATTAGCGTTACATACGGAATGACAAAGTTGATATGCCCTCTTCAACACTTGTGGTGGTGAAGGGTACAAAAAAAGGAAAATAAATTAAAAATGTGAAAAGTATCATTCATTCATTCGTTCATTTATTCATTCATTCGTTCATTCATTTATTTGACAGGTTTCCTTTAGGTTCAAAAGGGATTAAGGATTTGTAGGTTTTAAAAATTTGGATAATTATTTTTTATTTTATTTAGAAAAATTATTTTATTTCTAAAAAAATTAAAATCCTCAATTTTTCATATTTTTATGTTGAACATTTGTTTTACACGTGTCGTTGTCATTAAACAAAAAAAAACTTTTAAAATATTTATTGCAATTTTTTCTTAACTTTTGTTGTTTTTAAATAATTTATTTTTTGTATTTTCTAAAACACAAATCCAACAACTTGAGTTGAAATCCTTGCCATTTTTGTAGTTATAGCCTTTTTTGTAATCCTAGTCCACATACTTCTATGAATAAATGCAACACAAAGCAAAAATAACAAAATACAAACGACAACAGTAAATGACAGCAAAAAAACAAATACACTGTATCCAAAATCACTAAATTTAAGAAAGTTTCAATTTAGAAAATTTTCGATATTTTCCCTAACAAGTGTGATGCTATTTTCGGCTGTGCTGAATCTAAAATACCCTCCACCACTTATATTATGTAAACATTATCATGAGTTGAAGATAATGCTTCAGAAAACTAAGCATAAGCCCCAGCTTTCTAGGGATTTTTAAGGGTCATTTTGTTCAATTTCATCAAAATCGGTCCAGTAGCTTAGCTGTCTATACGACCCAAACAAACACACATTCATTTTTAAATTTATATTCATAAGTTATCTAACGATTCTAAAACGTACAATATTATTTCACCACAAACGTAAAAACCTTTAAATAAAGCTTATGAAAAACAAGCTAAAATTTTAGGTTGGACTGTGCCGAATTTTAAATACCCTCCAACGCTTACATTAAGCAAATTTTCTCGAAATATGGTCACATGTTCTTGTAGTCACTCATAGATATTGTAACCATATATTGAAAATATTCAGATAAATGTTTCAATTTCGATGGAATTGGTAGATATTTAAGAACCTCTAAGTTTAAAACTCTAATCCGGTGAGTGGGATTATAACTGTTTTATAAAGGAATATGGCCCGATAATTGTTAAATTATATTCATTCATATATATTTATTATAATTTAAAAAAATATTGTCCAAAATTTCAATTTAAGAGTCTTACAAAAGTATTTTTCGGGACAGGGCCTTAAATGGAAGCTATAGCAAACTATGGCCGATATTCCCCAAATTAGTAACATGTATTCAAGACAGTTGTAAAAAATTGTGCTAAATTTTAATAGAATTAGTTTATATTTAAAAAATTTATTACCTCAAACTGTTTCCAGGAACGGACCATGGGGTCCCTTCAAATACCCATAATATGAAACGATAATGGAGAAATCAATAAAAAATATTCAAGGCAGTAAGAAAAATAATTGTGCATAGTTGCAAAGGAATTGATTTATAATTTAGACTTTTATAAGATCAAAGTTTATTCCAAGGTAGGGACCCTGTATGGGAGCTATACCAATAATATGATCCGATATTGAATTAAAGTTAATAACATGTATTCAAGATAGTTAGATCAACAATTGCAGTGAATTTTAATAAAACTGGTCAATATTTGAGAGCTTTATAAAAAAAGCTACTCCTGGAAGGGGTCTTATATGGAAGCAATAGCAAAATATAGACCGAGGTTAGTCAAATATTCAATATGGTAGGGTTAAAAACTGTGCTGAATTCCAGTGGAAACCGTCCATATTTAAGAGTTTTAATGACATAACACCCTAATCCGGAAAGGAGCGTTATAAGGGAGGTAGTTCCAACACAATCAAGTTAATTCGAGTTTATTATTACATCAAACTTAATATGTGTAGCGAATTTAAAAAAATATAACTTTTCAACTGATTCTGGGATGTATCAAAATTTTGCATCCTTTTTTTGTCCTGTTTACCTGATTTTAGTTATTTTGGTAACTCTGTTCCAATTCAATTATCTTTTAAATTTAGAAGGAATCATTTTCGGAATTTTGAGGTTGTCTCAGATATCGGTTTAAAACTTTTTGGACAATAGACCTCTATAGCTTAAATACCAAACTGCCGAGACCAACAACAAACAATTTGATCAAGTTTCATTTAATACGGACAATTATTTTAGACGTGATTATGTCTCCAACAGATGGGCGGATATAGCTAAATCGTTTTGGTTTTGATAAATATAATTTATATACTTAATAGGGTCTCACATGATTCCTTCTTGGCGCACCACACGGAATGACAAATCAATCAATTGTGGTGGGGGGTATAAAAACTTCGATATTTTCTTTAAATAAAAAGACGATACTTTTCTTTTCTACTTTTTAGGACGATGATCCTTAGTAAACATTAGAGTTGTATTATTTCCCAGTGATGACATCTCACAGTAGCATAACTGCTGCAAATTTTGAAGACTTTCGCTGCAATAGTTCTTTTGATATTTATCAATTTATATTTGCTTTGTATGAGGGCTAACACTTCTCCCGATCTTATCCGTCCTACAATTTTTCAGTAAAACAGTTTATTGAGAAAATCTTCAGATGTTTGATAATTAATATTTGCATTGTGAAAGGGTGCCACACACCCCGGTACCCCTTTATAGCCCATATAACTTTCTGGTGTATTGGGATCATTAAGTGAAAATTTTATCAAAATTGGCTCAGCCGTTTTGGAGTCCATACGTTACATACATACATACATACATACATACATACATACATACATACATACATACATACATACATACACATTTAATTTTATATAAATTTTTCCATTTTCCCCTGAAAAATGGTGTATATTATGAAATTCTTTCGCAACGACAACAAATATTTAATTGTTTTAGCCAAATGAGTCTAAACTTGCAACAACAGCTTAATGCAACAACAACAACAGCAACATAACTTTACTACCACGAATGCTATTTGATATCATTATTTAGTTAAACGTGTGTGCGTGAATTTAACGACAAAAATTCAAATCTATTGAGACCGAGAAAAAATCCAATTTTATGACAGTTTTTTTTTCTGAACAATTTACATCATGACTTCCCAAGTGGCTAAACGGGATTTATTTTTTAATTTCGAAACTCATTTTGCATGTTAAAAATTTACAGCGTTATCGTTTAATAGCAAAAAAGGGCGAACATTTTAATATTTAAACATAAATTGGAATAGAAATTTTAAAAGTTTTAATTTTAATACCCGCCACTACCACAAGGGGCGAACTTTGTCATTTCGTAACGTAACGCTAAGCAGGAATCATTTGAGACCCCATATTGTAAATATAGATTCTTGCATCAAATCAAAATCTGATTCGATTTAGCTCTGTTCCTCTGTTCATTTGTTCGCCTGTTTGGATGTTGTTGGCACGCTCACATCGTCAGAAATTGGAGCTCATTGAAATGTGGCCATAGTATTCATTATAATTCTAAGAAGTTTCCCATTTAAAACCAGCAAAATTGGTTCAGTATTTTAATAAATATAGACCGATATCTGATGCAACTTCTAAATGCAAGTGATTAATTTCCGTAATATTGTGTATTGTAATTTGTTAAATTGGAATGAAATTTTGCCATAATATAAAGTTATGTAAACCTCATTACTATTCCAAAAATTATCAAAATCGGTTCAGTAGAGGAAGATTAAGTGATTCTGTATTATATTTCAAAGAAGCGTGAGTGTATGTGTGTGTATACACCGAACAGAATGTCTTAAGTAATATTAACGAAAAATTATCGTAGAACTTTAAATAAAAGACGTTTAATAAACAGATGTTTATTCTAATTAAATTTTTCTTCAAATTGAAGAATTTGATTCAAATATACTAAAAGATTTAATCAAACAAAGTTTTAAGTAAAAGATGTTAAATTGAATAAAATTTAATTAAAAAGATAACGAAAAATAAGTTATCTTTTTAATTAAATTTTATTTTTTAAATCAACACACAAATTTATTCAATTCTACATTCTAAAATGAAGTTAATTTGAATAAATTTTTTGTTAATTTTACAATTTTTTTCATCAACTAATTTTAATATTTTCTTTGTCACATAAATAAATAAAATATGACAACGAAAATGTTAACTTAATCTAGAATTCTAACGAGAAAACTGTTTTATAGAATATTTTCATCAATACAATTAAAATTAATAGAATATTTTAACGATGAATTTATGAAAATGCAACTTGAAAATCAGCTGATCAACAAACATTTAAGTAACTTTTCATCAGAAATACAAGCCGGTCGGCTCACCACCATCCTTTTGACATTGTGCTATTTTTTTACAATGTTTTCTACACTTTTAAATAAAACTAGCTTCTACCCGGCGTGCTTTGCTGCACAAGAATTCCAAAGGTTTCCGAAAGAAATTTCACAAATCGACGTGTATTAAAAAATGTAATGAGGGACCAAATTCTCGCTGTAGTAGATTTATTGATATTCGATAATCAATATTTTTGTATGGGCTACTTCTTCCCTCATCCTCTCCGTCTTACATTTTGTGTGGTAAAACAGTTCCCTGAGGAAGTCATTGGGACCAAATTTGAAAATTTTCGCTGTTACAATTCTTAAGATATTCTATAATCAATATTTGCTTTGTATGTGGATTACTCCTTCCCCTGGTCCTATCGGTATCCTTCATTAAATATTTTATATTCAAAATTTTATTTATTAATTTAATAAAACAATTTAATTTAATTTTTTCTTCAATTCAATTAAAATCTCGTGAATTTAATTTAAATATCGTATTTTAAATGGAATAATATTCATCAATATAAAGAATTTATTTTTGTCAATTCGAAGAATGAATTATTCAAATTGAATAATATTTATTAAAATTGACTGCACTTTCATTAACAAATTCAAATAGTCATGTTGACAATTTTTTGTCAATATGAAGAATTTACGAAAAATTAACGAAAAGTTTCATTGTGATGAATAAAGGTTTCGTTGGCTGATATTTAACCCACTTTTCTTTATATTTCGTTATATTTACTGCCATTTTTGTTTCAGTGTATGTATATCTACTAAATCTAACATTTTAATTTTACGCGAATTTCTGGTGGAGGGTACTAAAGATTCGGCATAACCGAATACAGCATTCTTACTTGTTTTATATTAAATTATTTAGATAACTTTTCTTTCGGAATTAACTTTTGCCCTCAACCAATTTTATGTTCTTCAGATTTCCCGCATATTTTTAACACAAAAACTTATCATTAACTCTGGCAACAACAGCAAAAGTACTTAATTGTTTTATATAATTTTATTTTTTTTATTGTTGTAGTTGTTGTATTACAATATTTAAACATTTAAACTAAATGTCCTCCCTCGTGTGTAGGATAATAAAAATTTAACTAAATCGTTTTTTGTTGAAAATAATTTACGGAAAAACTTTACTAAAAACTTAAATATTTAATAAATTCATTAAATATTAAAATTGACCTTTAACAGCAAAAAAGCGTTATAAACCAAATTAAGTTAATAAAAGTATTTTTTTCAATGGTTTAACAAAGTTTTTTAATTAAATTAGTTGAAATGTGAGGAAATCAATTGAAGTGTTTTTGGTTTTAAGTTTATTTAAAGAATATAATCAGTAAATGACGATTAAATGTCACCTAAGGACATGACCAATTTAGAGTGTGTAATAGATAAGAGCTCTGCAACTCCCTCTTTAAAATATAAATATCTTCCACTAATCCCTTTTTTAAGTCTCTGATTAAATTGTTTGAAAATCATATGTTTTGTCCAGGATTTTACTTTATCCATTAACTAATTAACCTTTAATATCTCTTAAATAAACGAAAATGTTCGCAACTCTCCCGCATTAAGAAGAGTCTGTTTGGATTCAAGAGCCTCCGAAGTTTAACATAACATTGAATCTTCCCAAGGCACTACTTTTCCCATTACTTTTTTTACAAAAATATTGCTAATATTTTCGGTAATTGAATTTACCAATTTTCCATCATTTGGACAACTTTTGGACTCAGATATATATGAACCTCAGAAGCTTAATTAAACTATGAGCCCACCAAAAGTACTTGCTTTCCTTCTACATATTTTCAAATATTTCTACTTTAATGTTCATTAAAGGGAATTCAAGCTCTATATAGGATCGGAGAAAGCCCCTTCTGTTTTAACTGTCTCTTTACAAAGTCCATTTAAAGCGTGAACGGAGTTATCTGGAAGCGTTAATTATTATATTTTATTAAACAATATAGAAAGGCAGGGGAGGGAGTAAATCATATTTATAATATTAATCAGTAAAACTCATGCTGACTTTACACTTTATGTACTGCTGCCTCGGCGAACAAATTAAATCAAATCTTTATTTACCAATTCGAGATGTGGAAATCTCTGGAGGTTACTTTCAATCTTAATCACTGAATTATCTACTTAATCACGTCTGCTATTCACTATTTCCTAGTTCACCGAGAGGTTTAAAAATTCAACTTTTTTGTAAATATCGGAATTCAATACTCTTTTTATAGTTCCGAACATGTAACGGCTTTTGCATCCAAATACTTGAAATAAAATATTTGATCCAAGTTAGAGTTGAAGGAAGGAATAAGTATCGCCTCTCAAAAAACCTACACAAGACCAAAATCATGTAAGAAAAAATACCCAAATTTCAACTAAAACTTCTATTTTAAGAAAAAAATTAGGGGGATTTGTTTCCCGACGAGTCACTAAGAATTGATCCTAATCAATTAATCAATCTTAATCAATCTGTTCTTACGAAGACCTCTCTGATGCGTAAATACTAATTCCATTTTGAATTTTATATCGTGGTCAGACTTCACCAAGAAATCACATTTTATGTAAAAATGATGTAAATATGATTTCTGTTTAAGTTTACTCCTTGTAATTTCAATTTTTCGATATAATAAAATCTTGACAGTGGCATTCAAATTATTCCATCGTTTATTCACATTTCCTGTATTCACTTTTTTCATTAATATCAATTCTGTTTAAACTGGGGAGGATAAGATCAGGGAAGAGGATGGATTGCAACAGAAGAAAATATATCCCCCAACGGTACTTTTCTTATACTTCTTTATGGAACTATTTGAATTAGAAAAATATAGGGCCTATAGAAACAGGGTTAAATACAACCCCTGTTTAGGCTCTCACGCGTTAATGGGGCCGATAAAAGATTTTTATCCCCATGTTAATGAATATGAAACTTATTCGCTGGAAGATGATCAGATGACGGAAGAAATATTTAGTTCGTAGGAACAAGGGGAAAGATAGCAACCATACAAGTCAAATAATGATTATGGAACAGCTGTCAAAATAATGATACAAGTGATTTTAAAATCAGTTCCAATTACGATTGGGAATTCCAATTAATCGAAATGTTTCTGAATCAGAAAAATACTAATTTTTGGTTTTGAAAACTTGTTAATTATTTCGATTAAAAATTTGGTTATTTTCTATGTAATAAACGATTTTTTATATTCGATTCTATGCTGTTAACTTTGTACTGAAATAGACAATTACCTGCCGATTTACGAAATATTTAATTTTTGAGGATTTTCGATTTTTCTAAATCAAAATATGTTAAAATTGAATTTTTAGTTTAAAAAATTTTTTAATTGTTTCGATAATATTATTCGATTAAAAATCGATTACGCTCTTTATAAAAAAATATATATTTGTAAACAATTCAACGCTGCTAACTATATACTAATGCCGATTAATCGAGTAAAAAGTCGTAGTAAAACAGCTACTTGAAAAATATAGGATCTATTATTAATACAATATGAGATAGATTTATTAAAAAATATACAGGGTGGATAGATTCAAGGGGTGAGGTAGCGCCCTTCAAAAAGAATTATTGCAATTATGCTACTAAGTGGCAGGAAGAATACCTTTAGAGAGTAATGAAGTGAATGACTAATTTTTTATATTTATTTTTCAATTACTCATTGATTGAGTTACCAAAGCACACTGGGTATTTGCGGATAATAAACATTTGAATTTATTAAAATTAATTCAGAACATTTCAATAATGTTCACACAATTAAAAATATTTGAAAACATGAAAATAAAATTGAATTTAATAGAAAAACAATTGTTTTTAATTTTACTGATGAACGTGACAGCTAAAATTTTCAGTTTTAATTTTATAATTTTTTTTTCGAAAAAAGTTTCAATGAATTTCATATTTAATAATTAAAACAATTTCATTTTATAACGACTAAATAGCAGATAACAACAAAAATACAATTTTTGTTGTCTATAGATAAGAATTTAAAACTTGTCATAGATTTGAATGTGCGTATACCATGAGAAGAGTACCTAGAAAGGCAACTCCCTCAAACGTGTTAAAAAACTAAAAGAGAAACTGAACTATTTGTTTGAGTTCTGAGATTTATTTCTTTAAATATAGAGAGTAATATTATTCTTCTGAGCGAACGTAAAGAGTTGTATCTCTAGCTCTATTCTCTCTCTATTTTAAAAAAGTAAAACTTTTTAAAAGGGGTTTGTAGTTGTGAATTCAATTCTTAAGATTTCAAATGAACTAAATTTGATTTGAAAAGAATTCGTGGTTACAAAACATTTGATAGGTTGAAATGAACACAATAAAGATAATTGACATTATCTTTGAAATGGAAGTTGTCAAGATAAAAATGGAATAAATATGATTGGTGGAACAATTTTGGAGATAACAGAAAAGGTTTTTTATAATGGAGGTTCCAATTTAAATCAGAAACTTTTATATTATTAATTTAAATAGAATTTATTAAAAATATTTATTATAAAAGTTTCTTCCAATTAAGGGGTGAGATCGAAAAACTCTTAACATACATATATGTTAATAAAAACAAAACCACTGTACTTACGATTTTATTTCTTTCTAAATTTTCTTACAATTTACCATAATTTTTTTTAGTGAAAATCACTAGTGATGAAATTTTGAACCTTATTTGGAAACCCTTTAACGTCTATATAGTGGTTACTGTCACTTTGTTCGAACAGGAAGTCCTTGTTTGTGTTCTTCAGTTCTCTTTGAATAAGTGCCAGATATCTTTCTGACTTTAGCTCCGGGAAGTTTTGAGAACTTAGTACAAATGTCACATTTTGTTCATGTACCACTCAAGGGCTAGTTGACTATAGTGACCACATCAGGCCAAAAATTAGTGGACACATGAAGCCTTACAAGTGGAAGCAGCATTTTTTCTAAACATTCCTTGATGCAATTTCGGTATTTATAGAGTCCGTTGTTACAAATAATTGGCTTCTTTTGCATCAACTGCCTGTTACTTGTCATACCAAGAACTGTTTGGTAAATTTTGACTGCTTTTGGGGTCCTAAATTTTTCCTCAATATACCCTCTGGCATCAGTAACATAAAGTGTGTCCATTATGCAATAAGCATATTGACTTCAATATCCGGTGCTGGTTTTTGGCCTCTAAATTTTTAACAGCGTTCCTGGTTGGCCTCCAGCGTTGCCAGGATCATGTTGAGTTTGTATGCTTTTAAACCAGCATTAGCTTAAACTTTTCGTACCAAATAGTCCGAGCAATAAATAACTGGGCTGCTTTCTTACCGGATGTTTTGTGAGCTTTTTTCTATTTTTTGGCTTTAGGAACATCCTGTAGATCATTCTTTTTTCTTCCTGAATTCGGTTTTTTATCAACTTGAAAGATCTCCTGGGTAAAACAATGGAAACAATTGACGTAGACCTTTAAATGCTGTCCTACACTGAACCAAAAAAGGGTGTAGAATTGAAATAAAATTAGACGTTAAACAGCAACCAACGAATCTTTATTCATTCATAATGAAAATTTTCCTTAATATTTCGTAAATTCTTCAATTTTGACGAAAAATCGTGAATATGGACTTCGAATTCGTTAATAAAAATAGGATTAATTTGAATAAACTTTATTCAAATTGACAAAATAAATTCTTTAATTGATGAAAATTAATTCTTTAAATACCATATTATTAAATTTAAAAATTCATATGTTAAGAGGAAATTATTTATTAAACTATTGTAATAAATTAGTACATAAATTTTTAATATAAAAGATTTCATGAAAAATACCGATAAGCACAGGGGAAGGAGTACTACTCATACAAAGTAAATATTAATTATAGAAAATCTGACTTCCTCAAGGAACAGTTTAAGTGAACGACATGTAAGACGCAGAGTATCAGGGGAGACGTAGGCCCCATACAAAACAAATATGGTGTATTGAATATGTATAGATCTACTACAACGAGAATTTGGTCCTCATTAATTTTTAATACACTTCGATTTGTGAAATTTGACTAAGGAAAATTTTTGTGCAGTAAAGCGCACCGGGTAAAAGCTAGTTTTTAGTTAATAATTAAATAGTGTTAGAAAATGTAATAGACAACTAAAATAGTGTAATGTCAAAAAGACGATGGTGACCCGATCGGTTTGTATTTCTGATGAAAAGTTTTATTTTGATGAATTTATCGTTAAAAATTCTATCAATTTTAATCGTATTGATGAAAATATTATTTTTTTGTTTTTTCGTTAGATTTCTATATTCATTTAAATTTCTTTGTCATAAAAAGAAAAATATTTGACGAAAAAAATAGTTAAATTAACAAAATTTTATTCAAATTAACTTAATTTTAGTACGTAGAATTGAATAAATTTGTGTGTTATTTTACTTACGATGCGTTACTGCCATTTTTACTTAATATCTGTTGATTTAACATATTTTAATCGTTAATATTTTAACGAAATTTTATTCAATTTAACAACTTTTACTAAATAAATTTTTTGATTAAATTTTTTAGTACGTTTGAAGAAAATTCTTTAATATGAAGAAAATTTTTGTAATAAGAATAAAAATTTGTTTATTTAACACCTTTTTTCATTAAAGTTCTACGAAAATTTTTGTACAAAAGTAACTTGATAAATTGTAATGAAAATCTTATGTTAAGGATTTTTCGATCACACTTCTTACCTCTCTGAAACCATCAAACTCTCATCTATTGTTTCAATTTTATTTAATTAATTTTACACATTCTTAAACATTTTTTTTTTAAATTTTATTTCCCTCTTTTTTTCAGAACAAATTTCAATTATTTTCTTTCTATTTGTTACAATTCGTTAAAATCTTGACATAAGAAAACAAAAATAAATTTCATTAAAATTCGAATTTCGAATAAACACAAAGTTAATCAAATATAATTTATATTATTTTCATTATGTCAAACAATAAAATGTTGTTTTCTTTTTTCTTAGTATTTCTCTCTCTCTCTTAGCAGTTTGTTTCACTTTTTCATTCAATTTATTTATTAAATCACTCATAACAGAAAACATTAGATTTCACGTAGATTTTCGGAAAATGAAAATTGAAAAAAATAAGAGGAAAACAATTTTAAACAAGAAACTGCCAAAAAAATTAAATATACAGCTGACAAGTGTTACGTGGCACAGTGGGTTAAAGAAATAGAAAATTTTGCACAAAATGTTAGAATTTCAAATGAATTCAAACTTTTGGCGATAGTTTCTTTTGATAGGACCTGGTGACGTAGAACCTCTACACAAAGCAAATATTTCTTTTCAAAAATAGAAATAACAATTTTCCTAAATATTTCTAGTGAAAGTGATAAGTAGTGGAGAAAATGTAGATCAAATAGAGTCAAGGGAAAAGGTGTTTCCCTTACTAAATATCGAATATCTGCGATGCAGCTAGAGTTTTTAATTAGATCGTTATTGGAAAAAATGTAGGATCAAAGGGGGAGGTATACTCAAATTATAAGTTCTTTTCGAATATTTATGGCTCAAATACCATGTTACCAACCATATTGCAATAGAACTAAATTAGTTGTAAAAACGTAGGACGGATAGGGCCAAGAGGAGAATTACTCCCTGAAGAATGCCTAAAGACGTAATGCAGCTAGAATGTTACAGTTGCCACACTTCACTTCTTATGAAGATAATTTACTTGAAAATTATAGGACGGATATGATCGGGGGTCGATTCTATCCCAGAAGTACATTTACAGCGAGAATCAAAAATTTATACAATGAAATTAATTTAGAGAATAATATGAGAGGCTCATAGAACTATTGCCATTTTGGTCTTTAACCCTGGTGAGTTCAAAGCGTAAGCAAACGACCTCATATCCTTTTTAATGGATACAGGATACAGCAATTTGAATGTTACATTATTTGGATATAAAACACCTCTTGTTTAGGAGTGGAAGCAATATAATTTCTATCAAATGGTTGATGAGTTCTGTTGTTGTGACTTTCTCTCAGAGATAAACCACAGCCACCATGAAACTCTTCGCAGGGACTCACCGACAACCAGTCTAATATAACAAAATGTGTAAGTCCTACCATATCAGGGGCTAACCGACTTAAGTCTCTGGTAAAACTTCAAAGGTTTTTATTTTTCAGTTTCTCTCCCGACTGTACTGGGTATTGGTTCACCCTCAGCTGTACCTCTTTTATTTCGACAGTAAGGCCACAATGGAAATTAAAGAACTAGAAGATCCCATTGTAGAGGCCTCATGCTCCACCATGTACAAATATTGTCCAAGGAGAGAATTATTTCCAAGTAGTCAAGCGCCGTAAAGAATATCCCTGAATAATGTTCATGTAAATTTACCAAATATCTGTGATCGATTTTAGCGAAAGTGTCAATCAATATCTGATTCGATTTAACCACGTTTGTCTGCCTGTTGTTGACACATTCACATTTCACAAGGAAGTTAACTTATAAGTATACGTTCAGTCGGATAAATCGGTTAAGTAGACAAAAAAATATAAAATTATATCTGATACGACTTTCTTAAACTGAAACATTTGAACACATATTGTGACCAAACAACTCATTCGATTTTCGGAAATTTAGCACTCTGAAATTGTCTTTAGTAAAAAAAAGGCGCTATAAATTG
>PYHX02000413.1:44561719-44606900 GCA_004302925.2 Cochliomyia hominivorax | reverse complement strand
TTTCATAACAATATCGTAAATCTTTATAGAAATTTATTTAATATAAAATATTACAAAAATCTTTACAAGAGGCGCACCTGTACCTGTATTTCCCTTTAACATTGCAGGTATTCGGACAATAAAATTTTATTTTTTTAGTTTATTTCATATCCAATGAGCACAGAAAGTTTTCAATTCAAAGATGGAAATTTGTACTTGAATTAGGCATAATTTACAATACATTTGAAATATGCTTGAAAAAATTTAAATGTTTTAAAATGTAACCCAGCAATGATCGGGCAAAACTTATAATATCAGACATACGGGGCTATCAGAATTATATTAATGCCAGACAAATTACAAAAAAAAATCACAACAAATCTAAAACTAAAACAGTTAGATTCGGACAATATATATAATTTACAATGATTTTTTCGGACTCACTGCTATGTGGATCAAATAGGACAGTTCTAATTTATATAATTTAACAGCTTTAGCTGTTACTCGATCCTCAAAAGTCCATTAAGACTCCACCTTAGTGATCTACAAGTTAAAACAAAAGAAATATTCTGATCACTCCAATTGGGGAACGTCCAACTTAACTCGTTCTCATGACCAAACATTCATGATCACAAGAGCAAGACTGATGTGAATTTTGAATTTAGAATATAAATGGCACAAAGGGTAGCATATATTGCGATCTGAAAGATTTCCAATTGTGATACTCTTGCAATATTTATTTTGTTTGGGGCAAAAATTACCCTTGTCCTCTTTACCTAATTTAATTTATTTGAAGTTATTATTACATGTTTCATTGCCATAATGCCTCCGAACAAATCGAACACAAAATTTCTTCGTTCAATCAAAAATTTAAAAATTTAATTGAAAAAAATTTAAATCTTAATTATTTTCATTTTTCTGCACTTGAAAAATTGCATGTTTTATTAATGGAATTTGAATGAAATTTTCTACAAATAATTTTCAAGATTATAAATTTTCTGAAAAATAATTGAAATGACGTAAATTATTAGAAATTAATTAAAATCACAAAACCCAAAAAATCAATGAAATCGAATCATTTCCTTTGAAAGCAAACAAAACGTGAAAAAAGAAATGGAAAATATTTCGTTGCCAATTTGATCGAACGAAATTTAAGAAAATTTATTAAATTTAATGAAAAGATTTTTAAAATTTCAAGATGAAATTTGTATTTAAAATTTCGAAGAATTTCAAATAAATCTTGTGGTTCAATTAATGGAAACTGTTAAGGAATCAGATTTTCAAAATATGTCCATTTGACCTTTCATCAATAATTCAATTAAGAAATGAGATCAAAAAACTCTTGACACACGTTTTTCATTTAATATCTTTAACCAAGTATCTTCACTATTTCAGATCGAGTTACCTCCTAAATATGTTTGTTATTGTATTTAATGTCGAAGCGAATGAATATATCGTTAGACCTTAAATACAATAAAATTATTAATATTTAAAACAACAACCAACATGGTCCTGCAAAAAGTTGAATAAGCATTCAAAGGTCTGCCCTCAAACTCTTTCCAATGTTTTTAACCAATGCCGGGAGAATTTCTACGTTGAAAGAAAACCCGCTTCAGATAATGTGGACATGCACATTATGTTTTGAAGCCAAAAATATGGAAATCATTTTAACAGAATACAACACATCCGGTAGAAAAGCAACCAGTTTAGCTCAGTGTTCCACCATTTGGAAAGTTGGAGCGTATGAGGCTCAATAAGTTCCTAACAGGAATGCTACTTAAACAAACGAGGCCAAAAGCAGAGCACGGAAATTGAAGTCAAATTTTCTAAAAAAATTCTTGCTGCACGCAGAGAAATATCATATTTTCGTCGCAAACACAAATATTTTCGCGGCAAACATTTATTGTTATCACCAACATATTAAATGTTGAATTCATTTTATTTTGATAACAATTTTGTTATTTATTAAATAAAAACAATATTGTGGTCGCAATATGTTTGATTGTTTACAATTTTATTGTCATTGAACAGACCGTTATAAAAAACTATGTTATTGGACAAAATAATTTTTCAGTTTACTAACAATTGGATATGAACAAATATTTCTTTACAATTTGTGTTAACATTTTATTGAACTAATAATAATTTTTATTGCGAACAAAAATATTTTAGTGACGATTACAATAATTTTAGTTGTGATAACAAATATTTGTGGTGATAACCATAACTATTGTTATTAATGCAAAATCACAATGCGAATAAACATTTTTTAGTCATCGGTAACAATAATATGGTGCTTTTCGTTTATGGTTACCGCAAACATATTTTTTCTCCTGGCAAATTTTTCTCAACTTTCTAGTTAAGAATTTAAACTAACTGTTGCTTGAGGGAAAAGTGTAGGACTCAAAAGCAGTCTTAGTTTCCCTTAAATGCTTAGTTTGGCAAACAATATGCAGTTACGTTAGAAGAAATCAATCCTTTTTTAGAAAGACTCTATAAATACCGAAATTTCCAACAAGGAATGTTTACAAACAAGTCTGTTTCCTTCATAAAGCTTCGTAATGTGCCTAATTAATTTTGGCTTGAATTGACATCCTGTCATTATGTTTTTAACCCTGGAATGGTACAATTTGGAGTAGGCCAGTGATAAGATATTGGGCTCCTGTTAAAATGAGAATTAAAGTGCAAAAAAAGTAGTCGAAAATGTGATCTATTTAAACCCAGATAGACTACCTGTTCAAGCAAAGTGGCAGAAAGTACTATAAAAACATTGAAGGAAGTGTTTCCGAAAAAGTTTCAAATTTCAAAATAATTTCAAAATAAGACTATAAATGCGTTTCATTTTAATTGATGTTAAGAATTTTTCAGTCTCACTCCTAATTTTTAATGGATATAATTTCCAACTTGCTGTATTTTATTTTTAATTTTATAAAATAATTACGACAAAAAGACTTTAATTATTTTAAAAAATAAATAATCCTCTATAAATGTTGTCATCTCTTAAAACTGTCAAATATTTTTGTTATTAAATTTATAAAATTATTATAATTATTTCAATTTTTTGCTATTTTATATAATTGTCTATTTCAAATGAAGGTACGAACGACATTTTGCGCTTTTTTTGTTGTAAAATAATTGCATTTTTTATAAATAAATAAATTACTTTTTTTTATTGTCCAAAAATTATTTAATTATTGCAAATTTAATTAATTTTAATTATTTAAAGAGAAGGGAAAAACTTTAATTGATGATAGAGAAGTAAAAGTGAAGGTTAATTTAATTGGAAAATGGTGTATTTTTGGAAGTCACATTAAAATTATTATCCAATTGATCACTCTAGTGATCTATAAAGTATAAACATACATCAAGGACCATACCGAAATCATTTCCCTTTAATCTGACAGAGAAGTTTTGAAATAGCAGATGATCGAATGATAAAACAAGTTTTTAAATTCGATCAAATGTTCGCACAATCGTAAAAAAATTATGTATCCAAAATCTATAGAAAATGTGAGATCAATTTTCTGCGAAAAATATTGAATTTATTCCAAATGTCGATTGAAGATCAACTCGCTTCATGGCCACGTTTGTTTTTTTATACCTTACCTATTTATTGAATCCACCAGATAAAGACCTAACAAAAATTGTTTAAATCTAATTCCTCTCGCACTAGAGAAATACAGATCTCTCATAACGCCGAGGTATTCTTCGTTCCACTACAACTAGATGTCTCGCAAAAGCTTAACGATGATCTTGTAATTGTAACATATATTTTTCTCAAAACTTTGGAACTCATCCTGTACCAATGGAACTTCAAAATCTTTATAATCTATAACACTCCTGTCATGGTTCTAAGATTGCGCTCTCTGTATAAGATCTATATAGGAGTTTCTGGTTATCTCTCACAATTAAATGACATAAATCCAGATAAGTCTTAGTGCGGTTGAATGATAATGAGCCACTAAGGACTAGAGAATTTCAGCGTGTCTTGGCTTCAATATGACGGCGCCAACTAAGTTGCCTATTCAAATGTCTTGAATTAGTTATACTATACTATTTATCGTAACTAACGAAAAAATGCTTCTAATTGATCAGCTACCTTGTGTAGATCGTTATGGGCAGCTGAGCTAAGCCGAATATGGGTATATGGTGGCAGTAAACATTTTGCTTTGTAAAATGTTTACTATGTCTTATGTTTAAGCCTGCGAAATATGATCTCTTTAGTTTACAAAAATTCGACATAAACCAAATTGATGAACCGGGTTCATATGCCAATCGCCTAAAATTACGAATACGATTTGCTTTTGTATGACTTTCTCGAATACCTCCGACAGACAATAAGTATGCAAAAAAGGTTTGTAGAAGGGAGTTGTTATCTGATCTTTTCAGCTGTGGTATCATTATACTTTTAAGGTTTAGGATAGACGTCTTGTTCCAAGACTGCACTGAGCATAATTACTGCATTAAATGGTTTCAGGAGCTGAACACTTCTTACCATTTCAAGCGTTGTTAATACGCATTGCGCTTTTTAGTTGAATTACCCTCATGAGATTTAAAACTTCAGTTGTGCGTTTAATAGAAAGAACTCAACAGGGGATAAATACTTTATATATGAAACCATAAATTTTCCTTGATCGTTCGCTCGTTATTTTCCACAGAATCTGTCTTACAGTACCATGATTCCACTACACATTTAAAACTTTTGCTGTAATCAGTTATTTAGTATTTTGCGCGTGTAACTCTTGATCCTACTATCCTCCATATATTTCTCCCATCAATCTTATTTTATTGTTAAATAATTCTTTAAGCTCTGGATATAACAGTTCTTTTGATACCAGATCCTCAATATTTGTTTTATATGGGGTAACACTCTTCCCCTAATCATATCCACCCTAATTTTTCCGCAAGAATTCCGACATTATTCCGAAAAAAAATCTTTAAATCTAAAAAGTTATTAGATAAACTGTAATTAAAACTTGTTTTGAAGGGAGGGGGACCTTTGATATTTGTCCGGTCCAAAAAAGTAAATATATTTCCTTAGGAAATACGGGATGATGCCTTGAAAGGCACTTAGACCTCTTTAGACCTGAAATATATATACATGTTTACATACAAACAAACAAACACTCACGGATATATCTGAAACTATTAAAGTAATTTAGCAGTGACAAATGTTATAGAGTTTAAAAATGGTTAGAAACAGATAATATAAGACGATAAGTTTTTGGGGGTTATTATGGCAAGATAAGTGTAATAAAACAGGCATCTGTTCCTAATAATAAAGAGATCTATAAACTGGATCTAAATTCTTCATAAAATAATTTTGATTTGAAATTCATCTTTTAAAAATTTAAATTTAATTTTTTCATTTATTAATTTGTTTATTGTTATTATTTTCAGTCGTTTGGGCATTAAGACAACATTTAAATTTATAAAATATACAATAAATTCATATAAAATTTCTATTGCTCATTCTAATGGTATTTTCCAACGGAATATATGTTTATTGAAATATATTTACTAGATACACATAAACATCACAAAGAGCAGTGAGTATCTATTATAAAATACAGTGGGTTAAAAAAATAAAACAATGAAATATTTTTAGAAAAGACTGCTTTTTAAAATAAATACCATCAATTTTGAATTAAAGGCGATAGAACTCTTCCGTGTCTTATCCCAAAATTCAGCAGCCTACAATATTTTCTTATCCATTCATGCACCAAATTTCAATAAATTGCTTGTCACGGCTTCAGAGATATGGAATATTAAAAATTGCGGGGTTGTTCCTCCCCTGTGCTTTATCAACAAGTCCAATATCATATAGAAAAGCTTTAAAAGTTTCAAATATATGCGGCATTAAAAGTTAGATTTGCTGTATTAGTTTTAGAGATATGTGATATTACAACATTCGTTTGTATGAGGAGTACCCGTTCCACATGCCCTATCTTAACAATTTATAGCGCCTTTTTTTACTAAAGACAATTTCAGAGTGCTAAATTTCCGAAAATCGAATGAGTTGTTTGGTCACAATATGTGTTCAAATGTTTCAGTTTAAGAAAGTCGTATCAGATATAATTTTATATTTTTTTGTCTACTTAACCGATTTATCCGACTGAACGTATACTTATAAGTTAACTTCCTTGTGAAATGTGAATGTGTCAACAACAGGCAGACAAACGTGGTTAAATCGAATCAGATATTGATTGACACTTTCGCTAAAATCGATCACAGATATTTGGTAAATTTACATGAACATTATTCAGGGATATTCTTTACGGCGCTTGACTACTTGGAAATAATTCTCTCCTTGGACAATATTTGTACATGGTGGAGCATGAGGCCTCTACAATGGGATCTTCTAGTTCTTTTAATTTCCATTGTGGCCTTACTGTCGAAATAAAAGAGGTACAGCTGAGGGTGAACCAATACCCAGTACAGTCGGGAGAGAAACTGAAAAATAAAAACCTTTGAAGTTTTACCAGAGACTTAAGTCGGTTAGCCCCTGATATGGTAGGACTTACACATTATTGTTATATTAGACTGGTTGTCGGTGAGTCCCTGCGAAGAGTTTCATGGTGGCTGTGGTTTATCTCTGAGAGAAAGTCACAACAACAGAACTCATCAACCATTTGATAGAAAATTATATTGCTTCCACTCCTAAACAAGAGGGTGTTTTATATCCAAATAATGTAACATTCAAATTGCTGTATCCTGTATCCATTAAAAAGGATATGAGGTCGTTTGCTTACGCTTTGAACTCACCAGGGTTAAAGACCAAAATGGCAATAGTTCTATGAGCCTCTCATATTATTCTCTAAATTAATTTCATTGTATAAATTTTTGATTCTCGCTGTAAATGTACTTCTGGGATAGAATCGACCCCCGATCATATCCGTCCTATAATTTTCAAGTAAATTATCTTCATAAGAAGTGAAGTGTGGCAACTGTAACATTCTAGCTGCATTACGTCTTTAGGCATTCTTCAGGGAGTAATTCTCCTCTTGGCCCTATCCGTCCTACGTTTTTACAACTAATTTAGTTCTATTGCAATATGGTTGGTAACATGGTATTTGAGCCATAAATATTCGAAAAGAACTTATAATTTGAGTATACCTCCCCCTTTGATCCTACATTTTTTCCAATAACGATCTAATTAAAAACTCTAGCTGCATCGCAGATATTCGATATTTAGTAAGGGAAACACCTTTTCCCTTGACTCTATTTGATCTACATTTTCTCCACTACTTATCACTTTCACTAGAAAATATTTAGGAAAATTGTTATTTCTATTTTTGAAAAGAAATATTTGCTTTGTGTAGAGGTTCTACGTCACCAGGTCCTATCAAAAGAAACTATCGCCAAAAGTTTGAATTCATTTGAAATTCTAACATTTTGTGCAAAATTTTCTATTTCTTTAACCCACTGTGCCACGTAACACTTGTCAGCTGTATATTTAATTTTTTTTGGCAGTTTCTTGTTTAAAATTGTTTTCCTCTTATTTTTTTCAATTTTCATTTTCCGAAAATCTACGTGAAATCTAATGTTTTCTGTTATGAGTGATTTAATAAATAAATTGAATGAAAAAGTGAAACAAACTGCTAAGAGAGAGAGAGAAATACTAAGAAAAAGAAAACAACATTTTATTGTTTGACATAATGAAAATAATATAAATTATATTTGATTAACTTTGTGTTTATTCGAAATTCGAATTTTAATGAAATTTATTTTTGTTTTCTTATGTCAAGATTTTAACGAATTGTAACAAATAGAAAGAAAATAATTGAAATTTGTTCTGAAAAAAAGAGGGAAATAAAATTTAAAAAAAAAATGTTTAAGAATGTGTAAAATTAATTAAATAAAATTGAAACAATAGAAGAGTCTTGATGGTTTCAGAGAGGTAAGAAGTGTGATCGAAAAATCCTTAACATAAGATTTTCATTACAATTTATCAAGTTACTTTTGTAACAAAAATTTTCGTAGAACTTTAATGAAAAAAGGTGTTAAATAAACAAATTTTTATTCTTATTAACAAAATTTTTCTTCATATTGAAGAATTTTCTTCAAACGTACTAAAAAATTTAATCAAAAAATGTATTTAGTAAAAGTTGTTAAATTGAATAAAATTTCGTTAAAATATTAACGATTAAAATATGTTAAATCAACAGATATTAAGTAAAAATGGCAGTAACGCATCGTAAGTAAAATAACACACAAATTTATTCAATTCTACGTACTAAAATTAAGTTAATTTGAATAAAATTTTTGTTAATTTAACTATTTTTTTCGTCAAATATTTTTTCTTTTTATGACAAAGAAATAATAGAAATATAATATAGAAATCTAACGAGAAAACAAAAAAATTAATATTTTCATCAATACGATTAAAATTGATAGAATATTTTAACGATAAATTCATCAAAATAAAACTTTTCATCAGAAATACAAACCGATCGGGTCACCATCGTCTTTTTGACATTACACCATTTTTAGTTGTCTATTACATTTTCTACACTATTTAATTATTAACTAAAACTAGCTTTTACCCGGTGCGCTTTACTGCACAAAAATTTTCCTCAGTCAAATTTCACAAATCGAAGTGTATTAAAAATTCAATGAGGGACCTAATTCTCACTGTAGTAGATCTATACATATTCAATACACCATATTTGTTTTGTATGGGACCTACGTCTCCCCTGATCCTCTGCGTCTTACATGTCGTTCACTTAAACTGTTCCTTGAGGAAGTCAGATTTTCTATAATTAATATTTACTTTGTATGAGTAGTACTCCTTCCCCTGGTGCTATCGGTATTTTTCATGAATCTTTTATATTAAAAATTTTATGTATTATTTTATTACAACAGTTTAATATAATTCTTTCCTCAATTCAACTAGAATTTCTTAAATTTAACTTAAATATGGTATTTAAATGGAATAACATTCATCAATATAAAGAATTTATTTTTGTCAATTTGAATAAAATTTATTCAAATTAATCCTATTTTTATTAACGAATTCGAAGTTATATTTACGATTTTTCGTCAAATTGAAGAATTTAGGAAATATTAAGGAAAATTTTCATTATGATGAATAAAGATTTCGTTGGTTGATATTTAACCTACTTTTCTTCAATTTTACCCCCATTTTTGGTTCAGTGTAGGACAAGCATTTAAATTTACGTCAAATTGTTTCCAATTTTATACCAGGAGATCTTGCAAGTTGATTTAAAAAAAAACGAATTTAGGTAGAAAGAATGATCTGCAGGATGTTTCTAAAGCCAAAAAAATAGAAAAAAGCTCACAAAACATCCGGTAAGAAAGCAGCCCAGTTAATTTATTGCTCGGACTATTTGGTATGAAAAGTTTAAGCTAATGCTGGTTTTAAAGCATACAAGACTCAACAAGTTCCTGACAGGAACGCTTCTAAAAATTTAGAGGCCAAAAAACCAGCACCGGATATTGAAGTTACTTCGTGTGACTGATGCCCGAGGGAATATTGAGGAAAAGTTTAGAACTCTAAAAGCAGTCAAAATTTTCCAAATAGTTCTTGGTATGACAAGCAACAAGCAGTTGATGCAAAAGAAGCCAATTATTTGCAGCAACAGACTCTATAAATATCGAAATTGCATCAAGGAATGTTAAAAGAAATGCTTCTTCCACTTGTAAGACTTCATGTGTCCCCTTATTTTTGGTCTGGTGTGGTCACTATAGTGAACCATCCCTTGAGTGGTACATGAACAAAAATGTGACATTTGTACTAAGTTCTCAAAACTTCCCGGAGCTAAAGTCAGAAAGATATCTGGCACTTATTCAAAGAGAACTGAAGAACACAAACAAGGACTTCCTGTTCGAACAAAGTGACAGTAACCACTATATAGAAGTTAAAGGGTTTCCGAATAAGGTTGAAAATTTCATCACTAGTGATTTTCACTAAAAAAAATTATGGTAAATTGTAATAAAATTTAGAAAGAAATAAAATTGTAAGTTAAGTGGTTTTGTTTTTATTAACATATATGTATGTTAAGAGTTTTTCGATCTCACCCCTTAATTGGAAGAAACTTTTATAATATAATTTTTTTTTAATAAATAAATAAAATTTTTTTATTTAAGTTGGTACCTCCATTATAAAAAAACCTTTTCTGTTATCTCCAAAATTGTTCCACCAATCATATTTATTCCATTTTTATCTTGACAACTTCCATTTCAAAGATAATGTCAATTATCTTTATTGTGTTCATTTCAACCTATCAAATGTTTTGTAACCACGAATTCTTTTCAAATCAAATTAAGTTCATTTGAAATCTTAAGAATTGAATTCACAACTACAAACCCCTTTTAAAAAGTTTTACTTTTTTAAAATAGAGAGAGAATAGAGCCAGAGATACAACTCTTTACGTTCGCTCAGAAGAATAATATTACTCTCTATATTTAAAAAATAAATCTCAGAACTCATACAAATAGTTCAGTTTCTCTTTTAGTTTTTTTAACACGTTTGAGGGAGTTGCCTTTCTAGGTACTCTTCTCATGGTATACGCACATTCAAATCTATGACAAGTTTTAAATTCTTATCTATAGACAACAAAAATTGTATTTTTGTTGTTATCTGCTATTTAGTCGTTATAAAATGAAATTGTTTTAATTATTAAATATGAAATTCATTGAAACTTTTTTCGAAAAAAAAAATTATAAAATTAAAACTGAAAATTTTAGCTGTCACGTTCATCAGTAAAATTAAAAACAATTGTTTTTCTATTAAATTCAATTTTATTTTCATGTTTTCAAATATTTTTAATTGTGTGAACATTATTGAAATGTTCTGAATTAATTTTAATAAATTCAAATGATTATTATCCGCCAATACCCAGTGTGCTTTGGTAACTCAATCAATGAGTAATTGAAAAATAAATATAAAAAATTAGTCATTCACTTCATTACTCTCTAAAGGTATTCTTCCTGCCACTTAGTAGCATAATTGCAATAATTCTTTTTGAAGGGCGCTACCTCACCCCTTGAATCTATCCACCCTGTATATTTTTTAATAAATCTATCTCATATTGTATTAATAATAGATCCTATATTTTTCAAGTAGCTGTTTTACTACGACTTTTTACTCGATTAATCGGCATTAGTATATAGTTAGCAGCGTTGAATTGTTTACAAATATATATTTTTTTATAAAGAGCGTAATCGATTTTTAATCGAATAATATTATCGAAACAATTAAAAAATTTTTTAAACTAAAAATTCAATTTTAACATATTTTGATTTAGAAAAATCGAAAATCCTCAAAAATTAAATATTTCGTAAATCGGCAGGTAATTGTCTATTTCAGTACAAAGTTAACAGCATAGAATCGAATATAAAAAATCGTTTATTACATAGAAAATAACCAAATTTTTAATCGAAATAATTAACAAGTTTTCAAAACCAAAAATTAGTATTTTTCTGATTCAGAAACATTTCGATTAATTGGAATTCCCAATCGTAATTGGAACTGATTTTAAAATCACTTGTATCATTATTTTGACAGCTGTTCCATAATCATTATTTGACTTGTATGGTTGCTATCTTTCCCCTTGTTCCTACCAACTAAATATTTCTTCCGTCATCTGATCATCTTCCAGCGAATAAGTTTCATATTCATTAACATGGGGATAAAAATCTTTTATCGGCCCCATTAACGCGTGAGAGCCTAAACAGGGGTTGTATTTAACCCTGTTTCTATAGGCCCTATATTTTTCTAATTCAAATAGTTCCATAAAGAAGTATAAGAAAAGTACCGTTGGGGGATATATTTTCTTCTGTTGCAATCCATCCTCTTCCCTGATCTTATCCTCCCCAGTTTAAACAGAATTGATATTAACGAAAAAAGTGAATACAGGAAATGTGAATAAACGATGGAATAATTTGAATGCCACTGTCAAGATTTTATTATATCGAAAAATTGAAATTACAAGGAGTAAACTTAAACAGAAATCATATTTACATCATTTTTACATAAAATGTGATTTCTTGGTGAAGTCTGACCACGATATAAAATTCAAAATGGAATTAGTATTTACGCATCAGAGAGGTCTTCGTAAGAACAGATTGATTAAGATTGATTAATTGATTAGGATCAATTCTTAGTGACTCGTCGGGAAACAAATCCCCCTAATTTTTTTCTTAAAATAGAAGTTTTATTTGAAATTTGAGTATTTTTTCTTACATGATTTTGGTCTTGTGTAGGTTTTTTTGAGAGGCGATACTTATTCCTTCCTTCAACTCTAACTTGGATCAAATATTTTATTTCAAGTATTTGGATGCAAAAGCCGTTACATGTTCGGAACTATAAAAAGAGTATTGAATTCCGATATTTACAAAAAAGTTGAATTTTTAAACCTCTCGGTGAACTAGGAAATAGTGAATAGCAGACGTGATTAAGTAGATAATCCAGTGATTAAGATTGAAAATAACCTCCAGAGATTTCGAAATCTCGGATTTTGGCAAATATTGATTTCATTTAATTTGTTCGCCGAGGCTGCAGTACATAAAGTGTAAAGTTGGCATGAGTTTCACTGATTAATATTATAAATATGATTTGCTCCCTCCCCTCCCTTTCTATATTGTTTAATAAAATATTATAATTAACGCTTCCAAAAAACTTCGTTCACGCTTTAAATGGAAAAAAATGGCAGTAAATATAACGAAATATAAAGAAAAGTGAGTTAAATATCAGCCAACGAAACCTTTATTCATCACAATGAAACTTTTCGTTAATTTTTCGTAAATTCTTCATATTGACAAAAAATTGTCAACATGACTATTTGAATTTGTTAATGAAAGTGCAGTTAATTTTAATAATATTCAATTTGAATAATTCATTCTTCGAATTGACAAAAATAAATTCTTTATATTGATGAATATTATTCCATTTAAAATACGATATTTAAATTAAATTCACGAGATTTTAATTGAATTGAAGAAAAAATTAAATTAAATTGTTTTATTAAATTAATAAATAAAATTTTGAATATAAAATATTTCATGAAGGATACCGATAGGACCAGGGGAAGGAGTAATCCACATACAAAGCAAATATTGATTATAGAATATCTTAAGAACTGTAACAGCGAAAATTTTCAAATTTGGTCCCAATGACTTCCTCAGGGAACTGTTTTACCACACAAAATGTAAGACGGAGAGGATGAGGGAAGAAGTAGCCCCATACAAAAATATTGATTATCGAATATTAATAAATCTACTACAGCGAGAATTTGGTCCCTCATTACATTTTTTAATACACGTCGATTTGTGAAATTTCTTTCGGAAACCTTTGGAATTCTTGTGCAGCAAAGCACGCCGGGTAGAAGCTAGTTTTATTTAAAAGTGTAGAAAACGTTGTAAAAAAATAGCACAATGTCAAAAGGATGGTGGTGAGCCGACCGGCTTGTATTTCTGATGAAAAGTTACTTAAATGTTTGTTGATCAGCTGATTTTCAAGTTGCATTTCCATGAATTTATTGTTAAAATATTCAATTAAATTTAATTGTATTGATGAAAATATTCTTAAAACAGTTTTCTCGTTAGAATTCTAGATTAAGTTAACATTTTCGTTGTCATATTTTATTTATTTATGTGACAAAGAAAATATTAAAAATTAGTTGATGAAAAAATAGTTAAATTAACAAAAATTTTATTCAAATTAACTTCATTTTAGAATGTAGAATTGAATAAATTTGTGTGTTATTTTACTTACGATGAGTTACTGCCGTTTTTACTAAATATCTGATTTTATTTTTCGTTAATTTTTTAACAAAATTTTATTCAATTTACTTAAAACTTTTTTTGATTAAATTTGTTTAGTATATTTGAAGCAAATTCTTCAATTTGAAGAAAAATTTAATCAGAATAAACATCTGTTTATTAATCATCTTTTATTTAAAGTTCTACGAAAATTGTTCGTTAATATTACTTAAGACATTCTGTTCGGTGTATACACACACATACACTCACGCTTCTTTGAAATTTAATACAGACACAATTAACGAGTCATAAAATTAGTTACATTGTTAACCTTCCTCTACTGAACCGATATTGATAATTTTTGGAATATCTTAAGGTTAATGAGGTTCACATAACTTTATATTAGGGCAAAATTTCATTACATTTTAGCTACTTGCACTTAGAAGTTGTATCAGATATCGCTCTATATCTTTTAAAATACTGAACCAATTTTGCTGGTTTTAAATGGGAAACTTTTTAGAATTATAATGAATACTACGGCCACATTTCAATGAGTTCCGTCAATTTCTGTCGATATGAGCGTGCCAACAACAGCCAGGCAGGCGGACAAACGAGCAGGGGGACAGAGCTAAATCGACTCAGATGTTGATTTGATGCAAGAATATAAATGCATTATGGGGGCTGACAAAGTTCGCCCCTTGTGGTGGTGGCGGGTATTAAAAATAAAACTTTTAAACTTTCAATTCCAATTTATGTTTAACAATTAAAATGTTCGCCCTTTTTTTCCATTAAGCAATAACGCTGTAAATTTTTAACATGCAAAATGAGTTTCGAAATTAAAAAATAAATCCCGTTTAGCCACTTGGGAAGTCATGATGTAAATTGTTCAGAAATAAAAAAAAACTGTCATAAAATTGGATTTTTTCTCGGTCTCAATAGATTTGAATTTTTGTCGTTAAATTCACGCACACACGTTTAACTAAATAATGATATCAAATAGCATTCGTGGTAGTAAAGTTATGTTGCTGTTGTTGTTGTTGCATTAAGCTGTTGTTGCAAGTTTAGACTCATTTGGCTAAAACAATTAAATATTTGTTGTCGTTGCGAAAGAATTTCATAATATACACCGTTTTTAGGGGGAAAATGGAAAGATTTTTTATATAAAATTAAAAGTGTATGTATGCATGTATGTATGTATGTATGTATGTATGTATGTATGTATGTATGTATGTATGTATGTATGTATGTTTGTATGTAACGTATGGACTCCAAAACGTCTGGGCCAATTTTGATAAAATTTTCACTTAATAATCCCAATGCACCAGAAAGTTATATGGGTCATAAAGGGGTACCGTGGGCAGTGGTACCCCTTTCACAATGCAAATATTAATTATCAAACATCAGAAGATTTTCTCAATAAACTGTTTTACTGCAAAAATTGTAGGATGGATAGGATCGGGAAGAGTGTTAGCCCTCATACAAAGCAAATATAAATTGATAAATATCAAAAGAACTATTGCAGCGAAAGTCTTCAAAATTTGCAGCAGTTATGCTACTGTGAGATGTCATCACTGGGAAATAATACAACTCTAATGTTTACTTAGGATCATCGTCCTAAAAAGTAGAAAAGAAAAGTATCGTTTTTTTATTTAAAGAAAATATCGAAATTTTTATACCCCCACCACAATTGATTGATTTGTCATTCCGTGTGGTGCGCCAAGAAGGAATCATCTAAGACCGCATTAAGTATATAAATTATTTTATCAAAACCAAAACGATTTAGCTATATCCGCCCATCTGTTGGAGACATAATCACGTCTAAAATAATTGTCCGTATTAAATGAAACTTGTTCAAATTGTTTGTTGTTGGTCTTGGCAGTTTGCTATTTAAGCATTTAGGTCTATTATCAAAAACCGATATCTGAGACAACCTCATTTTGCTATTGTTTCCATATAAGACCCCTTCCAGGAGTAGTTTTTTTATAAAGCTCTCAAATATGGACTAGTTTAATAAAATTCAGAGCAATTGTTGATCTAACTCTAACTAATCTTGCTATTAACTTTAATTCAATATCGGATCACATTATTGGTATAGCTCCCATACAAGGTCCCTACCTTGGAATAAATTTTGAGCTTATAAAAGTCTAAATTATAAATCAATTCCTTTGTAATTATGCACAAGTATTTTTCTAACTGCCTTGAATATTTTTTATTGATTTCTCCAATATCGTTTCATATTATGGGTATTTGAAGGGACCCCATGGTCCGTTTCTGGAAACAGTTTTGAGGTAATAAATTTTTTAAATATAAACCAACTCTATTAAAATTTGGTATACGTTTTTTATGACTGTCTTGAATTAGTAACATACTCATTTGGCGAATATCGGCCATAGTTTGCTATAGCTTCCATTTAAGGCCCTGTCCCGAAAAATACTTTTGTAAGACTCTTAAATTGAAATTTTGGACAATATTTTTTTAAATTATAATAAATATATGAATGAATATAATTTGACAATTATCGGGCCATATTCCTTTATAAAACAGTTATAATCCCACTCACCGGATTAGAGTTTTAAAATTACAGGTTCTTAAATATGTACCAATTCCATCGAAATTGAAACATTTATCTGAATATTTTCAATATATGGTATCAATATCTATGAGTGACTACAAGAACATGTGACCATATTTCGAGAAAATTTGCTTAATGTAAGCGTTGGAGGGTATTTAAAATTCGGCACAGTCCAACCTAAAATTTTAGCTTGTTTTTCATTAAGCTTTATTTAAACGTTTTTACGTTTGTGGTGAAATAATATTGTACGTTTTAGAATCGTTAGATAACTTATGAATATAAATTTAAAAATGAATGTGTGTTTGTTTGGGTCGTATAGACAGCTAAGCTACTGGACCGATTTTGATGAAATTGAACAAAATGACCCTAAAAGATCCCTACAAAGCTGGGGCATATGCTTAGTTTTCTGAAGCATTATCTTCAACTCATGATAATGTTTACATAATATAAGTGGTGGAGGGTATTTTAGATTCGGCACAGCCGAAAATATCATCACACTTGTTAAGGAAAATATCGAAAATTTTCTAAATTGAAAATTTCTTAAATTTAGTGATTTTTGGATACAGTGTATTTGTTTTTTTGCTGTCATTTATTGTTGTCGTTTGTATTTTGTTATTTTTGCTTTTGTGTTGCATTTATTCATAGAAGTATGTGGACTAGGATTACAAAAAAGGCTATAACAACAAAAATGGCAAGGATTTCAACTCAAGTTGTTGGATTTGTGTTTTAGAAAAAAATAAATAAATAAATTATTTAAAAACAACAAAAGTTAAGAAAAAATTGCAATAAATATTTTAAAAGTTTTTTTGTTTAATGACAACGACACGTGTAAAACAAATGTTCAACATAAAAATATGAAAAATTGAGGATTTTAATTTTTTTAGAAATAAAATAATTTTTCTAAATAAAATAAAAAATAATTATCAAAATTTTTAAAACCTACAAATCCTTAATCCCTTTTGAACCTAAAGGAAACCTGTCAAATAAATGAATGAATGAATGAATGAATGAATGAATGAACGAATGAATGAATGATACTTTTCACATTTTTAATTTATTTTCCTTTTTTTGTACCCTTCACCACCACAAGTGTTGAAGAGGGCATATCAACTTTGTCATTCCGTATGTAACGCTAATGAGGAATCAGCTCAGACCTCATAAAGTATATACATATTCTTTCTGAATATTCTGAGTCGCTTTAGTTTCATCCGTCAGTATGTTTGTCTCTTTTCCCCAATCATTTACAGAGCTCAATAAAATATGGCCTGAGTACTTCATATAGTCCTGGGAAGTTTCTTTTAAAACCATCAAAATCCATCAAAAAAATATTAAAAGATATATACCGATATTAAAAGCAAGTAAAATATTATCAAAATCGGTTCAGTAGAAAAAAATGTTATAGTTAACGAATTTGATGACACATTAAATGTTTCTGTGTATTTAAGAAAAACATTTCCATATTTTTTGCATTATCGAGTATATCTGTAAGGGTGTATGTATGAAACATAACGTATTTACTTCACACACATTTGTGGTGGAGAGTATCGATTATTCGGCTTTGTCGAATATATCATTCATACTTGTTAAGTTTAAAAAAAAATTCTTTCATAAATTTTTATATAAATTTCATTTCAAATGACTTATTTCATTCATGAATTAATTAAAAACCCATAAAGAGTTGGTCGTAGCAGATTTAGTTACTTATTTGGATTTAGATATTAGTTGTTTGTTTCTGATTAGTGGCTATTAAAAAGCTATTAATAGTGTTAAGAAGGTATTAACAATATTGAAATAAATCAATAAATAAATGTTTTTTAAATGTTAATTTTTATGACTGACTTATCTCCGGTCATTAATCAGTGATAAATTTTGTCAAATAAAAGTTCACTTAAAGTCAAATATTTTCGATGGAACATAAATTTAATTTATGATTTCATTGAACTCTTTACAAGTAAAATATCGGCATTTTCGTAAAATATCGAAAATTGTCTTTATATAAAGAAAATGTCGAAAATTTTCTATATTTCAAGAAAATGTCGAAAATTTTCTACATTTCAAGAAAATATCGAAAATTTTCTATATTTAAAGAAAATATCGAAAATTTTCTATATTTAAAGAAAATATCGAAAATTTTCTATATTTAAAGAAAATATCGAAAATTTTCTATATTTCAAGAAAATATCGAAAATTTTCTATATTTCAAGAAAATATCGAAAATTTTCTATATTTCAAGAAAATATCGAAAATTTTCTATATTTCAAGAAAATATCGAAAATTTTCTATATTTCAAGAAAATATCGAAAATTTTCTATATTTCAAGAAAATATCGAAAATTTTCTATATTTCAAGAAAATATCGAAAATTTTCTATATTTAAAGAAAATATCGAAAATTTTCTATATTTAAAGAAAATATCGAAAATTTTCTATATTTAAAGAAAATATCGAAAACATTCTTTGTTTAAAGAAAATATCGAAAATTTTCTATATTTAAAGAAAATATCGAAAATTTTCTATATTTAAAGAAAATATCGAAAATTTTCTATATTTAAAGAAAATATCGAAAATTTTCTATATTTAAAGAAAATATCGAAAATTTTCTATATTTAAAGAAAATATCGAAAATTTTCTATATTTAAAGAAAATATCGAAAATTTTCTATATTTAAAGAAAATATCGAAAATTTTCTATATTTAAAGAAAATATCGAAAATTTTCTATATTTAAAGAAAATATCGAAAATTTTCTATATTTAAAGAAAATATCGAAAATTTTCTATATTTAAAGAAAATATCGAAAATTTTCTATATTTAAAGAAAATATCGAAAATTTTCTATATTTAAAGAAAATATCGAAAATTTTCTATATTTAAAGAAAATATCGAAAATTTTCTATATTTAAAGAAAATATCGAAAATTTTCTATATTTAAAGAAAATATCGAAAATTTTCTATATTTAAAGAAAATATCGAAAATTTTCTATATTTAAAGAAAATATCGAAAATTTTCTATATTTAAAGTAAATATCGAAAATTTTCTATATTTAAAGAAAATATCGAAAATTTTCTATATTTAAAGAAAATAACGAAAATTTTCTATATTTAAAGAAAATATCGAAAATTTTCTATATTTAAAGAAAATATCGAAAATTTTCTATATTTAAAGAAAATATCGAAAATTTTCTATATTTAAAGAAAATATCGAAAATTTTCTATATTTAAAGAAAATATCGAAAATTTTCTACATTTAAAGAAAATATCGAAAATTTTCTATATTTAAAGAAAATATCGAAAATTTTCTATATTTAAAGAAAATATCGAAAATTTTCTATATTTAAAGAAAATATCGAAAATTTTCTATATTTAAAGAAAATATCGAAAATTTTCTATATTTAAAGAAAATATCGAAAATTTTCTATATTTAAAGAAAATATCGAAAATTTTCTATATTTAAAGAAAATATCGAAAATTTTCTATATTTAAAGAAAATATCGTAGATTTTCTAAATTTAAATAAAATATCGAAAATTTTCTTTAAAGAAAATATCGAAAATTTTCTATATTTAAAGAAAATATCGAAAAATGTCGATAGTTGAAGAAATTATCGAAATAGCACATGAAAATTGAAGCCTAAAACTGTTTTTTATTACAATCAAATCACTGAACGCCAAACTAAATGCAAAACAACAAATAAACAACAAAAACAACAATTTCATATTATAATTTTCACCAAAATCCTCATTATCATCGCCATTACGAATGAAAAATGATTATTAAAAACCACTTGAGGATTATTTTTGTACTGCTGCTGATGCTGACGGCCACCCCATTGAGCTCTGATACACCAACATCTGATTTAGAAATACAGATATGATATGAGTATGAGGAGTGTGTAAGAGTGTGTGCTGATGTGCGTGGGTGTCATAATCACTTCCATGAAATTCACTTTTCAACTCACACTTTAAAAATGTATTATTGATTTTATTTCACGTTTTTTTTTCTTGATTTTTTTAAATATATTTTGCGTTGTTTTCCCTGACGAAAACAAAAAAATAAAAGAGTAAGAATGTAGAGTCGGTCAAGCCCGATTATTTAATACACTACACCACATTGTCAGTTAAAAATGGTAGTTACGAATCAATGAATTTAAATGAACCTCGTATAAATTTGATTGATGTGACAGAAAGTTTTCAGGTTAAATTTATGAGTTTTCTGGGGGCTACAAGATTTCATGAACCGACCCATGTATAATATTGCTCATCGATGTCTTGTTATATTTATCTTAATTTGACAATTATTGTTTCTATACCAATGTCTATGTGAGATTTTTCCCCTTAAAAATGATATTTTGAAAGGGGGTTTGTATGCGACCTATGAGAAATATTGGACTGACCCTCACAAATTTTGGCACATCGTTTTAGAATATTATTTTTGACAAACTTATGAACTTTAAATGTACCGAAAATGGCCAGTTTCAGTGGGCTTTATCCTTAGACCATAGCAATATGTACCCAGTTTCATCGAGACATTTCAAAAATTACGATATGTAGACTGTTCACAACGTTTACATGAACAGCCAGACAGACAGACAAGCGGACAGGCATCGTTAAATCGATTCAGAAGTCGAAGTCAACCGGTCTCCTTAAAGGTGGATCTAGCACCACCTTCGGGGGTGTAGAGTACAATAAGATAGAAGAAGTATGGAACAAAAATATTAAAAAAGTTTCCAATAAAAAATTGTTTGTCTCCACTTCTATTTACATATGGACAAAGGGAGTGAGTGTGATATTAACATGTTTGTGTGTGTAAATGATGTTACTGCTGCTGCTGCTGTTGGTTGTATCATTAAAAAGGGAAACATTTTCCATGTGGGTCCTTTGTGTGACACCATTGTTTTTGTTGTATTTTACACATGACATGATTTCATGATGTTGCTGTTACTGTTACTATTGTTATTGTTGTTGTTAAGTGTAGCAGCGGTAATAGGAACCGTAACAAAACACAAATTAAAAAGAGAAAAATACTAGAGACCAAGCAGCAGCCATCAGCAACATTGACGAAGCTTAACAAATAATACCTGAGAGATTTGGCAGGGAAGAGAATAAAAACAAAAAAATTTATATGGAATAAAATAACTAAAATAATATTAGAGAGAGAAACAGAACATAACAAAATGTTATAGTCAGTCAAGCCCGACTATATAATACCCTACAGCACATTGTTGATTGTAAATGAGAGTTACGAAAAATGTATGGAGGATCCTTGTATAATAATCTTCTCCGATTTACGATTGAGTGTGAGATATATTATTATGACATTAACATTTATGAGAAATTTATTCGTGGTGGCTTATATCGGAGCTGGAGGAAATCATGGACCGACCCTCGTTAAATCTCTAACATCAATTTCGATTCTATTTATCTTAATTTGGCCAGTTATTATTACAATACCAACGTATATTACAGACTTTTACACCTTAAAATGATATTTGGAGGGGGCTTGTATAGAACATATGAGAAGTAATGGACTTAGAATACTATAAGATTTACATTAGTTGAATTTCGTTCATATCGCTTTATATTTAAGTCTTTTATGACCTAAAAACCCTATTCCGTGAGGACATTCGTATGCGAGGTACCTGAAATTTTGAATAGAATATGACTGATTTCAATCGAATATGACCGATTTCGATCTTGAGCCAAAACATAATATATACCAAATTTCATTAAGATAGATAAAAGATGAAGAAAAATTGCAACCTGTAGAGTGTTCACAACGTTTACATGAACAGCCAGCCGGACAGAAAGACCGACGGGCATCATTTAATCGACTCAAAAGGCGATTCTTAATCAAATGGTAAACTTTAAAGTGGGTATTACACCATTTTTTCTATATGTTACAGACAACAGCAAAATAGCATAATCTCAAACCTCAAACACTTTCGGTGCTGTAGGGTATAACAACAAAAATAACAAAATAAAATCTCTAAGGACATTAACAGAGAGTTTCGAAACTGACAGTCAGAGCATGAGTTTTTTAAATATTTAAATGGAGTTTTGTTGTTGTTGATTTTTGTAAGTGCTGGAGGTGTGTTGTTACTTAATTGCTTAAATACGTTGCCACAGTTTTAGGTTTTTAAATATGCAGGATATTAAAAACAAGTTGAAAGCTTTCAATTTGATGTTGATGAAATTGTTTTTTTTTTTTTATTAAAAATAACATTTTTTTGAAAATTATGCTGACATAAGAAAATTCGCGATATTATTTTTTTTTAATATAGAACATTTTCATTTCGATATTTTCTATTAAAATAAATTGAAAACACAAAAGATTTTTTTTGATCCATAGTATCATTTATACACCAATACAAAATTTTAGAAATTTAATATAGAAAATTTCTATGTTTTCTTTTAATATAGAAAATTTTCGATATTTTCTTTAAATATAGAAAATTTTCGATATTTTCTTTAAATATAGAAAATTTTCGATATTTTCTTTAAATATAGAAAATTTTCGATATTTTCTTTACATATAGAAAATTTTCGATATTTTCTTTTAATATAGAAAATTTTCGATGTTTTCTTTGATATAGAAAATTTTTGATAATTTCTTTTAGTAAAGAAAATATTCGATATTTTCTTTAAATATAGAAAATTTTCGATATTTTCTTTTGATATAGAAAATATTCGATATTTTCTTTTTATAGAAAATTTCGAGATTTTTTAAATATAGAAAATTTTCGTTATTTTCTTTAAATATAGAAAATTTTCGATATTTTCTTTAAATATAGAAAATTTTCGATATTTTCTTTAAATATAGAAAATTTTCGATATTTTCTTTAAATATAGAAAATTTTCGATATTTTCTTTAAATATAGAAAATTTTCGATATTTTCTTTAAATATAGAAAATTTTCGATGTTTTCTTTAAATATAGAAAATTTTCGATATTTTCTTTAAATATAGAAAATCTTCGATATTTTCTTTTAATATAGAAAATTTTCGATATTTTCTTTAAATATAGAAAATTTTCGATATTTTCTTTAAATATAGAAAATTTTCGATATTTTCTTCAAATATAGAAAATTTTCGATATTTTCTTCAAATATAGAAAATTTTCGATATTTTCTTTAAATATAGAAAATTTTCGATATTTTCTTCAAATATAGAAAATTTTCGATATTTTCTTTAATTTTAAAAAATTTTCGATATTTTCTTTAAATATAGAAAATTTTCGATGTTTTCTTTTAATATAGAAAATTGTCGATATTTTTTTAAACATAGAAAATTTTCGATATTTTCTTTAAATATAGAAAATTTTCGATATTTTCTCTTAGTATAGAAAATTTTCGATATTTTCTCTTAATGTAGAAAATTTTCGATGTTTTTTTAAAATAAATACAGAACATTTTTATTATTTTTTGCAATATTTTTCCTTTATTGAATTTTTGATATTTATTTTAATCAATATCTTTTCCCTACCTATGTATATAGTGAAGGACGGAGATAGAAAAATTCTTAGCGCACGTTCTTCATTATAAATTTAAATCTGAGTATCATTTGATTCTTATATGATCAAATTATGTCATTAACTATGTTTAATGGTAAACAAGTGAATATAATGTTGATCTGATTAAATTTTGTGATCGGGAAAATGTGCAAACTTAAGTTTTTTATATATTATAAATCAAACCCGGGAGCACTTGTCCGTTGAAAAAATGTCTAAAGCCCAAAAGAAATTGAGATAGAAAGCATTTTCAAAAGCGACCCCCACACATCGGTTAGGAAAGCAGCCCTGTTAGATCAGTTGTCGGATTATTTGATACGAAAAGTTAAAAGTTATAGACAGAAACGCTGCCAAAAGCAGAGCAAGGAAATTGAAGTTATAATTAACTTCTACTTAATGGATGACGAAACATCTGCTCTGGCAGATTTCTCACAACTTCCTGGTTGAAAATTTTATGTTGCTGATACTCAAAAGAATGTTGAAGAAAAGTTTAGGACCCAAAAGCAGACAAAATTTCCCAAAAAGTTCTTGGTATAGCGTGCTGTATGCAGTTGCTGCAATATGGGGCAATCAATTGTTACAACGAGATCTATAAACACATTGAGAAGTACTACTTTTTATAAGTCACTATGATAAACAAGCCGTTGAGTGGTTCAAGTATTTGCACCGAGAGAAGCAAATCCTCCAAAGAAGTCGTAGTTAAGATCAGTGGGAAGATATTGGGCTCTTGTTAAAAGAGATCTGAAGAGCACAGAAAATGTGCCCAAAAGTGTATTTGATTTTGAATGACGATGGACTACCTGTTCGAGTAAAGTGACAGAAAGCGCAATAAAAACGTTAATTGAAGAGTTTCCGGAAAAGGTTCAATATTTCATTAAAAGCGATTAAAGATATACAAATATTATGTATGTAACGAACTTTTCGATATCACTCCTTGAAAAAGTAACATAATTAAAAACCGAACATAAATAAACAGAAATTATGTGTTAAATGCACCACAACAATTTATTAAAAATAATATTTATTTACTTTTTATTTTAATTATTAATTAAAACAAACAACTATTAATTTATGAGTCGTGCTCATTTATTTTTTTTTAGCAAATGGGTAATGAGCAGGTTGGTCATTGTGTGAAATTAGGGTGTCCAAGTAAGAAAAATCTAATATAAAATTTGAGGACGAAAATAACGTCAAAATTTATATTAAAAATTTTTAATATTGTTGCGGGTTGAGTTTATTGGATTCAAATCAATAAATATTTTTATTATTAATTGGAACAACCTAATGAAAGTTTCGAAAAAATTAATATGAAAATAATATTGAAAAATAAATAAAATAAATGAAAATAAAGAGTGGGATCGAAAAATTCTTAAAATGCATATGCGTTAAAAAAAAAAATGAAACCACTTAAGTTAGAGTTTTAATTTCTAGTTGCTGATATATGTAACATCAAATGCGTATAACACATTTTTAATAATGTCTGTTAGTCTGTATGTCCGGCTGTCTGACGTTGTGAACAGTTTGCAGGTCACAATTTTTGAAATATATCGAAGGAATTTGGTACATATTGTTTTGGCTTAAGGACCACCCTTATTGAAATTGGCCATGATCGGTTAAATTTTCAGGCCATTCAAGTTCTAAATATAAAGCGTTTTAAAATTTGGCGAAAATTAGTTTTATAATATTCTACAACAATGTGTCAAAATATGCGAGGATCAGTCCATTATTTCTCAAAGGTCCCATACAACACCCCTACCAAATATTACTTTTAAGGACAAAAATCTAATTGTAATAATAAATGCTCAAATTAAGATAAATATAAGCAAAAGTCAATCCGCAAAATTTTACGAGGGTCGGTTCATAATTTCTTGTAGCTCCCATAAAACTCTCCAAGAAATGTTCATTATAAAGCGCATAATTTTACAATAAATCTCAGTGTCACAATAATGTACTGCAGGCTTAAGAATAAATCAGAAAATCAAATTTTACGAGGGTCCGTCATAACTTTTTCGTAACTTCCATTTTTAACCGACGATTTGTTATAGGCTATGAGTCGGGCTTGTTGGTCTATACATTCTTACTAGATTTTTTTTCTAATTTTTATAGTGATAAAAATTTTGACCTTTTTCGGAAAACCTTCCATTGAAGTTTTTATAGTCCATCTCCGTTTAATATCCACCACACCTGTCTCGTGGTCTTCAATTCTCTTTTAACAAGAACCCAATATCTCTCCACAGGCCTTAGCTCCGGGAAGTTTCAAGTCAGGCAAAAAAATAAATGGACACATTATGAAGTCTTATGAATGGAAACAGACTTTTTTGCGAACATTTCTTGATGTAAATTTCTGTATTTAAGGAGCGCAGAACATACCCAGAACATACGTTTGTCATTATGCAGTAGGAAAACTTGACATCAATTTCGATGCTCTGCTTTTGGTGTCTTAATTTTTAGCAACGTTCCTGTCTGAAATTTTTTCAACCTTGTAGTTTTAAACCAGTTTTAGTTTTAACTTTTCCTACCAAATAATTTGAACAGTGACCAAACCGGGCTGCCTTCTTACCGTATGTATTGGGAACTCTTTTAAAAATGCTTCTACTTTTCCTGTGGCTTTAGAAGTTTCTTGTGGCCCATTTCTTTAACCTTAACCAGGTTTTCTAACAACGGAAAATTTCGCCCGGTACTGTTTGATAACAGCGACAAGAGTTTGACATTTTGTGGTACCAAATTGGGTCACTCACTTATTTTCTGGTCACTCATTTTAATCCGATTAATACGGACATGTTTTACAAAAAGTGCAGAAAAAAAATCAAATAATACTTGAGGTTAAATATTTATGAAAAATGTGTGTTAAGAATTTTTCAATCTCACTCCTTATATGTCAGATAAATTAATATAGAATTCATTAAAAACAGTAAATTGAATATTAAAATTATACAATTTTTTTCTATTATTTTAATTTTTCAACACTCTGACACACACTCTCACATACACGTAACATACGTAACACACACCAGGTGATATTTTTTTTTGTGTGATTTTAATTGTTGAATGTTATTTTTTAATTCAAATTAACAACTTAATTGTTAAAAATTATTAATAAATAAAAAATTATCGTTATTTCACATCGTTATTGTTATTGTTGTCGTTAAATTGTACTTCAAATTGATTTGTGACGATTTGCAATAAAAAAAATTAACGATACCAAAATGCAATTTTTGAATTTTTATTAAATAACTTGCAGACCCGGCAAACTTCGTGTTACCAAATAAGAAAGTTACTTTGTATGGGCGATGTCCTTCCCCCTGGAATTATCGGTCCTACGATTTGTCTAGTAAAACAGTTCCTTAAAAAAGTTTATAGTCCTCTAGATATTCGATAATCAATATTTCCTCTATATGGGATACCTTCCCCCTTGGTCCTATCGAAATTTTTTTATCTTATGGGTCTTTCTGGTATTTTAGGATCGTTCTGTGAAAACTTCTTCAAATTTGGCCCAACCGTTTTAGAGTCTATACGTTACATACATACATACATACATACATACATACATACATACATACATACATACATACATACATACATACATACATACATACATACGTATATACATACATACATACATACATACATACATACATACATACATACATACATACGTATATACATACATACATACATACATACATACATACATACATACATACATACATACATACACACTTTTAAAAATATTGATTATTATGATTTGAGATGAAGATTTTGAATGTGACATTTTATAACTTCCTACGATTTTTGTTCAAACAAAAAAAAAGTTATTAATAATTTTAACGAGTGTTAAAGTGTCTAACAATTTTGTTGGTGTTTTTGTTATTGTTTTGCAAAAGTTTAGTGAACTTTTTATTTGTGTAGTTATAACTCTCGGCTGTTAGTTGTTAGTTTTTTTTTCTGTGGTGTGTGCTTTTCGCGTGCGTTGCCACTTTTAGCTCAACAACAATAACAAAAACAAAAAAAAAAATAATTTGTGTCATGTGTTGCCGTTTTTTTTTTTTGTTATTTTCGCTCTCTGTTTTTGCGGTTTTGTTGTCTCGTTGTTAGAAGCGTGAAACGACCAACATTAAATAATTTCTAACAAAACACAAAATAATTATTAATTTATTCCATTAAAACAAAAACAAAAACAAAAAAACATAAAACCTGATTAAAATATAATTTTTGGTACAACAAACTTAACTGTCAATTTAATTACACTAAATGACATCTATTATTTATGAAATTTGACACTTGGATACCAACAAATCAACAAACAAAAGTAAACAAAAATAAATATTTATGGAAAAGTGTCAAAATTTAATCGGCCTTTTTTTCTTTTTGATTTTGTGAGAAAATAATAAACTTGTTTAACTTTATTTAGCGGTCAAGTTAATGAACTTTGTAGCAAAAGTGTCTTATTGCCGTTAAATATTCAGATAAACCACATTTTATGTAAATTCAATTTTTAATATCTTTTTTAGTGTTAGAAGTATTTTTATTACGTTTACAGTGGAGATAGAAAATGTAGCAAATGAAAATTAAGGGGGTGAAGTGACACTTTAAAAAAAGCCACTTGACAGCAGTGACGTTTTCGAATACGCCAAAAAAATTGGTTAACCGGTTTTTGTTTAATAATCATAAATTTAGAGAAAATAATATTATTTGTTATTAATTCGAAGTTTAATCAATTAAAAATCTACACCGTGAAAAAGCCTTTATATGGAATGGAGATGAAATAATGGTTTCATCATCAAAATATGTATAATTTGTTTCCATATCCAAATAACTGTTAAGTGATATAAATGGATGGGGTATAAGAGATTTTTCTGTGGTTTTTCGTATTCAAAATAACATGCCTAGATACTATGGGGTTATTTAAGTCCATTACTTTCCCTTTAAATTCGCAGAACACCTTCTTTAGTTCCTGAATTTGTCTATATTAATGGATAAAAATCTTGTAGAATTTCATTATTTATTAATATGGATATGATTATCTTTAAAACAGAAGGAAATTGCAAAATCCACTCAGATTATGAGGTCTAATAATGCATGCATTGCATGGGAATACACAAAAATATAGTTGAACATTTTAGTGAAAGTCTTAAAAATGAAAAAAGCAGTTTCCGATTCGGATTTTGAACCGACACCTACTTGTGTTGATGTCTTAAAAGGGACACCACTACTCACTTTTACAAATTCTCTACAAGGCATTTTAATATTTTCTAGTCCTAAGAGACACAATTGTGCCACTTACTGTGTCCCTCCCCATACACTTTGTGGACACTGTTGGCCGATTTGAAAACTTACAATCATTTTGATGATTTCATGTTTTTCACGATTTATGTTTAATTTTGACGATTTTTATCAAACATAACATTTTTAATTTTGTATTCGTAATCTAAGATTTTTATAAATCTACCGCCAAACCTCAAACTATATGAAATTTTCTGTCCGCCTTTAATACCCTAAATTAAAAAAATACCAATTTATATTGATGTTATTAATAAAATCCTTTCAGTAAAAACAATCTAAACACCAGTATCTGCAGATACTTCAAAACGCAAAGAGAATGTTGCTGCAAACTTTTCAAAGAAGGATAAAAAATAAATACATTTTGGAATGTTAACTTCAATACGTCTCCAATGTTAATCAATCCAAAAGACTAAAATTAAACAAATCTTCTGAACAATACTGCGTCATTTCATTTCCTCAAGACTTTTTGGATAGAACTTCAATGTGTTTACTAAGATGCCTCAATTAGCCATTTAAAAGAATTAAGAACCGATTACTCGCGCACTCCAAGTCTACGATATATTTATTGCGTTAAACTATATCATCGGGGCACAGTAACGAAAAGGAATTCAATTGCCATTTAAAGGATTAATGTAAACTAAAAACTGAATAAATTAGCTGAATATCTGAAATGGGAGTGATAACTATGCAAAATATTATGTAAAATGTATTCATGATTGAAATACGTTTTTTTTAAAGTTCTAAAAGCATCCAAGTTTTGATTTATAACTTGCTAAATTCTTTTTTAAGAAACACCTTTTTATAAGATCCAAAAGTAGTACATTCTGTTATAAGTATAAGTATAAATATAAGTATAAGTATAAGTATAAGTATAAGTATAAGTATAAGTATAAGTATAAGTATAAGTATAAGTATAAGTATAAGTATAAGTATAAGTATAAGTATAAGTATAAGTATAAGTGTAAGCATAAGTATAAGTATAAGTATAAGTATAAGTATAAGTATAAGTATAAGTATAAGCTTGTAACTCCAAAACGAAATAATAACATTTTAAAATCAAATAAATAAATTAAAACGAGTAAGCAAACTTAAAATATCGTATATAAGTATAAGTATAAGAATAAGTATAAGTATAAGTATAAGTATAAGTATAAGTATAAGTATAAGTATACATATAAATATAAATATAAATATAAATATAAATATAAATATAAATATAAATATAAATATAAATATAAATATAAATATAAATATAAATATAAATATAAATATAAATATAAATATAAATATAAATATAAATAAATTAAATATAAATATAAATATAAATATAAATATAAATATAAATATAAATATAAATATAAATATAAATATAAACATAAAAATAAGTATAAGTATAAGCTTGTAACTCCAAAACGAAATAATAACGTTTTTAAATCAAGTATATAAATTAAAACGAGTAAGCAAACTTAAGATATCGTTCCGGGAATATCAATTTGATTCGATTATTGTCATCATTCAGAATGGTCTAATTCTGAAGGAGGATAATAATTGAAAAGTTAATTCGTTTGGAACTATTTTGAAGGAGGTCAGGGATATATGAAAATAGATCTCATTAAATTTACTTACGAACTATTTTCAACTTGACTACAATTTTTTTTAAACATACCTGGAAAGAAAAACAAAAAAATATATATAAATAATTAGATATTATATTTGTGATATATAAAATATAATATTAGAACATTTTTTATAATAAAATTGAATTTTTTAACAAAAACTAAAATTATTGAATTTTATCTCATAATTTTCTTTTTTTCAAATTTACTTCACTCAGAGAAAAAATATGTTTGCCATAACGATAAACAAGAAGCAACATGTTTTTAGATATTGTTAACGTAACTAAAAAATATGTTTGTTCGCATTTTGATTTTGCATTAATAACAATAGTTATTGTTTAACACTACTAAAAGGATTGTTACTGCAAAGAAAAAGATTGTTATAGTAATAAAAATTTGTTTATTCGCATTGTCATAATGTATTGATATCGCCACTAAAGATATTGTTATTGCCACTAAACTTATTGTTATGGCCACTAAATATATTGTTTTCGTCACTAAGAATATTGGTATTGCCACTAAAATTATTGTTAACACCGTTAAAAATATTGTTATTCCATATATTATAGGGCCAAAACAAACATTAAGGAAATTAATGATATATTAGAACTTTTGATGGCTTTATTACTCTCCAACACTCATATACAGTCTGTCAATTATAACTTTGCAATTGTAAAAAATATGAAAATTTTCAACTTCGTTTATAAATTCCAACAAAAAATTCTTTGCTATACCTGTTTACGATTATATAAGTCCAAAAAATATTGGTATTGCCACTAAAATTATTGTTAACACCGTTAAAAATATTGTTATTCCAATAAAAAATATTGTTAGTTTAATAAAAAATTTGTTTGTTTGCATTATTTTGTTATTGAATCAAAATATTTTCTTATGAAATATTTTAATCAACTTCTCATTTCATTTATATGCCTTTGGAAAGTATGTTAACAATATAATAATTATAATTTTTATTTTTAAATAATTTTTATTTTTAAATAAAGAGAATATTTGTTCAAATACGTATAATACATGTTAACACAAGTTGTAAAAAATATTTGTTCATATTCAGTTGTCAATAAACTGAAAATAATAGTTTGTCCTAAATAACAATAGTTTTTTATAACGGACTGTTGTGATCAGTCAAATATATTGCAACCACAATATTTTTATTTAATAAAAATATTTTTTTTTTTGCAGCAACGATATTGTTATTAAAATAAAAACAATTCAACTATTTATATGTTGATAATAACAATAAATATTTGTCGCAAATATATTATTGTTTGCGTATTCTTTCTGTGACTGAAGGGATAACTAACTGACGCAATCGGTTCTCAAAGCGTTTATACGAACGTTTAGGAATATCCCATATAAAAAAATCAAAATTCTGGAGACTTGCAAGGCATCTCTCCTCAGAAAAATTTTTCTGATTAATATGCTTTTTTCTAGAAAGTTTATTTCTTTAATTGGCCAATAAGACTTTTGTACAATATACTTAGACATGATCAAATTTTTACTGTTATCTGTTAAATGTACTAACTTGATTTATGTTGGAATCAAGATAGTGATGAAAGTACCACGAAACAAGACCTTATGAAATACTTACTTTGCTAAATGGTTTATTGAGTAATAAGCTTTAATTTAATGAAAATTAAATTAAGGAAGTTTCAACATAATAATGCTCACACTTATGGCAAAATTCGGAATAGTGTCTGTATGAGAGTTTCGTTCATTTGTGTACCAATCTTCCAGAAATGACCGTATGTAGATTTGGGCAAATATATTTATTTAAGATAAATTTAACTAAAATTTGTTCATATAATTAAACTCCCAAACCAGTAGGACATGTTTATGGAAACTTATTCAAATATGAAATATAACCAGTTCTTTGATGAATTATTGCCAATTTCAATATGGTAGGACTTGAAAATTTTATATAATTAATGTTATACCATAATTTAAGGTGGAAGTAATATTATTGTTTCTCTGTGTTACAAACATTTGTAAAAACTTCAAAAACTGTTGTGGTAAACTTAATGTAAATGTTGGCTCTTTACATCAAAAACCAAAAACTCATATTTAAGGACTCTTATTTATTATAGAAACTAATATTTGAATAAATCTATTATTTTTAATACTTTTATTTGTAGCGTTTACCAGGGCGCTTTGCTACGCAAAAGTTCTTCTAGATTTCGAAAAATTCATAGATTGTGACGTGAATTATAAAAACTTAATGCTTCGGATATTGACAAATTGGAAGATTTTCGCCCTAATAGTTCTAGATAAAAAAGTATTATTTGCTTTATTTGGAGGTTATCTGTCCTCATGATCCAATATGTTCTATTATTTTTACTTCAGCAATTCTTTTAGAATGCAATTGGGACTTAATTGTTGAAATTTATTTTTTATGAGGGCAGCGTATAACACTAATTCTATCCACTCTAAATTTTGCCTAGTAAACCTGTTAGACATTAGATAATTAATATTTGCTTTGCATGGGGGTTTCCTGTTCTCCTGATCCTTTTGTCCAGAAAAACAAATCCTTGAGAAAGTAATTGGAAATTAAACTTAAAACACTCGTTTAAATAGTTCCTAAGATATTTACCAACTTATATTTTCTTTAAATAAGAGTACCTCCGCCCCTGATCCTATGGAAAATGTTATAGCTTTTGTTACTTACATCCAAGTCCGTTAGATATAGAAATAATCGAAATATTACCATATCCATCGTATAAACGTCAAATGTTTTTATTTCGCTTTGGTCAATATCAGATCCTATGTCCTCAAGCATTTGATCGTATTTTCATTCGTAATGTCACAGGATCATAGATCCTTTTTCCTTCATAAAAACATTTAGAATGTGTAAAGCTATCTGAAAGAGCCTTGGTTAATGTAAAATCTCAGATGTAGCAGAACTGCTATTTTTTGCCTCTTTACTGTTCTAAATCGCTTCTCAAAATTACTTCCAAAATAAACGAACAGAAATTTAAAACAGATAAAAAAGTTACCTAACAAGTTCTCAGCTCTTTTTCTACGATCAGTTTAGTATGAAATTTTTATGTCATATTTAAGCAGCGTTAGTGAAGGCGCAAAAATAACAATAACTGCAACATTTTATACACGAAATCCAATAAAAATTGGTGAAAAAACTTGCACTTTTATGTTGGAGTCATTGTAAGATTCGTGTGGCTTTACGTTTATAAAGTTATTGTTATGATTGGTTCCCCCCAAAAACAAAAAGAAGCTTAAATGCTTTTGATATTTGCTTAATCATGAAATTACTCACTTCTAAGGTATCTGTGTGACTTACTAAGACTCCTAAACCAGTTTTCATCTTTTTCAGTTTTTTCTAAACAAAAACTTGATCGGTGAATAAAAATGATTTTTTTTTTTTGAGTTTTATGAGCTGCATTTTTATGGTGATTTTTTGTTTGTTTTTGGTTTAAATTAGTGCATCGTAAAGCTTTTATGGTTAAAATTGACATCATAACTGGTTTTTGTAAAATAAAAGTAGAGTGTTGATAAAGTAGACTTTAAGCAGACAAACATTCATAAAATTTATGTTTAGTCTATTTTATCTCTTTCACTCGCTCTCTCTTTCTCTCACTAACGTTTTATATTTGTTGTTTTGAAATACAAGTGGTACATTTGAAGAGGCAAAAACAAAAAAATAAACGTTAAAAGCAAATCCGCCAAGTGTGTTTTATTTAATTTGTATGAAAATTTTGTCTGTCTGTCCGTCTGTCTGTCTGTCTATCATAAAAGTCATAATGTGTTCATATTTTATTAAAAAAATATTTATATTTTTATTATTTCCACTTGTTTTCCTTTATTATTTCTGTATTTTGCTCTAATGTGCATAAAAACATCAAGTGTTGCAATTTTATGTTTATTATTATTTTTTTTTAATTTTATTATTTCTTGTCTCTATTTATATTCTATCTTTGTTGTTTAGGATTGTTATTATTATTCGAATAAAAAAAAAGAATTAAAATTTTTATATATTTAGTGTACATACAGTTTGTCAAATAAAACTTTGCAATCATAAAAATTATGAAAAATGTCAGCCTCATTAATGCTGTACTGCTATACCTGTTCACGACCATAATAAGTCAAAATTTTCCAAATAAACGGTCACATTACATTAACAACAATAAACGAAGAAATTGACTCATTTTTGAAAAGTGTCAAATAAATGTTTGCAATAATTATGAAAACATCAATAATTTTTATTTTTTGAGGATTTTTTTTTGTAAATGAAATATGATTTTTAAGCAGAATAAAATATTCCCTATAAAGTTAATGTATTTGAATTCCTCATAGCTGAATGTAAAAAGTCCTTAAACAATAAATTTAAAAGGATTGGAACACTTCAAATATTATAATGTCAAAAAACATTAAGGAATTTAATGACATATTAGAACTTTTGATGGCTTTATTACTCCCCATCACTCATATACAGTCTGTCAATTATAACTTTGTAATTGTAAAAAAATATGAAAATTTCCAACTTCATGTATAAATTCCAAATAAAAATTCTTTAATTATTCCATTCTAAACACATTTCTTTGCTATACCTGTTTACAATTATATAAGTCCAAAATTTTCCAACAACAATAAAATAAGAAATCTAATCAAATGTGTCAAATATGTGAAACTACTCGTGAACTTCCTTTTTGCAGTCCTTTTTCTTTTATAGCTGAAATGAACAAGAAAGTATTCCTTGTAAAACTTATGTCTTTAAAGTCACTTGTATCGTCTAATTTGTATCTGAAAGGATCGGAACATATCAATAATCATAAAGGGAAATCTGTTATGGAACACGATCCAATGTAATATTCCACAATCAGGATTATGTAAAAAAAAAATTAAGAAAAATCCAAGGTTAAACCATACACAGACTGGTTTAAGAAGGTAACCGTACGAACTGAAACTGGCGATCATAAGAACGAAAGGAGGATATCTTCCAGCGAAAAAAAGACTTAAGATTAACTGTTTACAATAAACTAATTTTAAGTGTTGGAGAACAAGGTTAAATTTATATCCAGATATTGAAAATATTAAATTTGCAAACAGACACAATTTCACTAAAAAAAATTAATTTTTATAAAGAAAATTTTCCAAAAAAATTAATTCTGACTTCCATGATGAAGTTTCAAGTTTTTTTTCTGAAAAAGTCGTTCCAACCTTCTCATAGTAAGTGACTTTAAAGAGATGTGTTTTACAAGGAACACTTCCTTATTCATTAAAAAGAACATTTCAGCTATAAAGAAGAAGGACTGCGAAAAAAGTCCACCAGAAATTTCTCATTTCCAATGTTTTTATAATTATGGCAAACACTTTTTAAAATTATCAAATTTCTTCCTTCATTGTTGTCGATGCAATCTGTCCATCGATTTGGAACAACGAAATGTGTACCGAAAAATTGGATAATTAAAGAATTTTCAATTGGAATCTATAAAAGAAGTTCAAAATTTTTATATTTTTTATAATTGCAAAGAGATATTTGACAAACTGTATATGAGCGATAGAGAGTAATAAAACCATTAAAAATTAAAAATTCCTTAACGCCTCCACTTTGTTTTGCTTTCTTTTGTTTTGTACTATAAATATTTTGCAAAAAAATTGTTTTTTCCTAAAACTTTAAAGTTTATTTTTAATTAAAAATGAAAACAATGTAAACAGAGGTAAAGAAAACATAGATGAATGTGTTATGTAATGCAAGTGTGTTTACACTAGACAATGAATGCAAAAGATCTGTAGTCAAACGTCAAACATCCACTCAACTTGGCAATTTGTTTTCCTGTCCATACTTTATATATAAAGTTTTCATATAAGACGTGGGGGAAAGGAAGATATCAATGGTTTCAATGATATCTTCCCTTATCCAGCCCGGTACTACTTTCGCATTTCATCGGGGTGGAATGAGTCTTCGTCGTTAGAGAAAGTGATTTTTTAACCACAGTTCTTTTAAATAGTGACAGTGATCGTAATTCTGAAGAAAATATAAGAAAGCTTTTTTATTATAAACAAAAAGGATTCAATTAAAGATGACAGAAGACATTGTTCTGAATATGGGAATCTCTATTAGAATTCGCACTGTGTACCGTAGGAAATGCATAATTTTAATTTTAGATGAGTCGAGTATAGACTTGTCTATACTATCGAGTATAGACTTGTCTATACTATCGAGTATAGACTTGTCTATACTATCGAGTATAGACTTGTCTATACTATCGAGTATAGACTTGTCTATACTATCGAGTATAGACTTGTCTATACTATCGAGTATAGACTTGTCTATACTATCGAGTATAGACTTGTCTATACTATCGAGTATAGACTTGTCTATACTATCGAGTATAGACTTGTCTATACTATCGAGTATAGACTTGTCTATACTATCGAGTATAGACTTGTCTATACTATCGAGTATAGACTTGTCTATACTATCGAGTATAGACTTGTCTATACTATCGAGTATAGACTTGTCTATACTATCGAGTATAGACTTGTCTATACTATCGAGTATAGACTTGTCTATACTATCGAGTATAGACTTGTCTATACTATCGAGTATAGACTTGTCTATACTATCGAGTATAGACTTGTCTATACTATCGAGTATAGACTTGTCTATACTATCGAGTTAGACTTGTCTATACTATCGAGTATAGACTTGTCTATACTATCGAGTATAGACTTGTCTATACTATCGAGTATAGACTTGTCTATACTATCGAGTATAGACTTGTCTATACTATCGAGTATAGACTTGTCTATACTATCGAGTATAGACTTGTCTATACTATCGAGTATAGACTTGTCTATACTATCGAGTATAGACTTGTCCTATACTATCGAGTATAGACTTGTCTATACTATCGAGTATAGACTTGTCTATACTATCGAGTATAGACTTGTCTATACTATCGAGTATAGACTTGTCTATACTATCGAGTATAGACTTGTCTATACTATCGAGTATAGACTTGTCTATACTATCGAGTATAGACTTGTCTATACTATCGAGTATAGACTTGTCTATACTATCGAGTATAGACTTGTCTATACTATCGAGTATAGACTTGTCTATACTATCGAGTATAGAATTGTCTATACTATCGAGTATAGAATTGTCCATACTATCGAGTATAGACTTGTCCATACTATCGAGTATAGACTTGTCCATACTATCGAGTATAGACTTGTCTATACTATCGAGTAAGACTTGTCTATACTATCGAGTATAGACTTGTCTATACTATCGAGTATAGACTTGTCTATACTATCGAGTATAGACTTGTCTATACTATCGAGTATAGACTTGTCTATACTATCGAGTATAGACTTGTCTATACTATCGAGTATAGACTTGTCTATACTATCGAGTATAGACTTGTCTATACTATCGAGTATAGACTTGTCTATACTATCGAGTATAGACTTGTCTATACTATCGAGTATAGACTTGTCTATACTATCGAGTATAGACTTGTCTATACTATCGAGTATAGACTTGTCTATACTATAAACTACGGACTCGCCTATCAGTAACTGTCGTGAGAGACTTTCTCTGGATTTTTATATTGTTTAAAAACTTTAAGCTCCCAACTGTCAAATAAACAATTTTAACTGAATTATGTTGAAATTCAACATCATCAAAAATTTTAACAAACATTCAACTAACTAACACCTTAAACTAACTAACAACTAACTAATAATTTACTTAATTATTCAGCGTTGCATTTAAAACTTTGTTTTATTTTATTTAAAATGTATAATTAACAACCATTAAATCCAACATAAAATCATAAGACGAATTTGTTTTTGATTTTTACGCAACAATGACAACAAACAAACAACTAAATTTAATATTTAAAATACTAAATAAACATAATACAATATAAAAAATACAAATTAACATAAACTAACTTTAAAACAAATATTAAAAGTAAATTTAATCAAATAAATTCACAGAAAAACTTTTCTAAAATTAAAAAGAAAAACTTTAAATGAATTAAAAAATAGAAAATTTATGCAACAGACAGACTGTATAATTAACCTTAAACTATCATTAGAGCTAAATATCCAACCACTCATTCATTCACTAATTCATTCAATCACTCATTCATTCACTCACTCTCTCACTCATTGAACCGTTCACATCCAAACAAAAGACCAACTAAAAGATAAAGTTTCTTCATCTTTTTTCTTTCGTAATTTTTTTAAAGAATTTTCTTAAGAAAAATGTTGGTTTTATTGCTGCATTAATGGTGCAGCAGCTTAATACCGGTAGTAGTGTGATGATGACTTAAGTACTTTCACTATTTGAAAGTAGAAATAGAAGTAGAGGTAATTAATAAATTACGAATTAATGAAAATAAAATGAAAATTTTTAGTTAATATTTTTAAAATCAAATGAAGTCTGGGGTACAATAGGACGTTGTCTGATCTATAGAACAGACTATTGTCTGATCTATAGAACAGACTATTGTCTGATCTATAGAACAGACTATTGTCTGATCTATAGAACAGACTATTGTCTGATCTATAGAACAGACTATTGTCTGATCTATAGAACAGACTATTGTCTGATCTATAGAACAGACTATTGTCTGATCTATAGAACAGACTATTGTCTGATCTATAGAACAGACTATTGTCTGATCTATAGAACAGACTATTGTCTGATCTATAGAACAGACTATTGTCTGATCTATAGAACAGACTATTGTCTGATCTATAGAACAGACTATTGTCTGATCTATAGAACAGACTATTGTCTGATCTATAGAACAGACTATTGTCTGATCTATAGAACAGACTATTGTCTGATCTATAGAACAGACTATTGTCTGATCTATAGAACAGACTATTGTCTGATCTATAGAACAGACTATTGTCTGATCTATAGAACAGACTATTGTCTGATCTATAGAACAGACTATTGTCTGATCTATAGAACAGACTATTGTCTGATCTATAGAACAGACTATTGTCTGATCTATAGAACAGACTATTGTCTGATCTATAGAACAGACTATTGTCTGATCTATAGAATATCTTATAATCTGTCTAGCCTTTTCTCTAACCCAATAAGTATTTACCATTTTCTATTTGCTTAACATTAAACAATTTCCTATAAGTTGTAATAATATTTTTAAAAATATAAAATAATAATTATTCAATATAATAATAAAGAGGATGAAAATAATAATAGTGAACATTATACGCTTATTTTAGCATAAATTAAAATTTAAATTGTACACTTATTTGAATAAATTATAAATTTCATTTACTGATAAACTTGATTTATGTTTTGTATATAAATAAATTTGTTAAATGTTTAAATTAATAAAAAAATGTTGGAAAAAAACAAAAACAACTTCTAATAATTGAAATTGATGAAAGGAATGAGTAACAATTAAATACAAAAAAATGCTAAAAACAAAAAAGGTTTGTATTGTGATGCCACCATAAAGACATCATGACAAGACTTGGGAGCTAAAACTATTTAAATGTTTTTTGTTTTTAATTAATTTTTATGGTTTTATGAAATTTAATGAACAACGAGAAAAAAAAGGTTTTTTCTCTCTTAAAAAATATTAATCAACAATAATATGAAGGCAAATATGTTGTACTAAAGTTAATGAAATCATCATTTAAAATAAAACAACTAAGGAAAATTTATTTAGTATTTGAAAAAAGCAAAAACAAAATCTGTTTAAAATTACATTTGATAGTTTCAAGTTAAAGTTTATTTATTAATATATTTTAACAATAAACAAAACATGATCATCATCATCATCATCAGCTGGAGAGAAATCAGTAAAAAATAATTCAATATTTGCATTTTCAAAAACATGAAATTTTCTAAACGACCTCAAGAGCTGTTTGTTGTTGTTGCGGTTGATTTATTGTAACCACAATTTACGGATTTTCTTGAGTCGTATGTCTATACGTCTCCTAAACAGATATGACAAAGACATCATATTTTATGACAAAATGACAAAAACATATATAGAAGTTTGTGTGTGTGTGTGTGTGTGCAATAAAAATAAAAAATAATTACAAATAAAACCTTCATACACAATTTAGTTTCATTGTTTTAACAATTAAATAATTTTTATTAAATGAAAAAAATGAAAATAAATACTAAACAAATGTTGCGGTTTTAAGGAAACGTAAAATTCTAATGAATATAAAAGGAAATATTAATAAAATAAATAATAAAGATAAACAAAGTCTAGAGTTTAATCGATATTATAGACTTGAGTCTAGTCGTCATTATGAAGTCTATAAAACAGATTTTTATCTGAACTACAGAAGATATTATTGTCCGATCAACAGAGCAGATCATTGTCAGAACTATAAAAGAGATAATTGTCTAATATATTGAATACATTATTGTCAGATCTATAGAACAGATTACGGTCTGATCTATAGGACAGATTACTGTTTGATCTATAGAACAGTTTACTGTCTGATCTATAGGACAGATTACTGTCTGATCTATAGGACAGATTACTGTCTGATCTACAGGACAGATTACTGTCTGATCTACAGGACAGATTACTGTCTGATCTACAGGACAGATTACCGTCTGATCCATAGGACAGATTACTGCCTGATCCATAGGACAGATTTCTGTCTGATCCATAGGATAGATTACTGTCTGATCTATAGGACAGATTACTGTCTGATCTATAGGACAGATACTGCCTGATCTATAGGACAGATTACTGCCTGATCTATAGGGCAGATTACTGTCTGATCTATAGGACAGATTACTGTCTGATCTATAGGACAGATTACTATCTTGATCCATAGGACAGATTACTGTCTGATCTATAGGGCAGATTACTGTCTGATCTACAGGACAGATTACTGTCTGATCTACAGGACAGATTACTGTCTGATCTATAGGACAGATTACTGTCTGATCTATAGGACAGATTACTGCCTGATCTATACGACAGATTACTGCCTGATCTATAGGGCAGATTACTGTCTGATCTATAGGACAGATTACTGTCTGATCTATAGGACAGATTACTGCCTGATCTATAGGACAGATTACTGTCTGATCTACAGGACAGATTACTGTCTGATCTACAGGACAGATTACTGTCTGATCCACAGGACAGATTACTGTCTGATCTACAGGACAGATTACTGTCTGATCTACAGGACAGATTACTGTCTGATCTACAGGACAGATTACTGTCTGATCTACAGGACAGATTACTGTCTGATCTATAGGACAGATTACTAATGTGTCCACTTATTTTGACCTGATTTGGTATCCTGACCATGTGATTAATAAGCGCTTGAGTGGTACAAGAACAATAATGTGGTATATGAATCAGGAGAAGAAAATCCTTCCAACTATCTGGAGCTAAGTCCAGTGAAGAGGAATTGAAGAGCACAGAAAACTTCCTTCACTTAATACTTGTTTTAAAAGTCAAAGACCGTTCACTTTACCATTAATCATTATTTCCCAAACTTGGCTATCAGAATCACCATTTTTTGCGAACGCATAAATTATTTTTTAGCGTTTTATTAAAGGCGATTAAGCCACTGAAATTATTAAGACTCCCTCAGTTCATACAATAATTTCGGGTTTATTTGAATTAAATTTGTTTTCAATAAATTTATTTCGACATAAATATGTGATTTTTATTAATAACAAACTGGTTTTAATTCCTTTTGTTCCTACAACTGCAAAATCATGACAAAATCAGTAAAATTAAATATTTTTTAATGAAAACAAAAATAAAATATTCGTTATTAAAACGCACTTGAGATGTCTCATAAATATTTAAATTAAATATTAAAAAAAATTAAATAAATTAAACGTATAAATTTATTGTTTATTGAGAAAGAAGCAATTAATTGTCATTAGTGTAAATGTAACGCGAAAGGACAAAAATTAATGTGATATTGAATTGAAATTTCTGCTGTTTTTCCAAAATATTTTTTATTTTAATTAAGACTAACTTTTATTCATCAGATAAAGAAAAAATTGAGGTCATTAATGTGGTATTGCAGATATGACACAAATTATTTTAAAAAGTGGTTAAAAATTGTTTGAAGGAAAAAAAAACGCACATTTACTGGCAGATATAAAATGTTAACTGGGTACACAGAGATGTATTGTGCTCCTGCTCCTAAAAGCTCTACCATTTCCATATTAAATGGTATTAAGATAATATTCAATATGATGGTTCCTTCCAGTTAAATTGCCTTCCAAAAAATTACTCCTCCCAATATTTTTTCCTCCCAAAAATTACTCCTTCCAGTAATATTACCTCCCCAATAATAAGTGACAGGCATCCCAAGGGAAATATTAAAAAAATATCATTTATATCATGTTTAGTTCCTAAGTGACACTTTGCATGCATTTGGCTTAAGTTGAGGTTAAGTCATGTGTGAAATATTAACTTCACAAACAAACAATTAGAAAGAATTATTTCCTTTACTAACACATCAATACAATACACGTCACGAAATTACAGTAGAAGACTAATAGTATACTCACATGTGACAAAGTAATTTTGTGATACACGTTACATAGAAAGTAGAGTTTGGAAGTTTATGATTTTAACAATGAAATCAATGGAATAGAAAACCACCAGAGGATTCATTATAAATATGATCTAACATATCAGAAGTAGATTTAAATTCGGCATCTCAAAATAGACAGTTGTCAAGGTAAATGAATTTAGGAGAAAGAAGAATCGATAATTCAGTGGCAGATTGAGACAATGACTCAAAGGAAGATGGACATTCGGATTAATTCCAAACAGAGAAGTTGTGATAAATGGAAAAGTGAACTCTCTTGCAATTGCCAGTGGAAAGTTTCCCTCTTCGGGCTCTTTGCTTCACCAAAGATGAAAACTTTGAAAACGTAGTATTCTACTGGCAACGATTTAGACAAGATCAAGAAAAAATCTAAGAAAGAGTTACACGACAGCCGTATGTACAAATCTTAGTTTCCGCAATACTAGAAAAGCAACGATAATTTGGCTTCAACATGCCTGCTTGTGAAAACGATAACGGACAAACTACTCACAGGTAAAAACATGATGAAAGAATTCCATTGCAAATAGGCTAATGGAGGCTTTCTGAATCTGCGATGCAGTATCCATGAAAACAGTTGCAAAGGCACTTTGAAAGACGTATAAATTGATAGAAATCCGACATACCCCAATGATAATTATCCACATATGATATGAAGGTAAATCGTTCGTAATGAAAATGTAGAACAATAAAATTGATCGTAGTCTAGTCGATATTATGGAATATAGACTGCAGTCTAGTTTATAGTGTCGACCAGACTGTAGTCAATAATAAACTGTACAATACGGTACAATACATTTTGTAAACTCTCTCTCAGTCTCACTCTGAGATATAAATCTGTACATAGTGGACAACAACACCCATACTAATTTTTACCAGTAACAGGACTAAATTTTCAAGTCTTAGTCCTAGACGATATGACAGGTTTTATTCCAGTCAATTTTTTTTTTTTGAACATTAAACAATCGATATAAAGCTTAATTTTTAATGCAGCAAGCGTAGTAACATTTTGCTTGAAATTTTACAAATTGAAGAAACAATTTTGCGAAATTTTTAATCACCCCTAAACAAGGCGTGTCCTCAGTGTTATGTTCATAATTATCATTTTATTGATAGTAAATATGTTAAAAAGACTTTAATTACAAGTAAAATTTTGCTTTTCAGGACCAGCATAACATTAGTCTTTGCTGGGTGTCTTAGCTTAATGGAAATGGAATATAAAACTATGTTTCAGTGATGGTGGGAAAGGACTAGTATAAGGAATCAAGGTCTCTATGGACTATTGATCAAATTGCATCACTTAAATGAAGTAAATTCCAAACTCTTAAAAACCCAATCCAATGTGGATTTAAATGGAATTAATAAAATAACGAACTTTTCCAGTTCAATTTAATTAAAAACGTTAGGAAATATGCTCTGGGCATTGGGCAAGAAAATTTAAATTGTATCAAAAATGGCTGCAAATATAGCTGGAAGTGAGAAACACATTCACCTGTTTAATTGTTTAAGGATCTACAGAATGCAAATAATGAATATGATAGAGAAGCAAAAATATTATGGTTATACTACCAGAAAATATGATTATACACAACATATTATGGTCAGGTAGTTCACGTATGCAAGTTATACAATCATATTATGTTATTTCCCGACTATGGCAATCATAAGCATAATTCAGTTTCAAAATTTGAACTGCTTACAATACTCGAAGGAATATTAGAGTTGTATCTCTAGTTATAATCAGTAAAACAGTTCTATCGCTAGTATTGGCTACTAGCAATATTGTCGACATGGATAATTTCATTTTTATATATGGTAATTCAAGCTGCTTTCAAATCCTTGAAATGACTATTTATTTCAATGAATTCAAAAGGCTTTAAGTTGAAATTGTAAATCAAAACATTAATAAATTTTCTTGTTCT